>OZ024821.1:85963534-86603534 GCA_964016985.1 Anodontia alba
CCTCTTTTTTTTTCGTTTTCGTTTTTTTTTTTTTTTTTTTTTTTGTTTTTTTTTTTTGTCTTCGTGTATATTGCTTTGATTGTTATTATTGTTTTAGCCCGCATATCCTGTTAGGAAATGTATTTGCATGTATTAAAACTGGAAATTTCTTTAAATATATTTTTCAAACGTACTAGTCAGTGTAAAATAAAGTTCGAGCTGTTGGGGCACTATGGAATAAGCAAGAAGAATGTTATTATCACAATATGCAAATATATTTGTATCCATATTTTTTTATTCTCATAATTGGACTAGATGACTGTTTTCTTGTATCACATTACGAAAACACGCCTATTCATATATATTGAAAATTTCACTACCAAAAACTGAAAGTTTTGAGGTAAAATTTCTGACATTTTTTTCGTATTTCTGCTCAAAACATAGATTGTGGGTACTCGTTAGAATCGCCTCGCCGAGGCGGTCCTAACGAGTATCCACAATCTATGTTTTGAGCAGAAATAAGAAAAATAATGTATACCCCTGTAAACCCAGTTTTACTATATAAAAGTGGGGTTTAAGGGGGTCAAAATTATATAGACATGTTGTCGTGATGACATGTAGATTTTCCTGCACGATCGCTAGCTCATTGTCTAGCCAACAATAAACACACACACACACACACACACACACACACACACACACACACACACACACACACACACACACACACTTCTTTAAAAAAAATAATACAGCATAAATTCAAAAATCGAGAGCCTGAGACGTGTTGGGAATCAGTTCATTAAGGAAGGTTTTCGTTATCCGCACACAATGAAAACTCATTTCCGCATCAGTCCAAGATCCTGGTCATAATGAATAGTTGCTGTAGACTTTTCATTGGCACTGGCCTTACGTGTAGCAATCCACAGATTTTCTTATGGCCTGACTTCATTTATGTTAATTCAACGACATGAAAAACAGTTATTTTAAGCATTGTTTTTCAATAGCAAAATAGCAAGAGAAAGATAGGCGTGGTGTGGGGAGGGGCGGGAGGAAAAGCTAAAGATGGTGGCGTCAATTACAAGTGTTGCGTCTAATGCGTGTTTTCTCGTAGACAATGCTCACTCAGACAGGCCACACAGAAGAACAGCTTTAGTTTTCTGCAACACCACGGACAGACGAACTCATCCTTCTTAGAGACTTCAATTGAAGACTCAGTATACAGACCACAAAACCCGGGAAGGAATGATTATATCAGAAAGAGCATAACAGTCGAGTCAATGTCTTCACCTCTTAAAGAAATGTACAGAACGAGGCGTTCTGATCACCAGTACAGTGTTTCGTCAGTCAAATCGCAGAAACACTTCTTAGATTCATTCTCTAAACACTGGCATCTCGCTGATAAAGTTATTTGCACAGGAAGAGGAAGGACAAGCTGGATATTAGAATGACAAAGACTATGTATATGTGGTAGATTATTGGACTGACCTCAGGTTTATAGTCAGCAAATTCAACGTGCACATTCAACCTGCAAAACGACCGCAATACAAGAAAGCAACAAAAGAGGCTTGATGTCTTCAAGGTGAAGCAAGACTGCAAGAGGCAAGCACTTGTTAGCCCCACATCTCGCAGACATCAAGACAAATTTGGTGAGAATGACAAAGAAATACTAGGGCTTCTAGTGTAAAATACCACCAACAGAAGACATGCCTCACTATATTTATTCAAAAAACAAGAACATCTTGTTCAGAAAGATGGGAAAGGCTGAATGTTTACTTCGAGAGGATCGTTTTCAAATTACAGTCGACTCTCGTTATCTCGAAGTCCATCTGAATCTGAAATACTTCGAGATATCCGGACCTCGACATATCAGATTTGTAGAATTGAGGAAAAAATAAATCGAATAACCACATTGAGAAAATGAATATGTTATTTGACTCCTGAAGTTAGAAGTGTATTGAAAATATTGTGGAAAAGAGGAGAAATCGCCCCTTAGGAGCAATTTCTCCTCTTTTCCACAATATTTCCATATTAAAACAGAGACTAGATTTTCACGTCGAGATAAGCGGTTATTCGAGATAAGCGAAATCGAGATAATGAGAGTCGACTGTACTAAACTTGTGTTCGTAATGATCTGAAAGGAGAATCGACGTTTTGAATTACATACTAATTTTTAAATCATTAATCTACAAATGTATTTGAAGAACTAATATACATGTCCTCGTTTTAAAACGTTTAGTACGCTCGTAAATGTTAGAGCTTCAAATAACTGTACTCGTTTACCGATTACCACTTGTCTTTTTTTGTGTGTGTGTGTGTGTGTGTGTGTGTGTGTGTGTGTGTGTGTGTGTGTGTGTGTGTGTGTGCTTTTATTTTTTTTTTTTTTTTTTTATTTATTTTTTTTTTAGGGGAGAGGAGAATATAAAGGACCAATAAAACAAGTATTAGATATTCACTGAATACGAGGGTTCGTCAGGATAGAATATCATATTAATTCAATTCATTCGTTTTTAACATATCAAAAAAAAAAAGATGTCTTCACTAACTGTATCAGTGTCGGTTCTCATCGAGAACCATTGTCAGACTGTGACCTTGACCTGGTAATGTCACGAACTGCTTAATTGGAATATGTTAAACGAATCAACTAGATTAAGTATTCGATATCTCAGAGTTTTAATTGTACATGTTTATGGTCCGCATATGCAGTCTAAAACAATATTTTGTTGTTCACTGGCTAATAAATGAGACGGTATGCTAATTTGTTCTCTATATGTCAATAAACGACACAAAAGGACCAAGAAATCACGCTGGAATCGTAAGCTGATTGAATTATATGAGCCGTCTCATCTGGACCTACGCCGTTTGACATTCAGTCTTTCAACTTTACATATAAACGTCTTTCCAAACGATAGTTTGTTAAAATAAAAAAAAAAAAATGAATAAAAAAAACAGACGACAAATGTAGTCTGAAATTTGGCGCCGAAAGAGTTAAAGACTACAGATGAGGCGGAGTTGATACATTTGATAGATTTTCGGCCATTTGTTAGAAAGGTGACAACTTTTGTTTGCTTTCCTTGGCAGCAAGGCCATTTTGAAAAGTGGTCTACTCCAAAAGAAAAGAATTTGACCCCAAAGGGAGCAAAGTCTTTCCTTTTAGAGTAGACCCCTTGTGAGCAATGTTTCCTTTTAGAGTACACCCTTTTCAGAAGGAAAGCAACACAATTTCCACAGTTGTCGCCCTTGAAAGTGTATCAATCCCCTTAACTCTTTCCATGCCAATTTTCAGACGACATTTCTTTTTTTAACAAACTATAGCTTGAAAAGACGTTTATATGTAAAGTTGAAAGACTGAATGTCAAACATGAGCCGTCTCATCTGGATCTATGCTGTTTGCAAAAGCCTATTATTATCGCCTGTGGCAGCGAAAGAGTTAAAAAGGTCTAGTTTTCGGAAACAGCTACCTGTGCTGCATTTGTTTTATGATTAAGAAGAATGGATCTACCTTCAAGGAAAACAAATCTGTGAACATTGTTTTTGTTCCATTCTGAAACCATTTCTCCAACTTAAAGGAAAGATAACTCTTTTATTTTATAGTAGACTCCTTTTCAGAAGGAGAATGATGTGCAGGAGAGCAAACAGGTTATCTCCCTTTTGAAGAATGGCGGCAAATATACCAAGTGTATCTAGTCTCCTAAAAAATAAATTACGCTGCAACTAGGCAATACATCACGAAAACATGCCTATATAATTTTGTCTCCTTAAACCCCACTTATATAGTAAAACTGGGGTTTACAGGGGTATAATTCTTCTTCTTATGTTTGCTCAAAAATAGATTGTGGGTACTCGTTAGAACCGCCTCGCCGATGCGGTTCTAACGAGTACCCACAATCTATGTTTAGAGCAGAAATATGAAAAATATGAGATTTTTTTATCTGAAATTTTTCAGTTTTTGGAGGTGAAATTTTCTATATATTTGAACATGCGTGTTTTCGTAATAACGAGGGATGACGAACATTTCGTTTGACGCATCATGAGAAAATGTGCCATATGTCAAACAATGCAAACAATGAAGGCCTATCCCAGCAGCTTCATTCATACAGCCCGTGATCAGAGCTTTAATCCTTCATTGTTTAGGTTCTTAAGGGACTAGTCTACATTTGGTACATTCTCTCTGCCATTTATTTATGGGAGACAAGTTTTGCGACTTCCTATTCGGTTTTCTGCACACCAATCCCCTTCTGAAAATTGATCTACTCTAAAAGGAAAGAATTTGTTCCCAATGGGGAGCATTGTTTTCCTTTTGGAATAGACCCGTCTTCAGAAGAGTCAAAACAATTTTGACAGAATTGCTACCCCTGAAAGCGTTTCTATCACCCTTACGAGTACAAATGTTTTATGTGTTTATAGTGAGCTGTACGGAGGCACAGCCTTTACTGTTCGTATTTCATGGGGCAAGTTATTCGTGACTTGCTTCCATGTTATAATGTTACTTTTGTCATCATGGCAAACTGTGTCTTAAAGGTCAATATCTGAGTTACTTTCGATATAACCTTACTTTTTTGTATCAGAAAAGACAATATCCAAATAAAATGCAGCCACTCCTAGTTTGATTTAAAATGAAACTGAGGACTAAAATTTCAAAGTATTCTTGAGAAAACATTGTCTGAATAGGTAGTTTACTGACTAGGCTACGTAGCCAAGTTAAGTAAAGGGAGATAATTATGTTACCTGTTAAATACGGGTTATAACGTACAAAGTGTTATAGATATGGTATATTCGTATTTTAATGTATTTTTGTGGTTAACATGTACAGCTGACTCTTGCTATCTCGACCAAGCTTAGCTCGAATAACCGCTTATCTGGTCCCTGCCTAAACATGAAAATCTAACAACATGTAAAAAATATTGTGGAAAAGAGGAGAAATTGCTCCTAAGCAATTTCTCCTCTTTTCCACAATATTTTCAATATATCTCTAACTTCAAGAGTCCTGTACATATACTTGTTAAATGTGGTTAATCGAATTAGTTTTTCCTCAATTCAGCAAATCTGATATGTCGAAGTACGGATGTCTCGAAGTATTTCAGAGAGTCCCTTGGAATTCGAGATAACGAGAGTCGACTGTATATCTATTTCATAATGAGTGTGCAGTCTTAGGACTCACAATGACAACATATTTCATGTTTTGGAACGTTGAGTATCAGAACATTTCTTTAAGATAATTCTACGAAAAATATATTTAAAAAAAAAGTTTGGGCTAAAAGTGATGTTCCTATGATGTTTGATATCTACATCTAAAATAACTCTGAATCAACCCTCATTACGTAAGCGGCCATCGAAGGCCTAGATCAGCCATTGCATCTGCACAGTCTTACATGAGCATTCGCTACTCGCTCACAGAAACGTTGGATATTGTAGAGTGTATAGTCAGAGAGCAACCCGGCTAGCATACGAGCGTAGTATTCTTTTTAAATATATATTGGACTGTTATCGGCTCGACAGGATTCGTGTCGGGCCGACAACGGTCCATTATACTGAAAATTTCAATGACTCGAATGCCGATGAAAACGATATGAAAATGCATGTTGTTTGTACTCATTAGAATCGCCTTATCAAGGCGATTCTAATGAGTTCATTCAACATACCATTATTTTATAGAAGATCGAAAAGACATCTCTAAATTACCCCCATTTGCCTCCTGACCTGGGGTTTTGATTAACCCTCAGTGGACCGAACTACGCATCCAAGTTTGACTGAAGATTAAAGTAAAAAGCTGGCTGATCTGAGCAACGCGTGTGAATACACAGTTTATGCTCGCATATGCCTCGAAACACCTTTTTCTCTTGGCGCGGATAAATTATTGTAACATTTCCTATTTCATTAATGTAGCTCCTGTAGGCAACAGCCCACAATCCAAATAAACTTAAACACTTCTGTAACACCTGCTTAAGTTTTGGTAAACCATTGATGGATAAGTAAGCACCTGCTTAATTTCAGGTAAATCATTGATGGATTCAGATTGCTCCAAGGGTTCTGGTCAAGAGCGAAAAATTACCACACACTGGTTGGCGAAAAATAACTTTCTCATGAGATTTGATGTCATCTATGAGAAATACTAACATTAGTCATAAGCAGTGGATATACGCCTTATCGGAGGTATTGATCAGAATGCGCAGTTTGGTCAAAAACCGATAAGGCAACTAAACCAAAATCCGTTAACCCTTTACACGTTTAGTATAACAACTGATCACAACTACAGCAGACGACATTTTGATTTTTTAAGTACTGACTAGGCTGCGCCATTGCCCTTGATACCTTCGAACGGGCAAATATATGAAAATCAGTTCCCTTAAAGGTCATGACCAATCCTCATGAACCAACGCCTGTCCTCGCAACTTTCGCAAATGCAACATTTGATAAACTAATTAATTAATTACTTAATTAATTATTAATTAATTAATTATCAATTAATTAAGCAAGTAGGTAAATAAGTAAATAAGTTAGTAAGTTAGTTAGTTAGTTAGTTATAAAATACAACTATGTAATTATATATTCACTCTCTCATATCTCTAAGAATTGAACACATAGACTAAGAAAATGATGAGAAGCAGAAAAAATTGAATTGTAGGACTAATTCTTTCTCTAGTTTTCAAAAGAAAGTAAAAGAGTAAAGACCACAGGTACGTTGGTAAGTAAATTAAATTAAAACACAAATACCTCAAGTGTTCTTCAAATCTATTTAGGCTATTGAAAGGACGTTTCAAGGATCCTTATTGGAACTTATGAACAGTTTCATAATATTTGTGGTTATTTGAGGGATGACTGAATTAAGCTATTAAACAGTATCAGTCTACCGTTTATAATTATATTTTCCGCATTTTTTGCGGGTATATGCACCTGGCCGATGACACGGCAGATTTTGTTTTTCATTGGACTCATGTGAAAAATCGCGTTATTTATTTACGTTAATTGATTTTCGAGTTCCGATGGTAATAATGATGTTATCCGATTGCTGACACATCACCAAACAGTACATATGTTCTGGTTGGAGTTCAAATCTTGAAAATCATGATTGAAGTATTCGCAGCTCAAACCTTATATTGTTGCTCGTACATGAAATAAATATTTTAATTTGTTAACATATCATGAAAAGAGAATCCTATGGAAGCAGGCAATACATCAAACGAACGAAAATAGCGGACTTGGTTTTATTGAGTCTGTCCACGGATAGTAAGGAAATCAACTTCCGTCTCATTTTACCTCAGCTTAGCCTCGGACAATGAAAAATGACACTTGGCAAACCCATTGGCTATACCTTGTGGGTATCAAATTATCAAAATGTTCCTATAAGTTCAAGAGATATTGCCATTTTGCTCATCACGAAAACAAACCTATATAATTTTGACCCCCTTAAACTCCACTTTTATATAGTAAAACTGGGGGTTTTAGGGATTTGCATTATTTTCTTATTTCTGCTCATTTTGCTCATCACGAAAACAAACCTATATAATTTTGACCCCCTTAAACTCCACTTTTATATAGTAAAACTGGGGGTTTTAGGGATTTGCATTATTTTCTTATTTCTGCTCATTTTGCTCATCACGAAAACAAACCTATATAATTTTGACCCCCTTAAACTCCACTTTTTATATAGTAAAACTGGGGGTTTTAGGGATTTGCATTATTTTCTTATTTCTGCTCAAAAACATAGACTGGCGAGGCGGTTCTAACGAGTACCCACAATCTATGTTTTCAGTAGCATTTTGGAAAATATCAGAATTTTTATCTGAAAACTTTCAGTTTTTTTATGGTGATTTTTTTTTTCAAAAGTTGAACAGGCGTGTTTTCGTAACGTGACCATGGACGGGCGGTCTCACAGGTTTATTATCGGACATTTTTCGAAAGTCGAAGTTTTAGCTGGTCGACTTTTGCGCTGGTCATCCAATTTTATCGAAATATCCCATACGGTACGACTTACAGCCATTTTCATATTTATCAGTTATGGCGTAGGCTTATGGTCTAGCAATGAAAAACGCATTTGGCTAGATCTTAACTGTACTAGTCTTTGTGCAAAAAAAAAAAAAAATCATCAATGCACGAGTTGGTTATAGAACACACGCCGAAAGTCGACCTTACAGTCGGTCGGGTGGTTTTTTTGCGGGTCGAACAATGTGCAACACTGCTCAAGCATCCTAGCCCTGGGCTGAGCGATGATATCTGTTTTCAAATCAATCCAAATGAGTCCAGCAATCCCATATGGCCAAGAAATATGAAATACACTATTTAACGTTTAGCACTCTGGGTAAAAATTTCAGCAGACGACATTTCAAAGCATTTTTCTTATTTTTCCCAGAAAACAGGTTTTAACATTTCATGCAAATTGTCTCCATTGGAGACACTTTGCATGAATTGTCAAAACCTGTTTTCTGGATAAAATAAGAAAATACCATCAGTTTGTCATCTGCTGAATTTGCCGTGAGAGTAGTATAGGTTAAAAAGAAATTTTCATTGAGTATTCATTTTATCATCACGAAAACATGCGTATATAATGTTGACCCCTTTAAACCCGCTTGTATATAGTAAAACTGGGGTTTACAGGAGTATACATTATTTATTTATTTATTTATTTATTTAATTATTTATTTATTCTGCTCAAAAACATATAGTGTGGGTACTCGTTAGAACCGCCTCGCATCTGAGTAGAAATATGAAAAATATCAGAATTTTTATTTGAAACTTTTCATTTTTTGTTGGTAAAATTTTCAGTATATTTGAATAGGCTAGTTTTCGTAATGGTCATTCTATTCCACTTCTGTTGCATAAAGAAGTGAGCCGGGGCACAGCATTTCCTACAAGACTACATGCTCACCCAGTGAAAAACTCAGTCGCTGTCCGACTGAAGACGCTTTGGGTCCTTGGCTACACAGATCAGATTGAGCAAAAGGCTGATCTGAGTCTCCGCTTGGCGCACATACAATCTTGTAGGGAATGCTGTGCCACGAGGGCACATTTTCACATGGCTCATATATATGAAATGGGCCGGGACACAGCATTTCCTATAAGCATTACGAAAACATGCCTATTCAAATATATTGAAAATTTTACCACCAAAAAAATGAAAATTTTCAGATAAAAAAAATCTAATATTTTTCATATTTCTGCTCAACATAGATTGTGGGTACCTGTTAGAACCGCCTCGACGAGGCGGTTCTAACGAGTATCCACAATCTATGCTTTTGAGCAAAAGAAGAAAAATAACGTATACCCCTGTATACCCAGTTTTACTATATAAAAGTGGGGTTTATAGGAGTAAAAATTATATAGGCATGTTTACGTGATGATTGCATGTACGCCCAGCGAAGACTCAATTTCTGTCCGATTGAAGACGCTTTTGGGCCTTAGCTACACACAGAGTGCCCTGCGAAGACACTGATCAGACCACGCGGATAAGCAGGCTGATCTGAGTCTCCGCTGAGCGAACATGCAATCTTGCAGCAAATGCAATGCCCCGGTTCAAACTATGAATTAATTAAGATATTTATCGTGGAAGTTCGTGAAGCATTTAGCCTTGTTCACTTCAAAGGATCAGCCTGCGCACCCATTGTCCGTTGAAGAAACATTGTATCACTGACTAGCCAAAATGCGCCCAGTGAAGATTCTCGGCCCAGATGTTCAAAGCGTCGTTATCTTAACGAGCTCGTTAAGGGTCATTTCGTTAACTGTTTTAGCGGATTCAATTTACAATATTCTGATATTTTTTTTGCTGAAAAAATGTGAGTAGCTTTGCAAAAGCTACTCACATTTTTCAGCAAAAAATTGCAGAATATTTGCATATCACTCGATGTTAATTTTAACGAATCGTTAACTAACGATGTCGTTAGCTTTGAACAACTGGGCCCTGGTGAGCAGTCGGATCTGAATCTTCGCTGGGCGCACGTGTCTGAAGCTACGTTTTCTGACATTGCGGCTCATTTCTAAGTACAGTATTGTTGTTTCTTTCGACCTGATGGAGGTGTGACATTCAGGTTTATTAAGCTGTACGAAGCTGGCTTAGCCTGTTCGGTTTTTAAGGTTTCTTTATCCTACTTGTTGTTTTGCACTCTGTTTTGCAAAATTTAGTTGGTTAAAAGTTCCTAAACTTTTAAAAAATGCGCGTGGATGTCTGAAAATAGTAACACATAAGACAGCTACTTTAAAGGTTCCATGTTCCCCCAAAAATAAACTCATTCGCTTCGCTCGCTTGTTTTTTACACGCAAGTCTTAGAACACTAGTGAATTTTTCTCCGTAATCGATCAAAACAACCAAATAAACTCTTTATAATTACTTTTTCACTTAGTAACAAACACTCTTGAAACTGAGTAAGGCCTGCCTAAAAGAACTAATTTTATAGTGCTTTCTTGCATGATGAACGTGAAAACAAACAGGCGCTTAAAGTTTCTTGCTATTCTTTCTTTCTTCCCTCCTCCTTTCTTTTATTATTCCGTTTGGTTGTGCAAGTGACACTTCTAATGTCTAGATTCAGAATCGAGTGGGCCGAGTTCGAGTTCTGCAACAAGTGCTGAAAAAAGGACTCTAAACTTTTTTATCAGGACCTACACTGTGCGCATGAAATATATGTATTTAGACAAAAAGCGGATAAATAAACTACAGACACCCAAAAAACCAGAAACGATCCTATCCAATCTATTTATAAGGAAGAAGGTTCTACAAGGCACCCGATGACCTGCATTAGATGTCTCCGAATGGGAAGAATCGATTATTTTATATTATTGCCAAGACCTTTGACGCTCCCTTCCCCTCGACCGGATCCAGCTCGAAACACTCCCATCTTTTCTCAATTGTTTCGCTCCTTCCCAACCAATGCTCCTATAAAGATATGGATATGTATACTTTTCTGCTCTTTTGTCCAAATTAATATCTTTCAATGTCATTGTTGTTAAATTTATTTGTAAATGTATACGAACTTGTAGGCTTGCTATGACACCTCCTTATATAGAATAACTTACAAAGTTTAACATGATTATAAACAGCCTACAACCACTGACCTTAACTTACGATCTGCCACGATTGTACACTCTGTATTAATATGCTTCTAAGGAGAGGAACTCTATAAGCCTTGAGCTTCCGTTCCAATCCTATCAAGTATTATTGTATGTATATATTACTGCTTGTCATGTGAAATTGTGAAATAAACATGTTTAAACTAAGGTTCTATTTGTATAAGTGAGTTAAGTTATATGGCCCAGGTCGACGATGATGAATGCCGGAGTCTTATTTCGTCACACCTCTACCAGGTATAGCAATTCATTTCGAATACAACAATAGTGAGAGTGCCAACGTAATGGAAACGCTGTTCAAACGAATTTGTGAATAGACCGGAAATATCTTTCAATGTCATTGTTGTTAAATTTATTTGTAAATGTATACGAACTTGTAGGCTTGCTATGACACCTCCTTATATAGAATAACTTACAGAGTTTAACATGATTATAAACAGCCTACAACCACTGACCTTAACTTACGACCTGCCACGATTGTACACTCTGTATTAATATGCTTCTAAGGAGAGGAACTCTATAAGCCTTGAGCTTCCGTTCCAATCCTATCAAGTATTATTGTATGTATATATTACTGCTTGTCATGTGAAATTGTGAAATAAATATGTTTAAACTAAGGTTCTATTTGTATAAGTGAGTTAAGTTATATGGCCCAGGTCGACGATGGTGAATGCCGGAGTCTTATTTCGTCACACCTCTACCAGGTATAGTAATTCATTTCGAATACAACAATAGTGAGAGTGCCAACGTAATGGAAACGCTGTTCAAACGAATTTGTGAATAGACCGGACCATTTTGACAGTCATTTTGTCATTTGCTCACCCGGTCAGGTCGTCGTATTCTGCCTATTCATTGACAATAATATACATGCTGTAGCGTCCACCTGGCCGAGCGCTTAGCGTTCCTGACATCGGACCAGGAGGCCCCAGGTTTTAATCCTGCTGGAGGCGGAATTCAGTTCGTAACTGCACGGAGCTTCATTTCAGATAGCCTTTCATTATCACCCAGTCATTAGCTCGATATGACTGAAATCAATTTGAAAGATGCTTAAAACACCTAACATACACATCATTAGGTTCGGTACTAAATTATCCTAAATTTTCTTGAGACAATGCACATATGCCCTCAATGAAATCAAGATCCAGTTTT
This sequence comes from Anodontia alba, assembly GCA_964016985.1. Lineage (NCBI taxonomy): Eukaryota > Metazoa > Mollusca > Bivalvia > Lucinida > Lucinidae > Anodontia > Anodontia alba. The sequence continues at coordinate 85,975,715 of OZ024821.1, forward strand.
CCAACTAGCTATGAAGATTTTGTATCCCTTGTCAACGACTCTAGCCTCGTGCAAATGGTTACTGAGCCCACCCGTAGTGAGAATGTCCTTGACATCTTTCTTACTTCTAATCCCACCCTTGTAAATGATGTAACAGTTTCACCAGGCATTGCTGACCATAACGTAGTAATTGCAAATGTACTTGTTAAACCAAACCCAAGCAAGCAATTTCCCCGGAAAGTATCCCAGTTCAAAAAAGCAAACTGGCCAGGATTTATAGCCTTCATGAGTGAAAAGAAAAATGAAAATTTGAAAAACAAACTCTACTCAGAAAGGCGTCGAAGAAATTTGGATGGCCTTTAAAACTGCCATTCAAAAAGGAATTTCACAGTTTGTTTCAGTCAAAACAATTGGTTTAAAGAAAAGTTTATCCTGGCTTACTCGGGAAACCAAAAGATAGAGACAGTCTCTATCAGAAGCAGAAGAAGGGTAAGTCAAGAGACAGACACCACTTTAACCAGGTGAAACACCTTGTACAGAGTAAAACAAGGCAGGCTTATAATTACTACCTCCAGTTTATACTCGGGCTGAGTGAGGAAGGGACTGAAACTGCATCAGAAAATAAAGGATTTGTTTCAAAAAAAAAAAAAAAAAAAAAAAAAAAATCTTTTCCTTGATCAAAAATGCCAGGCAGGATTCTCAAGGTGTCTCACCTCTAAAAGATCCTAGCACAACACTGAATATAAAGAAAAGGCAGACATTTTAAACAGACAATTTCAGTCAGTCTTCTCTCAGTTGGATGCGCCGTCCGACTGGAGACCAGGAGGTCGCGGGTTCAACCCCCGCCGAGGTCGGTAACATTCTTTCGTGGAGATTGATCATGAAATATTTTCTACGGTCATTCTCTCCCTTCCGCTGATTCAAGAAGGGCAGTTGTCTGTTTCTGGTGAAAGAATGTGCACAATACTGGTTAACCGCTTAGAGGACTAAGCCTGTCCAGTAAACGTGTAGTTAGGTAAACTGACCGCGCTCGACATGACCCCATTGGGTTGACTGGGCCGTAAAACCTCAACACAAACAAACTTCTCTCAGTTATCACCCCTTCGTCTTGGTCAACTATGTATCGAGAAGCTCCAATTGTACTTCAATCAAAGCATACCAGACAAGTTTAAATGTAATTATCCAGACAGGGCAGAAATTTCTGTAAACCTTAATGGTATTCGCAAGTTACTTTCAAACCTGCGCCCAGATAAAGCATCCGGCCCTGATGAAATAAAACCTATTGCGCTCAAGGAACTTAGAAATGAGATATCCCCAATCATCAAGTTGCTATTTGAAAAATTCTTAGCTATAGGTCAGATCCCCTCTCCCCCCTCACCCCCAGACTGAACAAAAGTCTATTTAAGAAAGGCGACAAGAGTGACCCTGCAAATTATAGGCCCATCTCCTCGACATGTATTTTATGCAAGGTGATGTAGCATATAATTGCTTCAAATCTTACTCAACATTTCAACAATCACAATGTATTATATGATCTCCAGCATGGGTTCAGGCAAAAACGATCATGCGAGACGAAACTCCTCCAACTTGTAGAAGACCTTGGAAAACAGCTCATCAAAGGTAAACAAACTAATTTAGTACTATTAGACTTTAGTAATGCTTTCGATAAAGTGAGTCAACTGAAAACTATTGTTCAAACTGTCACAGCATGGAGTCAAAGGAAACACACTAAACTGGATAAAATCATTCTTAGTGAATCGAACCCAGGCTGTAGTGCTAGAGGGGGAGAGGTCATCAGAAGTGCCGGTTACTTCCGGTGTACCACAAGGTTCCGCCCTTGGACATCTCCTCTTCTTGCTCTACATAAATGACCTGCCACAGAACATACAGTCACAGGTAAGATTTTTTGCCGATGATACGGCAGTCTATCTTACAGTCAGTTCACCAGAGGATAAAAATATTCTCCAGACAGACCTGGACATTCTCAAAGAATGGGAACAAACCTGGGACATGGAGTTTAATCCAGACAATTGCCAAGTACTCTATTTCACAAGAGCAAGGCAACCACTCCTATCGCAGTATACCCTCCATGATCAGGTATTGGAAATTGTGGATAATGCCAAATATCTAGGTGTAACAATCTCCCAAGATTTAAACTGGGACAAACATATAAACTGCATCACTGCTAAAGCAAACAGGACCCTCGATTTCATTAAATGAAATGTTAAAACCAAAAATGAGGCTGTCAAAGAATTGGTATATAAAACATTAGTAATATTCCAGGTCGAATATGCATCCTCAGTCTGGAGTCCCCATACTAAACAAAACATAAACAAAATTTCAAAGACGAACTGCCAGATTGGTCAAAAACAACTACTCCCCATATGAGAGCGTCTCAAATATGCTTGATGACCTAGGTTGGCGATCCCTTGAAAACGACGCATTGACTGTCGTCTGGTCTTGTTTTATAAAATAATATACGGTCATAAGGCTATTCAAATAGCTGAGTACTTCGAGAAACCCCGGCGTTACACTCGTCACATGCACCCTCTCGCTTTTAGACAAATCCATGCATCTGCCAGTTATTACCAACAGTCATTTTACCCAGCTACACTTGTTCTTTGGAACGCTCTGTCAGCAGACAATTTTCTTAAGGACTGATCTTTACTCTTTCAAAGAAGGAGTCTGTAAGATCAATCACAAATCACCTTAAGTTGTAAACACTGTTTTTAACCTGCTTTCAAACCTCACTCTTTACTAACACTATCACCTTTTTATCATACCTCACTTTTTCACTTTTCAGCCTTCCAGAGTCTGGCTTTTACCCTGCACTGACAGCGCAAACTGTACATAATACACGTGATAGGGTACTGCAGTATGAGAGAGAGAGAGAGAGAGAGAGAGAGAGAGAGAGAGAGAGAGAGAGAGAGAGAGAGAGAGAGAGTCCATGTGTGCGTGCCGGTGGGTGTCGGGTGGGCACGGTGGAATACGATATTTGTTCCACTGACAGTACACTTCAATACATTTTGTTAGTCAAGGTACGATGCGGATGCATTTCTAATAAACTTTTAATATTGACCAATAGAAGCTCATTGATTTATGTACTGCGAGTCAAACTTGTCAAGATGGGGTTGGAAAGCACGATTGTTTGGTATTTCAAATAATTTTTTAGCGATTTTTCAGCAGTTTTGCCACAGTTCTTTCATTTTTCAATTGTTTACTCCATAAACATCATCCTTATACTTACGGACATCTTAATACGCATATTACGCTCTCAGATAATCTTCAAGCTTGCACCGAACCAGGGATGACCGTGCAAAAATACGAAGAAAACAAAAAAGAAAAAAAAAAAACAAAACAAAAAACACACACACACACACACACACACCTGAATCACGTTGGGTGGGGCGCATTTTATATATGTTCATTTAATTTGTGTTTATCAAATCTGCACCTAAAATGACAGTTTTTCAACCAGAACATTTGAAAAAATAAACTGAAGTGGGAAAGTGATTTTCAATCCCGACAAATGTGAAGAATAACTCGTAAAAAGAAATGTCCAAAGTACTAACAAAAAACTCAAAGAAATGGCCTATTAAACATATGTTGTCCGTTGGTTAAATCCGCTGCATCTGTATGGGATCCTTTGGCAGAAAAAAATACATTTATCAAAGAGATGATTGATCCAACATGGTGCAATCAGGTACATTTTTAATGACTACAGTTTTTCCAGCAGCGTAACATCAATGTTCTTTAAACATAATCTACCTACCCTTGAAAAAAATGAAAACAAATTTCATTACGTCATATTTTACAAAACACAACACAACCTTGTAAAAATCCAGCTTCCACAATACGTATGACTGTCTTTGAGAAACAGAGTTACAATCCCATTCTCCAGGATTAATCCTCATAAGTACTCATTTTACCCCTGTACTGCCATACTCTGGGCCACCCCCCCCCCCCCCCCCCCCCGACTTGTGCACCAGCCCAGACCTAGGATCTTTCCGATCAGGGCTCCTCAAAATTCACCATATAACAAACTAAAAAGCTCAGACTTCATCACTTATCATCTTCATCAAACTGTTGTGGTGCAGAGAGCCAGTAGTGTGGTGGTGCAGAGAGCCAGCAGTGTGAAATTCAACATACTCTGCACTACTTCAGACTCATCATCTATCATAATACAGTTATGCTGATTTCACAGTATCATCCCCTTTAGACTAAACTACTGTAACGTACCTAAGTATTGGGACAGGAAAAAATAATTTTTTTGGTGTCTCAATACTAATGTTGTACCGATGATCAGGTGGTATCGATTAGCGGCGTGCTGGAAGCTCCCGATTCCGATAATCGATTGGACTTTCTCACAATCGATCATCGGCAAACTGATTGACGCTGCATGTTTTCAATTAACCACGTGGGGTAAAACAAACAGTTACCTATTGATTTACTCAGAGACTATACTTGAGTATTCACGGAAGTGTTTTCACAGTGTATGAGGACATTTGTCACTGATTACACAACTCATTGACCATAAAGAGTTGTGACAATAAGCCGCCGCTTTTGATTTACAAAACTACGCAGTAGAAGGCGGGGCAGAGCAAGTTTCTTTTATTGGCTAGTGTGTAGTTATGACGTGTCATTCAGATTCACCAAGCCTGCCGACTGGTTCACGGTTGATTTGATGAAACAGAATCATTCTGTACAACAGATGGGCGGAAATAATGTGTAAACTGTTAAAGTCAAATGTATTGATAGTTCATGTTCCCTAAAATTAAGCTACCTGGTTCTATGACTCGCATAAATGTCCGTTTTTGCCGCTGAAAATTTCTGAATGGAACAAATTCTTCAAAGTTTATTATTAATTAAAAGTGTCATAGCACTAGTAAAACAGCTTCAGCCCTTCAGACTAGTGTATCTGTCTTTTGTTGTTGTTTTTTTTTTCACCCAGTTTTTCATTTAAAATCAATAAAGCAACGCTGAAATTTACCGATTGCACACTAGTACCCGACACTGGACTAGTAGTCGGACATTTTCATTTTAATTGTTGCTGAACCATACAGGTGGGTTGAAGCTTATACAATGTCTTAAACAGCATTTTAAAGCATCATAGATATGTATTCTCTCTATGTTAAGTTTTTTTATTATTATTATTTGAATCTGCAAAAAAAAAAAAAAAAAGTTTAAATTATTAATAACATGCTTAAAGACACATTTTGGATTGCATAACACCCTAATGACTCTGAGGAGATTAAGATAAGAAATTCTTGGGGACTTTGGCCATCCTTTCAGGTAGGGGTCTGATAAGGGGAAATTAGATTTTATATCAGCAAAGTTTATGATGAAGACAGAGAAACAAATGTGGGTAATTTGGTGATAATTTGATGTTTTTTTTTCTAGTTATTCATTAAAATATACCTGGTTTTTGTTCATTAGAATTGTCTCTCCTAGGCAGTTCTAATGAAACCCACAATATATTTCATGGTGAAATACAAATATTTATGCTATATGCTAATTTATCACCAAATGCCCCCTTTATTTGTTTCTTTGGATCAAATACAGAAGATTAGGAAGATAGTATGAGAAGCTTTTTGGCATAAAATACAAATTCTAAATTGTCCAAGAACTTTTTGACATATTCCATAATGTATTGTTTTACTGAAATGGAAATGGAATAATTGTGCAGTGTTCTTATTTACTTTAGAAAATAAATAAATGAATAAATAAATAAATATTTTCAATTTTATATTTCTATTTCAGTTCATTTGTACTTTTTCACAATGCAAGAAAAAAAACAACACTTTTGTGTTTAGAAAAAAAAACTATCAAAAAAAAATAATAATAATAACAATAACAATAAATAAAAAAATAAAATGATACAATACAAATCAACAAATAAAATCAAGTTAAATGCAAAATTTGCAAATGAATTTATTTGATAGTAACATATTGAATACTGCTCAATTTTAAGAATTAACCCTTATATGGCCCCACCTAAGGAGACTTAACAGCCTTATAAAGATTCCATAATTACTTAGATAAGATAAGCCTTTGATGTGCGCTCTGTTATCAGGACTGTATATTGGCGGTGATCATGAAGGGGGGGGTCTAGCCAAAGAAGGAAAAAAATGTGTCTTTAACATAGGCCACCAAATTGCTGAAAAATAGTACTAACAAACACATTGTAAATATAGAGTTCAGTTGTTGTGCAGTACAGTTGAATGAACTTGTAAACATATGACCATGAACAAGGATTAACAGTGAAACATGCACGCCAAAGCTAATTATTCAGGAACCGATTATAATCGGAAAATCGCATCGGCAGCAGCAACCGATGCCAACCGATGATCGATTATGATTTCCAACCGATGTCCCACCACTACTCAATACTCAGGACTACGAAAAAATAATAATTTTTTAGTTGTCTCAATTCTTATGTTCAGCTAGCCAAAGGCATAAAATGTACCTATAGCCATAATGTGTCACGACTGCCGAAAGTTGATGACAATTAGGACATAAAAAGGTATCATCTCTTTTGATGTACCGGTATTATTCTATTTTAATAATTACATGTTATCATCCCCACGCTTTTTAGATAAAGCGTCGGGGATATTGTTATCGCCTCCAACCGTCTGTCTGTTATGTTATCTCCTCCCAAACCACTGGACAGAATCAAACCAAATTTGGTGAGTGGCTTGCTTACACAAGTGGGGCGTGCAAGAGCATGTTTATTTTTGGCCCGCCCCCAGGGGCCCTGGGGAGGGGTCAAAAGGTCAAATAACAATTTCCAATTTCAAAGTCAATTTTTAAAGATTTTTATGCGAAAATGTGCACATGTACTCAGTAGTGATAGATGTAAAACATATTGAACGGGATTTACTTTGTGACCCCAGGAACACCCTTTGGGGTGGGGGCGGGGTAAAACATTAAGTTTCTCACAACATGGTCATGTGGCATATCAAATTGAAGGGAATGATGAGTAGAATAACATACAAGTAGAATTTTGCCTGGTTGCTCAAAACTATGCTGTGTGGTACAAGGGCAATTTCTGCCAGAAGCGTGGGGATTTGCGATGGTGTGCCATCGACTGCCCGATCTAGTTACGAAATAAAATGGATTACCTCCTAATTGCTTTGTTTTCTTAAATCCCCCCATTTAATTCATGTCGGGATTAAATTAAAAAAGTGTGTGTTTCAGGTTACCCAATGGTGCCTATTTTTTCTCCACTGACCCTAAAGGTTTTTTGGGGGATTTCCCTGTTCGGCCATATTTTTTCCTATTAACCTCATATAAAAACTTTAAACAAAATAGAAATATTGTCCAACCTCCAGTCCCTATTTTAAAATTCCTTGTAACCTGAAACACACATATTTTTGCCTTCGCACCTAACATGGCCTGCTGTATGAAAACTAACATTATCCTATATGCCAATATTGCAAAGTCTGGCTAATCTACACTAGCACTATAAAGGTATGTTAAGTTAGTATCGGTATTATATAGTGTACATGCTGAATAGTGAAGATCCTATTCATACTGTACGAATGTGCATGATACGGAAATTCGCCGTCTTGTGTGTAAAGATAGAGGATATATTGGTTCTCCCCACAGCAGGCCACTAATTCCGACATTTACTGCTCAAGACTTGAGACCTCTTCACGACGGGAAATTACAGGTCAAAAAAATATTTATTAGCAAATAAAAACATGTATAACTATGATAATAGGGACGGAGCTTACCGGTAACACAGTAAACTGATGTTTCAGTAGTGTGCAGGCAAAAATTATGATCAGCTGAATGAACATGCAGCCTAGTCTTCGCATCTGGCAATCTTACTGATTATACCGTGCCCTAGTCTCTGGATCTCATATAAAGAGTAAGAGACAGGAATGGAAGAAGTGTCTTTCAGAATCAGAATATTTTACTGGTGACACATCAGTAGACATCCATTCACTTTCCTCATTGACAAGAAAAGTTTCCTTCTTGGTGAAAGTCCAAAAAAAGCTGAAGTACTCAAGTTTGTCTCAGCCTACACTTATGAGGACACAGAAAGTATTCCTCACAAAGGACCTATATTATTGTAAATTACTTTTCAAGTCATCTCAAGTCATATTCTTTGTGGCAGAGTGGCAGGTTTACATACAGCCTCCGTCATATCTAAGTTTTCTTTTGCTGCAGGGCATTCATTAACCCAGGTGAAGAGCTAAAATTCCCCCTCCCCCCTCCCCCCACTGGCTCCAGAATATGAAAAAAAAAAAAAAAATCAGGGTTTCACTTTCAGTTTCAGCCATCTTGCTGAAACTTTCCATGTAAAAGCTGCGTAGTAACAAATTGTACAACTGAAATGCGATTGAAAAGCATAATTTTGTGTTAAAAATATTCAGTTATGAAACAAAAAAGGCATCAAAAGAATAAATCTATAAAATTCAAACGAATAACACAATTTTTTTACAGTTTTTTTTTTTTTTTTTTTCATACAAAAATTATCTATACTTTTTGTGAGGAAAAAAAGCCAGAACTTACCCGGAACATCGAAAGAATGTACATGGATGGTACATTGTAACATACATGAATGCATGCCTAGTTTTCACTGCTATTTGACGCCGAGAAATGTACCTGAAATTTCGTAGAGAAATCAGATGAGCTGAAGATAAGTTCTTAGTGAAACTTGGCAAAATTATTTTTTTGCATTAGACCCATGCATGATGAAACAGTTAAAATGGGTTTTTACCACTAACTGATCTGTAGCTCTGTGGCTACACAGATTTGCAGACAAGTTGTACCAGACCATCAGACTAGGCCAGTCTCAAAATGTGTTGCAGCTAATCAAATAATATTTGGAATATACATGTATGGCAGTGCATAGCTCCAGATAAGAGGGGTTATTCTTATTTCTCCACAAAAACATATGTTGTGGGTACTCATTAGAAGGGCCTCACTGAGGCGCTTCTAATGAGTACCCACAACATATGTTTTCATGGAGAAATAAGACAGATATCAGCATTTTTCGGATTAAAAAAGTGCTTTATCTGTTGCTATGGGCAGTGGGTAAAAGTGCAGGGTGTGCAAGAGCCATAAATGTGGCAGTGGGAAAAAGCTCAGGATAAGTGCAAAAGTCATAAATGCGGCCGACTGGTCTCGTTTTTACAGCCCATTACTTGCTAGTGATTGCATGCAACTGAGCCCTTCCAAATAATCAGACCTAATAACTACTTGACCTGTGTGGACCCTGATGAGCCTGCATGCATGTGCAAGCTACTCAAGATCTACTTTTGTCACATACATGTATGCTGAGGTCATTTTCATATTTGGAAAAGACTGATGAATCTGTTTGTTTTCAGTGTTGATAATAGTGACTATATGAGAAATGGAGACTTTGTGCCTACAAGATTACAGGCACAACAAGATGCTGTAAACCTAGTTTGCCACTCCAAGACAAGATCCAACCCAGAGAATAATGTTGGTCTCATTGTAATGTCCAGGTAAATACAGAGATAGCACAATACAGTTGATTCCTGAAATTATTGACTGTACCTTTTGATAATTCAACTGTGCATCAGTAGCAACAATGGCAAATTTTTGTTCTCTTTAAAGAAGTACTGCTTACATGATTTCCTTTCAAGTTTCAGTTTAAAATATTCTCTGATTGAATCATGGCTGTATCATAGTATAATCAAGCTGTTTACTCAATGGTAAATGAGCTGCTGATGCCGTGTGTCGGGAATACAGTAAATGTCCTAATTTTTGTTCACCATAGTTTCTGATGATATGGCAATGCAAACAGTGCAGACTATTCTGTATTTGCCCATTTCCACTGGTATTCAAATGGACTTACATGTAGGCTCCAGCTAATTATCCCTACGCTTTTTAGCTCGCCTGAACAACGTTCAGGAAGAGCTATTGTACTACCCCAGGCGTCGGCGTCCACAAATGTTAAAAGTTTTTGTTAAAGTTTTTAAGACCTCATTATTTCCTAACCATATCACCAATTTGATTCATCTTTGTAATGATGATACATATTGGTCCAAAATCTTGCGCAATACCATACCCACCACTCTAGGTCATGTCAAGGTCGAGGTCACAGACTTAGAATTTTCATGTTAAAATATTATGTCTAAGTATGTTAAATTTTTCGTTAAAGTTTTTAAGACCTCATTATTTCCTAACCTTATCAAAGATATGATTCATCTTTGGTATGGTAATACATATTGGTCCAAAATTTTGCGCAGTACCATCCCCACCACTCTAGGTCATGTCAAGGTCAAGGTCATAGACTTCGAATTTTCATGTTAAAATTTTATGTCTCAGTTTTTAAAATCTCATTACTTCTGCACTAAATGGTGGATTTTGTTCCTATTTGGTATTATGATAGACACTGGTCAAAAGTTTTTATCAGCACCATCAGCAGTCATGACGTGACCTTGATGTCAAGGTCACAGACTTAGAATTTAAATGTTAAAGTTTTCGTTAAAGTTTTTAAGACCTCATTATTTCCTAACCTTATCACCGATTTGATTCAGCTTTGTAATGATGATACATATTGGTCCAAAATTTTGCGCAATACCATACCCACCACTCTAGGTCATGTCAAGGTCAAGGTCACAGACTTAGAATATATATGTTAAAGTTTTCTTTAAAGTTTTTAAGACCTCATTATTTCCTAACCTTATCACCCATTTGATTCATCTTTGATATGATGATCTATAGTAGTCCAAAATTTTGCACAGTACCATCCCCACCAACTTAGGTCAAGGTCAAGGTCACAGACTTAGAGTTTTCATGTAAAAATTTTACGTCAAAGTTTTTAGGATCTCATTACTACTAAACTAAATGATGGATTTAGTTCCTATTAGGTATCATGATAGAAACTGGTCAAAAGTTTTCATCAGCACCATCAGCACTCATGACCGTGACCTTGAGGTTGAGGTCACAGACTTAGAATTTAAATGTTAAAGTTTTCGTTTAAGTTTTTAAGACCTCATTATTTCCTAACCTTATCACCGATTTGATTCATCTTTAGTATGATACATAGTAGTCCAAAATTTTGTGCCACCACCACCTTAGATCAAGGACAAGGTCACAGACTTAGAGTTTTCATGTTAAAATTTTACGTCAAAGATTTTAGGATCTCATTACTACTAAACTAAATGATGGATTTAGTTCCTATTTGGTATCATGATAGATACATGTACTGGTCAAAAGTTTTCATCAGCACCATCAGCACTTATGACAATGACCTTGAGGTCGATGTCACAGACTTAGAATTTAAATGCTAAAGTTTTCTTTAAAGTTTTTAAAATGTCATTAAATCCTAACCTTATCACAGATTTGATTCATCTTTTATATGATGATACATATTGGTTCAGATTTTTACGCAGTACCAATCCCCACCACCCTAGGTCATGTCAAGGTCACAGACTTAGAATTTTGATGTTATAATTTTAAGCCAAAGTTTTTTAGGATCTCATTACTTCTAAACTACATGATGGATTTAGTTCTGTTTGGTGTAAAGACAGATACTGCTCGTCTGTCCATCCATCTGTCCATCACACTATCTCCGCCTAAACTGGTGGGTGGATTTTAATCAGACTTGCTGCTTGACTTCCCCATGTGGTAAGGGTGTGCAAGAGCAAATTTTCCGTCCATCCGTCTGTCCACTATTAGCAGCATTAACACTGAGCATGGGGATTTTGCAATGGCATGCCATCGACTGGGCAATCTAGTTAGCTCACCTGAGCACGAAGTCAGTCAGTGGTCAGTCAATGTCCGTCATCTGTCGTGCGGCGTCAACAATTGCTTTTAAAGCCTACTCCTCCTACACCCCTGGGCCAATTGACTTGATACTTGGTAGGAAGCATTGGGGTGACTTGTAGATCAAAAATAGCTAAAATTGTTCCAATCGGAAATCCAAGATGGCCGCCATCTTGAAAATCTTTTTTTCGCTTCTTCTCCTAAATCGAAAGGCCAATTGACTCCAAACTTGCTAGGAAGCATCACGGTGACTTGTAGATCAAAAATAGCTAAAATCGTGCCGATCGGAAATCCAAGATGGCAGCCATGGCCGCCATCTTGAAAATCTATTTTTTGCATCTTCTCCTGAACCGAAAGGCCAATTGACTCCAAACGCTAGGAAGCATCAGGGTGACTTGTAGATCAAAAGTAGCTAAAATCGTGCCGATCTGAAATCCAAGATGGCCGCCATGGCAGCCATCTTGAAAATCTATTTTTCGCTTCATTTCCTGAACCGAAAGGCCAATTGACTCCAAACTTGCTAGAAAGCATCAGGGTGACTTGTAGATCAAAAATAGCTAAAATTGTGCCGATAGGAAATCCAAAATGGCTGCCATGGTCGCCATCTTGAAAATCTATTTTTCGCTTCATCTCCTGAACTGAAAGGCCAATTGATTCCAAACTTGCTAGAAAGCATCAGGGTGACTTGTAGATCAAAAGTAGCTAAAATCATGCTGATCGGAAATCCAAGATGGCCGCCATCTTGAAAATCTATTTTTCGCTTCTTCTTCTGAACCGAAAGGCCAATTGACTCCAAACTTGCTGGGAAGCATCAGTGTGACTTGTAGATCAAAAATAGCTAAAATCGTTCTGATGGCCACCATGACCGCAATCTTGAAAATCTATATTTAGCTTCTTCTCCTGCACCGAAAGGCCAATTGACTCCAAACTTGGTAGGTGACATTGGGGTGACTTGTAGATCAAAAATAGCTAAAATCGTGCCAATCGCATATCCAAGATTGAAAATCTATTTTTCGCTTCTCCTGAACCGAAAGACCAGTTAACTCGAAACTTGGTAGGAAGCATTGGGATGACTCGTAGATCAAAAATAGCTAAAATCGTGCCAGTCGTAAATCCAAGCTGGCCGCCATTTAGAGTTTGTTCAAATGATCATGCTCCATTGACTGGCATGCCATATATATTCTTCAAAATTAAGAACTGCTTAAATGATGGTCTTTTAAATAGTTGCGATGACATGATTGGAAAAATGTTGCATAACATCTGCATATCTGCAGTGGCTATGTCACTCAGGTGAGCGACCCTAGGCCCATGGGCCTCATGTTTGTATTGTTCTGAATGGTGTTATTGAAAATAAAGCATCTTGTAAATGCAGTCTGTTGTACATGTAAGAGTTTAACACAACATTATCATACAAATGCAAATTTCAGATAGTCTTTGGGCGCAGATAAATCCATTCAATGCATGTAACAAATGCAATCTTTTGATCTTATTTAGGAAACGGTAAAAATTAAACACACAGTTGTCTTGTTGGCTTTTTCTTTGAATCAAATACAGCACGTCATGTTTTTCAGAGGCAAATCTTTAATGAATGTTCACTCGTTGCCAGTAAAAGTCATTAAATTCAGAAATAAGTAGTATTTTGACAAAGTTTCCTAAAAGATGAGGCTAAGCCCACATCTGCTTCTGCACTGTTTATCATTCAGCCAGCACATCTGACATTAAAACCCTGGACATTTGATGGTGCCTTGATAGAAGATACCTGAAGATAAAAAATGAACAAATGGAAAAGGCTAGAAAGCGTACCATACCCATTGGCAAGTGCGGCAAAGAAAAACTCAAATCGGCCTGCAGTCTGAGCAGTCTTCATTGTCCACATAAAAAAAAAACATTGCATCCTTGGCTATTCAAAATACATGTATGCCCAGTAAAGATTCTGATCAGGCTGTGCAAATGTGCAGTCTGATCTGAACCGTCACTGGAATCACAGTCAGAAGGCTTGTATTTTCTGGTCTTTCCCAGTACTGTTTGGTATTTCACCTTTTTGTCTGAAAGCTAGTTATCACCAAATGATACACATTTATGATATTTTTTCATTTCTCCGAGAAATGGTTGTTACAATGTATCTTAATAGAATCACAACCATTGCTTTCATTTCTGATCTGATGTCACTACATATGAGCCACAAGATGAGAAAACATACTTATGGCATGTGCACCCAGCAAAGACTCAAATCAACCTGCGCTTCTGCTCAGTCTGATGGGAGCCTTCATTGTTGACATGAAGAATCTTTGCATCCTTGCCTATCCAAAATAAGTCCAGCGAAGATTCTGATGAGTGTGCAAATGCACAAGCTGATCTGAGTTTGCTGGGCACACATGTTCAGAGGTACATTTTCTGAAATTGCAGCTCATATATTTTCTGGAAAAATAAAATGTTATAGAGGCATTGTTAAGAAGGAGTATTTGGTGTTAATTATGGGATAATTTCCTCCAGTTCTCCATAAAAACATATGTTGTGGTTACTCACTAGAAGTGCCTCGCCAAGGCACTTCTAATGAGTACTCACAACATGTTTTTATGGAGATATAAGAAAAATCATCCAAGAATTATCCCAGAATACTCCTCAACATTTCCTCTGAATGTACATGTATAGCAAAGCATTAACTGGATCACTGAATCAGATCCATGAGGTGACTTAATTATTGACTGTTATTTTTTTACAGCAATGTGGAAGTTCTTACCACACTGACAACAGATGTTGGAAGGATTCTCAGTAAACTTCACCAGGTCCAGCCCAAAGGCAATATCAGGTTCTGTACTGGAGTCAAAGTGGCCCATGTAAGTAGAGAAATACATGTACTGCTGGGTTCTGGATAACAGGGTACCCAGTTATTCCGATAAATATTTTTCTTATTTTCCATTAAAGCATTGTGTGTACTGTATTTGTTAAATGTGTCTCCGTGAGGACTTCTGAGAACCCATGAAGCATCTGCTGGCTCAGTGGTTAGCAGTTGCAACTGCAGATTACAAGTCCTTGGGTTTGATACCCACTGGAGACAGAATTCAGCTAATGACTAGGATGCTTAATTGCACAGAGCCTTCCATTATCATCCTTCAGTTGTCGTAATATGGTTTAAATATTGTTGAAAGGGGCATTAAATACAAATCAACATCATCATCATCATTCTGAGTATCCACACGATACATTTAAATCATAGGTCTAGATAGGGGAGGGTATCCAGTAAATATTTTTCTTATTTCTCCACGAAAACATATGTTGTGGGTACTCATTAGAAGCGCCTCGGCATATGTTGTGGGTACTCATTAGAAGTGCCTCGGAGAGGCGCTTCTAATGAGTACCCACAACATATGTTTTCGTGGAGAAATAAGAAAAATATCAATACTTTGGATTGAAAAAAGCGCCTTAACTAGTGCTATGATTTTCATGGAGAATTAAGAGAAAAGAAAAATCAACTTTACCAGAGTGAAAAATAAACAGCTTTCCTAGAGCTATACAAAGATTGAATATGTGTATATAGAAGAAGATATTAGAAATATATAGACCTAGATGTTTGATATATATAGAAGTAGATTATTTTTAAGCAGGTCATGTCACTAATATAGAATGTGACTGTTATATATTCATTTTCACTGATATACCCCTCTAAATGAAGAAGCTGGCCACGACTCAGTTGGATGCGCATCTGATTGGTATTCAGGAAGTTGCGGGTTTGATCCCTTCCGGGCTGGCAACATTCTTTTGTGGAGATTAATCACGATCATTCTCTCCCTTCTGCTCATTCAAGAAGGGCAGTTGTCAGTTTCTGGTGAAAGAATGTGCACATTACTGGTTTATCGCTTAGAGGACTAAGCCTGCCCAGTAAACATGTGGTTAGGTAAATTGACTATGCTCGAAATGACCCCATTGGGTTTGCTGGGCCCTAAAATCACAACACAAACAAATACATGAAGAAACTTTGCATACTTGGCTATCTAAAATGTGCTCAGTAAAGATTCAGAGCAGGGCCTAATTGCTCAAAGCATCGTTAGCTTAACAAGCTTGTTAGTGGTCAAAATGTTTACTGTTCTAGTAAATACAATGTCTAATTTACAGGTATTGTTGCTGGAAAAATGTGAGTAGCTTTTGCAAATAAACTACTCACATTTTTTCAGCAAAAATATTAGTGTATATGCCATGTTTAATGATCAAAATTTTAACAATACCTTAACTAACAACATCGTTAGTTTTGAACAACTGGGCCCAGATTGCACAAATGGGCTTGTTGATCTGTATCTTCCCTGGGCACACATGTTTAAAGGTAAGTTTTCTGTAGTTGCGGCTCAGTTTATTTTAATGAAAATACCTACTTGTTGCCACTGTGAATGTGGTCTAATTTTAGTACCTAATGAGATACATGTAGACAGATTCTTGCATACATTTAGCTCTGTTATATTAATGGGTATTTTTTGCAGCTGGCTTTAAAACACAGACAAGGTAGAAACCATAAGATGAGAATTGTTGTCTTTGTTGGAAGTCCAATAGAAGATGATGAAAAGGAGGTAGGTTTAAATAAGTTTTGTGTAATAATCCCCACACTTTTTGAAGCAAGTATGGGGATATTAAAATTGCTTCTATCCATCCAGCTTTCTGCCTAGATGATTCACATGAAGTGACAAGCATTATTTTCTCTGAAAGATAATAATAAAAAAGAATAAATAGACTGTCATTGACATCAATTTTACTGGGCATTTTAAGGGTTGGAAGTGAAATACAGCATTTAAAGTGGCATATCTGACGGGAATGTCTTTTATCCTCCCTTTCTATATAATTATTTATACAAGATGATTTTAATAAAATAAAACCGAGAAAGTCAAGGACATAGCTGGTTGACTCTGCACTAGAAATTAACTCACTGGAGAAATGTCATATACTGCTGCATACTGGCACAGTGGCTCAGTTGGTAGAGCATCCACTTTGTGACCGGGTGATTGCGGGTATGATCCGCAGCCGAGTCATACCAAAGAAAATGGTACTAGCTGCTCTTTCGCTTGGCGCTCAGCATCAAGAAAGTAGAGCTAGGAATCTCAGTGTCGGTATAATGTGACTGGGTGGAATATCAAGCCTAGTGTCTGGGGTGTGACATTTCTGTGAGGCAGCACACAAAAAGTGAGCATTGAGCACCCTGCCACATCCAGAGAGTGGCAATATGACTGAAAGATTGCTAAAAGCGATGAGCTCAAATAAGACAAACAAATATCTGTTACACTGGCTGGTACATTTTTTGTCTCATCTTGTTTGCATGGGTGGCTTAGGTATGCAAGTTTCTGTCCATTCATTTGTGTATTTACGTCCATCCTAGCAACCATCCTAGCATCAACCCAAAATGAAGTCTACTCTATTTATTTATTTTTTTATCTTTTTTTTTTTGCAGATTGTAAAATTGGCAAAGAAATTAAAGAAGGAGAAAGTAAATGTGGATGTGATCAATTTTGGGGAGGAGGTAAGTATTTGCTGGAGTTGCTTAAGGTTTGATCAGCAGGTTTACTTGTTTCTTTGGTCATTACTTTTGTTCTGCAGAAATTTTAGCACTTACCAAACTTTAGGCAAATTTAGCGGACAACAAATTGATTTTTTTTTTCAAGAAAATATGCTTTGACATTTCATGCAAATTGTCTCAAATTGCATGAAATGTCAAAACCTATTTTCTAGGGAAAGTAAGAAAAATATTTCAAAATGTCAACTGCTGAATTTTTACCCAGCTTGCTGAGTGTTAAATCACACCATTAGCTACTCATTTCAGTTAATGAGGCAATGTTATAATGGAACATTATAATTGAGCAGGGCACATCATTTACTACAAGATTGCATGTGTGCCCATAGAAAGGTCAGCCTTTGCATTACACTGGCTGATCAGAAGTTTCACTGTCTGTTTGAAGATGCCTTGTCTACCATTGAGTGTCCTGCTAAGACTGATCAGACTGAGCTGATGCACAGACAGATCTGATTCTTCACCGGATGCACATGCAGTACTATAGGAAATGCTGTGCCCTGGCTTAAATTATAATGGTTTCAAAGTACTCTACAAGAATCAACTACATATAAATTAGTAGGTGGCTGGGTGAGGCAAAGGTGTCGTGTATCTCAAGTCATTGGGGGTCCAACTGGTATTGGCTTACAGTTGGGCAAGGCCTGCTTTCCTTGCAGCAGGTAAGGGTAGAGGGGGAATGTTTTTATTTCTTCTCTTTAATTCATTTTCCTTTCTCCCCTGGCCCTCTCTTTCATCTCTACTATCTCTTCTATCTTTCTTCTCCCTTTCTGTGGGAGATGACACAAAATGACCCACAAGGGTTGACATGTCGTTAAATCCCAACTCAGTCAATAAATCAATACATATAAATAGACCTCAGTTTATTTACACGTGTCATTAGATTCATTTTGCACAGTTTTGCCCTAAAATGGAAGGAAGTGTGATTGACAAACTTCAAGGATCTTGCAGCTATATTTAATATGCTCTAAATTATTGTTCTGAAGTAAATTTGAGGTTACAAGTACAGGTGTAAATAGTTTAACTGTTTCCATTGGATGCCTGGATTCTTATATTCTGCACCTTTATATGTTATACCTCATCTCTGCACAAGATCCTGCTTTAATGAGTGTACTTATCTTCAACATTTTAGTGAACCTGTACCAGGGTTGTGGAATAATCAGATTTTATAACTTGTTGGTGGACAAGTAAACAGTCAAAATCCACTTGTCCAACCAAGATTTACTTGCCCGAAAATTGATACTTTTTTTTATTTCTCAAAGGAAACAAATGTTGTGGGTACTCATTAGAAGTGCCTCACTGAGGCACTTCTAATAGAGTACCCACAACGTTTGTTTTCTTTGAGAAATAAGAAAAATATATATCTTATAATCTGAATGTTCTAAGAGCTATGAAGTCCTTGTCCCAGGACAATGAAATTGAAATTTCTTACTTGTCCTCAGGGAAATGGGACAAATAGGACAAATCGGGCATGGTATTCCAACAGCCCTGCCTATACTTTTTGATGTGATCAGTTATAGCCCTAGATTAGAGGAGTACCACGACATATAAAGTACAAAGTAAGAAAGTGTTCCTGCTGATGGACACCCAAACAATGCTCAAATCAGCCTGTGCATCCATGCTGTCTGATAAAAGTCTTCGTCTTTTTATAGACAGCCTTTGCTATAAAGAGTGTTCCCAGTGAAGATTCTGAACAGACCGGTATGCAGGGGGAGTTTGGGGGTGCAAACCAATCCCCCCCCCCCCTGCACGCACGCACACACACACACTTCAAAATCATGCAGTTTTTGACCCAAACTCTCTTTCGGACCCCAAATCGGCATTTTCTTAGCATTTGCACCTGCCCCCCACCCCACCCTAAAAATTTGCACACCCCCACCACCCATTTCAAAAGTCTGCGTATAGGCCTGAGACTGTATAAATTTGTATAATACTGATCTGAATCTTTCTTGGGTACACATGTCTAAAATTATTTTTTCTGACGATGTGGCTCAAATATTCTTATGGAGAGGTAAGAGAAATATAAATGTTGTTTTTTTTTCTTGGCTGATTCAGCAAACGACAAATTGGTGATATTTCTTCTTATTTTCCCCAGAAAATAGGGTTTGACATTTCATGCAAATTGTCTCCATTGGAGACAATTTGCATGAAGTGTCAAATCTTGTTTTCTGGGAAAAATAAGAAAAATATTCCAAAATGTTGTCTGCTGAAAATTTTACTAAAATTTGCTAAGCCTTAAAAAATGCACTTTATCTAGAGCTGCAATTAGTATTTGTCATCTTTGATATGATATAATGGAACACAATTTGACATTTTGTTTTGATGTTATTTACAGAGTGTGAATACAGAAAAGTTAACAGAATTTATCAACACAATTAATGGAAAAGATGGGACCAGGTTTGTTTCTATAGGCTGTTTTAGTTAGACTGGTATGAGTGTAACTTTTAGTCTGATCTGTTTAAAATAGTACTTTTTCCCCCTAAAATGTGACTCTTTCGGTGTACCCAATATCATCGGATTGTTTCCTGTGGAGAAAATTCTGATGAAAAAGCTCAGACTCTCTTTCCTAAATTAAAAAAAAACAAAAAAACAATGAAACAGGCCCTGTTAAAAAAAAAAAATCAGGTACTGTCTCCTGGGGGGACAGATAAGGAGCAAAAAAAAAAAAAAACAGGCCCTGATTTCTGGAAAAAGAAGCACCAAGCAGTGTTTAAATAAATAAAAAGAAGAAAGAGAAAGAAAATAATTATTTCTAATTTTATCAGTCTCAGTAGGTTACAAAGAAATGACCTTTAATGGCCTTGAGAGAAATGAAGTTTCTAGATAGACTAGCTCGTTTTGGCCATTTAAGCCTCATCATTAATCCTCATATAAATTTTTAAATCTCCCAGAATGAATTCATGTTAAGAGGCCAGGATACATTTGGTAGATTCTCCACTGTATGAAAAAAGGAGACAGCTTTTGTAATTTCCTCATCAAGCCCCTTCTAAAAAAGGGATCTTAACAAAATGGAAAGGGAGTAAATTCTTACCTTTTAGAGAAGGTCCTTTTTCAGTAGGAGAACACCCTTTTCAGAAGGAGAAGACCCATTGGGAGCGAATTCTATTTTTAGTGGAGACCCTTTTCAGAAGGGAGGCAAAAATAATTATGACAGAGTTATCCGCCCAAAAGTATCAATTCCTATTTAACAGATTGCATGGATATGCATCCTTTACATGCTAAGAGATCTTTTTTTTTTTCTCTAGAGTTGCCAAGATTTTCTGTGGATAGTATTTCACACAAGTAAATACTGTTTTCTAATTTTGTAAACTGAGCTGGCACTTATGGATATTGTTTTCTGTTTTTGTAAACATATAGATAATATATATTATTAACTGTTCAGGACATGGCCACAGCATTGCACTGGAAAGATTGTTTCAGACTCTAGTATTTTCCAGGTGTTGATATTTTTTGATCCAATATTTCTTTTTGTGTAAAATCAATTTTTCCAAAGGAAATCTTTTCTTAGTCATTATTTTGAAACGTTTGCATTCAGTACCAGTGGCAATAAATAGCTCTAACCATGTGTCTGCACAGCCTGGCAGACTGGTCAGTGACTTTACTGTTCATTCACAGTGTTTGAACCAGGGCAAAAGAAAAGGGGTATACATCATTATATTCATTAAATCTAATAATTCTGTAACCAGACCACAGTTGCCCTTATCAGACTGCAAGGATGCACAATCTTATCTGGCCTTTTGCTGTTGCCCTGAAGAGATGCAAATGACCCTCATGGGTTGATGCGTCGTTAAACCTGAATTGTCATGTATGCCCTGAAGGCAGTTTGTTTTTGCATGATGTGAGGAGCGGGTTTGGTTGCTTATAAGTGGAGTATCAGCTAAATACTTTTCTTATTTCTACCTGAAAATGAGTACCCACAACATACCTTTTTGAGAGAAAGAAGAAAAAAAGTAATACTTTTTTATTGAAAAAAAAAAAAGTGCCTAACCTGGAACTGTGCATGAAGCGACAAAGTAGTCAAATGAACTTTGATATTTAAATTTTGGATAATTTTGCAATAGGGAGTGAAATGTCCAAATAGTTAGGGTAATAATATTTTTATTTGATTACAGTTCTCATTTGGTGACTGTACCACCAGGTCCATTGCTGTCAGAAGCTCTGGTTAACTCTCCAGTAATTGTAGGTGAAGATGGGGCAGGGGTTGCTATGCAGGCTACAGGATTTGAGTTTGGAGTGGACCCTAATGAAGACCCAGAACTGGCTTTGGTAAGCCTTGTATTGTTACCTAGATACATTACAACCTCTTTATAACACGGCTCGATCTAACACAGTTTTGGATATAACATGGTTCAAAGATGGTTCCCAAAAATGTATAGATTATATTGAAAAATGGCCATAAATGGTCATTTTTCAATATAATCTATACATTTTTGTTTGGATATAACACGGTTGTTTAACTAACACGGTTTATGCTATGGACCCCTACAATAGTGTTATAAAGAGGTTGTGGTGTACATGTAGTGATAGAAAAGATCTTTTGTAGTACTTGTTGCTGACAAAAGAACTAGAAAATATGGGTTAAAACACTCTGACAGGATATAATGACTTTCCAGAAGTGAACACTTGGTAAAACCAGATGATATATGAGTCATAGCTCTAGATAAGAGAGTTATCAGGTAAATCTTTTTTCTTATTTCTCCACAGAAACATATGTTGTTGGTAATCATTAGGAAGTAACTGGGTGAGAGTATCAGGTAAATATTTTTCTTATTTCTTCTCGGAAACATATCTTCTAATGAGTACCAACAACATCTGTTTCTTGTAGAAATAAAAAATAATAGCAATACTTTTTGGTTAAAAAAAAAAAGCACCTTATTTAGAGCTATGTGATTTCAGAGAGATTCTTTCAACGTGGCCTAACACGTTTCATGAAGAATTAACCCATTTTAGTCTGGAGACCCCCAAAAGGGTAATTGGCAAACATTGCAGAATCAGATCAGACACTGCTGAACACGGCATCTGATTAGGGTCTTCACTGTTTGCAAATAGTATAGCCATTTTTCTCAAGGACTATTTAAATCACATAGCCTGACATACTTAAAATTCAAATTGGAGTCTTCCAATATATAGTGTGGGTGAATTTATTCTTATTAAAAAATGTAAATCTGGGTAGTCAACTGGAGCCTTGTATATACTGAAATATATATATATTTTTTTTTTTCCTTATAATATCTCGTGAGTGGTCCTTTACAGGCTTTGAGAGTGTCTATGGAGGAACAGAGGGCGAGACAAGAAGACGAGGCCAGGAAAGTTCAGGCTCAGTCTATAGCCGAGACTGGTGGTGGCACGTCAACAGAGGCTACGAATGAGGAGACATTGCTGGAACAGGCTATCAATATGTCCATGGTTCAGGAGTCCACTGAGCAGACCCCCAGTGTTCCTGACTTCGCCAGCATGTCTGAGGAGGAACAGATCACATATGCCATGCAGATGTCACTACAAAATTCAGGTATTACCAGTTTTTTTTTTTTAACACTTAGCACTCTGGCTAAAGATTTTAGCATACAACAATTTAAAATATTTTCTAAATTTTTCCCAGAAAACAGGTTATGACATTTCATGCAAATTGTCACCATTGGAGACAATTTGCATGAAATGTCAAAACCTGTTTTCTGGGAAATTAAAGAAAAAATTCATCATTTTGTCGTCTGCTGAATTAGCCGAGAGAGTGGTAAAGTTTACGGGGAATGGATACCCATTCAGGAAGACAGCTCTGCCAGTTTTACTTTCCTTCTGAAAAAGAAATCTACTCAAAAATGAAAGCATTTCCTTCCCTTTCGAGAGCTATGAAAACTGTTTAGAGATAATAGGGAAATCAGTTTTGGGAAGTCATAGCTTCATAGCTTTATTATACTCTACCCTTTGATAGTGGTTAGATGTTTCATTCTGGATCAGCCTGCTCATCCAGTTTAAATCTCTGTATAGCTTACACAGTTCCTAAGCATTTGGAGTCTTTTTCAGTGAATAGCCTCATCCCAATGTAGCACTCAAAATTGGTCTGTTTTGCAGTTAGAATTTTTTAAGTATTTTAGTTCCAGATAAGGTACTATTTTTAGCCAAAAAAATTTTGATATTTGTTTTATTTCTCCACAGGAACATATGTTGTGGATACTCATCAGAAGCCAAGGTGCTTCTGAAGACTTTCTACAACATAAGTGCTCATAGAGAAATAAGAAAAATATTTATCTGGGCCCAGTTGTTCAAAGCTAACGATGTCGTTAGTTAACGATTCGTTAAAATTTAAATCGAGTGATATGCAAATATGCTGAAATTTTTTGCTGAAAAAATGTGAGTAGCTTTTGCAGTGCAAAAGCTACTCACATTTTTTCAGCAAAAAATATCAGAATATTGTATATTGAATCTGCTAAAACAGTTAACGAAATGACCCTTAACGAGCTCGTTAAGCTAACGACGCTTTGAACAACTGGGCCCTGATATCCCTCCTTGCTAGAAGGGGGGTATCTAATAAGCACCACTTATTGTCATTTCTTGTTTTAAAACTGTTTTTTTTTTGTTTTTTTTTTATTTGTAGCTGATAACACAGCTAGTAACACACCAGCTCCTATGGAAGTGGAAGGAGGCAAGGAAAAGGAAGTGAAGGTAAGTGTCGGATAGGATTTTTCATAGGAAGATAATGTTAAAGTATCATGGGACTTGAGTTGCTTTACTATGAGATAGAAATATAGAATTAGGGGTATATGAAGACTTGAAACACGAAACCTTTTCCTCTGATGTAAAGGTTATCAGTTTTCTAAATTTTTTTTCATGAAAAGATATGATTAATTCTGACAAGTTGTAACAAGTATTTGTATGTAGAGAAAGTAAGAGAATGCTTCTTAGGGCACACATTTACAAGTTCCCTGTAGTGTCAGTCTGCTTTTTTTTTCTGGCCATGTCTCCTCAGCCCACCTCCTATGGAAATAAGTCTGTGATAAACTTTTGCAAAACTCATCTACTGATTGAGTTTCAGGGTGTGGTTTATATCTCCGCTCTCAGATCATCTGTTGCAAAAGTAGGACATTGTGATCTATCTTTGCCAAAATGTAAAACCATTATTGGCACTGACAGGCTGAAAATGCTGGACCTCACTAAAAGTTGCATTTCACAGTATATTTGAACTTTACATATTCTCAATGGAAAACAGTAAAACTGTAGCAGGAAACACTGCCAGAATACAGAGCCCAACTGTTGAAGTACAAGTACAAGGAGAGCTGTTGTAGTCATTCCAGTTTTCTGCACTCTGGTTTACATTTATGTTACACTGCATTAAAGTTTTATATGAGTTAGCGCACAACAAAATCCACAATAAGACTTATAGGACCAGCATCTGCACATTCTGATCAGAGTCTTCATTGATAGCATGTGCCTTCTACAGCCTCTGGGCTATCCAGTAAGGGATAAACAAGAACCCTTGCCATACTGGGTGGATGTATAGGTTGATCTGCTGGTCACACAGGTCTTATTGTAGGTTTTGTCTGCACTGGCTCATATGCATGTAGCTCTAGATAAAAGGGTATCTGGGATATTTTTTTATCCACAAAAATCTTATGTTGTGGATATGCATTGGATATGCTTCACTGAGATGCTTTTACTTGAGAAATTAGAAATATATTGCCAACCTTTTTTTGTTAGGGAAAAAATACCTTACCCAGAGCTAAAGGAAATCATACTGGGATTCCCTGGGCCAAGTTGTTTAAAGCATCGTTAGCTTAACAAGCTCATAAGTGATCAAAATGTTAACTATTCTAATAAGAACAATATCTTATTCACAGGTATTTTTGCAGAAAAAAATGGTAGTAGCTTTTGCAAAAGCTACCCACATTTTTTCAGCAAAAATATTAGCAAATATGCCATATTTAATGATCAAAATTTTAACAATGTATTAACTAACGACATTAATTTTGAACAACTGGGCCCTGGTTTATATTTTTTCTTTTGTATTTTTTCCAGATGGAAGATGAAGATTATTCAGAAGTTATGAATGATCCTGAGTTTTTACAACAAGTATTAGAGAATCTACCTGGGGTTGATCCACAGAGTGAAGCTATACAGAGTGCTATGAGTTCTTTAACAAAGAAAGATGAGAAAGATAGTAAAGATAACAAAAAAGATAGTGATAAAAAATGACATTGTTAAGGAATAAGTTTCTGTTTTTTGTCTTTATGAAAGGGTTTGAAAGATAGGGAAATAGAATATTTGTTTGTTTGAATGAAAGATTTATGAATGAAGGGTGGGATACAAGTGCAGTTTCATGTTTTTTGTTTGTTTTTTTGCTTTAGTTATTTTTCAAAAATAATAATAAATTTTTTTTGACCAGCAATTAATTTTACATCTAAAACTGTGACAATATTTCTTGGAAAATTACAGCTTTCTTTTTTTCCAGTTCACAAATTGATACTAGTCACTTTTCTGAAACTTGGATGATTTGAATAAGAGGCCTGAGAGAAAGGGGGTCTTAGGTATATGCAGTCAGTAATTGTCTGTGCAGCTGCATTCTGATCAGGACCATAGCTGTTCACTGATATACACAACTATATACAATAAAATCTGTACAAAAAGACTTAAGACTGATTGGGCTATGCAGATGCTGTTTGAATATGCGCCACAAAGAGCCCTTTGTCAGCCAAAATGAGGTTTGAATATTTGTACATGGCATGCTGTTGGAATACCACATTTCGAGGGTTGATCGCAAGACTGTAGCAAGTCAGATGGTTGTTTTTCCCCAACACTTAATCTCCTCAGCATGAAGGCGTTATGAAGACTACAACATTTATTTCTGTAAACAATGGAAATTTAGGTGCCATTGCTCGTATGAGCAATGGCACCTAAATTTGCATTGTTTAGAAAGGGGTCAAAGTTGCCCCTAAACAAGGGTTTCAAAAATGAGTTACTACAGTCTTGCGCTCGACCCTCGATTTATCCTATTTATTATCCTAAGCATTGGGGCACCTTCATCTCTTACCATACTTGTCCTGAAATTCAAAAAAGTCTATTTTACTACCGATTGATTTTTCTATCTAAAATATTGCTGTATATATAATTATATGGCAAACAGTGTAGACCCTGATCAGATGCCACATTCTGCGGCATCTGATCCAAGTCTACACTGTTTGCTCAGGCCCCTCTATTCCAATACTTAGGGTTTTTACGGTACCCTATTTGGATGCTCCTTGCCACACAACTGAAAATTTGAAACAAGCCCATTATATGCTTCTCTAGTAAGGTTTCTAAAAACTGCTGGCTGAGTGGGAAACAGGTTTAGAGGTTTCATATACATGGATCTAGGCATGGCTTTTTTTTTTTTCTTTCTCTTCAATAAAACAGTATATTTCTCCATGAGAACATAGAATGTGGGTACTCATTAGAAGCACCACAAGGTGCTTCTTATGAGTACCCACATGTTTTAGTGGAGAATATATCTAGATACCCCTCATATCAAGAGCTCTGATAGGCTATGAGTAAAGGAGCCCATTTATCAATAGCTCTGATAGGCTATGAGTAATGGGGCCCTCTTATCAAGAGCTTGGATAGGCGATGAGTAAAAGTGTCTCAGTAGCGAAGGTTCAGATTGGCCAATACATCTGTGGTCTGATAACCACTTTTAACTATTCTCTGACAGAATCAGAAATGTGAAATATATTCAAGCACTGAACAGGTTCTTCCATTACACAGGCTGATCTGGGCCCAGTTGTTCAAAGCTAACGACATCGTTAGTTAACGTTTCGTTAAAATTTACATCGAGTGATATGCAAATATGCTGAAATTTTTTGCTGAAAAAATGTGAGTAGCTTTTGCATTCACATTTTTTCAGCAAAAAATATCAGAATATTGTATATTGAATCCGCTAAAACAGTAAACGAAATGATCCTTAACGAGCTTGTTAAGTTAACGACGCTTTGAAAAACTGGGCCCTGAGCTTTATTAACAAATTACTTGAAGACATAGTTTTGTGAAATTTATGGTTACCGCAGGCATAGCTCTAGATAAGGCTCATTTTTCGAACAAAAAACATTGACATTTTTATATTTCTCCACAAAAACGTTGTGGGTACTCATTTGAAGTGCCTCATTGAGGCTCTTCTAATGTGTACCACAATACATGTGTTTGTTAATGAGAAAAATATTTACTGATACCATGCTTGATATGAAGCTATCCATTAGCATGCCATATACAATGTAATAACATATAAACCTTGTCTGTGAGAAGATATTCCATTAAACTGTTTACACATTGGAATAGTGTTTGTGTTGTACATGACAAGTTTTTCTCTTAGAAAAAAAGTGGCAAAAAAATTCATGCTCAACTGATAATTTAACCAGATGTTTTATGGCTACTGCTCTCAACTCTCCTACACTAATGAGTCTGTTCACAACAGGTGGTATTACCAGATTTACCTGGGAGACTACTTTTCGCTGATAACACTGGTTCCCTGCACTGTAATATATAGTCTTAAAATCTTTATTTTTCAACATAGAAAACTGTTTAAAATGTCTAATTTGATTAATTTTTTATGCAGATGTAGATTTTAGAATCAGTTTTGAGCTACTTCATTGTGTTTTATATTTAAGAATTTTGTGTATGGGTTTCCAGTTAACTGTCTTATCAGTATTACTTAACTAATTGCACAATAGAGCATCATTTTATTGGCAATTGGGCAGAGTTTTATGGTCTCAGTCATAGAAATATATGGAAATGCAATACCCCACTAACCCGACTTTGATATAGTAATAGTTGGGAAAGTGGGGGTGAAATTCTCTAAGAGAAAAACCTGGCATGATAAACCCGATCATGATAAACAGTGGAGACCCTAATTATTCTGCAGATATTGTCCTACTGCAGAACTTGTACTCATTTCATAGTGTCCTGTTCTTTGGTAGTTGTGTTTATTACATTGCATCAGCAACATCAGCATTGAAAGTTCTTTGGGCCCACAATAGCTTTTAGTCAAAGTCCTTTGGCTCAAAGATCTGATTCATTTATGAGTTTTGTCTTAACAATAAGCATTTAATAACAACAGAAAGTAATTAACTCTTTTCTGGGAAGAAAGAAGCAGCCAGTAAATACAAAAAGAAAAATTATGGACGGACAGATGTGAAAATGGTATACCATCACCACACCCTCCCCACAAACTAAAGGTTGGGGGAGTTAATATTTTCAAAGTTTATTACAAAGTTATTGTCCTAATATTTGAATTGAGCATGTAAAGCAGAGAATATTTTCATCTCACAAGTTTGATGGCTTGCAGTTCTGTAGATTACCGCTTAACTAACAGTTATCTCATCACTCCCAACAAATAGTTTCATAACAAATATTTACCAGAATTTGAAATTAGTGTCTTCAGGCATACTTGACACGGTCTACATTGTGGCAATATCTGTATAGCAAGTCCATTCATTACACTTAATGCACTTAAGAAATCTGGCAGAACGAGTACTGTGTGAAGTCTGCATGGCCATGCAGTAAGGGTTCCCAATTTAGGATCACAAGTTACTGGGTTTGACTTTGAATTCTATTATGCCTGTATGCTTCATTTCACAGGGTCTTTCATTATCGGCCATCATCTGATATGATTTAAATATTGTCATAAACCAAATCATCATCATGTCTGTATGCCGGCCTCGGTGGCTCAATTGGATGCGCCGTCCGACTGAAGACCAGGTCGCGGGTTCAACCCCCGCCGAAGTCGGCAACATTCTTTCGTGGAGATTGATCATGAACTATTTTCTACGCTCATTCTCTCCCTTCCGCTGATTCAAGAAGGGCAGTTGTCAGTTTCTGGCGAAAGAATGTGCACAATACTGGTTAGCTTAGAGGACTAAGCCTGCCCAGTAAATGTGTGGTTAGGTAAACTGACCGTGCTTGACATGACCGCATTGGGTTGACTGGGCCGTAAAACCTCAACACAAACAAATCATGTCTGTACTGTGCAGGAGATGATCACTTCAGTTGATAGCCAGCTTTGATGGCTCAGTTGCTGGTCAGGAGGTAGCTGGTTTGATCCCCCCCCCCCCCCCCCCCCCGGGTCTGGAAACATTTCTCCCTTCTGGTAGTTGTCAGTTTCTGGCAAAAGAATGCACACAAATACTAGTTAACTGCTTAGAGGACTAAGCCTGGCCAGAAAAAGGGTGGTTAGGCAAACTGACAGGCTTGACATGACCCAAATAGGTTGACTTGGCCTAAAACCTCCTCCTTCAATCAGGAGTTGATAATAATTCATGGCCAAGATTTGTGTGTATCTTCTTTTAGATGACTTGGTGTTTTATGTCCCTTTCAATATTATTTAATTCATATGGGGACAAATCTATCTTCTTTTATAATCTATCTTCACTACATCTGGTGTAGCTGGTGCTAGTGCCATGTGGTGGCCTTAAAATGTCAACCCATTTTTCACTATAGTGTAGTTCATATTTTCTGGTCATTTTTTGATCATTGAGCCAAATGGAGACAAAGAAGGGAATTCAGAATCTCAGTTTCATTGAGAGGCATGAATTGTTTGACTATGAAAGATTTCATTGATCTGGGCCCAGTTGTTCAAAGCGTTGTTATCTTAAGGAGCTTGTTAAGGGTCATTTCGTTAACTGTTTTAGTGGATTCAATATACAATATTCTGATATTTTTTCCTGAAAAAATGTGAGTACTGCAAAAGCTACTCGCATTTTTCAGCAAAAAATTTCAGCATATTTGCGTATCGATGTAAATTTTAACGAATCGTTAACTAACACCATCGTTAGCTTTGAACAACTGGGCCCTGTTTGACTAGGCAATTGCATTGTAAAGACTGGGAAAGGCTTGGAGGTTGTGGATGTTAATGGGATGGATACAATTTAAATGGAAATAAGTCTGACAACAGAATATGCACCACCTTTCTTACTGTGGGCTACTCTTAACCCTTGTCCTGCTGAACCGGGCTATACCCTGCCTTTGCAAAGAGTGTAGATCCAGATCAGTTGGCTTCTGAAGAAGCCAACTGATCTGGATCTGCACTGTTTGCCATTCAGTATGTGAATTTACATCAACAATTTGGATCAAGTAGTCTGATTGGCTGAAAATTAGAAGTAGGTGTGGTCTCTTAATTTATTCAGCAGGACAGGGGTTAAAGGAGACAGTTTGCTCCTTCTGGAAGCAATTTCTTTCCTTTAAAAGTAGTCCCAACTATTGAAATTTTCAATACAAGGGAGGCAACTTGTCTGCAGGTTTTCTTCGTAAAATGGCAGCAAAATCTTTAAGGTGTATCTGCTCATTTTAAAAGGTGGCTGCAATCCCATACTACTGTATTTATATCTTTCAAAAGTTGTTTTTTGCTTGGCATTTTACATAGCAGTGAATTTGTAAACTTTTGTCATGATTTAATGCAAAACTATTTGTCTTAACTACATATATACAAAATTTTTTATTCTGTTAATTGGTTTTAATAATTTCATATATTTTCACTTTCTGCTACAGGAAAAAATGAATGCAAATCATGCAGAAATCAGTAGGGTAGGTAACTTGGAGGTAGATTTTGAACAAGTTCTGCTTGTTCATTTTTTCTGAAATTTTCACAATATTGTTGTGAACCATCAATAACTAAAAATTCAGCAGAGACAAGCAAAAAACATTTTCTTAGATAAAAATTAAAAAAAAAAAAATCAAACAAAACAATCTTTACTATAGAAACTGCATAGGTAGACCAATTTTTGGTTGTAAATTTAATTTTAGGCTAAATATTTGGGAACAAAACACACAAATTGAAAAGACAAATGGTTTTAGATAAGATATGGTCAACAAAAGAACAAAATATTTTGATTTAAAGTAATGCCAAGCAAAAACCTTTCCCACGGACAGTAGACTGGTATATATGTAGTGTGTTCCAGAAATGCACAGTCTGCATTTGCTTCAAGATTGGTTTTGTCTTACTATAGCTCATATTACCAGTGGGTAGGCAAGGAGAAAATAAAATACAAACAACAAAACTGAAGAAAAGAGATTTTTATTACCAAAAAATATATGTATAAAATTAAATCTCTTGAATGTTTTCTTGATAAATGACAGCAACAGAGATAAAAAGGAAATTGATAGAAATGTGTCAATATGACACAGATGCCCCTGCCCAGGGGCCATCCTCACCAGCATATAAGCATTTTGCAAAAAATGAAGTTGAAAAAGGGCCATAACTCTAGTACAACTTGGCGGATTTCACCTTAAATCGAACTTGACCTACATTTTATGATTATATACCATGAATAAAATATGAATCCAATACACTAATCTTTTCAAAAAAATATCAGAAGGAAACCATTTTTCTGAAGCTGAAAAAGGGACATAACTCCCATAATAAAAGGTGGATTTTACCCTAAATTGAACTTGACCTCTATTTAATGATTATAAACCTTGTATAAAATATGAATCCAACACACTAATGTTTTCAAAAGATATCAAACGGAATCTTTTTTTTTTCAACATTGAAAAAGGGTCATAACTCCCAAAAAATTTGATGGATTTTACCCTAAAACAAACTTAACCTATATTTTATAATTATACACCAGTGTATAAAATATGAATCCAATACACTAATCTTTACAAAATATATCAAATGGAAACCATTTTTCAAAGCTGAAAAAGGGCCCATAACTCCCATACTAATTGGTGGATTTTACCCTAAATCGAACTTGACCTACATTTTATGATTGTATATAAAATTTGAATCCAATACACTATTCTTTTCAAAAGATATTGACAGTAAACCATTTTTGTTATGTACGGATCGGACGGACGTACGAACAAAAAGCAGTGATACTGTATGCCCTTCCCCTACAACACACACACACATACACACACACAAAGCACTGAAAATGGCAGGGGCGTAATAAACACAGCTTAAGATAAGTAGCTTTTTCCACCAAAAAGTATTGGTATTTTTCCTTATTTCTTCACGAAAACATCTGTTGTAGGTACTTGTTATAAGAACCTCATGGCCGCGTGTACAGCTCTTGTGTGGAGAGTGCAATGCTCCATGCCAGTGAGATTTGGCCATTGACAAAGCCAAACCTCTAGGGTCTGCAGCGAAATGACAGGGCAATGATCAGACAGATCTGCAATGTCAAGCCGCAAGACATTGTCACCACCAGATCCAATGAGCTACTTGTGCGGCTTGGCATTGAAGATCTGGACCTCATTCTGAAGGAGAGAAGGCTCCACTAGTATGGACATGTGGAACGCTCCAATGGTGCAGTCAAGACAGCTTTTGACATACAGGTTGATGGGAAGCATGGGCCTGGAAGGCCCAAGATGACATGGGAGCAACTGACAGAGAGGGATTGCAGAGAGTGAAAGCTCTCAGCTATCGACCCTCTTGATAGACATACCTGGAGATCTGGAGTGAGATCTGGCATTCGTGCAGCAAGCCAGCTACCTGGAAGGGGGCCCACTGATGTGGATGTTGCCCCTGTACCTGCATGTTAATCAAAAGTCCAATGATGATGCTTCTTTGAGTACTACATAATATTTTCTATGGGGAAATATATTTACCAAATACATTCTCTTATCTAAAGCTGTGATAAAAACAAAAAAAATGCATAAAATAAACGGAAAGAGTTTTATTACGTAAGACTAACCAAAACTATCAAGGGGTGTCTCTATACCCCTGCCATACAGCTCCAGTTGATCAGTTCTCAATCCCATGATTAAACAACTTGTATATCTATATGAAAAGTTTGGAAAAAAATTTTATTTGATTTGTTGCTTAGAAAACTGTGAAAAGAAACAAACATCTGAAGTATGAATAGAAAGAAAATAGAATAAACAAATATTGTATTTACCCTAAATATGGAATGAACAGTCCTGAGTATACTGTGTTGACACAAATCAGATGTTGCAGAATGTGGGATCTGATCAGGGTCTGCACTGTTTTCTCATCCAGTAGTTTTAGACCGTTTGAGATTTTATGGCCCAGTCAATCCATTAGGGTCATGCCAAGCAGTTTACAGAACCACACTTTTTCCTGGGCAGGCTTAGTCCGCTAAGCAGTTGACCAGTATTTGTGCACATTCTTTCGCCAGAAGCTGACAACTGCCCTTCTTGAATCAGAGGAAGAGAATGAGCATAGAAAATATTTCATCATCAATCTGTACGAAAGAATGTTGTCAGATCCAGCAGGTATCAAACCTGCAACTTGATCTCCAGTCGGACATGCATCTGACTGAGCCTACTATGCTGGCCAGGTTGTTTTAAAAACATCAACACGTAGGAAATTGATTTAAATTTTATGATACATTCGGTGAGAATTTAAGATGTCCCAATATTTAGGGTAAATATGGTTTAACAAAGTTTTTGTATAATGCAAAACGTGGTAAGTGTCATGAAGAAAAAATACCGATGTGGAAAAATCCTCATTAGAAAATACAGAAATAATAGCAATAAGAACAACAGTACAAAACAACTG
The DNA here is from genome assembly GCA_964016985.1 of Anodontia alba. Classification (NCBI taxonomy): domain Eukaryota; kingdom Metazoa; phylum Mollusca; class Bivalvia; order Lucinida; family Lucinidae; genus Anodontia; species Anodontia alba. The sequence continues at coordinate 86,009,467 of OZ024821.1, forward strand.
TAGATTTTATAATACAGAGTGTTTTGACTTCTCCCTGTCTTGAAAAAAAAATTAAAGCCACATTTTGTAAACTATAAACTCTGAAAAAAAAATGAAGGTAACAAAAACAGAAATAACAATCTATGAGTATTTAACAGTTCTATTATTATACGAGGAGGCCTGCCTCTATAATAAAATGAATATAAGTAGCAGCAGCACTTTAAGGGGTAGTGACACGTTCAATAAGGGCTAGTGATACACTTTCAAGGGAGACTAACCTGTCAAAATTATTTTTGCTCCCTTCTGAAAATTGATCTGCTCTAAAAGGAAAGAATTTACTTCCAAGGGTCTACTCTAAAAGAAAAGAATTTGCTTGGGAACAATTACTTTCCTTTTAGAGTAGACCCCTTTTGGAGAACAAATTCTTTACATGTAGAGTAGACCAAGGAAGCAAGTTCGTTTCTTTAGAACCGAGCCCCAGAGGAGGCTTAATATGTAGAAAGGCAAACAGGAGTCACAAAAGTTGTCTCCCTTGTAAAAAATAGAAGATCTACCAAGGGTATCCAGTCCCCTTAATAAATCTATAAAATGCACAGACTGCTGAAAAAAGAAAAAATATTGCTTCTGAATTTCTTTTGCGACTCCAGCACTCCTAGTCACAAAGACAACACTTTCCTTTATATTCTTCCTGTCAGTTTGTTTACAAACACAAAGTAATGTATGTATATATCAGCTTCAGTTACTCATGAGAAGCAATGTGAGAAAAGGAACTGTATGCCATATGCAAACTGAAGGCCCAGATCAGCCTCTGTGTGAAATCTGTAGAACTGCCAGACATGTTTGCTTATTTGTGTTGAAGTTTTACGGCCCAGTCAACCCAATGGGGTCATGTCGAGCGTGGTCAGTTTACCTAACCACACATTTACTGGGCAGGCTTAGTCCTCTAAGCGGTTAACCAGTATTGTGCACATTCTTTCTCCAGAAACTGACAACTGCCCTTCTTGAATCAGTGGAAGGGAGAGAATGACATCAGAATTCTGTTTAGTCCAGCAAAATTTTGAACATTTTCAAGTACATTTTAACCCAAATGTAGTCTGGAGATCCTTAAAAGGGTAATTGTCAAACAGGGGAGACCCAGATCAGATGCCGCAGAATGAGGGTCTCGACTGCATGCAAATAGCTAACCATTTTTCTTTAGGAATATCTAAATCACATAGCTTGACATACCTAAATTGGAAATTAGACACTCTCCAATATATGTGAGACATATCAGACAGAATTCTGTTTGGTCTTGCAAAATTATGAAGATTTTCAAGTACACTTTAACCCATTGTAGTCTGGAGACCCCTAAAAGGGTGACTGGCAAACAGTGGCAACCCAGATCAGATGCCGCATGATGCGGCGTCTGATCAGGGTCTCCACTGATTGCAAATAGTTCAATTTTTCATTAGGAATATCTAAATCACATAGTCTGACATACCTAAATTGGAAATTGGACTCTTCCAATATATAGTGTGGGGGAGTTCATTCAGTCTACAATGGGTTAACCATATGTCTGTGTCAGATAGACTTGGGAAATTTTTTACATACTCTGTGTGCATGAATCTGATATGACCATCAGTCAATTCTGTAAGCTGACAATGAGGGCCCCAGTCAGACTATCTAATTGTGCAGGTTGATTTGGGCTTTCATTACCCCATTTTCTCGTACCACATAATTTCGTGGCATGCCAACAAAGCTGCATACTACATAATATACCTGTAATGTTTGTAACAAACTGACAGACCACATGAAAATATGTTTTTAGATAAACAGTAAAGAGTTCTCCATTTTTGCTCTTTTTTCTCCACTTTGCCAATCAATTTATAGGTCATGAAGGTCATCTCGGTTATCTTGTATTTTCTGAAATAAAGAACCAAAATTCAGATATTGTTATACAGTCGATTCTCATTATCTCGAATTCCAAGGGACCCTCTGAAATACTTTGAGATACCCGTACCTCGACATATCAGATTTGCAGAATTTAGGAAAAAATGAATCGAGCAGCCACATTTAACACATGTATATGTAATTTGACTCCTGAAGTTAGAGATATATATTTAAAATATTGTGGAAAAGAGGAGAAATTGCTCCTTAGGAGCAATTTCTCCTCTTTTCCACAATATTTTATTACCCCTTGTTAAATTTTCATGTTTAAGCTGGGACCAGATTTTCGCTTCAAGATAAGCAATTATTCCAGATAAGCGAGGTCGAGATAACGAGAGTCAACTGTATGTAGCCATAACTCTAGATAAGAGGAGCATCCAGGGTCCAGTTGTTCAAAACTAATGATGTCGTTAGTTAACGATTCGTTAAAATTTACAATAATTGATATGCAAATATGCTGAAATTTTTTGCTGAAAAAATGTGAGTACTCACATTTTTTCAGCAAAAACTATCAGAATATTGTATATTGAATCCGCTAGAACAGTTAACGAAATGACCCTTAACCAGCTTGTTAAGCTAACGACGCTTTGAACAACTGGGCCCAGATAAACAGTTATCATATTTCTCCATAAACTACACCTGACTCTCGTTATCTCAACTTCGCTTATCTCAAATAACAGCTTATCGAAAAGTGAAAATCTGGTCCCTGTTTTAACACGGAAATCGAACAATATGTAACAAAATATTGCAGAAAAGAACATTTGCTCCTAAGGAGCAATTTCTCTTTTTCATATTATTTTCAATTTATCTCCAACTTCAGGAGTCAAATTACATATTCATTTGTGAAATGTGGTTGTTCGATTTATTTCTTCCTCGATTCTGCAAGTCTGATATGTTGAGATACGGATATCTCAAAGTATTTAAGAGAGTCCCTTGGATTTTGAGGTAACGAGAGTGGACTGTATGTTGTTGGTACAGTAAATGTCTTAAAATTTCGAACAAAAAAGTGTCTGAGAAAATGACTTATGCAAACAGTGCAGACTCTAAAGGAGCAGTCATATTAGGGTCTACACTGCTTGCCATTCCACTAAGTATTTTAAGAAACAGTTGCATTAATAGCAAAATTTAGGTCAAAATAGTATGGAATAAAGTGTTTGAAATTTTAGGACATTTACCATACTCTGGAATCACCTTGCTTTGCAATTCCAATGAATACCTACAACAAATGAGGTTTAACTGGAGTCATGTGTTCCTAACGAAGACTTAAATCAGCCTGTGCATCTGCAGAGTCTGATGGAATCCTTGTTGTCTGTTCACATTATGAAAAGAAGCCTATTAGATATTTTATTTTTCTTCTGCTGTCATGAACTTTTATTTTGGTGAATTCTGTGCTGGATTTTTAGGTTCTGATACTTTAACCCTATAATGCATTCAACATTTCTTTCCAATGATATGATGCTGCCAATTAAATAGCCCAAAACATTACATCAATCTCTGTAGATGATTCTATATCAAGTACCTTCACACACATATAGCAGAATGGCTATTCTATATTTTAAGATGGCTATTTGTCCTATCCTGAGTGACTGGCAAAAACATAAAGATTGTGCTAAATTTATGTAGTTTAGTATATTTAGGTTAAATCAGTCTTCAAGATACAAAATTTATGCAGGCAAACAGTGGAGATACTGACCAGATGGCATTGATATGCAGGCTAATCATTCAGTTTCTATTATACAGTCGACCCTTGTTATCTCGAATTCCAAGGGACTCTCTGAAATACTTTGAGATATCCGTACCTCGACACATCAGATTTGCAGAATTGAGGAAAAAATAATTCAAACAAACACATTTAACAAATATATATGTAATTGGACTCTTGAAGTTATAGATATATTAAAAAATATTGTGGAAAAGAGGAGGAATTGCTCCTTAGGAGTAATTTCTCCTCTTTTCCACAATATTTTTTTACCTGTCCTTAGATTTTCATGTTTAAGCAGGGACAAATTTTCACTTCGAGATAAGCGGTTATTCAAGATAAGCCAGGTCGAGATAATGAGAGTCAACTGTATAATAATGTTGGCTATACATACTATATACACAAAGGATGTCTCTGGTTTTCTTCCTCATGAGTGTTGAGATCGCACTGACAGTAGTTGTCCATACATGCAGCATTCATCACATCTGAACATCCACTCAAATCACAGGGCACAATAAGACCTGTAACATACATGTACTTTCAATATGAACAAATTTGAGCCAGGGCATGACAAAACCAAGAAAACGGCATGTGCACACAGTGAAGACTCGGATCAGCCTAGGCATCCACCCAGTCTGAGCAGTCTTTGCTGTACACTCAACTGGTAGCTAAGGACCCAAGCTTTCCTCATGCAGAAAACAAAGACTCTGATCAGACTCGGCAGATGCCAAAGCTGATCTGAGTCTTCGCTGGGCGTACATGCCATTTTGTTGGTTTTGTCATGTCCTGGCTCATTTATATAAACAAGAGTGGCATTTGGCATTATACACTAGCAGTGAAGATTATGGAATGCTTACTGTGCAGCTGAATGAGTCCATAAAGTTCGGCTCCCAGGATTAAAGGAAAAAGGAAGCAAATTCTCTCCTTTAACCCTTAAAGCGCCAAGAAAAACTGCATCTGAAAATGTCGTCTGTTTATGTCATCTGCTGAATATTCTTGCAGACTTTTCAAACCTATTTTTGCATACAGGCAAACAGTGTGGACCCTGATCAGACTGCTCCTAAAGGAGCAGTCTGATGTGGGTCCACATTGTTTGCAGAAGTGACTTTTAAAGTAACCAGCAGAAGACAAAGCAGACGACAATAGTTGTGATTGGCGCTTTAAGGGTTAAGAGATGTCAAGAAGTAAAATTATTTCCCTGTGAGAATTATTTTCCTCGGAGGTGTATCCATTCCCATCAGCTTCCTTTTCACTTTTCTCAATCATATGATCTTCACAAACTGGGAGTCTGGTAAGTAAGTATTATTACTATGTTAAATATAAATTCCTGTATTAAATACAAACAGAGTTGACCCTGATCAGATGCCACATTTTGTGGCATCTTATCTGGGCCTACACTGTTTCCCAATTACCCTTTTGGGGTTTCATAAGTAAAAAAGGTTAAAAGGGAGTATTCAAGGCATATAAAAACTGTCTAGGCCTATATACAGTCTGATTATGATCTTATTTCAACATATTTGGCAGGTCTATTGAGCCACAATGTTATAAAGTATCCGTCATAACATGTGCCAAGAAAAGACACAAATCATCCTGCAAATCTGTACAATCTGATAGGTCTGCAATCTGCCAGAAGTAACTTGGATTGTTGGCCATCCACTGGGTACCCAACAAAGACTGACCAGACTATAACAGCTGATCTGAGTCTGCTTGATGCATCCTGGCTCCAACTGTAAGGAACATTAGACTACAGGCTGACCAATGTCTCTTCTGTCTGTCTCTTCATTCATTGTAGCTCAACTGAGGGTACACACACTTACCTTGTTAAACCTTTACCACTCTTTAGGCAAATTCAGCAGATGACACATTGATGATATTTTTCTTATTTTTCCCAGAAAACAGGTTTTGGCATTTCATGCAAATTGTCTCCAGTGGAGACAATTTGCATGAAATGTAAAAACCTGTTTTATGGTAAAAATAAGAAAAAAATATTTCAGTATGTCATCTGCAAAAAGAAACTGAGAGTTCTAAGCGTTAACAAAGTAAGTGAAACCTACCATAGCATCCTGGTAATTCATAGCCTGTAAAACTCTGATAGAGTCTCTCAGCAATTTCTTGCTCTTCATGTTGCGAACACTGTGGAAACAACCTCACATTGTCTTCAACACATCTCTTGAAACTGAAAGAAAGAACAGCTGCTTTCTTAGAATATTTAAACCTTGCAAAAATGGGGGTACTCTTGAAGGAAACACTGCTCCCAAAGAAAGCAAATTATTTCCTTTTAAAAGTAGCCCCCTCCCACCTACCCCATTGAGGAGGGAGGCAAATATTCCTATGCCAGGGTTATTTTCCTTGGAGGTTATCTATCACTCTAAAGAAATGAATACCTGTAATTTATTGTGTATGCCCTGACAAGCAATGCAGAATTTTAATGTTTCTTAATTTTCATATGAAATAACATTACCATACTACTCCAAGGTAAGGCTTGGCCATTATTTAAAGATTGAGTGATCTTGTTTTAGTGATCCTTACTTAGAATTTCACTAAAAATGCCAAAACGTCAGCTTCACAAGTGTCAATTCTATGTATCATCCTCGGTCTGAAATGGCCTCATCATATTGCATAACACATCAGCCATATGTTAGCATAATACCATTCGATAGCATAGCATAGTATAATACACTGGCCATATAACAGCATAATACTCGCATATGATAGCATAACATGGCATAACACATCAGCATAATGTACTGGTCATACCATAGCATAACTCACTGATCATATGACAGCATAATGTACTGGCCATACCACAGCATAACTCACTAATGATATGATAGCATAATGTGGCATAACATGAGTCATATGACAGCATAATGCACTGGCCTTCTGATAATATAACCTGGTATGATAGCACAACACACTGGCCATATAACAGCATAATGAACTGGCCATATGATAGCATAATGTAGCATAACACACTGGACACATGACAACATAATGTAATGGCCACGTCAAGTACAACCAAACCTCAATAAGAGCATCTTTTTTGTAAGTTTACTAAACTGGCTGTTATATACAGGTGGCTGTCTTATCAAGGTTAAGTCAAAATTGCCACCATAAAAGAGAACTAGGTAAACACACCAGGTTGAAAATTATGAACATGAATCGCTCCGACAATATCAATCAAAATCCAGGAAGCTGCCAGTATCTTGGTCAATATTTGTGCACAAAAGGAAGACATTGTACCAAAAACACTTACATTGCATAAGAACACTATTGATCCACTCTGATTTGAAGCTGGAAGATCATTTTATCAATCAGAAAAACAAGTTTCATTCCTTGAGAAGTTTGGCCCAACATTCAGTTTGCACTCATTCCATGTCCCATTATGAACTACCATTACTAAATTAGTTTGGACCAACAGAGATAACTAACCAATGTGAAAATCCTTTCCCCAGAATGCCTAAAAGTATTTCAAAGAAAGAAAGAAAGCAAATTTTAGCTTTACACATGAGCTTATACGAGACACAACCAGAGTTGGAGAGAGCGTGTTGACAAATGACAGAAGACTGGTTTCCCCAGGGTGTTTACATGTAATTTCACACATGATTGGCTTCTATAGACATTTTTAATGAATAGCCAATGATTATGGGCAATTTAAATTTTTACAGGTAATATAGGGCCCTCTAACAGAGGACAATGTGCACTTTGGGAATGAATTTTCTGGCTGATGGCACTCATTTAAAGGTGGGCCTCTTACAAAGAATGAAATCATACAGAAATTGATCGGTAATGTTCAAGGCTGTTGCTCTTAAAGAGGTGACTGATTCAGCAGTTTTGACTGTTTTTTTTGTTTTGATTTGGGCTTAATGTCGCTTTCAACAATCTTTCAGTCATATCGCAACGGTGTCTGGATGTGGCAGGGAGCTCAATGCTCACTTTTCGAGTGCTGCCTCACTGAAATATCATGCCCCAGACACTTTGACATCATATTCCACCCAGTCGCATTATACTGACACTGAGCTGACCAGTTCCGATTCCTAGCTCTACTTTCTTAATGCTGAGCGCCAAGCGAAAGAGCAGCTAGTACCATTTTTAAAGTCTTTGGTATGACCCGGCCAAGGATCGAACCCGCAACCTCCCGGTCACAAAGCGGACGCTCTACCACTGAGCCACTGTCAGGGTGGCCACACATTTTTAGCAATCAAATTCCCTGATTTTTCCCTGATTTGATTTGATTTTCCCTGATTAAAAACCTTAATATTATCGCAATGGCCCCTACTTTTAGAAGTCATATACTGATTCAAATGCTGTCAAGTGACATGTTTTTACACAATGCTGTCACAATATTCTTAATTAAATGAAAATTTATCTAAAATATGATGTACATGTGCTAATTTACTTTCATGGTAGTCAAAATCAAAACTGGTAAAATATATGGCCTCCAACCTCCCCTTGTAGCCACACCTTCTACTTGAGTTCTGGGGCAATGGTTGCTCAATTCGGTTTTGGCTTCTAACTGCACTGATGTATATTTTTGCATCAAAATTTAATGACAGACATTGGGATTGCAATAAAATGTCCACTTCGGAATGAGAAAAAGAAAAAACAGAATATACAGCAAACAAGTACTCCACCTAACAAGTACTCCACCTTTAAGTAAGATTAGATCTGCAGGTATTTTAAGCATATGGCAGAAAGAAACCACCAGTAGCCACATCTGAACAGATATAAAATTTGAATATTTTGACCTTACAAAGATAAGATTTTTTGAAATTCCCTGATTTTTCCCTAATTTTCAGCAAAATTTCAAATTCCCTGATTTTTCCCTGCAGGGAATTTTTTTTCACCATTTTCCCTGTTTTCCAGAGTGTGTGGCCACCCTGACTGTGCCGGTAGTTTTGACTGTAAAACTCTCTGGCCACATGATAGCATAATGCACTGGCCATATGATAGCATAACACACTGGCCATATGATATCAAAACAAACACACTGGCCATGTGATTAAGTAGAACTTTTCTGTAACATAGTCCTTATATATATACATATGTATATACAGTACATGGCACTCACTTGCAACTGTAAGGTAGGAACTGATGACACTGTAGAAGGGCAAACATGTCTACTGATTGGCACTCATCTATACTCTCTTCCCCTACAATAAAAAACGTATCAATACATACATACCTCCAGATAAGGCCTTTTTTCAACAAAATATATTTTAGCTGGCCTCGATGGCTCAGTTGGATGCGGCGTCCGACTGGAGACCAGGAGGTCGCGGGTTCAACCCCCGCTGAGGTCGGCAACATTCTTTCGTAGAGATTGATCGTGAAATATTTTCTTCGGTCATTCTCTCCCTTCCGCTGATTCAAGAAGGGCAGTTGTCAGTTTCTGGCGAAAAAATGTGCACAATACTGGTTAACCGCTTAGAGGACTAAGCCTGCCCAGTAAACGTGTGGTTAGGTAAACTGACCGCGCTCGATATGACTCCATTGGGTTGACTGGGCCGTAAAGCCTCAACACAAACAAACAAACAAAATATATTTATATTTTTTCTTATTTCTCCACAAAAATAAATGTGGGTACTCATTATAAGTGCCTCAGTTGGGCGCTTCTAATGAGTACCCACAACACGTTTTTATGAAGAAATAAGGAAAATATATGAATACCTCTTCTTATCTGGAGCTGTGTCAATACCTCATTATGTATTTACCCTAAATATTGGGATACCTTAACTTCTTACCATACTTGACCTAAAATTTGAACAAGTCAATTTTACTACCTGCCCTCTTAAAGGAACTGGATATACTTGACAGATTCTTTGCCATATCTAACAATGCATGATGCCAATTAAAACAGACCACAATGAATGAGAAAAATCTGAAAGTCAGTCAACATAAAGGCCACAGAGAGAGTGGGGCTTGCACTAAACAAAACTTTGAATCTGTATCTAACAATCCAAGTAACAACTGTCTTCATAGCTCTGGAGAAGACAGCTTATCAGGTAAACATTTTTCTAATTTTGCCACAAAAACACATATTCATTATTGTGGGTACTCATTAGAAGCGCCTTGCCAAGGCGCTTTTAATAAGTTCCCACAATATATGCTTTTGTGGAAAAATAAGAAAAAAAGCATTACTTTTTTGAAAGAAATGTCTTATCTGTAGCTATGTATCTACTTATGTTAATTTGTTTGTGTAGAGTTTTACCGCCCAGTCAACCCATTAGGGTTATGTCAAGCTTGGTCAGTTTACCTAACCACACTTTTTCCTAGGCAGGTTTAGTCCTCTAATTGGTTAACCACAACTGCCCATCTTAAATCAGCAAACGGGAGAAAATGACTGCAGAAAATTTTTCATAATCAGTCTCTATGAAAGAATGTTACCAGACCCACAGCGATCAAACCTACCACCTCCTGCTCACCAGTCAAACGCACATCCATCTGAGCCACTGAGGCCACCTATCTGCCAATGTAAAACTTGATTAGTTGTGGATGCTGACGCAGATGCAAATGCCAGCTCCAATGCCAATACCTAGGGTAAAAAGCAAATTCCATGGGGAATTTATGTCCCCCGCCTTATTTTTATTTGAGGTGTGTTAAAAATAGTAAAGTTAACCAGAGGACGATTGGTCCTGTATCAATTACCTAAGTATTGAAGCAGGAAACCAGTGATAAAAAATAATTTCAAGGTTCTGAAAAAAACAAACACATACATATCTTCAGACCGTCCTTAAAGCACCTGTAAAGTTTCAAAAGGATTGGCTTAAAACTGTGGTAGGAGTTACAGGGTCAAGGTACCTACTCCCTATATGCTTCTGTAGTATTAGAACTCAAAAAATGTCTAAGTTAAAAATGCGGAAAAAGTGAAAAAAATTATTTCCGGATTCTGGAAAAACCACATACATATCTTCAGGCCATCCTAAGCACCTGTAAAGTTTCAAAAGGATTGGCCAAAAACTGTGGGAGGAGTTAAGGGGACAAGGTTTTGTTTGTGTTGAGGTTTTACGGCCCAGTCAACACAATGGGGTCATGTCGAGCGCAGTCCGTTTACCTAACCACACGTTTACTGGGCAGGCTTAGTCCTCTAAGCGGTTAACCAGTATTGTGCACATTCTTTTGCCAGAAACTGACAACTGCCCTTCTTGAATCAGCGGAAGGGAGAGAATGACCGTAGAAAATATTTCATGATCAATCTCCACAAAAGAATGTTGCCGACCTCGGCGGGGGTCGAACCCGTGACCTTCTGGTCTCCAGTCGGACGTGCATCCAACTGAGCCACCGGGGCCGGCAAGGGGACAAGGTACCTGCTCCCTACACACTTCTGTAGTATAAGAACTCAAAAAATGTCTAAGTTAAAAATGCGGAAAAAGTGATAAAAAATTATTCAGGATTCTGAAAAAAACCACATGCATATCTTCAGGCCATCCTAAAAGCCCATGTAAAGTTTCAAAAGGATCGGCCAAAAAACTGTGCGAGGAGTTAAAGGGACAAGGTACCTACTCCCTATAGACTTCTGTAATATTAGAACTCAAAAAAATGTCTAAGTTCAAAACGTGTAAAAAGTAATAAAAAATAATTTCAGGATTCTGAAAAAAAAACACATGTATATCTTCAGACCATCCTTAAAGCACATGTAAAGTTTCAAAAGGGTCGGCCAAAAACTGTGGGAGGAGTTAAGGGGACAAGGTACATGCTCCCTATACACTTCTGTAGTATTAGAACTTAAAAAATGTCTAAGTTAAAAATGCGGAAAAAGTGATAAAAAAATATTTCAGGATTCTGAAAAAAACACATGCATATCTTCAGGCCATCTTAAAAGCCCATGTAAAGTTTCAAAAGGATCGGCCAAAAACTGTGGGAGGAGTTAAGGGGACAAGGTACCTACTCCCTATAGACTTCTGTAATATTAGAACTCAAAAAATGTCTAAGTTCAAACCGTGTAAAAAGTGATAAAAAATAATTTCAGGATTCTGAAAAAACACATGCATATCTTCAGACCATCCTTAAAGCACCTGTAAAGTTTCAAAAGGATCGGCCAAAAACTGTGGGTGGAGTTAAGGGGACAAGGTACCTGCTCCCTATATACTTCTGTAGTATTAGAACTCAAAAAATGTCTAAGTTAAAAATGCGGAAAAAGTAATAAAAAATTATTTCAGGATTCTGAAAAAACCACATGCATATCTTCAGGCCATCCTAAAAGCCCTTGTAAAGTTTCAAAAGGATCGGCCAAAAACTGTGGGAGGAGTTAAGGGGACAAGGTACCTACTCCCTTTAGACTTCTGTAATATTAGAACTCAAAAAATGTCTAAGTTCAAAACGTGTAAAAAGTGATAAAAAATAATTTCAGGATTCTGAAAATACCATATGCACATCTTCAGACCATCCTTAAAACACCTGTAAAGTTTCAAAAGGATTGGACAAAAACTGTGGGAAGAGTTAAGGGGACAAAGTACCTACTAAAAATTCAGAACCACGCACCATGCACCACGGAAAACCAAAAACAGTGTCCCTCCGCTTTTCTTCGAAAAGGCGGGGGACAATAAAATATAGTCAAACTTAAAAGGCTCAAACATCCTTGGGACCATGGAAATTTGTTTAGACATGAGTAGTTTGAGCAACTGCTAGTAACTAATATCGCTAGATAAGGAGGCAAATGGGGATAATTTAGGAATGTCTTTTTGATCTCCTGTAAAATAATGGTATGTTGTATGTACTCATGAGAATTGCCTCAATGAGGCAATTCTAATGATTACCTTCAACATACCATTATGTCTAATGAGTACATACAACATACATTTTTCATGACAAAATAAGAAAATTTCCTTAAAAATATCCCTAAATATTTATTTTCTTGAGCTATCAGAGGACTTCCCTAGGGACGGGCTCAGTTGGATGCACCGTCCGACTGAAGACCAGGACGTCGCGGGTTCAACCCCCGCCAAGGTCGGCAATATTCTTTCGTGGAGATCATAAAATCATGAATCAGGGAATGTGTGATAATGATCATGAAATATTTTCTACGGTCATTCTCTCCCTTCCGCTGATTCAAGAAGGGCAGCTGTCAGTTTCTGGCGAAAGAATGTGCACTGGTTAACCCCTCGGAGGACTAAGCCTGCCCAGTAAACGTGTGATTAAGTAAACTGACAGCGCTCGATATGACCCCATTGGGTTGACTGGACCGTAAAACCTCAACACAACAAATAAATGACATCAGTGTTCCAATCATTGAACTTTTACTCTACCTTGACACTGATCCAGAGAGAAGAACTGCCACATCATGCCTTCTTCTTCTATTAACATCTGCAACATTGGCCAGGTTTGTGCCTTACATGCCTCATCATCTTCAAAATGTAGTTTCTGTATACATTGGGAAGTTATCTTCAAAAGTCTGAAATTGATAAATAAACCTTGGCATGGGAGGAGATCCTCATATTATGTGCAAACAATAATGACCAACAACAGGCCTCAGTTGTTTACAGCATTGCTTGCTTTATCCTTAAACTGCTAATCACAACTGCAGCAGATGATACTTTGATCATTATTTTTGTACTTTCCAGAGAATATTAGGCTTGAAATATCATGACAATAATGTGCCTTAGCAGATGATTCATATGAAATGCCATGTCTTATTTCTCTTTTTTTTTTTTTTTCGTAGTTTTCAGAGAACATAAGGCTAGACATTTCATGTGAATTATCTGCCTAGTAAACAGTTCACATGAAATGCCAAGTTTTATTTTATCACAAAAACAAGAAAAAAGCCTAATGGCATTATGGGTGGGTTTTTAAATAATGATGAAAGTAAGAGGTCTCTCTGGCATGTGAAACATCTACTGGTCCTCCTCTTCATCCCTACTAAATATGAATGCAATCCATCGAAGAATAAAGTAACATATAACTTTGTAAAAAGGTTAACCAAAAGGTAAACCTTGGACTACGCCCAACGCCTGCCTGCCCGACGCCTGCCAGATGCCTGCCAGCCCGCCTGGACATCGCTATTTTAAAGGACAGATTTTTTTAAAAACCCGTCCAATTACACACAAAAAAAATAGAATCAAGATAAAGTTATACATCTGAAATTGAAATGTTAGAAAAAATATATCTTATGTGCGTATTATATTTACCTAAGTATTTGGACAAAAAATGCCTGAGCCAATAGTGCAGAACTAGATTAGATTAGATACTGCAGAATGCAGCAGCATATCATGGTCTACAACGTTTGCAACTCATCCAGCAGTCTTTTAGACTCACCAACAAGCAGTAAAATAAACTTGTTCAAATCTTATGCTTCAACAGCAATATGAGCCAAACCAGCCTTGATATGAAGGGGTTTATAACTTTTTTCCAGAGTTCCCAATATTATTCGCAAACTTGAAAGACCTTGTCCCAAGAAAGGTTGGCATGCAATCTGATTTTAACCCAATCACCCTTGAGTTTCTCAGTGGACTCTTCCATCACTGAAATTGGGCATGTCTAGTGTTGCAAATACAGCTGTCAGTACAAAATTGGAAACAGACTGACAGAGTAGATCCTGATGAGACAGCTGATCATGAGTTATCTCATCTGGATCTACACTGTTTGCAAAAGTACCTGTTCTGGTCTGCAGGGTTAATTGTCTGTGGTAGAAATCATTTAAAGATTTTACCACATATGGTCAGGGTGGCCATCTACAACACAGATTTCCAATAATATATGCAAACTTGAAACTGGTGTGTACTCTACTGAGGTAACTATTTATTTCTTTGTGAGAAATAAGAAAAAAATACTTAGCTGGATACTTCTAGTATCAAAAGCTATGACATCTGGACCCAGTTATTCAAAACTAACCATGTCCTTAGTTTAAGTATCGTTAAAACTTTGATCATTAAATATGGCATATATGCTTATATTTTTGCTGAAAAAATGTGAGTAGCTTTTGCATTCACTGAGGCACTTCTAATGAGTACCCACAACATATGTTTTCAAGAAGAAATAGGAAAAATATTATGTGGATAACCCTTTTCATCTGGAGAAATGGTACACTGTGCTTAATATATCACCTCTCCACCGAAACTCTTCTATTGACTAAACATGTGTGTTTGAAAAACACTATGCTCCCAACTATATGCTTGTCTCCTCAAAATGACAAACTTACAAACATATAAAATTAATCTGGGCCCAGTTGTTCAAAGCTAACGACATCGTTAGTTAACGAGTCGTTAAAATTTACATTGAATGATACGCAAATATGCTGAAATTTTTTGCTGAAAAAATATGAGTAACTTTTGCAGTGCAAAAGCTACTCACATTTTTTTTGCAAAAAATATCAGAATATTGTCTATTGAGTCTGCTAAAACAGTTAACTAAATGACCCTTAATGAGCTCGTTAAGCTAATGATGCTTTGAACAACTGGACCCTGATTTTTTATGCCCCTGCCATTCAAAGAATGGTGGCAAGAGCATACAGTGTTACCCCTGACTGTCAGTCTGTCTGTCTCCATCCACATCCAAGATGGCGTTAGCAATTTGTGTTTAAGTTTTTCAGGTTTTTCTTCATCGGTGTTATTGCCGTTAAGAAGCATGCATTTAAGTTTTCAGGCATTAGTAATTGCGTTTAAGTTTTTCAGGTGGGGGCATCATTGTCCTTTGGACATATTTCTAGTTTTCCAAAAAGTAATCAGGTGATTTTATCCTTAGCCCCAATAAGTATGTAAAATATCAAAGCTATAGCTCAGATACTTTCTCAGATATCTTTTACACATGGTAAAGTGTTGAATAACAAACACATAAATGGATGAAGAAAGAAAAAGCCATATCCATCACATCTTTTGTTTGGGGCATAAAAACCAAAAGTATGACAATTAGAAATCATTAGACCCCACCTCAAATTCAGGGATGCATGTGTGGAGGGAGAGAGGAAACATGGTTCAGCTTGAACTCTGTTACTTACCCACATCCTTGCTCCTGTCCATAAACAAAACTGCTATTGGGATATCTGGCCATGACTGCATTCAAAGCTGTAATGTTTGTAAGGGGATCTGCACATCTCTCTGACCATGAATCTAGCTGGACCAGGCATTTATCCATCTCTGAAACACAGAACAAATGAGCCATATCACTAGGCCAAATTGAAATTTAACCCTTAATAAAAAGCTTATTACAACTGCAGTAGGTGACATTTTCATTTTTCTTTTGTATTTGTCAGGGAAAATAAGGCTTGACATTTCATGTGAATTGTCTGCTAGCCAGATGAGTCATGAGAAATGCCAAGTCATATTTCATCAGAAAAATAATTAAAAAGTGTAGCAGGTGACATTTTGATTTTCTGTGTGTAATTTTTTTGATAAAATAAGACTTGATATTTCATGGCTAGCAGATGATTCACATGAAATGCCAAGTCTTTTTTTCCAGAAAAATAAAGAAATTTAGAATGTCACCTTAGTGATGTAATGGTTAATGCGATGTGTTTTTCACATAAATCATACAAACATACTATTTTATTAGAACAAATAATTTTAAAAAAATGCAGCAGGTGACATTTTAAGTTTCTTTGTGTATTTTTTTCACAGGAAATAAGGCTTGACATTTCATTGAATCATCTGCCTAGCAGATGATTCACATGAAATGCAAAGTCTGATTTTTTTTTTTTTTTTTTTTCAGAAAAATAAAGCAATTTAGAATGTCATCTGTTACTATTTTGTTTAGTGACTGATGTACCGTAAGGGTTAATGCAATATTTTTTTTAGTTTCCGAAATGGATTACTCAATCTTAGAATCTGAGCATGACCATGGTACAAATAATGGTTGAGTAAAAAATCAAAACCAGAACTGGCAAACATTGTAGAGCCTTGTGAGATGGTTCTCAATGAGCAATCTAATCTTGACCTAAAATGTCATAAAGCTGTTTGTTTTGGTGAGAGTGCTGCTGGAAGTGTTTATGCTTTACAGATTAACTAAAAACTACTACAAGATAACATCTTGAAATATTTCTCTTATTTTCCGGAAACAGTGGACATTCACATAAAATGTAAAGCTCAATTTTGGGAAAAAAATCGGATAAAGATCACTCATGTCTGAGGAGAAATTAAGAAAGAGTATTTAACTATTTGGTGATAATTCTAGGATATTTCGAACTCATTAAACATATGTGGTGGTGGTGGTACTTAGATGCTCCTCTGTGAGACCCTACTAATTAGCACCCACAATACAGTCAAACAGTTTTTGTGTCCCTACAAAATTCTTCTGATATCTCGAGAAAACAAATATTTAAGGAAATTTTCTTAATTTATCATGAAATTGTATGTTGCTTATACTCATTAGAATTGCCTCAATGAGGCAATTCTAATGAGAAAACTCAGCATACCATTATTATGTAGAAGATCAAAAAGATTTCCATAAATTATCGCCATTTGCTTCCTGATGGCGCCAGAATTACCCTTAGTGGCTCAAACTACCCATATCTCAAACAAATTTCCATGGTCCCTAAGATGTTCGAGCCATTGAGATTTGACTGTATATGTTTTTATGAAAAATCAGAGAAAATAATCCCAGAATTCATACATTGCAGAATTCATGCAATGCTAAAGTCAAGCATTGTGATCAGAACCTTTGCTATTTCTGAAAGCAGAAAGTGAAACCTGCCATCAGACTGAACAGATGAGTTCATTGTTTGCATATGCCAAGGCACAGTTCATCTCCTTTACGACAGTCCTGCAAAAAGTTCTGTCACTAAAAGGCTTCCTTAGTTTTATCCCAGGTATATTTTAAAATGCTTCACTGCATTTGAATGGTCTGTTGAATAGCTAACGATACCCGTTTATTTCGTGCAAATTGCTTTCCCACTGACCTAGTTATTTCAAACTGAAATAGATGCAGTCATATACACTGACCAATTTACTTGTTACACTGGAACATGGACCAGAAGACTGAAATTCGTAGCTATATTAAATGCCGCATTAGGCTTAATATAGATTCAAAACAGATTTTTAATGAATTGTGTGGTATATATGGACCTCAGACCATTTCAATGCGCCCAGTTTTTAGGTGGGTTGAAGCTTTTAAAGCTGGGAAATTTTCTGTTGAAGATGATACCCGTCCTGAAAGGCCTAAAACCTCTGTTACCAAGGCTAACATCTCTGCTGTAAAGATTGTGGTCGAACAGGATGCGCGATTGTCTGTCAAAGATATAGCTAGTTGTACTGGCATATCAGAAGGCAGTGTACAAACACTTCTGAAAAAGCATTTGGACCTGAGAAAGGTTTGTGCTAGGTGGGTACCTCATTTGCTCACTGAGGAACAAAAGACACAATGCCTTAAATGTGCCCGGGAACTTTTGAAAACATAAAAAGGCTGTAATAGTCGGGTTATTTCTAACTTGCTAACAGGTAATGAAACCTGGGTGCGCATGTTTCAGCCACAAAGAAGGGCATATAATAAGCAATGGAAGAGAAAAGATAAAAAATGCCCATGTATTGCCAAGAGAATCATAAGTTTGAAAAAGATGTTGTAAGCAATTTTCTTTAATTCAAGTGGGCCAGTCGTGCAAGTGCCTTGTCCATCTGGTCATACAATCACTGGCTGATTCTACAAGAATTCTGTACTGAAGAAAGTGAAAGAGTTTTACATTAAGAAACGATAAGGCAAAGGATGGTCAGAGTCCACCTTTTACATGACAATGCCTCCTCTCATAAGTGTTAAGTCTTTTTTGGCTTCTGAAAAGGTGAAAGTTTTAAACCATCCACCTTATTCACCTGTGACTTCTTTTTATGTCCAAGGCTTAAGAAAATGCTTTCTGGAAATAAGCATACATCTAGAAGTTCTCTTGGCAGCGCTATTTATCAGTGTCTCCAATAGATACCAAAAGAAGACTATTTATCTGCTTTTCGCGACTGGGTAAAAAGGTTACAAAAATGTGTTTCAGTAAAGGGGGAATACTTTGAAGGTTTGTAATAAAAATATGTTTGATAAAACGTAGCACTGAAGTAATCCGAACCCAGTGACAAAACTTTTTGCAGGACCCTCGTAACACTTAGCACATTATGGGCAAATTCAGTAGATGACAAACTGATGAGATTTTATTTATTTTTCCCAGAAAATAGGCTTTGACATTTCATGCAATTTGCATGAAATGTCAAAGCCTATTTTATGGGTAAAATAGGAAAAATATTTCAAAATGTCCTCTGCTGAAAATTTTACCCAGAATGCTAAATGTTAAGCTTAACCAAGGGACCCTCATATCTAAAATCTAATGGCCCAATGGCACATCAACAAACTCTTACTAGAGCATTCTCTCTTTATTTACATCTTTTTACAGTATCCAAAGATTCTGTAAACAGACAGTGAAGGTACTGATCAGACTTCACATCTGTGCAGTCTGATCAGGACCATCATTATCTGCTTAATCATAAGACATTTTTTTATGCTGTGACCCATTTTTTCTCTGAAAGCAGAACAATAACCATGTATGTATGACCCTTGACAAAACTGGTTTGCCACTTTTAGGGAAAAAAAGAATACCTGTGCAATTTGGGAGTGGATATCCAGTCATTCTTTGGTAGACAAAATTGGCCTGCACCTCTATTGCTGTTTTTGTGAAATTGCATTCTGCCGGGTCTAATTCTTCGAAACAGGATTTAAATCTGTTAAAGACGAAAAAATCAACGCAACTTTAATAATCAAAATGCCCTATGTGACCTGATTGATTGTGTTGGGGTTAAACGCTACGTCAACCCTTGTGGGTCATTTTGTGTCGTCTCCCAGAGAAAGGGAGAAGAGAGAAAGAAGAGATTGTAAAGAGATGAAAGAGAGGGACAGGGGAGAAAGAGGAAAATGAATGAAAGTGAAGAAACAGAAGAAATAAAAACATTCCCCCTCTAGCCTTACCACCTGCAAGGATAGCAAGCCTTGCCCAACTGTAAGCCAATATCAGTTGACGCCCCGGTGACGTAAGACACACGATACCTTTGCTCACACAACCCCCAACCCCACCTCCCACCCCCATGTGACAAGAATATGAATTACTGAGTTGAGCTGGTGTTTTACGACTCAGTTAAAACTGTTTAGGTTATGTTGAGCCAGTCAGTTAACCTACTTACACATTTCCTGGGCAGGCCTAGTCCTCTAAGCAGTTAACTTGTGCACATACTTTCACCAGTAAATGATAACTTCTCATCTTGAATCAGTCGAAGGGCAAAACTGACCGTAGAAATAACAATTTCACGATCGATCTCTAAAAAAAGTCATGTGATTCAAACCTGCGACCCTGAATCTGCAGTCAGATGCAAAATACACAATAGCTAGAGAAAATTCACTATTTTAAAACATATTATCAAGCAATTTATTCAGGAGCCTTACTGAACAAAACAATAACATATTAACTTTAAGTATTTGGACAGACATGTCCTAGCACATTATGAAAACGCTCCTATTCAAATATATTGAGAATTTCACCACCAAAAAATGAAAAATTTCAGTTGTAAAATTCTGGTAGTTTTCATATTTCTGCTCAAAACATGGATTGTGGGCACCTGTTAGAACTGCCTCGGCAAGGCGGTTCTAACAAGTACCCACAATCTATAGTTTTTGAGCAGAAATAAGAAAATTAATGTATACAACTGTATAGAAATGGGGGTTTAAGTGGGTCAAAACTATATAGGCGTGTTTTCGTGATGAAACAGTGTAGAATGCTGCATCTGATCAGGGAATTTAGATACCTGAAAAGGTAGCAAACTAAACTTTTAGGACAAGTACAATAAGGAGTTAAGATGTCCAACTGCTTAGTGAAAATATGGCAACCACAATATTTACATACAGTAAATGTCCTAAAATTTCGAACACTTTATTCTATATCTTTTTGGCACAAATTTTGGTTTTTATGCAGCTGTTTCCTAAAATACCTAGTAGAATAGAAAACAATGTAGACTATGATCAGGCTGCTCCTTAAGGAGCAGTGTGATCTGGGTCTACACTGTTTGTACATGCCAGTTTGTCAGACACTTTGGTGTACAAAATTTTAGGACATTTCCCATAAATTATTCAAATAGAAGAATCAATTGCCTGTGCAAATAGTGTCAACCCCAAGTCAGTCTTAAGGTAAAGTCTGATCAGGATCTGCACTGTTTGCTTTTCTATTAGCAATTTTAGACAAATACACCCTATTCAAATACACTATATTTACTTTAAGTATTCAGGGCTCAGTTGTTCAAAACTACTGATGTCGTTAGTTAATGTATCATCAAAACTTTGATCATTAAATATTGCACATACTCTAATATTTTTGCTGAAAAAATATGAGTAGCTTTTGCATTTGCAAAAGCTACTCACATTTTTTCAGCAAAAAATACCTGAGAATTAGATATACTTATTAGAACATATTACATTTTGACCACTAATGAGCTTGTTAAGCTAACAATGCTTTCAACAAATGTGCCCTGATATCTTTACTTGTCCTAACTATGAATGCCTGTTTTACCACCTGTTCATGTGTTTAAAAATTACTTGCTGAGTGTTTCTCAGGTCTTCCTCTCTGAATACTCTGGGTAAATATGATACTTGTTCAAATATTAGGCAAAGTATGGCGAGGTATTCAAGTATCCAAGTATTTCAGTAATTAAAGTACTAAAGTTAATGTACTGTGTTAGAAAAGGGCCTTTTTGATTATATGCCTTTCACAAAAGCACAGATAAGGCCATATATTTGCACAGTCTGATCAGGACCTTTATTATATACCTACCAAGCTATTATTAATACAGCTTTTAAAAAGTTCTTATACATCTGATCCAAAAGGATCAATTAGGAGTCTTAATTTTTTCAGCCCCATATCACACCCTCTCAAACCAGGCTTGTTTACACTGAAGCCATGTCGTAAAATGTGACATGCACATAATGTTCTTGCATTTTCAACTGCCCCAAGTGAAAGCACTATTCAAATTTCTATTGTAGCAAAAGACATTTTTTTTTTCTTCTTCCTTTTCCGAGAAAATAAGGCTTGAAATTTCATGTGGATTGTCACATGAAATCAACCCTTATTTTCTTGGTATAATAGAAAAACAAAATAGAACGATCAAAGACATGAACAGCATAACATTTTTACAATATTCAATCCACAAATCTCCAAGTATCAGACTGTTAACCTTTACCACTCTCTGGGAAGTTTCAGCAGACGACAAAATGATGATATTTTCCTTATTTTCCCCAGAAAATAGGCTCTGACATTTTCACTTTTAGAGTAGACCCTGTTTCAAAATAGAGGCAAAATAATTAGGACACAGTTATCTCCCTTGAAAAGTATATCACTTCCTCTTCATACCTGCAGTGTCCAGCATTTTCACTGTACATGTCAGAACTGCACTTTAAAAATCCAACTATGCCAAACACAGAGCAAGCATCAGGTGGATAACCTAGAAGAAAATCATACAGAGATATTGGCCTCCATTACTAAAACACACCTATTCAAATATATTGAAAATATTACAACAAAAAAAGGGAAAATTTTCAAATAAAAGATTCTGATATTTTCCATATTCCTGGTCAAAACATAGATTGTGGGTACTCGTTAGAACTGCCTCATTGAGGCAGTTCTAATGAGTACCCACAATCTATGTTTTTCAACAAAATAAGAAAAATAATGTATACCCCTGTAAACCCCAGTTTTACTATATTAAAGTGGGGTTTAAGGGGGTCAAAATTATATAGCTGTGTTTTTGTGATGCTTCTCCATCACTAAAACATGCTTACATAATTTTGACCCCCTTAAACTCCACTTTTAAATAGTAAAACTGGGGTTTACAAGGGTATACATTATTTTTCTTATTTTTGCTTGAAAACATACACTGTGGGTACTCGTTAGAACTGCCTTGGTAAGGCAGTTCTAATGAGTAAGGCAGTTCTAATGAGTACCCACAATCTATGTTTTGAGCAGAAATATGAAAAACATCAGAGTTTTTATCTGAAAATTTTCAGTTTTTGGAGGTGATATTTTCTATATATTTCTATAGCCATGTTTTTGTAATGGCATATAATACACTCCAACCTGTCTACAAAGACCAAACAAGAGAAGAAGCAAAAATGTTCTTTGTTCACAGGTGATCTTTATTCAAGTAAAAAGTTTGGAACTATTTAACACAGATCTAAATTTAAATGGAACCAACCTAGTGCTCTGTAAATTTTAACGTCTATGATCTATAATCTGATGGTTCTGGCTATTTTTTTTTTTTTTTTTTCTTTCTTTTTTTCTACAACCTCATCTGAAGAGACCCATTTGATATTTATCAATATAACATTCATGCACAAGTCATTTGCAGTCCCTGCTCCAACGGACGGGGAATAGGGGCTTTTAACTTTTCAGTTTGCAAAGATCTGGAGTGCATGGGGGCGTAGGGGGACAAATTTATGGTAAAATCCCTGCTAAAAGTCCCTCCACCCCAGGACCAGTTTTTGTTTCCTGGAACAGTCTGCTCTCTACTGCAAAAACCAACCTGTATCTTTTTCATCATAAAAGCTCTGGTTTACTCAGTACAGGTAAATTCAAAGGTAAACTATCACTGACAGTATGAGCCTGGTCATTAAAAAACTAATGTTTGAGGTTGATGTGGCTCTAATTTATGTATGCAAAGCATTTTGGTGGGAAATTAATACCCTGGCATATCTACAGCCCTGCCAAAACTCATCGGAGGTTAAATCCCAGCACTTAAGCACCACTATGTCCCAGCTATCCACGGCTCCATAGGGGCTGGAGTTTCAAATGACTGGCGTATTAGTACCAAATGTTTGTTTGTTCTATTTCAACAGTCTTTCAGTCATACTGTGATGGGTATCTGAATGTGGCAGGGAGCTCAATGCCCATTTTTAGAATGCTGCCTCACTGAAATATCATGCCTCAGACATGATATTTCACCCAGTCACTTTATACTGATGGCAGGCTGACCAGTTCTGACTCCTAGCTCTACTTTCATAATGTTGAACATCATGCAAAAGAGCAACTAGTTCCATTTTTAATGATGATGAGTTCAGGTTTAACGATGCATCAACCCATGAGGGTCATTTGCGTCAAAATGGTGAACTAACATGGTTCTGTAATGAAACGATTATAATGATAAGTCATAAATGCATAAAATGTAAAACTAGAACAAAAGTTCCATTTTTAAAGTCTCTGATATGACTCCACCAAGGAACGAAGCCCCAACCTCCAGGTCACAAAGTGGATGCTCTACCAATTAAGCCACTGTGCCAGTTCTGGTATCAAAAGATTTAACGCTCGTCATGCTGAATAAATTAGGATGCAACACCCACTTCTAATTTTCAGCCAATCAGATTACTTTTTCCAGATTGCTGATACAAAAATTCACATACTTAATGGCAAACAGTGTAGATCCAGATGAGTTGGCTTCTTTGCAAAGACAGGGTATATCCAGGTTCAGCAGGACAAGGGCTGGCCTCGGTGGCTCAGTTGGATGCGCCGTCCGACTGGAGACCAGGAGGTCGCGAGTTCAACCCCCGCCGAGGGCGGCAACATTCTTTCGTAGAGATTGATCATGAAATATTTTCTATGGTCATTCTCTCCCTTCTGCTGATTCAAGAAGGGCAGTTATCAGTTTCTGGCGAAAGAATGTGCACAATACTGGTTAACCGCTTAGAGGACTAAGCCTGCCCAGTAAACGTGTGGTTAGGTAAACTGACCGCACTTGACATGACCCCACTGGGTTGACTGGGCCGTAAAACCTCAACACAAACAAACAAAGCAGCAGGACAAGGGTTAATTTAGTAGCAATAAAGACCCCCATCAGTCTGTGCAGATGTGCAAGCTGATCTGGGCCTTTACTGTTTGCATATACCCACTAAAACTCATTTTCCCGTGAAGTAGCTCATATCTAAAACCAACAAAAAAGGAAGAGAATGAGAGAAAAATAATACCTTCACACATAGCAAAACCAGAAGTCATAAATATCTGAAGTTTTTGTTGTACAATATCACTGACAGAACTTTCACAGTAATCAGGTAAATGGGTCAACAGACATGTCTCAGCATCAGACAGCAAGGTCTGGAAAACTCTGAAATAAACACATAAATTTGTTTTGTTTTATTCGTGTTTTATGTCTCTTTCAACAATCATATTGGGAAGGTTTCTAGATCTAGCAGGGATCTAAATGCTCAATTTCAGAGTGCTACCTCACTGAAATATCAGACCAGTCATTTTATACTGACCCAGGTTGACCAATTCTGATTCCTAGCTTTCCTTTTTTATGCTGAGCGCTAAGTGGACTATTTCTAAAGCCTTTGGTATGACTTGGCCAGGGATCGAACCATCAACCTCCTGGTCACAAAGCAGATGCTCTACCAACTGAGCCACTGTGTCTGTACGAAAACATAAAACTCCAACCTCAATCTGTGGCCTGCAGCAGGAAAAATGTTTCACTGTATTTACCATAAATGCTTAGACAGATATGTTAAGAAAACCATGTTGTTTGAGAGCAAACAACTCTTTTAAGGGAGCAGGGTCTGCACTGTTTGCCATTCAGCCCGCATTTCTGACATGTATCAGCAAAATAAGTATGGAATAAATATTTGGAATTTTAGGACATTTCCTGTATCCATCAGGAAAACATACCTATAATCAATATAGTAGGTATAATTCTGACCCCCTTGAACCCCACCTTTATATAGTAAAACTGGGGTTTACAGGGGTACACATTATTTTTCTTATTTCTGCTCAAAAACATAGATTATGGGTACTCATTAGAACTCACTGAGGCAGTTCTAATGAGTACCCACAATCTATGTTTCGAGCAGAAATATGAAAAATATCAGTTTTTTATCTGAAAATTTTCAGTTTTTGGAGGTGAAATTTTCTATATACATGTGTATTTGAATAGGCGTTTTTTCGTAATGAAATGATTCTGTAAGCAGGCAACCAAGGCCCTCAGGTCTAAAAGAATGCACAAGCAGATCTAGACCTTCACTGCCCACATATGGCATAAGAGCTCTTTTCCCATGTTAAGTATCCTGTGATTTTTGTTGAACAAATCTTGCCTTAATCATGAATTTGCTCAAATTCAAAGACTTAATACATTAACTTTTTATCACTTTTGGGGTTAATTCACCAGTTAAATTGATGACATATTTTCTAATTTTTCCCAGAAAATCGTCTTTGATGGTTCATGCATATTGTCCCCAAGTGGAGACAATTTGCATGAAAAGTTAAAAATCTGTTTCTGGGAAAAACAAGAAAATAATAAAAAATGCTAGCTACTGAAATTTTTACCCATCATGCTAAGCATTAACCCTTCTCTTGCTGAACAGGACATGCCCTGTCTTAGCAAACAATGTAGATCCAGATCAGTTGGCTTCTGGAGAAGCCGACTGATCTGGATCTGCACTGTTTGTCATTAAATATGTGAATTTCTATCAAAAACCCAGATCCAGTAATCTGACTGGCTGGAAATTAGAAGTGGGTGTGGCATCTTAATTTATTCAGCAAGGCAAGAGTTAAGGGATTAAAAAATGACTTAAAAACAGTGCAGTTGACGATTTGCTGTTTCAGGTCCCTTTCAAAATTAATGAATTCATTCTGAGACAACGGAAGGGTGATAATGAAAGGCTACGTAAAATTGCATTACAAAAACACTCCTATTCAAATATATTGAAAATTTTACCACCAAAACAAAATGAAAACCTTCGATGAAAAATTATGGTAGTTTTCATATTTCTGCTCAAAATATAGATTGTGGGCACTCGTTAGAACTGCCTCAGTGAGGTGATTCTAACGAGTATCCCTATGTTTTTGAACAGAAATAAGAAAATGATATCCCTGTAAACCCCAGTTTTACTATATAAAAGTGGGGTGTAAGGGGGGTCAAAACTATATAGGCATGTTTCCGTGATGGAAGCACAATATGAATTCAACGAGATATGAACCTGAGACCTCATGCTCTGCAACATGGAGCTCTAACCTCATCTCCACCCGGATCCTTCTTAAAACAGAGAATGGACTATTAACCAATTTTAATCTGGACCCCTAAAAAAGGGTACGGTAAATGTCCTAAAATTTCAAAAGCTTTATTCCATACTATTTTGGCCTAAATTTTGCTTTTTATGCAGCTGTTTCTTAAAATACTTTGTGGAATGGCAAACAGTGTAAACCCTGATCAGACTGCTCCTTCAGGAGCAGTCTGATTTTGGTCTGCACTGTTTGCATATGTCATCTGGTCAGACACGCTGGTGTTTGAAATTTTAGGACATTTGCCATAACTGGCAAACAGTGCAGACCCAGATCAGATGCCACAGAATGCAGCATCTGATCAGGGTCTCCACTGTTTGCAAATAGTTTAGCCATTTTTCTCCAGCTTGACATACCTAAAACAGAAATTGAACTCTTCCAATATATAGTGTGGGAAAGTTTATTCAGTCTAAAATGGCACTAAGCACAATTTACTTACGTGCATTTCTCATAGTCTGCCAGGTTAGCCTGATAACTATAATAATAGACAAACATATTGAGTGGATTGAAGCATTTCTCATCTATGGTAACTGATGCAGTATGATTCTCCATTGGGGCAGAATTAGTGAGCATTGCTGAACAATTCTGAGCATCTGCAGTAAAGAAGAAAAACAAAGTTACTAATTTACACTTGCCACATTAGGGGCAGATTCAGCAGACAACAAATTGGTGATATTTTTCTTACTTATTTTTCCTAGAAAATAGGATCTGACACTTCATGCAAATTGTCTCTTTAGGAGACAATTTGCATGAAGTATCACATCCTATTTTCTAGAAAAAAAAAAATCCAAAATGTTGTCTGCTGAAATTTTTACCCGGCATGCAGAGTGATAAAGTACTATATTTTACCCTTTATATTCTGACATCTCAACTCCTTACCTTACGGTAAATGTCCTAAAATTTCGAATGCTTCATTCGATATGGTAAAGACTATTTGTTGATTTGATTCTAAGACAGGGGTGTCAGGGTTTTGCTTTTGCTTGTTTATAGGATAGGTCAGATTTTTTTCTGGACTTTCCATGACATTTTTCTCACTTGGTATAATGGTTGAATTTGCCCTTGGTATTCTTTTCTCAGCCAAGAAATTTCTAATGTTGGAAACAAGTCCAGTTTGTTACTTGTCTGTGAGCGGGTCCATCTAGAATGTCTGGCCTGAGAGGACACTATTAACAATTCCAGTTTGTTACTTGTCTGTGAACGGATCCATCCAGAATGTCTGGCCTGAGAGGACACTATTCACATTACAAACAAAACGACCTAGCTGCTTATGCCATGCCCACTTCTAATTTTCAGCCAATCAGATTACTTGATCTGGATTGTTGTTATGAATTCACATACTTAATGGCAAACAGTGCAGATCCAGATCAGTTGACTTCAGAAGCCAACTGATATGGATCTACACTATTTGCAAAGGCAGGGTATATCCAGTTTCAGCAGGACAAGGGTTAAGAGTAATTCAACAAATTTGATGCCAGTGAGTAAAAGTTGGTTCCCTATGCAAAAACTGGTTCTCTATGCAAAATCTGGTAAAAACCCATCATATGGACCTGTTCAAGACATTTCTCCAAGAAAACAACTTACTTCTGCATTTGACAGGATCAAATCCATCAATAACTGTAGGAATATATGAGGAATGTTCTTCAAGTGAAATCTTCAAATAATCCTCTGGACACTGCTCTGGTAAGGTAATTGTACTAACACAGGCTTCGAAAGCAGTAAGCATCCTGAAAAGACCATTAGAAGCATAAAACAGTAAACACACAAAGAGCAAAACAGATAATTCTCAGACTGCCAAAAATGAAGAATTTATATAGTATTTACTTTAAATACCTGCAGGGCCAAGTTGTTCAAAGCGTCAATAGCTTAACAAGCTCATTAGTGGTCAAAATGTTAATTGTTCTAGTAAGTACAATATCTAATTCACAGGTATTTTTGCTGAAAAAATGTGAGTAGCTTTTGCAAATGCAAAAGCTACTCACATTTTTTCAACAAAAATATTAGCATATGTGTTATATTTAATGACCAAAGATTTAACGATATGTTAACTAACGACATCGTTAGTCTTGAACAACTGAGCCCAGAATAGTTATGCTAGAGCAGTGTAGACTAAGAAGAGATTATGCCATCTCATCAAAGTCTTCATCTTTTGCCATTCAACAAACATGTTTTAGATAGATGGCAAATATTTTAGTCTAAAACTAAAATAATGAATACTGGTAAGTTTGGACAAAATTAGACAACACACTAACAAATCAACCCACAAAGCTGCAGTCAGAATAGTTGCAGACAATATTATTAGTAGTATTTATTTATTTATTTATTTATTTATGTATTTAAAGGTTTAACATTTCAAGAGAATCACCTGCCTAGCATTTAATTAATACAAAATGCTAAGCCTTATTTTATTTTATCAGAAAAATTCAAAAAAAAAAAAAATAATAATAATACAACAAAACATTGTAGCAGATAATTGTTTTTATTTTTCTGAGAAAATAAGGCTTGACATTTCATGTGACTCATCTGCTAGGCAGATGATTCACATGAAATGTCAAGGCTTATTTTCTCTGAAAAATACAAAAAAATAAAAAATTGTCTGCTGCAATTTGAGAAGCTCTTTAAGACATTACTATTTTCCGCAGAAGAAAAGGTTTGATACGTCTACTTTTGACAAAAACATGAAGCCCTTATCTGCTGATCACTGAGTTTGTTATCAAAAATACAATGGATTAACCCTTGAAGCGCCAAACAAAATAAGTAGCAGACAACATTTTGAAATTTTTATTCATATTTATTTTTCAGAGAAAGTAAGACTTGTCATTTCATGTGAATCATCTGCTTGACTCACATGAAATGCCAAGAATTTATTCTCTAAAAAAAAAAAAATAAATAAATAAAAATTGTTTTCTGCTTCACTTGTGACTGCCTCTTTAAGGGTTAACACTTACGTGCATGGTGAGGCCTGGTACCATGTCATACCAGCAAAAACAGTTGCAGAACATCTAGACACAACCATGTCAGCTACTACACTGGTCGATGAACAATTATAAATATCATCATCTTCTGGCATATCTGAAAAGATTCAAAGTACAGTAAAACTTCTATGACCTGAATGCCGACGGCTCATTTATGGTGGCTGATTCAAACTACCGTATTTACCCTAAGTATCCGGACACCTCAACTCCTTACCATATATGTTCTAAAATTTGAACCAGTACAATTCACTACCCGATGTTATGTCTAAAAATTGCTGGATGAGTGGCAAACAGTGTAGACCCAGATGAGACACCGCATTCTGCGGCGTCTCATCTGGGTCTATACTGTTTGCTCAGGCCTGTCTGTCCGAATACATATGGTAAATACGGTAGTTTCTGAGTCACTATGAAATTCTTCAGATAGCTCAAGAAACAAATATAAGGGGATATTTTAGGGACATCATCTATCTTATCAAGAAAATGTATGTTGTGTGTACTCATTAGAATTGCCTCATAATTCTAATGAATACACTCAACATACCATTATTTTATAGAAAATAAAAAAAACATCCCTAAGTTATCCATATTTGTCTCCTGACCTGGTGGTATGATTAGCCCTCAATGACTTGAGCTAAACATGTCATCACAAAAACATACCTATATAATTTTGACCCCCTTAAACCTTTCTTTTATACAGTAAAACTGGTGTTTACAGGGGTATACATTATTTTTCTTATTTCTACTCAAACCAGAGATTGTGGGTATTTGTTAGAACTGCCTCAGTGAGGCAGTTCTAAGGTGTACCCACAATCGATGTTTTGAACCGAAAAATGAAAAAAAAAAAAAAAAGAATTTTTATCTGAAAATTTTCATTTTTTGGAGGTGAAATTAATTATATATTTGAATAGGCATGTTTCATAATGTCAAATACACATGCTCAGTTCCCTATTTGTGCTACAGACATGCCTTGATTGCCTGAAGCTTCCTTAAGCTCTCCACTTCATGTCTGGGAACAGCAAAGGCTCTAGCGAGACTGCACTTATGCACAGGCTCATCTGAGCCTTTGTTGGTTGACTTATGATAAGTACTCCTTTCAAGATCAGTTTACCTACCCACACTTTTCCTGGGCAGGCTTAGTTCTCTAAGTGGTAAACCAGTATTTGTGCACATTCTTTCCCCAGAAACTGACACCTGCCCTTCTTGAATCAGTGGAAGGGAGAGAATGAAGGTAGAAAATATTTCATGATCAATTCCAACGAAAGAATGTTGTGGGACTTCGCAAGGATCGAATCCACAACCTTCTGATCACCAGTTGGACACACATCAAACTGAGCCACATGCACAATACAGTCATGAGCTAAATTCCGCTCCAGCAGGATTCGAACCCAGGACCGCGTGATCTGAAGTTGGAAGCACAACCATTTGACCACCCAGATGCTTAAGAATGGTGTCTGCTACAAATCTGCTTAGTGCTATAGGGTTAAAGCATGATTCAAAATTGCAGATGACTGTTTTTTGTTGTTTTCTTTTTGTTTTGTTTTGTTTTTTTGTTGTTGTTTTTTTTTTGTTGTTTGTTTGTTGTTTTTTTTTTTTTTAAAGAAAAAGCTTGATTTTCATGTGGATGGCCTGCCTTATTTTCTTAAAAAAAAACAAAACAAAAATAAAACAATCAAGCCTTATTTTATGTAAGAAAAAAATTAGACTGTCTCCTGCTGCTGTTGAGATTGACACAAGGATTAAACCTTCTTTTGTACAACATTGTTCTCTTTACCTACCTTTAATCTTTAACCTCTTTGACTTAAAAGCAACAGACAACATTAAACCATTAAAGCACCAATCACAACTGCAGCAGATAACATTTTGATTTTTTTTCCCCAAAGAACATTCACATGAAATGTCAGTATTATTTGCATTGGAAAATAAAAAAATTAGAATGTTGCTACAAAGTTTAAAACAGTTTACTTACTTTTCCCAGATACTCCCTGGAAAGAGTAAGAAAACCTCATCAATTTGTCGTCCGCTGATTTTACCTAGAAAGTACTGCAAAGGACCACATTTACCGTCACATGCTGCCCAACTGATGTTTATCTGTGTAAAATTAATCTGTTGGATTTAAT
This sequence comes from Anodontia alba, assembly GCA_964016985.1. NCBI lineage: Eukaryota > Metazoa > Mollusca > Bivalvia > Lucinida > Lucinidae > Anodontia > Anodontia alba. The sequence continues at coordinate 86,041,129 of OZ024821.1, forward strand.
GAACAGCCAAATTTTAAGCTTTACCACTCTCTGGGCTAATTCATCAAACAATAAATTGATGATATTTGCCATACTTTCCTAGAAAACAGGTCTGACATTTCATGCAAATTGTCTCCATATTTCACATAAAAACTGACAACTGACCTTCTTGAACCAGCAGAAGGAAGAGACTGACTGTAGAAAATACTTCATTAACAATCTCCATGAAAGAATGTTGCCTAAACCAGCGATGATCAAATGCGCAACCTCCTGATTACTAGTTGGACGCACATCTAACAGAGCCACAAAGGCCAACACTAAGCATTAAAATAGTTTTCTTCTTTTACCAAGATACTTTCTCGAAATTATAAGAACAAATAATGTCATTTTTCATCTGCTGATTTTGCTACAAGTTACAACATTTACCATCACATTCTGTCCAACTGATGTTCACAACTGTAATATTGGCAGCAGAAAATAGATCTGGTACCAAGTATTTAAAGATGTGCATAAACTGCCTGATAGCTGGAGCGATGTCGGCGGCCGAACAACTGTCATCTGAGTACTTCATCGCACATCTCAGACCTTCAGTAAACAAGCTGGAAAAATGTAAAAATAACAAGAGTTCTGTATTTACCTGCAATATTTAGACAGTTATGCTTATGCTAACACTGTTGACCTAGATCAGACATCCCAGAACCAGTCATCTGATCAGGGTCTGCACTGTTTGCTATTTAGCGAGACGTTTCTAGATTTATCACTAGGTAGTCAAGTAGGCTTAAAGTTTTAGGATAACTAATGTAATATATTACAGTATTTACCCTAAATATTGGGAGATAAACCAAAGAGTACAGACCAAGATCAAACTGCTCCTAAAGGAGAATCATCTAGGTTGACTCTTTTTACATCAGCACTTTTGTTACCTCTAATACCTATGTGGCACGGGAACTAAAAGACCGCAATTTCTTTAGTTTTTGTGATAACCAGTAGATTTGTAATTGCTGAAGACATATGATTAAGGGCTTTTACACCAGAATGGAAGTCTGAGAATATAACAAATTTACTGTTCAAAAATTATCTTTTTAATACAATCCAAAAACAATTCAACAGCCAATGATTTCACCAGTGAAAATATATGTTCTCATTTAATAAATGCACCAAAGAAAAACGCTCAGGCCTAACCCCATGTGTGCTGACAATGTTGAAACAACATTGTTTCAATATTGTGTGCCTGCTGGGATTTAACCCTAGTCCTGCTGAACCCAGATATGTCTGCCTTTGCAAATATTGTAGATCCAGATCAGATGGCTTCTGAAGAATAACAAATGGTTATCAACAATTTTTGATCAAGTATTCTGACTGGCTGAAAATTAGAAATGTGTGTGGCATTTCAATTTATACAGCATGACAAGGGTTAATTATATTGATACTGGAGACTCAAAGTACCAAACAAGTCTTTTATTTACCATACTCTTCAAGGCTTTGTATACAATTTTGTAAGAGCAGCTGGTGCTTAGTTTTTTGGTTCTACATTGTCTTTTCCTCATTTGAAAATAGTATAGCTAGGTCACAAAAGGAACAGAGTTTACCAGATGGGTATACTTCTTTACAATGTAACAAAAGAACATCTGCAACAATTAACCCATTTTAGGCTGACTAAACTCCCCAACTGATATTGAAAGAGGCCAATTTCAATTTTAGGTATGTCAGGCTATATGACCCTGATCTTTTTGGGGGTATCCAGACTAAAAGGGTTAAAGTTGCTAACACACACACGCACGCACGCATGCACGCACGCATGCACACACACACACACACACACTCCCCCTATTACCCACTCACATTTCTAAAGAAGAATACTCACGTGCATTTCAGTTTGCCTTGATCTGGATCAGAACTCATAATTTCGTCAACTTTTGTGAAAAGACTGAGGTAATATAGTGAGAACACTGCTGAGAAACACTCTTCTCCTCTAGTTATTGCATTACTATAGAAATCTAGCTCACATTGACCATCTTGGAGGTTTGAAGCTAGAACAAAACATAAACATAGTTCCACATAAGGCACTTTTTTCAAGCAAAAAATAGCAATACACCACAACCATTGCAAGGACTGAAAGCTAAAAACATGTTAACTAACAACAGTGTTGTATCCAAACTTAAAATGTAAAGATTATATATAAAAAAATGACCATAAATGGTCATTTTTCCATATAATCTATACATTTTTATTTGGATACATGGTCATTTTTCTATATAATCTAAACATTTTTGTTGGGATACATACAACACTTCTTGGGTCCACCTTTAACCCATTGTAGTCGGGAGACCCGTAAAAGGGTACTTGGCAAACAGTGCAGACCCAGATCAGATGCCACAGAATGCGGCATCTGATCAGAGTCTCCACTGTTTGCAAATAGTTAAGCCATTTTTCTCTAAGAATACGTAAATCTCATAGCCAGGTTTACCTAAAATTGAAATTGGACTCTTCCAATATAGAGTGTGGGAGAGTCTATTTTGTATACAACGTATTAAACCATCTTATATTTGAAATTGTTTCATAAAGAGGTTCCGATGTATTTTCTTATTTCTCCATTAATACATAGTTTGCTGGTTTATTAGAAATGTGTTGCTGAGGTGCTTTTTCTGGGTACCCATTAGGCACTTCTTTATAAAAAAAACAAGAAAAACTAGAATGCGCAGTCAATGGCAGGCCATTGCAAATCCCCACACTCGTTGCTGCTGTTGCTAACAGCTTGACTGACAAACAAATGGACTCACTCTCACACACCCTTACCCTGAAAGGAAGTCCTGTGGAAAGTTTGGTTAAATTCTGCCCAGTGGTTTGGGATAAGACAGCATTTGTGCAGGCTGATCAGGGCCTTTGTTGTCTACTTACAGAACTAGTGGATACTGTAGTATATGTCAATGAACAAAGAATGTCCAGATCAGACTGCACAGATGCGCATGATCACATCAGGAAAACATACCTATATAATACTGACCCCCTTAAACTCAATTTTATACAGTAAAACTGGTGTTTACAGGAGTATACATTATTTTTCTTATTTCTGCTCAAAAACCTAGATTGTAGGTACTTGTTACAACCATCTCAATGAGACAGTTCTAACAAGTACTCACAATGTATGTTTTGAGCAAAAATATGAAGAATTTTTATCTAAAATTTTCAGTTTTTGGTGGTGAAATTTTCAATTTATTTGAATAGGCATGTTTTCATAATGCATCTGGACCTTTCTGTTTGCATGTGGCATAAGGGCCTTTTTCCCATGTTTTGCACCATATGGCATTTTCTCCATATGATATACCTTTTCTAGTGTTGTGTATCATACAATATACTAAGTCCTACCAAACACACATGAACCTATTTATCAGTGGATCTAGAGGACTCATTATGGGTGGGTTCATTATAGCATGGTTTTGGATATACTACAATTTTAAGGATGGACTACAAAAAATGTTGTATCCAAACAAAAATGTATTGACAGTATGGGCCACATCAAGAAAAAAGCACCTTGGAACGTGCAAAATGCACACATTGCACAGATCATCAAAATGCACAGATCATCCTGTGCACAGATTGCAAAATGCACTGATCATCCTTGCACAGATTGTAAAATGCACAGATCATCCTGTGCACAGATTGTAAAATGCACAGACCATCCAGTGCACAGATCATCAACATGCACAGACCATCCTGTGCACAGATTGCAAAATGCACAGATCATCCGGTGCACAGATTGCAAAATGCACAGATCATCCTGTGCACAGATCATCAAAATGTACAGATCATTCTGTGCACATATTGCAAAATGCACAGATCATCCTGTGCACAGATTGCAAAATGCGCATATCATCCTGTGCACAGATTGTAAAAGACACAGATTGCGAGAAGCTGAAAAGTACTGTTATTTTTCTTATTTGTCTACAAAAACATATGTTGTGGGTACTCATTAGAAGCACCTCACTGAATGGGCACCCACAACCCATGAAATAAAAAAAAATATTTACATAATATCTCTCTTATCCGGAGCTATGGAAAAGTGAAGATCATAATAACATTAACCAGGGCCCAGTTGTTCAAAACTTAACGAAATGGTTAGCTAACGTAATGTAAAAATTTCTATCTTGAAATATGGCAAATACATTGATATTTTTTGCATTGCAAAAGCCACTCAGCTTTTTTCAGCAAAAATATTAATGTATTTAAAAATACCTTTGCTAGAACATGAGGGTGAGTCAATAAGTAACCAGCCTAACTTATTTCCGGTTGAGATCCACCTCTTCTTTTTCGATGTAATTGCCCTCTAGTGTGATGCACTTAGACCAATGGTGTTCAAGTGCCATCAGCCCAGAACTGAAAAAGTCAGGGTCCTTTCCACTGACCCACTCCTCAACTGCTATCACGACTTCTTCATCAGACTGGAAATGAAGTCCACGGATATCCTTTTTCAAGTTTGGGAATAGGAAGAAGTCGCTAGGAGCTAGGTCAGGCGAATAGGCAGGATGTGGTATTAATCCATACTTGTTTCGCTCTACAGCATCCATTGCAACTTTGCAAGTGTGGACTCTCGCGTTGTCCTGTTGCAGCAAAAAACCTTTAGAGAGTTTACCTTGGCGTTTTTCACAGATGGCAGTTCTCAGCTGGTCTAACAAGTTTGCATAGTACACTCCAGTTATTGTACTTCTCTTGGGTAAAAAGTCCAACATAATAACGCCTTTTGCATCCCAAAATACTGTGGCCATCACCTTGCCAGCAGATGATTGCATCTTGAACTTCTTTGGTCTCGGGGACCCAGGCCCTACCCACTGACGATTGAGCTTTATTCTCTGGCTCATAATAATGAACCCAAGTCTCATCTACAGTCACCAGATGCAAAAAAAAAAATCATCTTTTGACCTAAAATGCTTCAACAAGGTGCTGCATACTGATGCTCTGGTTGCCATTTGCTCATTGCTAAGGGATTTGGGGACCCAACGGGCTGTTAGCTTGTGCATACCTAAACGATCATGTAAGATTGTTGAAACGCTACCATGTGAAATGCCTAATGCCTGCGCTATTTCTTCCACCTGAATTCGCCTATCAGAGTATACCAGATCCCAAACTTTTTTACACATTTCTTCGTCGGTTGCATCCAGTGGGCGTCCAGCCCTGGCTTCATCTTCTAAAGACGTTCTACCGCGTTTGAATTCCCCTACCCAGAATTTAACCTGAGCTTAAGATGGTGCAGAAGACCCATAAACATCGGCTAGCTGACCGTGTATTTCCTTGCCTGTTTTACCTTTTAAATACAAGTACCGAATTACAGCACTGTACTCAACTTTAGATGAAAAGCATGCCTTTGCATCACTAGCCATGTTTGACATTCAATATCTTATTAAAGAATGACTCGATACGTGTGCAATTTTGTACCCATGTATAAAACATATATTGAAACAAAGCATGAAAATTGTGACCGTCTCGGTCATTCGGAAATGGGATAGGCTGGTTATTTATTGACACGCCCTCGTAATTAACGAGTTTGTCACTAGCGAGCTCGTTAAGCTAAGGATGCTTTGAACAACTGAACCCAGATGTTTAGATAAATCTGGACCACTCTTTTTTTTTGTACTTGTTTCAGATAAATATGAGGCAATGCACGACAAAACCTACAATAAGACCTGTGTAACCAGCAAAGACTCAGATTAGCCTGTACATCCACCCAGCATGGCAAGGGTTCTCGTTTATTCCTCTTTGAATAGCCTGGAGGCTGTAGAAGGCACATGCAATCAGCAAAGACTCTGATAAGACTGCATGGATACACAGGCTGATCTGAGTCTTTGCTGGTCACATAAGTCATATTGTAAGTTTTGTCTTGTGTTGGCTTATATGTCTTTTATTCTGCAGCATAGACTTCAATATCTCCATGATAGCAAGGGATAAATTTTACTCCCCTCACTAATAACAAAAAGAACTGAAATTTTCTTACCACAATAATCTACAGATATACTGTCCAGGAGACCTTTCCTCACTTCATCTCGACTCATCACCTTTTCAATGTCATCCATGTTACACTCAGCATCTCGACGCAGTGTCTCAAGCACACATCCACGGAGAAAATATTCCACCCTGAATGATAAAATGGAAGAGATGACTGCCATCAAGAAGTACAATGTTTGCAGAATCAAAACAATAAACAACAAACATATATTTTGAGTTGGAGTTGGAGTAAACACTGTTAAGGTCATGTCGAGCTGGTCAGTTAACCTACATTGTGCTCACACTTTTCCTAGGCAGCCTTAATCCACTAAGTACAGTATAACCTACATGGCTCGAACTAAGATGGCTCATTTACCGTAGATGATTCGAACTCTTTTTTTCAGTCGCTACAAACTTCTTCCAATAACTCAAGAAAACAATATTTAATGATTTTTTTTTATTTTATCATGGAATTGTATGTTGTGTGTACTCATTAGAATTGCCTCATCAAGGTGATTCTAATGAGTACACTCAACATACAATCATTTTGTAGAAAATCGAAAAGATTTCCCTAAATTATAGCTATTTGCTTCCTGAACTGGTGCCATGACTAACCCTCAGTGGCTCGAACTACCCATGTCTTGAACGAATTTCCATGGTCCCAAAGATGTTCGAGCCATTGAGGTTCGACTGTATTAATTAGTAATTGTGTAAATACTTTTGTGAGTAACTGACAACTTCTCTTTTTGAATAAGTGGAAGGGGGAGACTGACCATAGAACTTTTTTCCTGATGAATCTCCACGCAGTTTATGTAGCCCAGCTGGGATTCAAACTTTGTGACCCCTGGATCTGCAGTCAGATACGTTACTGAGTTAAGATGTTATATCAGATTAAGTTTTCTTCAGCCAAATATTACTGAATTAAAACCTTGATAAATGGACATTTTCTTATGCCCACTGACTTTGACTAGTGACATATTACCGTAAGAAATCTGCCGAATGGCTATGTCATGACTGCTGGTGGTGTTCAAGAAAGAGAGTTTAATGCACAGCCTAAACATAGTTTAGCCAAGGGTGAATAGTAGGTCAAGGTCAGTAACGTCTGGTGGCAGTGGGCAGGGTGCATCATGGCAGATGTGTTTATGAAGTTTGGTGTTTGCAAAACAGACTTAACCCTTGTCATGCTGAATAAATTAAGATGTCATGCCCAATTATAATTATCAGCCAATCAGATTCCTTGATTCAGATTGTTAATATAAATTCAGACACTAAATGGCGAACAGTGCAGATTCAGATCAGTTCAGAAGCCAACTGATCTGGATCTATACTGTTTGCAAAGGCAGGACATATCCGGGTTCAGCAGGACAAGGGTTAACATTGCTGACACATACAACTATGACAACACCAATGAAAACGCAGGAAATTATCCCTATATCGCTCCTGCTTGCTAAAGCAGTCATGACAAAAATAGAAAAGACTAACCAAACAAAAAGCATAAGATAGGAATAATGCAATATTCCAAATATTTGGACTCCCTTACTGCCTTAAAACACTTGTCCTACAATTTGAACAAGTTAACCCTGGTCCTACTGAACCCAGATATGCCCTGCTTTTGGGAACATTGTAGATCCAGATCAGCTGGCTTCTGAAGAAGCCAAATGATCTGGATCTGCACTGTTTGTAAATAAGTATGTGAATTACTATCAACAACCTGGATCAAGTAATTTGATTGGCTGAAAATCAGAAGTAGGTATGGCATCTTAATTTATTCAGCATGGCAAGGGTTATTATTACTACCTGTTGATGTGTCTTGAGAAGCAGAGCAGTGTAAACTCTGATCAGAGATGCTGCATTCTGACTAAGTTAACACTGCCCAAGCCTACTGTTTGAATACTGAGGATAAATACAGCAAAATATTCCAAACTTTATTTCAAATGTTTTCATAGAAGCTTCTATAACAGGCTCTACTTTCATTTTAGGCTAAAAGCACCAATTAGCTACCTCAATCAGTCAAGTGGATCTTTCAATATTGATATGAGTAAATACCGTGTTTACCCTAAATATTGGGAATCCTTAACTCCTGACATATTTGTCCTAAAATTTCAACAGATCCTTTTTACTACCCATTAATGTGTCTAAAAACTACTAGATGAGTGGCAAACAGTGTAGCTCCTGATCAGATGTCACATTTTGTGATATCTGGCCCCAAGGTTATAAAACTTTTTTCATGCTAATCTCAGCTGAGAACAAAATTTTCTCTGCTAATAAATATGAAAATGCCAACTAAAGTTGGCATTTTCATATTTATTAGCAGAGAAAATGTCATGCTCAGCTATGTTTAGCAAGAAAGAATTGCAACTGTTAGTAATTTGAAATTTATTAGCAGGATAAAATTCATGCTCAGCTGAGTTGAGCATGAAAAAGTTTTATAACCTCGAGGCCTGATCTCGGTCTACACTAGTTGCTCAGGCCCATCTGCCCCAATACTTTTGGTAAATAAAGAATTTACCTGCATAGATCCAGTGGATCTGTCAACACATTCAGGTCGAACTGGATACAGCTATACTCCAGAAGATGGTGAACAACAGAAGAGCTGTTACAAATCTCAGGTTTAGTGTCCGGAAACTGGCTCTCAAATTCATCATGACCTGATAATATAAATATAATCACACATCAATGACAATTACAGCTATACTCGAGAAGATGGTGAACCATAGAAGAACTGTCACAAATCTCAGATTTACTGTCTTGGAACTGGCTCTCAAATTCATCATGACCTGATAATACAAATATAATCTCACATCAATGACAAAATAATAACTGCACAACTAAGCAAACTGGGCCCAGTTGTTCAAAGCATCATTAGCTTAACAAGCTCGTTAAGGGGCATTTCGTTAAATGTTTTAGCGGATTCAATATACAATATTCTGATTGCTGAAAAAATGTGAGCAGCTAAAAATGTGAGTAGCTTTTGCACTCACATTTTTTCAGCAAAAAATTTCAGCAGATTTGCGTATCACTCAAAGTAAATTTTAACGAATCGTTAACTAATGACATTGCTAGTTTGAACTGGGTCCTGGTTGTTGAACTAAAATTCTAAATAAACCAAGATATGGTTTTAAAGGATGACAAAAGCAATCACAGCATAGTCTTAAGAGGATTACAAAAAGCAATAAGGCATTATCCTGTTATCATACCTGGAAGTAATCCAACCATCTAGATAATACAGTATGGAATAAACTAAGGTATACCAGTTATTTTATTCCATAAATCGGAAAATTCTTTTGTTCTGCAAAGGAATTGTGCATGCCAGTAGATCTATCTCAAAACTATCAATACAGCTAAAATAAAACAGCCTCCATCTATACACTTTAAAAGTTCTACTCCAATGCTCTCTCCCCCAAATTTCTACCTGGCTGGTCTTGCCTCACTCCCAAATACCAAAGTAAAGTAGTGTAATATATTAACACCTAGTGTCTCTAAAACATCAAGCCTGACTCATTTTTCCTGTTCTTTTAGACACTTATGACACTATTCAGACTTAGGAAAATAACAGGCTATTGCCACAATCACAAATGTGAGCATATATGTCTAAAACTGGTTCTTAAACAAAAGACAAATAAATGCTTACATCAAGAAGAAACTACCTAAGGACAAAATAAATACAAACCAATTTCATCTTCGAGTTTCTGAAGTGAACTCGAGTTTCTCAAGTTGACACTTCTCTCTTAGAATTTGAACTCCTCCATTGTCGCAGTAGAAGTGTTAGTCAGAAATCAAAAATAGAATGGCAAACAGTGTAGATCCAGTTGAGATGGCTCATTATGAGCCATCTTGATCTTCACTGTTTGCAAAGGTATCAGTTTTGATCTGCATGTCTAAAAGGGTGAAGTGTCTACAAACTGTAAATACTGGGCCCAGTTGTTCAAAGTTAACGATATCATTAGTTAGCGACTCGTTAAAATTTACATCAAGTGATACACAAATATGCTATAATTTTTTGCTGAAAAAATGTGAGTAGCTTTTGTAGTGCAAAAGCTACTCACATTTTTTCAGCAAAAAATATCAGAATATTGTATACGGAATCTGCTAAAACAGTTAACAAAATGACCCTTAATGAGCTCATTAAGCTAACGATGCTTTGAACAACTGGGCCCAGGACCATACATGTACCATGCCAAAAGATGTCTTTGAGGCATTAAAAAGTCTGCACATATATACAGCCTGATCAGAGTCTTTTCTGTCCATTCATAGTCTCTGGATACTGTAGAATGTATCAATGGACAGAAAAAGTATAAATCTGAATGTGCTGATGTTTAGAACGAACAGAATCTGATAACAATCCCCACGCTTTTTAATAAAAGCAATGGGAGTATTGTGAACACCACTGTACGTCTGTCAAACTCTCTCCTAAACCACTGGGTGGAACTTCACCAAATTTGCTACATGACTAACCCATGTGGTAAAGGTGTGGAAGTGCAATATTATTTTTCCATCCGTCCATCTATTCATCCTTCTGTCCGTCCATCTGTCCTAAACCACTGGCCAGAATTTCACTAAACTTGCTACATGACTTCCCCTTATGGTAAGGGTGTGCAAGGGTGTCGCACTGTCAGTAACATTAGCACGGAGCCTGCGGATTTTGCGATGATGTGCCATCAACTGCACATTCTAGTTTTATTTCAGTTCAGTGACACCAATAAGGTGCTTTTTTTCAACCAAACAAATTGATATTTTTCTTATTTCTCCATGAAAACATGTTATGGGTACTACTCATTAGAAGTGCCTTGCCAAGGCACTTCTAAGGAGTTTCTGTATGTTTTCATGGAGAAATTAGGAATTACCTGATATCCCTCTCATCAAGAAATATGCACCTTTTTATCCATATGCTTTAAAAAAAAAAAACAATGAGGATATTGTAAACACCTACTACCATCTGTCTGTCTGTCCTTCCCCCTATCTCCTCCTAAAACCACTGGGCAGAATTTAACTAAACTTGCTACATTATTTCCCCTAATGGTAAGAGTGTCCAAAAGCAATATTATTTTTCTGTCTCTCTGTCCATCAGTCCATCTGTCCACCATGATATCTCCTAAACTACTGGGCAGTTTAACAGAACTTACTACACGATTTCCCTGCCTTGTAAGGGTGTGCAAGAGCAACATTATTTTTCCATTTGTCCATCCATCCATCTGTCTGCCACATTATCTCCTCCTAAACCACTGGGCAGAATTTAACCAAACTTGCTTCATTACTTCCCCACATAGTAAGGGTGTGTGACAGCAACATTATTTTCCTGTCTGTCCATCCGTATGTCCGTCACACTATCTCCTCCTAAACACCTGGACAGAATTTAACCAAACTTGCTACATGACTTCCCCTTGTGGTAAGGATATTCAAAAGCAACATTATTTATTCACCTGTCCATCCATCTGTCTGTCATTCTATCTCCTTCTAAACCACTGGGCAGAATTTAATCAAACTTGCTCCATAACTTCCCTCTGTCTATCCATCCCTCTATCCTCCAATCTGTCTACTTGTCCATCATGCTATTTCTTCCTAAACCACTGGGCAGAACTTAACTAAACTTGCTACAGGACTTCCCAAAAGGTGTGCGAGAGCAACACTATTATTCTGTTTGTCTGTCTGTCTGTTCATCTGTCTTGCTATCTCCTCCTAAACCACTGGACGGTATTTTTACCAAACTTGTTACATGACTTCCCAGCATGGTAAAGAAGAGCTAGAGTAACTATATTTTTCACTTTTCTCTGCTTAGTGGTGAAAGCATGGGGATTTGCAATGGCATGCCACTGACTGTGCAATCTAGTTTTTTTTATGTGGTCCATTATTGTGGGTGTGGAATCACATAGAATATTCCCTCACAAGATGACCACTAAACTGTGCATTTCATTTTTTCTTTTTCTTTTTTTTTTCTTCATAATTTCGTTATTTCTGCATGAATTCTCATAAAACAGCATAGAGAGCGTAAGTTGTCTCCCTTGTAAAATATGGCAGAAAAAACTACCTTGTGTGTCAAATCTTAAGCACAATTACAAAAAGGAGTTACAGTGTCAACAGAAAACAGAGTTGGTTACATGAAATGAAAAGCTGTCTCCAGGCATATTGGTGAAGAGGTCCCAGATCAGCCTGCACATCCATGCAGTCTGATCAAGGCCTTTCTATACACTTACAGAATTAACCCTTGTCCTGCAGAGCTCAGATATAATGGGCCTTTGCAAACAGTGCAGATCCAGATCACTTGGCTTCTGAAGAAGCCAACTGATCTGAATCTGCACTGTTTACCATTTAGTATCTGAATTTATATCAACAATCTGGATCAAGGAATCTGACTGACTGAGAATTATAAGTGTGTGTAGCATCTTAATTTATTCAGCATGACAAGGGTTAACAGAACTGATACACTTTCAGAGGAGATAAATCTATCAAAACTGTTTGTCCCCTTCTGAAAAGGGGTCTACTCTAAAAGTACTGATTCTTCCTTTATGAGTAGACCCCTTTGCAGAAGGGGAAATGCTGTTCAATGCAAATAGGAAGTCATAAAAGTTGTCTACCTTGTTAAAACTGACAGAAAATTTACCAAGTATATCCAGTCTGGGTCCCCTTAAATGAAACAAAGGACAACAAAGGTCCTGACAAGACTGAGAACTGAAAGATTTAGTTTAAGTTTTACAGCCCAGTCAACCCATCAGGATCATGTCAAGGGTGGTCAGTTAAGCAGTACTTATGTATATTCTTTCCCCAGAAACTGAAGCTGTCCTTCTTTAATTAGCAGAAGTGAGAGAATGGAAGGGAGAGAGTGACCATAGGAACTATTTCAGGATCAATCTCCATGAAAGAATGTGCCAGAACCGGAGGGGATTGAACCCGCAACCTAATCACCTGAGCCATCGAGGCCGGTAACAAGACTGAGAAGCTGCATGACGATCTGAATCTGCATATTATAGCATATAGTCAAAAAAACCTTGCTTGACATGACCAGGACAATTATTGTTCTAGTTTTGCTGACTAGCATACTTACCTACACACAATGAAAGACTTGGTTTCAGTGACATTTTCTGAACCATCTCGTCTAGTTCTGCTACAGGACATTCCTCATCATTAATCAGAGCATGGTACTTGATACAGCCCAGGAACTCCTGGTAATGTCTGCAATCACATTAACACTTCATTACGAAAAAAAACCTATTCAAATATATTGAAAATTTCACCACCAAAAACATAGTTTTTCAGATGAAAATTCTGATACTTTTCATATTTCTGCTCAAACAATAGATTCTGGGTACTCGTTAGACCTGCCTCAGTGAGGCTGTTCTAACGAGTACCCACAATCTATGTTTTTTAGCAGAAATAAGAAAAATAATGTATACCCCTGTAAATCCAAGTTTTACTGTATAAAATTGGGGTTTAAGGGGGTCAAAATTATATAGGTATGTTTTCATGATGTCATGTTGGGTAATGATGATGATTTGGTGTTTTACATCCCTTTTAACATTATTTAAGTTACATCCAGACGAGCATTTTGAAATATTTTTCTTATTTTTCTCAGAAAATAGATTTTGACAATTTGCATGAAATGCCAAAGCCTTTTTTCTGGGAAAAATAAGAAAAATATCATCAATTTGTTGTCTGCTGACTTAGCCCAGAGAATGGTAATGGTTGGCTAATATTTAGTCGAGTGTAAACCAAATTAGCAGATAAACATTCGAGCCAACACATGACATGAGAAAAGGGTTATTACATAGGCGACCAGCAAAGGCTCAGGCCCATCATACATTGGGTGAGTCTTTTTGTCATTTAAGGGGTATCAGGTATATTTTTTCATTTTTGTTCTATTTTTAATTGAAATTCTTATAAGCAAACAGTGAAGACCCTGATCAGACGCCGCATTATGCGGCGTCTGACCTGGGTCTGCACTGTTTTCCTATGTCCAACAAAAGTGACGCCAGGCTTGCTTGGGTTTAAAAGTAAAAATAGTACATTCCTTATACCCTATGAGTGATCAGCAAAGCACAGTCTCACCAGAGCATTTTCTGATTGTAGATAAAGAGACCCTGAGAAAGCTTCGGGCAAAAAACCCATGTCTGCATATCAAATAGGAGACTGTGCATGCACATTTGAAGAACCACAAACTGGAAAACCATAAGGTCTCTTTTTTGTGTGCTGGCTCATTTTTTCCTGACTTGAATGGCTAAATAAGGCTACTGTCAATATTTTCTGAGACAATGCGCAAGATAAGTGGGACATCTAGACAATAATCTACTTGTTTCTCAAAAAAAAAACAAAAAAAAATGAAAAAAAAAAAAAAACAATAATTTCTTCCTCATTTCACATTCAGATTAACCCATAAAGTGCTATTCTAAATTGGAGCAGACGGCATTCCATAATATTTTTTTTATTTTCCAGAGAAAATAGAAAATAACATTTCATGTGAACTGTCTGCCTAGCAGATGTGTCACATAAAATATTGGGCCTTTTTTCGAGAAAAAAAAAAGAACAAGAGAATGTGGTCTGTTGCTGTTGTGACTCCATAAACTCTCCAAACAGAAATCAATCACATTTACCTTGTCAGCAACTTTTCCATTATCAAATTACCACACTTTAAGTTTTTGGACCAACAGGCTTGAGCAAACAGTGTAGGCCCAGATCAGAAACTGCAGGATGTGGCATCTCAATAGATACTAATGTCTTCTGTCACTCATCCAGCAAATTGTTTGAATTGTTTAATGGCATATCAATCCTTGTGAGTTTTGTGTTGTTTCCCAGAGAAAGGGAGAAAATAAATAGAAGAGTTAATAGAGGAGACAAAAGAAAGAAATATAGGAGGACGAAGTAAAAAGTGAATGACAGTGCAGAAACAGAACACATACTAACATGCCCCCTTCCCCAACCTGCTGTAAGTACAGAAGGCCCTAAACACTGTATCACTCAGCCCAGCTGTTTTAGACATACAGCTGAACTTCAATGGCTCTAACCCCAATGGCTCGTTTACCATGGATGAGTCGAACACGTTCTTGAGTCCACAGGGATTTCTCCAAATATGACATAAGGATAATTTAGGGACATTTTCTTCTTTTATCTTGCAAATGTATGTTGTGTGCACTCATTAGAATTGCCTTGATGAGGCAATTCTAATGAGTACACACAACATACGTTTATAATATAGAACACTGAAATGATATCCCACAATAATCTCCAATATGCCTCCTGGTATGGCACTAATAGTAACCCTCCGTGGCTTGAACTACCACTGTCTCGAACAAATTTTCACGGTCCCAAAGGGGTTCGAGCCATCGAAGGTCGACTGTATCAATAATTTGTAAAATAGACATTTAAATTTGAGGATAAGCAGGACTTCAGATAAGGCACTTTTTTCAACCAAATAATTTGGATAGTTTTCTTATTTCTGCTTGAAAACATAGCTGTGGGTACTCATTAGAAGTGCCTCAGCGAGGCACTTCTAATGAGTACCCACAACATGTTTTCGACCAGAAATTAGAATCATATTTACATGATATCCCTCTTGTCTGGAGCTAAGGACAAGTACAGTTAGAGTAAAGGCATTGGAATATGTAAGGTAAGCTCAGTAATAAATATTCATGTGCTCTTTACCTGCAACTATCTTCATCTACTGAATTTATTTTCTCAAATGAATGCCTACATTCCTCTTGTGTTGCTTTTTCCACAAACCAGGCAGAACATTTCTGATCTAAAAACAAACAAAAAAAAAACTGATTACTTATACAGTTAGTAAACTGAATTTTTAAACAGTTTGTACATAAATTCTTAGCCTACATACTAACATTTATGCTGGAAGGCATTATATGATGGTGTTGATATAAGACAGTTTAAAGGTTGACCTCAAAAGTGTTGTAGCCAAACAAAAATGTACAGATTATACAGAAAAATGACCGTTTCTGGTCATTTTTTCTATACAATCTATACATTTTATTTAGATACAACCCAACTGTTTAGTAACATGATTTTTGCTTTGGATCACAGCAATAGTATTATAAAGAGGTTGTGGTTGATTTGGAATCTTGACAGGGGACATAGGTCATATTACCTGCATGAGAATTATGTTCATCGAGCTGTAAAGTTTCATACATTAAAATTTCTGATAAAATGGCTTATGAAGTTTGATCATGGTCTACACTTTACAATTTCACAAATTATTTTTGAAACAATTGCATAAAAAATCAAACTTTAGGCAAAAAGTATACAATAAAGCATTTGAAATTTTAGGACAATCACCATATCAACGGAAGTAAAAGACTACGGTAGTATCCTTCTTTCAACAAGAACATGAAACCTGTTAACCCTTGTCCTGCTGAACCCTGATATACCCTGCCTTTGCAAACAGTGTAGATCTGGATCAGTTGGCTTCTACAGAAGCCAACTGATCTGGATCTGCACTGTTTGCCATTAAGTATGTGAATTCATATCAACAATCTGGATCACATAATCTGATTGGCTTAAAATTGAAAGTAGGCGTGGCATCTTAATGTATTCAGCATGACAAGGCTTAACTTTATTTTTTTAACCCATTTATGCCAAGTAGACTCGTCTATCTCACCACTTTGGACAGGTCCATTTCTTATACAAGGAGTGTCTGGTTACTTTTCTTTATTACCATCTTTTGTAGAAATGTAAGTATTTAATGCAAACAGTGAAGACCCTGATCAGACCCTGCATTCTGCAGCATTCGATCTGGGTCTGCACTGTTTACCAAATTTTGAATAACCCTTTAGAAGGTTTCCAGACTGAAGTGGGTTAAGCATAGTGTTTACAATCTCTGAAGACATACTGCATTTATAGGTACTTCACTACAATAAAATATGGGATTTATTATACATGAAAGCCTTTTTACAAAGCGGCATGCTCTCACAAACAACACCCATTTTACAAACATGCTACCATATAACTTAATACTATTAGCAACAACCATCTGTTCTTATGCTGTTACTGAGCCCATTCAGGGCCCAGTTGTTCAAAGCTGATGACATCATTAGTTAACGATTCATTAAAATTTACGAGTGATACGCAAATATCTGAAACTTTTTGCTGAAAAAATGTGAACAGCTTTTGCATTAAGCTTTTGCAATGCAAAAGCTACTCACATTTTTTCAGCAAAAAAATATCAGAATAGTGTTTTTTAAATCTCCTAAAACAGTTAACGAAATGAACTCTTACAAGCTCGTTAAGCTAACAACGCTTTGAACAACTGGGCCCTGGAAATTGTATAGGTATGTTTTTGTGATGTCACTTTATCACTCTCTGGCAGATTCAGCAGATGACAATTTGACAATATTTTTCTTATTTTCCCAGAAAACAGGCTTGACATTTCTAGGAAAAATAAGTAAAATATTTCAAATTGTCACCTGCTGAATTTTCTACAAAGCACACTAAGCGTTATATGTAATTATCCTACTTACAGATCATAATCATTCCCTAAGGAATGGGAAATAACAATGACCCGTCCCACACTGTTAGACACTATCCTTATGTGTGTACACATATGAAAAAATGTTGGTTTCTTTCACAGCTTGCCTTACTAATGTAATCATTTTAAATATTCAGACAACATAATTCTAACTATAGTCTAACTTTAATAGCTTGAACGCCGATGGTTCGTTTACCATGGCTAATTGGAACTCCTTTTTGAGTCCCTATGAAATTCTTCTGATAGTTCAAGAGAACAAATATTTAAAGAAATTTTCTTATTTATTATGAAATTGTATGTTGTGTGTACTCATTAGAATTGCCTCATTGATGCAATTCTAATGAGTACACTCAACATACAATTATTGTGTAGAAAATGGAAACAATTTCCCTACGTTATCACTACTTGTTTCCCGATCTGGAACCGTGATTAACCCTCAGTGGCTTGAACTACCCATGTCTCGAACAGTTTTCCATGGTCCCAAAGACGTTTGAGTAACTGAGGTTTGACTGTATTTTTATCCTACTTGAACAGGTCCATTTAACTAGCTGCTGATATGTATAAAACATGCTGGCGTTGTAGCAAACAGTGTAGACCTTGATCGAGGTTTGACCTTTACCACTGTCTGGGCTGATTCAGATTAATACTTTTTTTTCATTTTCCCAGAAAATAGGGTTAGACATTTTATGCAAATTGTCTCCTAAGGAAAGAGACAATTTGCATGAAATGTCAAAATCTATTTTTCCAGAAAAATAAAGAAAAATATTTAAAATGTTGCCTGCTGAAATAGTTATCCAGTACGCTAAGCCTTAATCAGAATGCACTGTTTACTCAGACATTCTTGTCGAAATGTTTGGGTAAATATGATAAGTCTTACTTCTGCAGGTGCCTATATCAAAACCTGGAGGCATTTTATGGCTGGTGATGAAATGAGAAAGAACTGTCTCCAATTGACAAGAATGTTGTTCCATCCTGAGATTGTCATTCACACAGTGATATATGTCAGTGAATGCTCTGAAATTAAACAATGCAAATAGGATGAAGTGGGAATGAACCATCTCCTACTGGCAATAATGTTGTTGTTCCATCCTAAGACTGTCATTCACACAGTGATTTAAGTCCGTGAATATTCTGAAATTAAACAATACAAGTAAGATGAAGTGAGACAGAACTGTCTCCAACAGACAAGAATGTTGTTCCATCCTGCATCCTGAGATTGTCATTCACACAGTGATTTAAGTCAGTGAATATTCTGAAATTAAACAATACAAGTAAGATGAAGTGAGACAGAACTGTCTCCAACAGATCAGAATGTTGTTCCATCCTAAGACTGTCATTCACACAGTGATTTAAGTCAGTGAATATTCTGAAATTAAACAATACAAGTAAGATGAAGTGAGACAGAACTGTCTCCAACAGACAGGAATGTTGTTCCATCCTGAGATTGTCAGTCATACAGTGATTTAAGTCAGTGAAAGCTCTGAAATTACACAATACAAGTAAGATGAAGTGAGACAGAACTGTCTCCAACAGACAAGAATGTTGTTCCATCCTGAGATTGTCATTCACACAGTGATTTAAGTCAGTGAAAGCTCTGAAATTAAACAACAAAAGTAAGATGAAGTGAGACAGAACTGTCTCCAACAAACAAGAATGTCATTCCATCCTGAGATTGTCATTCACACAGAGATATATGTTAGTGACTGCTCTGAAATTAAACAATACAAGAATGATGAAGTGAAAATGAACTATCTCCAACAGATGATAATGTTGTTCCATCCTGAGATTGTCATTCACACAGTGATATGTCAGTGACTGCTCTGAAATTAAACAATACAAGAACAATGAAGTGTGAAAGAACTGTCTTTAAATGACAATAATGTTGTTCCATTCTGAGTTTGTCATTCATACAGTGATATATGTCAGTGATTGCTCAGACAATACAGAACCCAGTTGTCAAGAAATATATATATATATATAAAAAAAAAAAAAATGGCTAAGTTTAAAAAGCTGTCATTTTGATGAAAATGATTTTTCAGCATCATACACATATTCAATATGTCTCTAATGAGTCTGCAAAATATCAGATTGCTTCAACAATTACACTGAGACGTGTTGATTTCACCGTGCATGCACTATATAGATTCATGCTGAAGCAACTTTTCAAGAATAACAAAGACAAAGGGAAGTAACTCTAAAGAAATTAACCCCTGGGCAATTTTTTCTCTAACAGCAACATCTCATCAATATCAACATTTATGCAAAATATGAAAAGATTCTGTAATTTAGCAAGACAGAAGCAGAATTTAGAATGTAACAGACGGAAATGACAACAGTATACACCACAAACATAATCTGAGGGAGGGGTAGGTGGGGTGAGGGTGGGGGATGCGGGTGGGTGGGGAAGGGTGAAAAGAGGGGTGTATAAATACTTATAAAGCTCCAGAAAAGCTTTATCACCACAACTTACTTGCATGTATCTGAGACAGTTTCTAAAGCTGATAGTTCATTTCTACACTCACTAGTGACAACATCCATTATATACATGCCATCTGTGCATTTATTCTGATCTGTAAACAAAATGTACACATTATTACAAGCTGGCCTCTACTAAACACACATAAAGCTCCATTGTATCTGAGACAGTTTCTAAAGCTGATAGTTCATTTCTACACTCACTAGTGACAACATCCATTATATACATGCCATCTGTGCATTTATTCTGATCTGTAAACAAAATGTATACATTATTACAAGCTGGCCTCTACTAAACACACATAAAGCTCCAGGTATATTTATAACTACACTGGAGTCGCTTTACAAAACAGTTTGTAAGATAGTTTCTGATATAAGTTGATTTAACCCTTGTCTTGCTGAATAAATTAAGATGCCATACCCATTTCCAATTTCCAGCCAGTTAGATTACTCGATCCGGATTTTTGATAGAAATTCACATATTTAATGACAAACAGTGCAGATCCAGATCAGTTGGCTTCTTCAGAAGCCCACTGATCTGGATCTACACTGTTTGCTAAGACAGGGCATGTCGTGTTCAGCAAGAAAAGGGTTAAAAGGAGGACCTCAATAGTGTTCTATCTAAACAAAACCGAATAGATTATATAGAAAAATGACCATTTAAGGTCATTTTTTATTTTAAATCTATAAATTTTTGTGTGGATACATCACAGCTGTCTAGCTAACATGGTTTTTTGCTTTGGATACCAGCAATAGTGTTATAAAGAGGTTGGGGTGTATTTACTAATATGTATCTGTAGTTTGCTCAACGTCTTTTATTTGAGGAGCAAGAAAGGCTTTTGTGGCATTTTATTCTGAAATACATAATTCATAGCACATTATCCATGTTAGTGAAAACTAAAGGGGAAACAGTAAAGCTTTAACTGTACTGTATGTAGACGAATTGTCGAGTACTATTTCATGACATTTCTAGCATAATATTTCTATTTTCTCAATAGAAACTTATGTTGTGAGTACTCATTAGAAGTGCCTCAGTTAGGCACTTCTAATGAGTACTCGCAACATGTTTTTATGGAGAAATGGAGAAAATTATCCCAGAGTTATCACCAAATACTACTCCTTAACAAGTTCTCTGTACATGGGTTCTTGCTGTTTCCATATGAGCTTACCACATAAATCAGCCTGCCAAATAGACATGTATTTGAATAAAAAAAGGTCAATAAGCAGTGCTTCTTAGATTCATCCCACAAAGACCAAAATGTATCAGACAGACGTACAGATGGACAACATGAAAACAGTATACCCCACAGACAGTTCGTGGGGGTGGGAGGGGGTTTATAATGATGCCACTCAATCTGATCACTCAAACAATCTTTGCATCATGTTGGATATCTGTGAAGCAAACAGTTCAGACCTAGATAAGACTGAAAGATGCAGAAGTATGGGACAAGTATGGTAAGCAGTTAAAGAGTCTGAATATTTATGGTAAATACAGGAACTAATTTAGGACATGTACGCTAAGGAGTTAAGGTGTTTGAATATTCAGGGTAAATACTATCAATATGACAGTGAGGATAAATACTGAAAAAGGAGACACAATTGTTCTCATATTCTGGATGACTGATCACATACCTCCTGACTAGACACTTATTTCAACTGAAAAATACAAAAATATGTTGTGTGGTACTCATTAGAAGTGCCTCACTAAGGCACTGTTAATGAGTACCCACAACATGTTTTCATGGAGAAATAAGAAAAAATGTTATGTGGATACCCCCTCTTATCTGGAGCCATGACTGATGTACCTGGATCTTTGTATGTGTAACCAAACTGGATGTTTCTCATATCTTCTCTAAAGTCAGAATAGAGAGTGTTCAGAAGACGATTGTCAGGATTACCAGTTGACCAATAACTTAGTCCCATTATAACACTGCCTTCCCTGAAAAGAAAAAATCATACCAAACTCATACCATAGTAAACCTACATATCTGGGCAGAATGTTTAAGATTGCAAAATAAATAAGAGAGGTATGAGCTACAATATAAATGAGCTGTGTACCGAGAAAAGGGCTATTTGGGCTTTCCATCAAATCAATATTTCATTGAATATGCCTGGCCCCTTATCAAAGCCACGTCTGGTCTTTTTGCTGAAGTTTACCCTTAGCCAACCACTTATGAGAGCAAACACCATAGATTCTGGTGAGACTGCAAGAATGCATAGGCTCGCCTGAATCTTTGCTAGTCATATATGCTAAAATGGCTCTTTTTCCATGGCTCAAACATTTTTCTTATCATAAAGAAGGAATGTTCTAATACACATGTGGTTTTGAATAACTTACCGAAGATACTTTATTTCGCTTCTACCGAAGTCCCTTGAAAGTGTAGAAATCTGAAAAGAGAACACAGCATACCATATTTACCCTAAGTATTGGACACCTTCATTCCTTAACATACCTGTCCTAAATATTTATAAAAGTCTTTTTTACCACCTGATGATGTGTCTAAAATAGTGCTGGATGAGGGGCAAACTGTGTAGACCCTGATCAGATGCATCTGATCTGGGTCTACACTGTTTGCTCAGGCTTGACGGTCCCAATATTTTATTCTGGTAATTTTAGAGCATTGTTTTAGAAAACTGTAAGAAGTCCAAATGCTTGTACATCTCACCTGTATTCATCCACTTATTGGTATGACACAAACTCTAGGTTATACTTTCTGAACACACTCTAGCAAACATAGGTAAAGCATATTTTTTCCTTATTTTCAAGAGGTTTATACATTGTCTTCCTAGGCTAATTTTCATCCAAAGATACTAGGCTACTAGTGTTGCTGAAGTATTCACTCACTGCCAATGAAGGGATTCTAAAATGTTCTTTATCACACCCTCCAGTTGGTGTTGGAGTTTTACGGCCCAGTTAACACTATTAAGTCCATGCTGGGCCTGTCAGTTAACCTACTGACACTTTTTCCGGTGCAGGCTTAGTTCTCTAAGCAGTAAACCAGTACTTGTACACAAACTATTGCCAGTTACTGACAAATCCCCAACCTGAATCAGCAAAGGGGTGACAATGACAATAGAAATTATTTCATGATCAAATTCCACAAAAACTTATATGGCAAAGCTGCGATTCCAAGCTTCCAGCTGGGACCCCTGGATCTCAGTCAGATGCCGAAAAAAAGGTTGTCTTGGGGCTACAAGTATATGGACTAGCCAGTAAAGCCTAATCTGACAAGGGCCTTTACTATACATTGATATATTTCTGCGGTGTCCAATGACTAAGTGGACAGCAAAGGCCCTGATCAGACTGGGTGATTGTGCAGGCAGATCTAACTCTTTGCTGTCCACACAAGTGACACATTATCACTTAGGATGACACAAATGTACTGTAAATGTCTTAAAATTCTTGGCCCATGCAGTTGTTCATGAAGTCGTTAGTTAACATATCGTTAAACTTTGATCATTAAATATGGCATATACGCTAATATTTTTTATGAAAAATGTCTGTGAATTAGATATTGTACTTACTAGAACAGTTATTATTTTGACCCTTAACAAGCTCGTTAAGCTAACAATGCTTTGAACAACTGGGCCCTGAACACTTCATTTCATACTGTTTTTACCTAAATTTTGCTTTTATGCAGTTGTTCTTTAAACTTCATCATTCTCTGGGTAGATTCCGCAAATGGAAAATTGATGATATTTTTTATTATTTTTCCATAAAATAGGTTTTGACATATTATGCAAATCGTCTCCTACTACGGAGACGATTTGCATGGAATATCAAAGTCTATTTTCCAGGAAAAATAAGAACAATATTTCAAAATATCATTCGCCGATCATCATGTAATGTCACTTCTCATTGGCTGGCGTTTGGTTTTACGCAGCTCACAGCACTTTGCTTTGTGCAAATAGTACATTTTTTCAACAGAAAAATGAATAAATGCATTAGAACGGGGATAACTGCATTCAAAATTGTCATCTGAGGAGGTAAATTGGTGGTTTTACGATAGCAAATCACGCATCGCTGTAAAACAAAATTTCTGACCGTAAAACTGATTTACCTCCCCAAATGACAAATTTGAATGCAGTTATCCCCTAATTGCCCTTCTCAAATCAGCAAAAGGGAGAGAATGACTGAAGAAAATATTTCATGATTAATCTCCACGAAAGAATGTTGCCGGACTCGGCAAGGATTGAACCCACAACCTCCTGATCACCAGTTGGATGCCCATCCAGCTGAGTCACTGAGGCAAACACAGAAACTTTGATGTATGGAATTTTAAGACATTTGTTTGTGTTGAGGTTTTACGGCCCAGTCAACCCAATGGGGTCATGTCGAGCACGGTCAGTTTACCTAACCACACGTTTACTGGGCAGGCTTAGTCCTCTAAGCGGTTAACCAGTATTGTGCACATTCTTTTGCCAGAAACTGACAACTGCCCTTCTTGAATCAGCGGAAGGGAGAGAATGACCGTAGAAAATATTTCATGATCAATCTCCACGAAAGAATGTTGCCGACCTCGGCGGGGGTTGAACCCGCGACCTCCTGGTCTCCAGTCGGACGGCGCATCCAACTGAGCCACCGAGGCCGGCTTTTAAGACATTTACCATAATGCACAGGAGAAAACTTACCAAACGTGAATACTTCTGAACAAAATTCTTATAAGCATCACTAGAGTTTATATACATTTCTGAGACAAATGTCTCATTCTCGAAACGAAGCTCAGACACCCAGCGAGCACCTGAAAAAAAAAGCAAATAACAAAATCTTAAAATCTAATTAATGCTGTTTCACTTAGTCAAAATAATTCACGATAAATGTCCTAAAATTTCGAACACTTTATTCCGTACTATTTTGGCTTAAATTTTGCTTTTAACCCTTGTCCTGCTGAATAAATTAAGCTGCCATGCCCACTTCAAACTGACAGCTAATCAGATTGCTTAATCCAGATTGTTGCTGTAAGTTCACAAACTTAATGGCAAATAGTGCAGATCCAGATCAGTTGGCTTCTTCAGAAGCCAACTGATCTGGATCTACACTGTCTGCAAAGGCAGGGTATATCCAGGTTCAGCAAGACAAGGGTTAATGCAGCTGTTTCTTAAAATACTTCTTAAATTCCTTCAGAAGCAGTCTGATCTGGGTCTGCACTGTTTGCATATGTCATTTTGTCAGTAACTTTGGTGTTCGAATTTTTAGGACATTTACCGTATTTTATCTCGACAAACTTATATATAATTCAAAATCTTCTCCCCTCCTCTCAACCCCTTATACTTGGGACTCATTTTATCATTCTTTTAGTCTGAACTTATACACTTGACAAAGCTATCAAAAAGCTTTCACAGTTACCCAGCTTGAAAAATACATGTAAAATCAAAGTAAAGAAATTTCTCTAGAGTTAAGAAGAAACCTCTTTTTCCTTAAATATATAAGAAAATCCCTGGAAGTTAATCTGTACAGTTGGTTTATTTGTAGTTCTGAGGCGATTATTTTTTTTTTATCAAAAGTAGCAATTTCTTTTACATATCCTTAAATTCTGGACAGAAAGAATCTGCTACCCTTGGGAGAAATGGCCTTCATATGCAGGTTAGCAAACAGGGCCCAGTTGTTCAAAGCATCATCAGCTTAACAAGCTCATTTGTAGTTTAAATGTTACCTCTTCTAGTAAGTACAATAACAATAACTCATGTGGTTTGGGATGGTAAAGCACAGAACTTCAGACCAGTATCTTACATCAGGGCAAGTATGAACTGCTTCCACCCAGAGGTTCAGGAGATAGCCTTTTAAAAACTTCAACCAAAAGACTTAAACCACTGCAGCCGCAGCCACCACTGCCGCCATGGTGATTGCTATAGTACTTTCACACTGATGAGCTAAAAACAGTATACCTTAGGGCCCAGTTGTTCAAAACTAATGATGTTGTTAGTTAACGTATCATTAAAATTTTTATCATTAAATATGGCATATACTATAAGATTTTTGCTGAAAAAATGTGAGCAGCTACTCATATTTTTTTCAGCAAAAATACCTGTGAATTAGATATTGTACTTACTAGAACAGTTAACATTTTGTTCACTAGACACTGTTAAGCTAACAATACTTTGAACAACTGGGCCTAGGAAATTGTTGCTTAATACTGGCTTACGTTTACAGTTTTCACTATAGTCCCAGTATGTAGGCATATAACTGTAGGTCTGTTCCCCAAGTCTATTTTTAACCTCTGCAGGGTCACACCAAATTGTTTGACTTTCCATGGCTCCCAGTATACAGTTCACAAACATGTCAAAATTCCTGAAAAACAAATTCAAAGAATTTATGTCCCCAGCCTTTTAAAAATCCTACAAAAATGACCAGGTCAAACAAGATATCTAAGATACAATGTGAAAAAAATTATTGTGGGTTATGTCCAAATCACATGCACATCTTCACGCAGTAAATGTCTGCAAAGTTTCAAAAAGATTGGTTAAAGCCTGTAGGAGGAGATGCGTACAAAAAATACCCATTCTATATCCAGTCAAACTTTGATACTTTGAAGTGCAGGGGACCTAAAGTGGTACTTCCAAGTATTTGAGGCTTTGAATTTTTGAGTCAGCTATCTCAGTCATTTATGGAAAGATGCGACAATGTTTTATGACCTCTAGGACCATTTCATGTTTGTGTAGAAACATGTATGTGTAGAAAACCTTCACAAAAACTGACTGACCATTTACATGAATATATGACTTACACATGTTCAAAATAAACAAAAAGAAAACAACAAAAAATGGCCAATATTATATTTCCTCCACAATAGCCAGTCATTTTCAGTGAAATGGGGTATCTTTTTTCTGTTTTATGATCACCTTTTACAATGAAGTGTCCAGTAAATTTGACAAACTGTGTATTGAGTAAAGGAAGCAACTGGCCACATAACCTGGGGAATGTCACATACATATTGGCCTATCAAATAAACATATCAATTATCAAGATATTTGCAATGAGAATGGACCATGGGGTAATCAGGCAGTCATCTCAGTGTTTTACGAGGGATGTTTGAAATGAATTGCTTATTTCTATCTAGAGACTTCAAATTTCAAGTTAGCCCAAAAGTACTCATTTCATGTCCTCGAAGTACTCCCCGTGGCTAGAAATGCAAAGTTTCAGCCAATGTATCCACTTCTTGAAAGCATCACGGTACGCTGATTTGGGCACAGTAATAACGTACTGATGAATGGCAGATCCAAGTGCCTGTCGGGACTGGTATTTCCGCCCAGCAAGGAATGCTTTCAATTTCGGAAACAAAAAGAAATCACATGGGGCAAGGTCTGCGGAATACAGGGGTGAGGCAAAACAGTTACTTTTTCTTTCTTCAAAAACGCCGTAACTATTGCGGAGGTATGAGCTGGGGCATTGTCATGTAGAAGACGGACATGTTTAAAACCAGTGGCAGGGCGTCGTTTCTGATAATACTTTTTCAGTTTCTTCTGTACTACGTCTTTGTAGTACTTTCCAGTGATGCTTTTGCCCTTTTTTCACTGGCACTTTTATTGCGACTCCTTCACCAGAGAAGAAGATTGCATACAAAACCTTCTTTGTACTCAAAGAACGTTTGGCAATTATTGGGCGTTTGCTGTGTTTAGTGGCCCAGATCTTATTGCTAACCTTTCTGACGGGCTCAAAATAATGGACCCAGGTTTCATCGCCTGTGACGACATTGGCAAACTGCTTTTTGTCATATTTTGGAAACATTTGAAGCAGCTTTTTGGCCACTTTAACCCGTTGCATCTTTTGCTCGTCAGTCAACAGATGTGGCACCCATCTAGCAGAAATCTTTCTGACTTTCAAATGCTTCTTCAAAATAAGGTGAACCGTTGATAGTGATATGCCTACCTTTCGTACAATATCGCGAACTGTAAATCTGGCATCTCCTTCAATGATTTCCTTTATTTTGGAAACGATGTCTTTACGAGATGCAGATTTTGGCCTACCTGATTTCGGTGCATTTTTGATGGACTCTACACCAGACTCAAATTTCTTTTTCCACCGCCGAACTGTGTCATAAGACACACAAGAAGGTCCAAAAGCAGTAGAAATTTCAGTCATCAGCTTCTTCAAAGAACAACCAAGTTTCGAGCGAGCTTTGATGTAAGCCCGTATTTCATCTTTTTTGTCGACGCTTCTACCAACCATTTTTACTGCAGTGGTCAATGACTGCGTGTATTCAAATGGCAAATTTTATGTCTTACACTTAGTCTAACATGTACATTTATACACCATTGTGTAGATATTGAATAGCCCTATACAGGTATGTATTGGTTTTTATTGTGCCCCACGTGGATATCGAGCTAGAGGACAATAAGCAATTCATTTCGAACATCCCTCGTACTTATCCAGAGATATGACCTAATGAAGGTGACAAACGGCAATCAATTTGCAATGCATGCCCAACACTGACTGTAAATGATAATATGATAAAAAAGAACATAAGATCATTTTTCTCATAAAGCAGGTCCCTGCCACCATGTCACATGATGTTGCCATTACAGTCACAGTTTCTTAATGCGGACACAAGCAAAAATGTAACTTACTGCATATGCCACAGCCCAGAAAACTGAACTGTCACATCTGTGCACTCCGCTGAGAAGCTACACATGGTTTGCTGGATAGATGCTTTGGGACTTATAAGTTGTAAAAGGCCAATGGGAACAATCACATTGATGAACGTGTTGATGTCTCACAAAAATGACAAGGTACCATGTTACTTGTTGTACTTTACTGTACATGTGTCCATATCTCAGTAATGAAAGAATGCAAGATGATTAGCTTATTGCACATTCCAAATAATTACACCCAGATCAGTTGCAAATACACTTCAACCTCTTTATAACACGGTTCGTTATAACACGGTTTTGGATAAAACACGGTTCAAAGATGGATCCCAAAAATGTATAGATTATATTGAAAAATGACCATAAATGGTCATTTTTCAATATAATCTATACATTTTTGTTTGGATTTTACACGGTTGTTTAACTAACACGGTTTATGATATGGACCCCAACAAAAGTGTTATAAAGAGGTCGTGGTGTATACACAGGCTGTTCAGCATTTCTAATTTTTCACACTGTCTGTGCATTGCAGCAGCTGTTAACAAATAATATAAATCCTGATCGGGCTTGTGGATGTATGGACTGATCAGTCTTTTTGATTATTTGCTGATCTCACCTTTCACTCAAAATATATACTGTATTCGATTTAATTACCGCACATACCCCTATAAGTGCACAGTCAAGAAATTCCGTGGTCTTCAGATTACAGCCAGTGTACTTTTTTCTTTACTTCTTTATAAAGGCATATGTTGTGGGTACTCATTTGAATTGCATCGACTTGTCGATGCAATTCAAATGAGTTCCCACAACATATGCTTTTATAAAGAAAATCAGAAAAAAATCGCATTATCATCATTAAAAAAATCCTTTTCTGATTTTTTGTAGTGTACCCTTAGTAGGTAGATATATATTTTACCACAACTGAGTGCTCCAAGTAATTTTGAAAAACATAAGCGCACAGTGCTGTAATTAGGTCCAATACGGCAGTTGTAAACAATAATCCTGTGCAAAGTCCAACTTTTATTGGTAAATCAGTTATTCATATTTACCTGTATGAGCAAGGCTTAACACCTGTTTCACACAAGATGGATTAAGTAAGCTTAATTAGGTCGCTACTTATATGGTGTTGGAGTATAAGTTTGCATGGCTGGCCCTACCTTGTGGCTGAATTCTGTCTTCAAAGTTTTAAAGGTTTTTCTAGTGAAAAATAACATTCTGGACAGAATCTTAATTAAAAAATTGAGATTTTTAAACTTTCAGCATTCGAACTTTCTGACATTAATTTGTATAGAATATACAGGAAAAAAAAATTCTAAGTCATTAAAAATTTCAGCATTCTAACCATCAAAGTTTGACTGTATACACTACTGAGGCAAAAACTGACTAAACTCACATCAGAAAGAAAAAAAAAATAGTAAATAAAAAAAAAAAAAAAAAAAATGTGAGGATTATATCCAGACCAAACCAGATCTTCAGACAAGGTAGAACATACCTGTGAAGTTTCAAAAAGGATCATTTAAAATCTCTAGGAGGAAATGCACAAAAAAGACACATCACTATTATACTATTGAGGGTAAAATGATTAAGTTCATAAGTTAAAAAAAAATAAAACAAAATAACCTGAGGATTATATCCAAACCACATGCACATTTTCAGACCATCAAAAAAAACAAACTTATAAAATTTTCACCCCCTTAAACCCCACTTTTATTTTATAGTAAAACTGGGGTCTACAGCCTGAGGGGTATACATTATTTTTCTTATTTCTGCTCAAAAGCATAGATTGTGGGTACTCATTAGAACTGCCTCAGAGAGGCATTTCTAATGTGTGCACACAATCTATATTTTGAGCATTTGTGGTTACTCATTAGAACTGCCTCAGTGAGGTATTTCTAATGAGTGCTTATAATCTATACTTTGAGCAGAAATACGAAAATATCAGAAGTTTTATCTGAAAACTTTGTGTTTTTGGAGGTGAAATTTTCTATATATTTGAATAGGCATATTTTCAGTTCTGCAAAGCAGAAAATGCCCATAGCTCCAGATAAGATAGAGTACCAGGAAAATATTTTTCTTCTCCACAAGAACATGTTGTGGGTACTCACTAGAAGCATCTCAGCAAGGCACTCCTAATGAGTATCCAAAACATATGTTTTTATTGACAAATTAGAAAAATATCAACATTTTTTTATTGAAAAAAAAAACAACAACAACAAAACCTTATCTGGAGCTATGATGCCAACTGTTTGACCATCCATGGCTCCAAGTATACAGTTAACAAACAGGTCAAAATTCCTGGAAATAACATCTACTTTTAACCCAGAGTTATGGAATTATTGAATTAAAGGTCAAAATCTACTTTTCCAACCAAGATTTACTTGCCTGAAAATTGATTTTTTTCTTATTTCTCAAAAAAAAAAAAAAAAAAAAAAAAAATATGGTGTGGGTACTCAGTGAGGTGCTTCTATTCAGTACCCACACACAACATGTGTTTTCTTTGAGAAATAAGAAAAATACATGTACCTCATAATCTGGGCCCAGTTGTTCAAAGCTAATGACATCGTTAGTTAACGATTAATTAAAATTTACATTGAGTGATACGCAAATATGCTGAAATATTTTGCTGAAAAAATGTGAGTAGCTTTTGCAGTGCAAAAGCTACTCACATTTTTTCAGCAAAAAATATCAGAATATTGTATATTGAATTCGCAAAAACAGTTAACGAAATGACCTTTCATGAGCTCGTTAAGCTAACAATGCTTTGAACAACTGAGTCCTGGATACTTTTCTTAGCTCATAATCTGGATACTCTCCTTAGCTTCAGCTATGATGTATATGTCCCTGGACAAGTGAATTGAAATTTCCTAATTGTCCTCAGGGAAATGGGAAAAGTCAAACAAGTCGGGCATGGTATTTCCACAGCCCTGCTTAATCATTAAAGCACATTTCTATACTGAAACAGATGATACTGTATTATAGTATTCTAAAATTTTGCAATATTATTTTACAGAGAAAATAAGACTTAACATTTCAGAAAAATTTCTGCAAAATAAAATCTATAAAGGTTGCCTTTGGAAATGAACAAAACATATAAGAATGAAAAACAGAGTCTCGGTTTCATTGAGATCCTATAAGAGCAATGTAGTTTGCAGGGCTGCTTACATATGAGTTGAGGTTTAATGTCCAAGGCCCAGTTGTTCAAAGCGTCGTTAGCTTAACGAGCTCGTTAAGGGTCATTTCGTTAACTCTTTTAGCAGATTTAATACACAATTTTCTGATATTTTTTGCTGAAAAAATGTGAGTAGCTTTTGCACTGCAAAAGCTACTCACATTTTTTCAGCAAAAAATTTCAGCATATTTGCATATCACTTGATGTAAATTTTAACGAATCGTTAACTAACGACATCGTTAGTTTTGAACAACTGGGCCCTGGTTAATATTTCAGCGATGTCGAGCCACTGGCTCAGAATTGGTGGGACTTTTACCCAAAGTTGATGAATTATAAACTGATGTCTGTCTCAGTTTACAAACAGCTCTAATGCAGAAGCACCAGTCAGCCCAACTATTTCCCAGGCCCAAATTTTTAGTAGTTTGTATATAGTACATATATATAACAACCAGGGCTCGGGAAAACCGGAAAATTAGCCAGTCTGGACCGAAATTAAGAATTCTGGACCGATTTCAAACACCCCAAAACGCTAATAAATCGGTCCAACAGGTTTGTGCCTTGAACCCCAATTTTCCCCAACCAACCAATTTTCACGAATCAATGATATCTAAGTCTTCCCAAACTGACAACGTCCGCACACCTTTTAAATGCGATATTATGGTAATTAAAAGGCTCTAAACGGTCATTTGGCATGTATATTGGAGAGACAGCTGAATAACGGCAACTTACCGCAGCACAAATTAATTACGTCATTATCCAAACATTGTCAAAACATCAACACTTCACTGACCTTTGTGCGGTAAACAAGCGATTAACACGAATCATCAGTAACAGTAGTCTGATAATTAATCCGTTTGTGTGACACGTGTGAATACACTGAGACTGCAAAACATCCAGGTGCAGTCGGTGTGTCCAAAAGATCAAAGGTCGCTTTACTGAGAGTGATAAAAGAATACACCGCTTGAACACATCCGTTTTCTTCCTCTTCTTTTTTGTTTTGATCAACACGGTTTGTCAGTCCCATATTCGATAAATGAATTCCCAAACTGTGTACGTCCTGATCAGATGTCGCATACAACGGTGTTCGATTTGGGTATTATTGATTGTTTTGTTTTTTTGTTGATTGCCGTAACACGCGAGTATAATTCAAGGTAGATTTCACGGTAAAAATAAGTAATGCACCACTTGCGCTAGACAAGATTGGTCAGTGCTTAAAATTTAAGCAGTCTGATCAAATCTTGAAACATTGAAAACTGCAAAACCGCCCGGGGCGCAGGCCTTTTTTATTAGACCTAATTGGGTCCATGAAAGTCGTTTCGTTCCGTCTCTCCTGTTTCCCGCCGTCTTCGCGCTTATACAAGACGGGAATCAATTGTTTATAAATAGTTTAGGAAAACCCTGCGGAGGTGGAAATAAAACAAAACCGTTTTTTTTTTTGTTTTTTTTTCTTTCTTTTTACATACCTGACTGTATTTATTGATGACGCCAGCTTTGATCATGCTCGGTATACCCGGACTTCCGTCATATAACGGAGTTGAGGTGTATTATTTAAAAGGAGTTATAGGACTGCCAATTGTCATTAGTTTTCGTGACAGGTGATATATACATTTTGGGCTCATTGCTGACGTCATCGTCATCGGCTGGACCGATTCAGATTTCAAAATTTCCAGAGCCCTGATAACAACCTCTTTATAACACTATTGTTGGGGTCCATAGTACAAACCGTGTTAGTTAAACAACCGTGTTATATCCAAACAAAAATGCATAGATTATATTCTGGTTATTTTTCAATATAATCTATACATTTTTAGTATCCATATTTGAACCATGTTATAACCAAAACCGTGTTATAACAAACAATGTTATAAAGGGGTTGTAGTGTACATACATTTTGCAAAGAAGTATACATCAAGAGTCTATTACTTACTTGCAGCTGCTGCCATTACCAATAGAGTTGGTAAATTCATCTAGCTGAACCTGGCAAACTGGCATAAACTGAGTTTTTAAATAGTCTACATCCACACATCGTCTATCCTCTGAAATCAATAAAATAAAACATGCTCAATGGCTGTCAAATATTTTTAAATGTTATATTTTTAGCCAAAATTATTGGAATACTGAGTTTCGCTGTGTATTAATGGCAGACGGGTAAAACATACACCAAATTTTTTGCACAAGATTTTATGGGAAAAAAATGATGTTCCTATGTAGTACACGCAGAACTTTTCCGTGCATTACTGACTAAGTTCCCAGGTGTGAAAGCATGTCATATTTAACTAGGACTGAGTTGAAAATGGCCAACCTCAGCAGATTACGAGTTGAAACAGGCCAAATGTATGATAGTGCTAACTGAATTCCTGTTGTGCAGCTTATAGAGTCATTGCGAGATAACTCTGTCAAAAATCGATCTACAATAGCAATGCATATGCCAAGTTTGGTGAAAATCCATTGACATCCACTCAAGTTATCATCAGGAAATGAAAATACGGATGGACGGACATTCAGCAGACGGACAGACAGACGGACACACGGACGACAAATGTGAAACCATAATACCCCTCCACTATCATGTAGCGGGGTATAAAAAAAGAATACTATGTAATATGCATGTAGTACATTCATGCACAGTAACATTGTTAATGAACATGCACAATAGCCACCTTTGTTTTTTTCATTCACAGCTTGATGAAATGGAAAAAAAAATCAAAAATCTATTCTTAATTGATATGTTTCTTATTTCAGCACAAAAACATGTTGTAGGTACTTCTAACGAGTACCAACAACACACAACATATTAGGAGTTTTTGTGGAGAAATAAAAAGAGTTTACCTGACATCCCCTTTTATATTGAACTATGGGATTTTATTTGCTTGTTTTAGCTAATGTGTAACAGCCCTATCAACAATATTCCAGTCACCTGACTGAGGGAGAAAGTAAGATAAATGGAAAAGACAACAGCCCAATTCCTGAGCTTAAATTCAGGCAAGAACCTATGACTTATTTGTCATCTGCTTATAATTCAACAGCACACTAATTGGTTCCATCAGTATGATTGTTTGTTTGTGTTGAGGTTTTACGGCCAAGTCAACCCAGTGGGGTCATGATGAGAGCAGTCAATTTACCTAACCACATGTTTACTGGGCAGGCATAGTCCTCTAAGCAGTTAACCAGTATTGTGCACATTCTTTCACCAGAAACTGACAATTGCTCTTCTTGAATCAGCGGAAGGGAGAGAATGACCGTAGAAAATATTTCATGATCAATCTCCACGAAAGAATGTTGCTGACCTTGGCGTGGGTCGAACCCGCGACCTCATGGTCTCCAGTCAGATGCGCATCCAACTGAGCCATTGAGGCCAACATTATGATACAGGGCCCAGTTGTTCAAAACTAATGATATTGTTAGTTAACATACTGTTAAAATTTTGATCATCAAATTTGGCATATACTCTAATTTTTTTGCTGAAAAAATGTGAGTAGCATTTGCAAAAGCTACTCACATTTTTTTCAGGAAAAAAAAAAAACAACCTGTGATTTAGATACTGACATTAACATTTTGACCACTATCAAGCTAGTTAAGCTAATGCTGCTTTGAACAACTATTAAACCAGGGTTTGCTGAGATAAGAATACTCAATACCTGTGCAATCTGGGAGAATAATTCCACCTGTGGATCTTCTGAAGGTTAAGCTGGCTTGCATATCTATTTCTTCTTTTGTGAAATTGCATTCTTTTGGAGCTACTGTTTGATAACAGGAACGTAATCTGTTTCAAATACACAAAACATTTATAACAGGAGGCTCTCTGAGTGTACAGGATGATGTGAAAATCTTTACACTAGTTACCGTCCAAATATGGGTGATAAAAAAGTTTGTATCCATCACAAAAACATACCTATATAATTTTGACCCCCTTAAACCCCACATTTATATAGTAAAACTGGGGTTTACAGGGGTATACAGTATTTTTCTTATTTCTGCTAAATAACACAGATTGTGGGTACTCGTTAGAACCGTCTTGTCGAGGCAGTTCTAACTAGTACCTACAATCTACGTTTTGAGCAGAAATATGAAAAAATATCAGAATTTTTATCTGAAAACTTTCAATTTTGGTGAAATTTTAAATATATTTGAATAGGCGTGTTTTCGTAATGCAATAGATAACAGCCTATTTTCTAGTGAAAAAAAAAATAAATAAGAAAACATGTTTCAAATGTTGTTTGCTGAATGTTTTGGGGTTTTTTTTTCCCCCAAAGCATACTCAGTGTTGCAACAATACTGCAGTCTTTGCTTTTGTAAGGAAATCAAAGTATCACAAGTATTTTTTGCTGACCAGTCATGAGCTGAATCTGTCTCTACCTGAATATGAACCCAAAACCTAGTGATCTAGAGTTAGGAGTACTAACCACTCATCCCTCCGAACACTTCTGATATGGGTATATGACCATTTTATTCTTCTTTTTAATTTTAGCATTGTTCATAAGATAACATAGCTCAGCTGCTCACACTTGCCCATCTTATGTCTAAGTTAAGTTTGGAATAGTATCTAACTTCAGTCCAAGTATGAACTTAATCTATATCAGTCAATGTAACAGTATCAACTAAATTAATCCTGTCATACAACAGGTACAGTTCTTTAAAAGACTTTAATATAACACTAATCCTTGTCAATAATGAATGCTGAATAAATTAAGATGCCACACCCACTTCTAATTTTTAGCCAATCAGATTGCTTGATCCAGTTTGTTGCTATAAATTCATATACTTAATAGCAAACAGTGCAGATCAAGATCAGTTGGCTGCTTCAGAAGCCAACTGATCTGGATCTACACCATTTGCAAAGGCACTGGATCTACACCGTTTGCAAAGGCAGACTATATCTGTGTTTAGCATGACAAGGATTAACACCTGTGGAGGCTAACACTGGCATTGGAGCTGTTACTGTGAGCAATGCAACAGCTTCTTCTGAGTTGTCATACAGCTGTGCAAAAATATGTATAATCCATTTCATCCAAGAAGTATCCACTATTGATTTCTAAACAGAAAAAGAACAAGCAAAATGTTCGAAACAAAAATATTTCAACCCTTAAACATTAATAGTAAAAATGTAGCTTTTGTTTGTTTGTGTTGAGGTTTTACGGCCCAGTCAACCCAATGAGGTCATGTCGAGCGCGGTCAGTTTACCTAACCACACATTTACTGGGCAGGCTTAGCCCTCTAAGCAGTTAACCAGTATTGTGCACATTCTTTCACCAGAAACTGACAAATGCCCTTCTTGAATCAGCAGAAGGGAGAGAATGACAGTAGAAAACATTTCATGATCAATTTCCACGAAAGAAT
This sequence comes from Anodontia alba, assembly GCA_964016985.1. Taxonomy (NCBI): domain Eukaryota; kingdom Metazoa; phylum Mollusca; class Bivalvia; order Lucinida; family Lucinidae; genus Anodontia; species Anodontia alba. The sequence goes on from OZ024821.1 coordinate 86,078,112, forward strand.
GTTGCCGACCTCAGTGGGGGTTGAACCCGCGGCCTCCTGGTCTCCAGTCGGACGGTGCATCCAACTGAGCCATGGAGGCCGGCTAAAAAAAAAAAAAAATGTAGCTTTTTCTATTTTATTATTTTTTAGAGAAAATAAAGACTTGATATTTCGTGTGAATTGTCTGCCAGACAGACAATTCACTTGAAATGTCAAGTCTTAATTTCTCTAAAAAAAAATCAAAACGTTAACTGCTGCAGTTGTGATGAGCCCTTTAAGGTTTAACACTTAGCACTCTGGCTAAAATTTTCAGCAGACGACATTTTGAAATATTTTTCTTATTTTTCCCAGAAAACAGTTTTTGATATTAGGAGACAATCTGCATGAAATGTCAAAACCTGTTTTCTGGGAAAATAAGAAAAATATCACCAATTTGTCGTCTGCTGAATTAGCTAAGAGAGTGGTAAAGGTTAAAGGGAATATTACAGATAAACTATAGAACAATAATTTCAAACTTCTAAGACATTAAACAAAGAAACCCATCAGGTTTACATTAGATTAATATTTCAAAGAACTATATAATTAGATTTACCTGCAGTGATAAGCACTGTCACTACTGTCTCTCATCATAACTGGAAGACACTTCATATATCCTACAGTGCCAAACATAGAACAGGCATCAGGTGGGTAGTCTAAAATAAAACAGAAGATAATCAAATGTAAGGCAAGATGTAAGGCAAGACCAAAATAGAAATGTGTTTGTAAAACACTATGCCCCACACTATATGCTTGTCCATGCAAAATGCCAAAGTTGGACAGAGGCATGACTCAGACAAAATTAATGTTTTTTTTTTTTTTTTTTTTTTTTTTTTTTTTTTTTTTTTTTCCAAAAGTTAACTACACAATCTACTCAACATCCCCAATAAGCTCACCAAGTGTCAATGCCCCAGCTTAAACAGTTTTTAAGATATCTAGCTCACAAGATTTCATTATGTCCCATAGGCTATGCTTACATTGCATGTGTCGAAAAAAAGTGAGGCATAACTCCTGAACTACAAGTCAGACGAATAAAAACAACAACAACAAAAAAAAAATCTGCTTATTTTCCATATGCTGAGTGGGGTGAACAGACAGACATATCATTACTGAATCCAGCTAAGTCAATCCTATTTTTTGTAATTGGGAAAAAGCAATATTTTGCATGGCATTTTACTCTGAACAATTTAGCTGTCATAATTTTAAAGGACTTGTGCTTAAGGGGACTGGATACATTTGGTAGATTTTCTGATGTTTCTTACAAGGGAGACAACCTTAGTGACTTCCTGTTTGCCTTCCTACACATGTAGTCCGTTCTGAAAAGGGTCTATTAAAAAACAAAAGAGTTTGCTCCGCTCCCCTTGGGAGCAAATTCTTTCCTTTAAGAGTAGACTCCTTTCCAGAAGGGAGGAAAAAGTATGTGAAGATACCCAGGAAATGCACTGCCACAATCATGAAGCATCTTTCTGAGACTCCAAAAGAAGGAGAGATGAGGAACAAATAATGACTTAACAAACATCACATATGAAACTCCTGACACACAAACACAAAAGAACTTCAAGAGAGGAACTGTCTTGGAATAGTGACACTAATAAAACTACTAGGGGGATTAAACCAGTTTTACTTGTGTGAAACCTTACTCTTATTTCACGATGTAGTTCCAAACATTAAAACAATACAAACAAAAAGGAAAAAAAAAAAAACACTAGGAAAAATACTATGGGGATTAGACCAGTTTTACTTGTGTGAAACCTCACCCTTATTTCATGATGCAGCTCCAAACATTAAAACAATACAAACAGAAAGAAGGCAGAAAACAAAGTGGTCAGCCATTGAAGGAGATAGCCATAATGCTAGCATTAAAACAATGGCTAGCATTAAAACAATACAAACAGAAAGAAAGCAGAAAACAAAGTGGTCAGCCATTGAAGGAGATGGCCACAATGCTAGCATAACAATAAGATAACAGAAAACATGGTTGGCAGCCATATAGCGGGTGACCCCAATATGCTAAACTACAATAAAAATTATTAGCATCATAATAACCAACAGCAGTATAACCCACTTGGGACTAAAACCAGTTTTACTAGTGCAAAACCTCACAGTGGGCAGCTTTATAGCAGATGACCACAATGCTAAATTACAATAAAAATTATTAGCATCAGAATAACTGACAGTAGTATAAACCTCTTGGGGATAAAACTGTATATTGGATGATCACAATGCTAACTTACAATAAAAATTATGTGCATCAGAATAACTGACAGCAGTATAAACCACATAGAGCTAAAACGAGTTTTACTAGTGCAAAACCTCATCCTTAATTTTGATGTTGCTTCAAGTTACAAATACATGTTTGGTTGTTACGGCCTATCACTCCTACCTTCGCTAATCTGCCTTAGCAGATTTCGCATACCTTATAGGTATATATTCAGTCTCTGATAACTGTGTGCACTGGATTTCTATGCGGACAAACTGGGTTAGAATCCCATGATAGGCAGGAATTTTCTTCTGCTATGCTTCATTCCTTTGTTACACTTTCATGTTGTAAGACAGTTCATAACCATTTTGACTTGACAGAGCTACCTTCCTCTCCTCTGAGTGTGTATCAATTCCCCTTAAATATTTACCATAAAGTTATAATCAAACATTGGCATTGACTATTTCACTTCTATTATAAAACTGTCGTATTTACCCTAAGTATTCGGACACCTTATCTACTTACCATACTTGTCCTAAAATTTGAAACAGTCCATTCTATGACCACTTGATGTGTCTAAAATAATGCTGTTTGTATAGCAAACAGTGTAGACCCTGATCGGATGCTGCATTCTGCAGCATCTGATCTGTGTCTACACTGTTTGCAAAGACCTATCTGTCCCAATACCTAAGGTTATTACGGTAAAATTTCCACTAGTGATCAATAAAAGGCACAAAAAGAATACTAAAGAAAAGAAAGAAAGAAAGAACAAAAGAAAGAGAGAGAGAAAGAAAGACATAGATAATTTTGGAAATTTACCTAAGCACATGCCAACATCAAAACCTGTCATATTGAAGATGTATATCCTTTGCTGTACAATATCACTGACAGAACTTTCACAGTAATCTGGTAAATGTGTCAACAGACAGGTTTCAGCATCCGACAACAATGTATGGAAAACCCTGAAATAAAAACAGAATTCTCTAGTTTTGATCATAATACAAAGCTGATATGGGGCTAATGAATAAATTAAGATGCCATGCTCATTTATAATTTGCAGCAAATCAGATTACTTGACCCAGATTATTGATATAAGTTCACATACTTAATGGTAAACAGTGCAGATCCAGATCAGCTGGCTTCTTCAGAAGCCAACTGATCTGGATCTACACTGTTTGCAAATGCAGGACAGATCCGGGTTCAGCAGGACTAGGGTTAATGTCAATGGGACCTGTTGAAAATGTGAGGTAAACCAACACCTATCATTTTTAAAATTCTGCTATTTTAACCCTGGTCCTGCTTCTTTGGAAGCCAACTGATCTGGATCTGCACTGTTTGTCATTAAGAATGTGAATTTGTATCAAGTAAACTGATTGGCTGAATATGCGTGGCATCTTAATTTATTCAGCATGACAAGAATAAAAAATGTCACTCAGTAAACTGTTACAATGAATATTTATTTATTGCTGCATTCATTATGCTTTTTGCTCCTTTTATTGAAATTGGTTGAGCAGGTGCAATGCAATAAATTTTCTTTTGCCATTCCACTAAGCCTTTTAAGAAACGACTGCATAAAAAAGCAAAATTTAAACCAACAGGTATGGAATAAAATCTTTGAAATTTCAGTACATTTACCATGATGTAAGTCAATGGGACTTTAGAAAAAGTTGACTAATTTTTTGCACCAGAGTGCAATACATAGGCCTAATTCTGAAATGATTTCTTGAAACTGTAGGATAAGTGGATTACACAAACTTCCATGGAAAGTGGAATGGACAGACATGAGCAACTCTTAATTCGCATCCCCTGACTGTCATCATAGGGGCATAAATCATGATTTCTATTTTAACCCTTCTCTTGCTAAACACAACATGCCTCGTCTTAGCAAACAGTGTAGATCCAGATCAGTTGGCTTCTGAAGGCCAACTGATCTGGATCTGCACTGTTTGTCATTAAATATATGAATTTCTATCAAAAGCCCAGATCAAGTAATCTGATTGGCTGGAAATTAGAGGTGGGCATGGCATCTTAATTTATTCAGCATGAGAAGGGTTAAACATAAAGAGTGGCTAAACGGAGTTAAAACAGAGTAAGTAGTTAAAACAGAGTTTACTTACGTGCATTTTTCATAGTCTGTCATGTTCAAATTAGAAGGGTAATAAACAAGGATAGTCAGTGGACCAAAGCATTGCTCATCTACTGTTTTTGACTCAGAATTCCTTTCTGCCGATGTAGAATAACTGAGAATGTCTGAACAATTCTGGATATCTAGAAGAAATCAAAAAAAAAAAAATCTTACACAACAGTAACTAAAAAACAATCCTCTTGTCAGGGTATGTAACCTGCTACAATAGCTAAAGCAAAAAAGGAATAGCTGATCATAGGGCCATCTCTACAGTAGTATTTATTACTTGGCAAAATCTCAGGTTCCCAACACCTCGCAAAATTCACTGGTATCTGGTGACAACTATGGACTGATTATCTTCCCCTTAAGGTGCAGTCATGTTTCCAACATTTTTTTAACCCATTTATATGGACTCTTCTACCACATCTCTTTGGACTGGTCTAGTTCCAACAGCAAGGTGTGTGGTTAATTTTATAGTTAAAATTGGGCATTTACTGGGTATCTTCACCTAGGTTGTTACCCATTTAACAGTAAATGACTCGAACATTTTCTTATCTATCAATGGTTATCAACAATAGTTATTCAGATTCATAATTAGAACAAATAGCATTAAGTATATCATGGGTTTCCCATGGGCGTCTGTCTGGTCTAGTAATTTTATTTACTATCATCAAGGGACATCAATAACGGACATGATTGCTTAAGGATAATTGATACAGTTTCAAGGACAAAACTCAGTTCAAATTACTTCATTCCTTTTTGAAAAGGAGTCTACGTTAAAAGAAAAGAATTTGCTCTGCTTGGGAGCTTATTCTGGGGTTCATGTCTGTTGGTCTGAACATTCTGATTCGTCATTTGTTTACAGACTTATGAGATTGACTTATGGCTTGGGTACCATGACCACAACTACTTTATAGAAATTCCTGCAGTTAATGCAAACAGTGTAGACCCTGATCAGATGCTGCATTCTGCAGCCTCTGATCTAAGTCTGCACTGTTAGCCATTTATTTTTTGGGGGATTTCCAGACTAAAATAGGTTAACAGACAATCATTACATATTATACAAAAAATTGGCTTTTTATGTTAACATTTAAAGCAAAATTGTAGCAGACAATATTCCATTTTTTTAGTTTTTTTTGTTTGTTTGTTTTTTTTCAGAGAAAATAAAATTGGCATTGCATGTGCGTCATCTGTCAAGCAGAAAATTCACATGAAATGCCAAGTCTCATTTTCTCTGAAAATAAAAAAACTAAATGATCCCTAAAGGGGATGAATGTTCTTGCTACTTCCAGTTTCGTCTTGCTACTACCAGTTTGGCTTTGTAGCTTTATTATTCTGTAAGACCAGGGACTATAGGACAATTCTCAGTCATGTTGGCTTCATGCACATGCTCAATCTGTATTCTTGCCATGGTGCAAGTTTATGAACATGACCTAGAAATCTGTAAGAAGGGATTGCAGACTTATGAACTCTTCTGCTATGGCATGGTTACAAGGCAAAATCATTAAATAAATCAAGGGCAAGTAATTCTTGCAACAACAGTTTGATCAGCATTCTCTGACCTTCATGTATATGCTAAACCTATACCTTTTCTGTAGGGCAAGTTTCAAACCACAATCATGAAAACTGTAGAAGTTGCAGAGACATGAACTCCACTATACAATGTGAATATGGCAAAACAAAATTTCTAAGTAAATCAAGGGTATGTAACTGTAGCAATAAAACTTTGATCAGAGTTCTATGACCTTTATTCACATGTCCTGCCCATATTCTTACTTTGTTGCAGGTCTTAAATCATTTTCTTGAAAACTGTTGAAGTTGTGGTGACACAAACCCTACTATGCCATGTGTATAAGGCAAACTTTCTAAGTTCCAGAGTACAATGTATGTAACGCTAGCAATAAAAAATTGAATAGAGTTCTGTGACCTTTATGCACATGCTCAGCCTAAATTCTTACTTTGTTACAAGTTTAAAATCATTAGCTTGAAAACTGTAGGAGAAGCATTGGAGACATGAACCCTACTATGCCATGTGTGTAGGTCATATTTCTAAGTGAATTAAGGGTATGCAACTCCAGCAATTAAAATCTTATCAGAAATTTGAGACTGTTATACACATGCTCAGCCTGTATTCTTACTTTGTTGCAAGTTTCAAATCATTATCTTGAAAACTGTAGAAGTTGAGGAGACATGAACCCTACAATGCCATGTATATAAGGCAAAATTTCTAAGTAAATCCAAAGTATGTAACTCTAGCAATAAAAATTTGATCAAGAGTTCTGCTGACCTTTATGCAATGCCCAGTCTATATTATTACTTTGCTACAAGTTTCAAATCATTATCTTGAAAACTGTAGGAGAAGCATTGGAGACACAAACCCTACTATGCTGTGTATAAGGCCATATTTCTAAGTAAATTAAGGGTATGCAACTCAAGCAATTAAAATCTTATTAGAAATTTGTGACCTTTATGCACATGCTCAGCCTACATTCTTACTTTTTTGCATTTGAAAACTGTAGAAGTTGCAGAGACACAAACCCACTATGCCATGTGTATCAGGCAAAATTTCTAAGTAAATTAAGGGTACGTTACTCTAGCAATAAGAGATTGATCAGAGTTCTGTGACCTTTATGCACATGCTCAATCTTCACTATGTTGCAAGTTTCAAACCATTACCTTGAAAACTATAGGAGGAGTTGTGGAGACATGAACAGTACTATAAAGTATGATGGACAGATACACAGACCCACAGAGCATTTGTACAGTGTTCATGTCGTGGATCAGCTAAAGTTGATAAATGAATCATTTTATGATCATTTTTTGTTATTTTTGTAACAAGAGATATCTTAAAGGTACTCAGTAGAATCATCTTACAGAGTATTCCTGTAAATGCTGTTTCAATTGGATTATCCATATGCATTTCAATTGGATTATCCATATGCTTTTTGAGCAATATAGTTTGAGCAATGTGGTTGTCTTTCACTAAAGTTCAGGGCCCAGTTGTTCAAAGCATCGTTAGCTTAACGAGCTCGTTAAGGATCATTTCGTTAACTGTTTTAGCGGATTCAATACACAATATTCTGATATTTTTTGCTGAAAAAATGTGAGTAGCTTTTGCACTGCAAAAGCTACTCACTTTTTTTTCAGCAAAAAATATCAGAATATTTGCGTATCACTCGATGTAAATTTTAACGAATCATTAACTAACGACATCGTTAGCTTTGAACGACTGGGCCCAGCTAGTTTTCTTTTTACTTAAGACTGAGTATACCCTGTTATGAGCTAGATATACACACAGGAACCTCTTTATAACATGGTTCAATATAGCATGGTTTATTGATGGTCTCCAAAAATGCTATATCCAAACAAAAATGTGTAGCGGTTAGATAGAACTAGAACAAGTGCCCAGAGGGTCACATATACCCCCGGCCGGCGCAATTTCTAAGTCTGTGACCTTGACCTTGGGTCAGCAGCATCAGGAGAATGATGTCAGCTATTCTGTAATCATCTAGTAGTAACACTAATCACACATCAACATCCTAAAGTGTAAGCTTTCAAAAATATATGCAAAAGGAAAAAAACTTCACGCAAAACTATGACGCAAAATGTTTACATTCGTACAGATGCACAAACTGACGGATGGATGAATGGACGGAAAGATGAAAACTATATACCCCTCAACATACTTTGTATGCCGGGGGTATAAAAATGACCATAAACAAAATGTGTAGATTAAACAGAAAAAGTGAGGTTATATATATATTTTTTTTTTCGTGTTGAGGTTTTATGGCCCAATTAACCCAATAGCTTGGGCAGGCTTAGTCCTCTTAGCAGTTAACTAATATTGTGCACATTCTTTTTGCCAGAAAGTGGTGATTATATAGAAAAAAATGTGTAGATTTATATAAAAAAAAACAACTGTAATTATGTAGAAAAATATGTAGATTATATAGACAAAAACCTTAACTATATAGGAAAAAGGTGCAGATTATAGAGACAAAAATTGTTATTATATAGAAAAAATGTGTAGATTATATAGAAAAATGACCAATTTTCTTTGGATATGTATAACTGGAACTTCTCCATGTAATTAAAAAAATCTAACAGCCAATCTACTTTCTGATTACATTTGTCTATAAATCACTCAAAACTGTTCTAAAATCATTCAGATGCCTATTTTGCAACTAAATTAGTAGTTCTGACCATAAAGTGAAAAGCACTAGCCACTATGAAGCCAGGCAGCTAAAAGCCAAACAGACTATTTCCACTCCACTCATACTTCTTGAATGTAAAAAAAAAAAACCTTACCAGTACTGGTAGTTAAATTATTACACTTTTTTTTTTCATATTGTATTATGTAAATGTCCTAAAACTGTACAAAAATGGCATATGTAAACAGTGCAGACCCAGATCAGTCTGATCAGGGTCTACACTGTTACCCATCTCCACTAAGTATTTCATATCAATAGGGCCATGATGGCCCTGTAACCCTCACCTGAGTATCATAGCACTTTAACCTGACCTAGAACTGATCAAAGCAAACACTTAACAAAAATTCATAATGATTACTGTACATTAACAAGTAAGATACTGTAGCATGTCTAATGGATTGTGAAATAGAGGTCAAGGTCAAATATGGATGGCTGCACTCAAGAGACCATGCTAAGATGTATGCATGTACTAAGTATCACTGGCTGTAGGTGCAATAGTTACTGAGGAACTAACCTAAACACAAACACTTCACGTGCCAAATATCACTCTGTAGGACCAATAATTACTGAGAAACTGACCTAAATGGAAAAACTTAAGAAAGTCACTGGACCGTGAAATATACATCATCACTGACTCAGTTCCTAACTTCACCTAGAAATCATCAAGACAAACATTTTGAGCAAAATTCATGATGATCACTTAAAAAATGTGACCGCTAGAGTGTCAAAAAGGTTTTCCTTTGATTTGGCCTGCTGACCTAGTTTCTGACTCCAAGTGACCCAGTTTTAAACCAGACCTAGAAACCAACAAGACAAAACATTTTGAGCAAGATTATGATGCTGCTTTAAAAGTGTAACCTCTGGAGTATTAACAAGTTTTTCCTTTGATTTGGTCTGGTGACCTAGTTTTTGACCCCAACTGACTAAGTTCCAGATCTGACCTAAACTCATCAAAATAAACAATCTGAGTAAGTTTCGTGGTGATTGCTTAAAACATGTGACCTCTAGAGTGTAAACAACATCTTTGATTGCTTCAGAAATGTGACATCTAAAGTGTAAACAAGGTTTTCCTTTGATCTGACCCAGTGACCTAGTTTTTGATCCCAAGTAACCCAGTTTCAAACTTGACCTAGAAATCATAAAGACAAACATTTTGAGCAAGATTCATGATGACTGATTAAAAAATGTGACTACTAGAGTATTAACAAGGTTTTCCACTGATTTGGCCCAGTGACTTAGTTTCTGAACCCAAGTGGCCCAGTTTCGAACTTGACCTAGAAATCATCGACAAACATTTTGAGCAAGATTCAAAATGATTGCTTAAAAAATGTGACCACTAGTGGGTTAACAGTGTTTTCTGCTGATCTGGCCCAGTGACCTAGTTTTTGACCCCAAATGACCCAGTTTCAAACTTGACCTAGAAATCATAAAGACAAACATTTTGACCAAGATTCATGATGACTGATTCAAAAATATGTCGCTAGAGTGTAAACAAGTTTTTCTGCTGATTTGGCCCAGTGACCTAGTTTTTGACCCCACGTAACCCAGTTTCAAACTTGACCTAGAAATCATCAAGGAAAACAGTTTGAGCAAGATTCATGATGATTGCCTCAAAAATGTGACCATTAGAGTGTTAACAAGGTTTTCTGCTGATTTGGCCCAGTGACCTAGTTTTTTACTCAAAGTGACCCAGTTTCAAACTTTACCTAGAAATCATCAAGACAAACATATTGAGCAAGATTCATGATGATTGCTTGAGAAATGAGACCTCTAGAGTCTTAACAATATTTTCCTTTGATTTGACCTGGTGACCTAGTTTTTAATTCCAAGTGACCCAGTTTCAAACCTGACCTAGATTTCATTAGGGCAAACATTCTGAGCAAGTTTCATCAAGATTGGGTAAAACTGTGACCTCTAGCATGTTAACAAACTAACTGTTGACAACAGACGATGGACGAAGGATGACAATGGATGACGGACAGAGGATGATCACAATAGCTCACCCCGAGCTTTGCTCAGGTGAGTTAAAAAGCTAAATTTAAGTTGAAAAGTAAAAATAAAATGTTCAAAATTTTAGGATAGTTACTATAAGTTAAATAATTCAACAAGGGACATCAGGGGTCATCCTAGAGCTTTCAAACAAGGAGAAGTTTTGCAACAGTTTCAGGATTTCAGGGAGAAGTTTTGGTCCAAATTTTGGATTTCCTTATATATTCTATACATTTTCACTCCTCCCAGCACAAGATAGGGAGAAGTCAGCCAGTTTAGGGAGACTTTTTCTCCCAAATTGCCTTCTAGGATGACCCCTGGACATATTGGATACTTACTTCTGCATTTGACAGGATCAAATCCATCTAGGACTGAAGCAATGTATGTAGAATGTTCTTCTATTGAAGTATTCAAATAATGCTCTGGACACTGTTCTGGCAACACTATCTCATGCAAACACTCATAAAAAGCAGTTAACATCCTGAAAATATCATTTGCACAAAAACATGAGAAAACCATAAATTTGTCCATACAGTCATATCATGATATATGTCATTACTGTGATAAATGTCATTGCTGTTTGTCAATACACTCTATGATATACTCTAGTGATCCTTAAACCAAGATGAAAAATAAGAGGACTTGTTAAGGAGACAATATTTTGCAACAATTCTGGGATAATTTTCTCAATTTTGCCATAACAACAAAAGCCTCAATGAAGCACTTCTAATTAGTACCCAGAAAATGTTTTTTCATGAGGCATAAGAAAAATTATCCCAAAATGATCACCAGATATTCCTCCTTTACATGTCCTCTGATTTATGTCATGCATGAATAATAAAACCCCAAATCATATATAGTCTGATCAGTGTCTTTGCTGTTTTTATACTCTAAAGCATTCAACAATTCTTTAACCAAGATGCAGTATAAATAAAAATGTTAAACTATAATACCCCGCCACTGTCATGTCGCAGGCAGATAACTTAGTAAAAATTTGACAAAATTTGCCCATCAGCCCATTAGCAATTCCAAACCAGATCTCCACAATATCAATGCACATACCAAGTTTGGTGAAAATCCATTGATGTTTACTCAAGTTATCATCCAGAAACGAAAAAAGGACAGACCGACAGACAAAGGAATGACTGACGGATGGATGGACAGACGCACGGAATCCAACGTGAAACCATAATACCCCGCATACTATCATGTGGCGGAGTATAAAAATTATTTATATATGATTAGATAATAATGACCTGTATATGCACTTCAAGCTGCATTTTATCCAAAACTATGGAGTTACTCTTTGTAAGTTATAACATTCAAATTTTTCTGTCTCGCACAAGTGTCTGTATACTGAAATCCTTAGCTGAATGGGACAGGGAAAACCCTTCTGAAAAGGGATCTACTCTAAAAGAAAGAATTTGCTCCTGGTAGGAGCATTTTCTTTCCTTTTAGAGTAGACCCAGAGCAAATTCTTTCCTTTCAGAGTAGACCCTTTTTCAGAAGGGAGGCAATACTTGCCTCCACAACCCTTAAAATTTAAATCAAATTTTGTTTTCTACCTAATCTCGTTCTTACTATTTTATTCATGTACTGATATTGGGCCACTTTGTTCTAGGGTCCCTGAAGACTGACCAGAGAAAAAAAAAAATAAAACCAAGACAGAAAATTTCATCAAAATCTGTCTATCAAGGAGTCATTTGAAAGTTGTAATAAATATGTTTAGTACCTCATGTATTTATATATGTCATTTTCCCAGGCACACCCCAGCTAGCATTCTACGTAAATCTACATAGGGCCGTCATCGGCCCGTCAGCTACCCTGACGGGCCGATGATGGCCCGATATAGATTTACGTAGAATGCTGACTGGGACTTGACTTTCTCTGCTCATATACAGTGACCCCTCATTACAAGGATAGCATTTGTTCCTAAAGATGTTGCCATTTAAATGAACTTGCTATTATTAGAAATCCTTAATGAACAGAATGATATCATTAAAGGCTAAGTTTTATTCTTATTTCCTCAAAGAACATGTTTTGGAAATTTGTCAGATTGCCTCAGTGAGGTGATTCTGACAAATATTCAAAACTATATGTTTCTTGAAGTATTTAAGACAATGTTCTTGCATAATTTGTGATTTCTAACTGTCACCTCTTGAGCATAAATTTTGTGCCAGTAAAATTATCATTATAATGAATTTTGTCATTGTATGAAGTGTTGGTATAAACATAATTGATTGTAGGACCAAAGAATATTGTTTCTCATGACACAACTTATTTATTGATAAGCAGCTGTATGTTTTAGCTACCTGTGATCCTATTTGCTCTCTTCTCAGTATTGAAGGTAGACCATGATCTATGATAAAAGCATTTACTGAACTTCATTTTTTTTTTTCATATTCTTATAGCACAGCACAAGTTAAGAGGGGCTATCCACATATTTTTTTTTTATTTCCACAAAAGCATATGTTGTGTGTACTCATTAGAAGTGCCTGAATAAGTGCCTCACTGAGACACTTCTAATGAGTACCACAACATATGTTTTTGTGGATAAATAATAAAAATATCAGTACTTTTTGGCTGAAAAAAGTACCTTTTCTGGAGTATTCAAATACTTACAGACATGGCTGAGCCTGGTACCATCTAATTCCAACAAGGACTGAAAGAGCACATCTGGACACGGCTAGGTCAGCTACTACACTGCTGGATGGACAATGTGGGACAGGAGATTCTGCTGGCAGGTTTGCTGTAAATATACAAAAATGATGGTTCCATAGCTCTAGATAAGGCACTGTTTTTAACCAAAAGCTATTGATAATTTTCTTATTACTCCAGGGCCCAGTTGTTCAAAGCATCGTTAGCTTAACAAGCTTGTTAGTGGTCAAAATGTTAACTGTTCTAGTAAGTACAATATCTAATTCACAGTTATTTTTGCTGAATAAATGTGAGTAGCTTTTGCAAATGCAAAAGCTACTCACATTTTTTCAGCAAAAATATTAGCATATATGCCATATTTAATAATTAAAGTTTTAACAATGCCATTAACTAATGACATCATTAGTTTTGAACAACTGGGCCCAGAAAAATAGATTTTGTGGGTAATCATCAAACTTCAGTGGTCCATGAATTGAGTACTCAAGATGTATGTCTTTGTGTGAAATAAGAAACATTTTATATGGATGCTTACTTTTCTCACATACCCATGCATATAGGGTCGAGAAATCCCTGTACTTTCTTGTCAGCGGCAAAATCCATTCCATATTGGTGCCCATGTGGGATAAGCATTGCTATATACAAGACAGCTCACACGCGATGTTGCTATATACCAAACAAGTCACATGCAACATTCATGTCATGATGTTCCAAATTATTATTGGATGTCATTGGGGTTTCTATGTTTATTGCGTTGGGTTGTGAAACACTGATTCAAATTTTCAAAAGCTTGTAACTTCTTTATTAGTGAATAAAAAGATGTGTGAGTATCCATTGTCTTAGCTGAAATAAAAGGAATATTTTCGTAACAAAATTAGTTGGTTATGTTGAAATTTGTATATTTCTGCTATTTTGTTCCGATATTCTGTGTGAGCAAGGAGAGAAAGGGGCACTGTTTTCTTGATGGCATGTGAGAAAAAGAATCAATCACTGATTTTCAGTGACAACAGGAAAATGCAAACCCTCAAGTCCACCACTCCAGTGGGAAACTTGGCAAGCCTCATTTCCCATTGGAATGTTGGACCCTTGGGTTGCAATTTTCCTGTCCCCATTGAACATCAGTGAAGGACTGTGGCCTTTAAGGAGACTTGTTCAGTGAAGGACTATGGCCTTTAAGGAGACTGGACACACATGGTAGATTTTCCCATTTCTACAAGGGGGACAACTTTTGGTTTAAAAATACCGAATTCAGGACACCTTATCTATTAACCATACATTTCCTAAAATTTGAAATAGTCCATTCTACTACCTGTTGATCTGTCTTAAAATATTTCTGTATGTACGGCAAACCGTATAGACCCTGATCAGATGCCACATTCTGCAGCATCTGACCTGGGTCTTTGCTGTTTGAAAAGGCTTACATGCCCCAATATTTAGGGTTATTATGGTATATATAACTGATACAAACACATAAACGAACAAGACATTCAAACAAAAACATCTGTATACTAACTTGATTTTGGGGGCAAACCTGTTTGTCTGTTTGCTTCCTTGTACACTAAATCTCTTCTGAAAATGCTCTATTCAAAAAGGGGGAGCAAAATTCTTTCTTTTAGAGTGGACAGCTTTTCAGAAGGAATGTCATTTTGAAAGTTGCCTCCTCTGAGAGTGTCTCCATTCCCCTTAATTTACAGATGATTCAGGTGCAAATGTGACACCTTATTGGTAGCCATCTAACCAGGAAGTGCTGTTGCCATTTTGCTGCGGTTTGTTCTTAACCCCTTGGCAACATACTACAGGGGAATATTCGATGATAATTCTATGAAAATTTTTCTTATTTCTCCATAAAAACGTATGTTGTGGGTACTCATTAGAAGTGCCTTAGCAAAGCGCTTCTAATGAGTACCCACAACATATATTTTTATGGAGAACTGGAGAAAATTATCCCAGAATTATCCTAAAATACTCCTTATCAAGTCCCCTGATACTAGTATTTGTCCAAATGTAAAAAAGATTCAGTTATAGATAAAAGTATTATCTTAGCACTAGCTTAGAACAGCAGTAAGACAATCATTTTTCTTATTCTCCATTAAAACATGTTGTGAGTACAGATTAGAAGTGCCTCACTGAGTAGCCACAACATATGATTTGGAGTAGAATTTTCTTATTTTGCCACAAAAACATTACACTGTGCTCATTAGAAGTGCCTCCACAGCATACCACTTTGTGTAGAAACAAACAAACAAACAAAAAAAATCACCATTTTTTGGTCAAAAAAAGCCTCTTAGCAGGAGCTACAGCTGGATTTCAGAGAAATGTTTTTCTATTTCTGCACAGAACTAGTAATTGCAAATACAGTGAAAATAAATTTCACGGAAATATCCAGCCAGCCAATTACTCCCAAGAACAGGCAAACAAGATTTCAGGCACTATTTTGCATGGAGCTGGATAGGGTGGGTGGCCAAGGGGTAGACACAGTTTAAAATGATTTTTGTGCTCTTTGATATCTGTACTGTGATAAAAAGAAAAAACTCAAGGCATATACCATCACAATCTGTCCAGTTTACATTCATCTCCAACATATTGTTCCCCATGGATAATGGATCTGGCAAGAATTGTTTCGAGATGTGCAAAGAGCGAATCACTGCTGGGGCTATATCAACAGCCGAACAAGTTCCATTGTCATCAGCTATCTTCAGAAAACATCTTAGAGCCTCCATAAACAGACTAAAAAATGAAAACATAGTTGCCATTAAAATCATGTTTTGAAAATACCCTAATACAGTTCCAAATAAAGTGAACATCTCACACAAAAGAACTCTTTCTTCATTTCTCTGCAAACAGATATAATGGTTAATGCACCCTGAGTGTAAAATACATGAAATATTTTCTGAGAAATAAGTAAATCTGATAAACAAACGAGTACATCAGCATGGGTTTGTTTACAAGATTAGCAAGACTTGAGGGGAATATTTCCATTTTTTTTTTTTTTTTCAAATCAAGGTGTATTAACTTACATATATCATGTCCTAAAAATGATTTTTTTTTCTTCAAATCTTGTTTTATATTCTTTTGATGTTTTCAAATGATGTCAATAAGTTTTGCAATGTTACATCATCTACTGTCCTTTCTACATCACTCGGAAAGACATTTTTTTGCCTAGCATTTTATTTTAAATGAGAATATTTTGTTCTGATTGACCATATCTTGTCAGCAACCAGTTGTCTTTTCTGTTTCTATGCTTTGTTATCAAATATTAACTCTTAAATTAAATTTACATCCAAAAAGTGGTCTGACCTATGCAATTTCTATTGTAAAGCAACTTTTTGGAATTTTAACTTTGAAAACATTTTTTCCTTTTCTTTGCTGAGTTTAAATTATTGATGTTTCAAAACAATATTGTGAAAATTTCAGAATATTTGAAGAGGCGAAACTTGTTGAAAATCTGCCTACCTTACAAATTTCTGCATAATTTGCATTCATTTTCACAATGAAAAAAGTGAAAATATTTGATATTTTAAAAATCAATGACTAGAATAAAACTTTTTTGTGCATAGGTTGTCATGACAAATAGTTTTGCAATACAGACAAAAGTTTACAAATTATAGATAAAACTGTTCTGGCATCCTAAGGCCAAAAAAAAATAATCATTAGATTCTCAGGCCCCGCCGCATGTACCAAAAAGTCTGCGCATAAGCCTTTTTTTCCGTGTCCAATAAAAAAAACACATCCGCGTCTGATACAGCATGCCGGTGCGTCGCGGTTTTTAAAATCCTGGTTTTAGATGCAACCGAAGCATACACGGTCACGTAAACGCTTATAATATTGATTTTTTCATTGGATTGAACATTGCGAGTAAGCGTTTTAGCACCAACATTGATCAAAATGGCTGCCGAAGCGCAAGTTGTGTAAACAAAACTTGTGTTTCCTTCGTTTTCAAAGCAGATGTCTCAAATGTCCACCCAGATTTCATCCGGGGCTACGGTGCATCTGTCCTGGAACATTATAGATGGTTACGAAAAAGACTGCACAATTGCCGAGTTGTATAACGGCATAAAATCGGGATCCGAAGTATCGACTTCTGGTCCTTCCCGGATGAATTATCAAACCACGATGTAAGTGCGTCGATCGGACGCTCCAAAATAGACACATTCGACAGAATTTCTGTCAACACATCCCTCTCTGAAGGTATATAAACCTTTGGTAGAAATTTAAACTGGAGCTGCACAAACTGATTTTATTACTTTACTTTAAAAAACTTTAGCTGGTAGGGGACTATCCTTTATATTTATAATAATAGGGACATATAAAAAAGTTATCCTTAGTACTTCTCCTTATCTTTAGCTATGTCTAGGTGTCCAAAAAATAAGTATTTTTATGGTAATATTACTCTAAAATGCATTTCATGAAATGAGTCCTTTTAAAGGGTTCGTGTAATAAAAAAAAAGTTCCCTCGCCTGTTTCATGAGTAAAAAAAAAAAAAAAAAAAAATTCCTGCCTGCCTCATCTGTTTTTGCCAAAAATGGCCTGAGAATCTAATAATTAATTTTTTTTGGCCTAAAATATCTAGGATTTATACAGTGTAGCTCCAATATATCGCAGTCCTCGGGGTCCAGAGTCCGCTATCACAATATAAACGGCACGCGATATAAGTCCTGACATGTACCATGCATGTATAACGGCGTGCATAACACTCGCTCGGTTTTTCGCCGTGGTAGTTTGCTGAGACATCAATGATAAATGGCATTCAGTCATGTTGTCACCATATTTCCTAATTAAAATTGGATTAGAATTGCTCAATGGAATAATTTACAATGGTGCGCTATGTCTAACAAGTAATTCCAATGGAAACTAGCTGATAAACTACGTTTGAAAACAAGAAATCATCGGATTGACAATTTAGGACGCCATTTTGGATACTCTGGTTCACTGGAATGGCGAAGGGAAGTTACTCAATTGTGCTAAGATAACTTGAGTTGCTTCCCTTTGCTTATATTGCGGGCGCAAAAAAAAAAAAAAAAAAAAAAAAAACTGTCGTTTATCAAATTTAATTTCTTTTTATTTAAGTTTTATTGATTGTTTTTGTTTTGTTTTTTTTGTGACGCAGTTGTTTTCTTCTGAAATATTTATATCTACAGAAGTGTAAAATAAGCAGACTAAGATCTGTGTATGCAGGACAGAAACATCGTAAGACTAATGTCTTGTAAAATTTGCTGGTGTTGAAAAGGAGGTGGATGGTTTTCACCTGTTGAGCAAAATTAGTTTGTGGGCATCATTGATTGAGCATTGAGTAGATCTATGTACTAAATGATGATAATGATTACGACAATTACGGCAATATAATTTATTGTTTGCCAATTATAATTAACGTGTGTGCTGACTGACACTAAGTTGATTGTTTGTCATATAATACCTGACGCGACTTAGCATCGGGATAGGCGCGAAAAATCAATTACCGGAGGCGGAATGCGTTTTTTGGGGTTTTTTTTTTTTTTTTTCTTAAGTTAAATAAAACAATAAACATTTTATGTTTTTAAAAATTTTTTTTCTTTTTTTTTTGCTTATGGAAAATTTGGGAGCCATGGCCTATTCGTGATATACTGGATTTCGCGAAATAACGGACTGCAATGTATTGGAGCTACACTATACAGTAATTAAACACTGTACAAGGAAATAGTAGCAGAGGAGTTGTTAAAGAGGAGTAATAAATGCTAATTCTGGGAGGATTTTCTCTGCTTCTCCATGAAAACATATGTTGTGGGTACTCATTTAAAGCACCTCATTGAGGAGCTTCTAATGAGTACCCAGAACATGTTTTTATAGAGAAATAATATAAATTATCCAGAAATATAGCAGATAGTGAGCAAAGCTCACATACCCCTGGCCATAGCTTTCAGAGGTACAGTGAACCAATTTTGTAGTAGTAAATTTCCCTTAGTATTGTATGGGAGAGTTGGGCACAAGAAATAAACCTCAGAATCTTGGTTTTCTCTTACACAACAAACTTCACTATTGTCAGGGTGTATACAAAATTTGAAGACTCTACAAAGTTGTTGAGCCAGGGGTATCAAAAAACCAAACTGGTAGCAACACATAAGAAGTTCTATGGGAGACATCATGATCTAGTCAATCCCTACAATGTGGCAGTTTCCAGAATTGTTTCTGATGTTTTTGCCAGTGACGCGCCAGAAGTAGACTTCCCAAATCCCAGACATACACCTCTACCGATATTTCCTTCGTTCAGGCCTATGGACATGGTTGGCGAAGCTTGCTTACCAAGTAATGCTTACTATCCACGGTTGCCTGATTACACCCTTTGTTCTGGGGTCCATGTCTGTTGGTCTGAACATTTTGATTCGTCGTTTGTTTATGGATTTATGAGCTTGGATTACAGCTTTGGTACCATGATTTCAACAACTTTATTAAATTTTACTGAATTCTTCTAACCCATTTAGCTGTCCCATAACCAGAAACAAATAAATGACTCTACTGAATTTTACTGTAGTCCTCTAACCCCACTTAATTCTCCCATACACAGTATCAAATAAATCTATTAATTATACTGTATTCCTCTAACCTCACTTAGTTCTCCAATACACAGTAACAAATAAATCACTTTATTAAATTTTACTGTATTCCTCTAACTCCACTTAGATCTCCCATACACAGTAACAAATAAATCACTTTATTAAATTTTACTGTATTCCTCTAACCCCATCTAATTCTCCCATACACAGTAACAAATAAATCACTTTATTAAATTTTACTGGATTCCTCTAACCCTACTTAGTTCTCCCATACACAGTAACAAATAAATCACTTTATTAAATTTTACTGTATTCCTCTAACCCCATCTAATTCTCCCATACACAGTAACAAATAAATCACTTTATTAAATTTTACTGTATTCCTCTAGCCCCACTTGGTTCTCCCATACACGGTAACAAATAAATCACTTTATTAAATTTTACTGTATTCCTCTAACCCCATCTAATTCTCCCATACACAGTAACAAATAAATCACTTTAACAAATTTTACTGTATTCCTCTAATCCCACTTGGTTCTCACATACACAGTAACAAATATATCACTTTATTAAATTTTACTGTATTCTTCTAACCCCACTTAGTTCTGCCATTCACAGTAACAAATAAATCACTTTATCAAATTTTACTGTAATTTCTCTAACCCCATTTAGTTCTCGCTTACACAGTGACAAATAAATCACTGTATTAAATTTTACTGTAATTCCTCTAATCCCAATCAATTCTCCCATACACAGTAAAGACAAAATCTCTTAATTAAATTTTACTGTATTCATTCTAAGTATTTGGTTTGGTAACTCCTTTCCATACTTGCCCTAAAATTTAGAACAAATCTATTTTTACTGCATGCTGATGTATCTAAAAACTTGTAGGATTAGAGGCACACAGTGTTGACCTTGATTAGATGCATCTGATCTGGGTCTACTCTGTTTGCCCAAGCCTGTCTGTCTGACTGCTTAGGTAACATACCAAAATTAGGTACAAAATAGGCACATAAATATGTACCTATTTTCTACTTATTATGTGCCTATAGGATTAAGGCACAAAATAAGTATACTTATTTTGTACCTGACTGACAACTTAGAAATTTTCAATGTGCCTTTTTTGTGCTTATTCAGACTTTGTCATTTTTCATTGTGCCTGTCATGTGCCCATAAAAACTTAGAATTTTTCCAGTGTGCTTATTGTGTGCCTAATTTAGACTTTGTCATGTTTTGATGTGCCTTTTATGTGCTTATGAAAACTTAGATTTTTGCAGAGTATCTATTGTGTGGCTTTTGAGAACTTTGAAATTCAATTTGCTACACAAAAGAACTTAGTCATTTTTATGTGTGTCTCTTTTGCACTTTTATGTGGCCTTAGCATTTTTTTGAAGAACGAAGATGAGTTCCGCACTCAACAAAAATATTAAGTATACTGTCAAAAAAGGACAAATGTATGGAAATGCATGCCTACATATTACGCCTTTACACATTTTGTCTGTAAAAAGTATGATTTTGAAAGGCAATCAGAAAATAGCCAGGAAACTCAAACATTCATATATGTTCATCATGTTAAGATTATAAGGTTAAAATGGCAATCTAATTTAATTTTATACATAATGCTGTACTTTTCAGAAAGCTATATTTAAAATGACAAGAAAAATATGTTTTTTGCAGTTTTTTTCCTTTAACAAATTTAGAAAATGCACTAGAAAATGTGTATCATTCTGGACAAATAAAACAAACAAACAGGATTTTGCATGATAATACCCTTGATTTTTTTTTTGTTTGTTTCATTTTCTAGCTTTTCTAAATTTATATTTCTAAGAGTAAACTATCAAACTTAAACTTTAGATTTTTATTGTAATTAATTACTGTGACATGTTATAATGTTATCAAGTATGAAGCTATACAAAAAATGTTTTATTTTGTCTTATCTTGGTGACATAACCAATGTACCAATAATGTGCCTATGAACCACTTGAAGGATTATAATGATTTTATAATGTTCCTTCTGAATCAGTAACATATTTTTCTGAGGAAAATCAGATTTATTACCACATACTTGGACCAAAAACATCTGAATAGGTGCGGAAATGTGCATTTTGAGACAGAGCTAGAGCAGTAAACATGTAGAATATGTGAAGGATTTAACTTAATATAATATGTAAGGTCATGTATTAAGGTAAGGAGAATTTATTTTTACTACATTTAAATAAGCATGCATATACAAGTTTGTACAGATGCTACTACTTTCATTGCATATTCTACTCTGTGACATCTGTTCAAGTGTATATTTCATTTTCAATGGATCTGTTACTGAAAATTTCAGCAGTCAGTCTGTCTGTTAATATAAATTGTAAGTAAAAATGCATTATATTGGTTTATGATAACCCCCTTAAAGATACTGAAGTCCTCTATCATGCTTGTGAGCTAAATTAAAGATTGGATGTATCAATTTCAAGAAATAAAAGTCAAGTACGTGAGTCTTAATACAGGATGGTTATATGTTTAAATTTGCAGTTCTTTCAAAAGTCTTTCATTGAATTCAAATAGGATATGATTATGATGTCGTCGCAAGATACGATGAGGAGTCGACAATGCTTGTCTCAGACACCTAAAATGATTTGCTATGCATGTATACATGTATATGGTGTTCTCAGCAAATATTTAATCCAAAAAAGGTAAGAGAGCCACAATCACAAGCCACAGCCCTTCCCAGACACCAGGAGGAAGAGGAAACAGGCAAAACCAAACAAGTGCAAGTCGAACAAATGTATGAAAAGCACTAAGATCAGCTCTCTCTTTCCCAAGCAAGGTAATTGCAGTGCTAAAAGGACTGACAAACACAAGAACAAAATAACACAAGGCAAGACTTAAAACAAATTGCCTCATAGAATAAACCACACAAAGCAACAAAGAGGACGACTAACATCGGGACCACTGCCTTAGAATGGTCAGTAGAATAAATCCATAATTCATGTTTTATTTTTTAATCATAATAGAAGTCCATAATTTGGTTTCGGATATCCAGAACTAGTTTGTGCATACAAATTTCATTTTATACACAGAATGGGTTTAGAAATTATTTCAGTGATATGTCACCCAGACATGACAGGCATCAATTTTGCAGCCTCTTCATGGCCAGCATAGGAATCCAATCTATAGCTGACTAAGCCAGCAGGCCTTGATATAAAAAAAGTGAAAGGTGAAGAACAGTTGGAATATAAATTTAGCAAATAAGGGGTCAAAAGAGGACAAATTTTTGTTCCTTTCATCTGCATCAGTTTGGTTTTACAAAAGCCCTTCAACATTATTCCAATAATTATGAGGCAAGTAGGTGCTCATAATATACCTGCAAACATCAGGTAGGTGAAATATGATTGGTCAATAGTCAAGTTATCTATCTACCTCAGGTTCATTTTAGGCACATTTTATAGTGTGCTTAAAATGAACCAGAAACTGTGTACCTAAAATGTACTTCTGGGTACATATTAGGCACTTTGGGCACATATTAGGTACCTTTGACACATGGAGTACATTTAAGGTAAATGTATGATGATCATGTTTGTTGTAAGTACATGTACAGTGAAATATGGGTACATTTTAGGTACCCAGGCACATTTTAGATATTTCAGGGACATTTTTGGTACTGTAGTATATTTAGGGTACACCAGGTACATTTTAGGTACTGTAGGTACATACAGGGTACACCAGGTACATTCTAGATTCCCAGGCACATTTTAGGTATTTCAGGTACATTTTGGGTAGTGCAGGTAGTCAGGGTACACTAGGTACATTTTAGGTACTGCAGGTACATACAGGGTACACTAGGTAAATTCTGGGTACCCAGGCATATTTTAGATATTTCAGGTATATTTTAGGTACATTCAGAGTACACTAGGTATATTTTAGGTAGTGGGTACATACAGGGTACACCAGGTACAGTCTATGTACCCAGGTACATTTTAGGTATTCAGGTACATGGTAGGCCATGTGGGTACACCGGGTACTTTCTAGGCACACTGAGTACTTTTTAGGTACATGTAAAGATATAAAAAAACTTAAAGTACAAAATAAGTATATTCTATAGATGTACCTATTTTGTATCAATTTGGCCCATGTTTCAGATAGTGGGCCAATTCTATACAAAAAAGGTATACTGTTTTTGTCTCTATTTTGTGCTTATTTTGTACCCCAAAAATGTGCTTATTTTGTACTTTTTTTTTTGGTATTTACTACACCTGCAACATTTTCAGTAAAGCTCCTTACCTGCATTTCAGTTTGCCTCTACTTGGGTCAGAACTCATGATGTCATCAACTTCAAGGAACAAAGGGAGGTAATATAGAGTGATCATGTCCCTTAAACAGTCTTCTCCCTTTGTAGCTGTCATAGCATAAACATCTCGCTCACACTGACTGTCTTGAAGATTGGATGCTAAAATGAAATACAAAATTATTCAACTAAGCATTTGTGGTCTAATTTCTTACTTTGTAAATTAGTGTATTGGGGAAAATGCACCATGTTTTCTCATTGTAAAGAAAACTCTGTAGTATAAAAACTCAGTGAGTTGCAATGTGAGAATACTAGAGGCCCAAGTGGGCCAGAAATCACTCACCTGGATTAGGCTGATCATGATATGTTACATTGTGCCATGGTGGCCATCTTGGCTATCAGATCTGACTGCCTTTAGCAATTCAGAATCTGATCATGTTTGAAGAGTTTCAAGGCTGCCACCATGGCCACCATCTTGGATAATGGAACTGAACAATTAAGCAATTCTGAATCTCCATGTCACCCCAATGCCTCCCATCAAGTTTAAGCTCAAACTGACTTACTGTTCGGGAGATGTGGTTTGAAGAATTTCAAGATGGCAGCCATCTTGGACATTGGAACAGAAGGATTTAAGCAATTCTGAATTACAAAAACATCATAATGCCTCCTAACATGTTTAAGTTCAATCAGACTTACCGTTCAGTTGCAGATGTGATTTGAAGATTTTCAAGATGGCTGCCTTGGTGGCCATCTTGGATAACAGAACTGAACCATTTTAGCAATTCTAAATCTCCATGCTGCCCCGATGCCTTCCACCAAGTTTCCGCTCCTTCCGTCTTACTGTTTAGGAGCAGATAACAATTGAAGACTTTCAAGCTGGCCAGAGGAGATAATGTTTGAAGATTTTCAAAATGGCTAACATGGCAGCCATCTTGGACATCGGAACGGAATGATTTTAGCAATTCTAAATCTCCATGTGGCCCAAATGCCTCCCACCAAGTTTGGGCTCAATCTGACTTAGGGTTCGGGAGCAGATGTAGTTTCAAGATTTTCAAGATGGCCACCTAGGTGGTCATCGACCATCTTGGTTAGCTAAACTGAATGATTTAAGCAATTCTGAATCTCTACGTTGCTGCGATACTTTCCATCAAGTTTCGGCTCAATCCAACTTACGGTTTGGGAGGAAATGTTGTTTCAAGAATTTCAAGATGGCTGCAATGGTGGCCATCTTGGATATTGGAACGAACAATTTTAGCCATCCTGAATCTCTATGTCATTCCAATGCCTCCCATCAAGTGTTTGCTCAATCCAACCTACGGTTTTGGAGGAGACTATTTGAAGAATTTCAAGATGGCTGCCATGGGGACCATCTTGGATATCGGAACAGAATGATTTTAGCAATTCTGAATCTCTATAAAGCTCCGATGCCTCCCATCAAATTTCAACTCAATTTAACTTATGGTTTGGGAGGAGATGTCATTTGAAGAATTTCAAGATGGCCCCCGTGGCAGCCATCTTGGACATCCGAACGAAACAACTCACTGTGATGCTACCCATCAAGTTTTGGCTCAATCCAACAAGGTTTTTGGGGAGATGTAGTTTGAAGAATTTCAAGATGGCCACCATGGCAGCCATCTTGGATATTGTAACCGAATGATTTAACAATTCTGAATCTCTATGTCGCTCTGATGCCTTCCATCAAGTTTCGGCTTAATCTGACTTATGGTTTAGGAGATGTTGTTTGAAGAATTTCAAGATGGCTGCTGTGGCCGCCATCTAGGATATCAGAAGGAACAATTTTAACAATTCTGAATCTCTGTGTCACTATGATGCCTCCTATCAACTTTCAGCTCAATCCAACTTACGGTTTGGGAGGAGATATCGTTGATGAATTTCAAGATCGCCGCGGCGGCCATCTTAGATATCAGAACGGAAAGGTTTTAGAAATTCTGAATCTCTATGTCGCTCCAATGCCTTCCATCAAGTTTTGGCTCAATCTGACTTATGGTTTAGGAGATGTCATTTGAAGAATTTCAAACCGGCTGCTGTGGTGGCCATCTTGGATATCGGAACGGAAAAATTTTAGCAATTCTGCATCTCTGTGTCACTGTGATGCCTCCCATCAAGTTTCAGCTCAATTTGACATATGGTTAGAGAGGAGATGTTGTTTGAAGAATTTCAAGCTGGCCACCATGGCAGCCATCTTGGATATCAAACGAAAAACATTTAGCAATTCTGCATCTCTGTGTCACTGTGATGCCTCCCATCAAGTTTCAGCTCAATTTGACATTTGGTTTGGGAGGAGTTGTCATTTGAAGAATTTCAAGATGGCCACCTTGAAGGAGATGTTGAAAAGGTGAGAAATTAACGAAGGATGGACGGATGGCAGGATGGACAATGGCATAAGCTGACCTGGAGCACAGCTCCAGGTGAGCTATTAAGAATCCATCATGAGTGTCCATGTAGGATAGGGAAATCTCACCCGAGGGGTAGGAATTTCAACCAGGGATGAGGCCTGCATAAACTGGTTCATGATGGATTCTTTTTCTCCCACATTTAAATGGACTGTTCCTAAGACCAGCATGATCATGTGAGATAGAAGTTTCCACTTTTCGTGGACAGGCTTAGTCCTCTAAGCAGCAACCATCCTTCTTGAATCAGCGAAAGGAAAAGAATGACTACAGAAAACATTTTATGATCAATCTCCATGAAAGAATGTTGCCAGTCCCAGCTGGGATTGAAGACACAACCTCCGAATCACAAGTCAGATGCACATCCTACTGAGCAACCGAAGCCGGCTCCCAATTAAGACTCAAATCAACTTGAGTATCAGAGCAGACTGGTAAGTCTTTATTTTCTGCACATAGAAATTTTGCATCCTCAGTTATCCAAAATGCATCCAGAGAAGATTCTGATCAGACTGTGTGAATAAGTACTCTGATTTGAATCGCTGCTTGGCCACATATCACCAAAGGTATGTTTTCTGACATTATGACTCATTTTATATCTTAACCCTTCTCTTGCTGAACACGACATGCCCTCTCAGCAAACAGTGTAGATCCAGATCAGTTGGTTTCTGAAGAAGCTTACTGATCTGGATCTGCACTGTTTGTCATTAAATATGTGAATTTCTATCAAAAACCCGGATCAAGTAATCGGATTGGCTGGAAATTAGAAGTTGGCGTGGCATCTTAATTTATTCAGTATGATAAGAGTTAATTTGGCAAATTTGGTCAAATCTATTCAATTTGATAAGAACACTTGGTATATTGTCTCATTGTTTTGTTTCAGTACTCGAGTGACATACTAATATTCATAATTTCTGATAGGAGAGGGTATCCACATGATATTGGTCTTATTTCTCCATGAAATCATGTTGTGGGTAATCTGAGGCACTTCTAATGAGTACCACAATATCTGTTTTCTTGCAGAAATAAGAAAAATATCAGCAGTTTTGGTTGAAAAAAGCACTTTATCTGGAGCTATGAACTGCTAAGAATGGTAATGTGACAGCATGACAAAGGCTCTGCCATGTACAAAGGAACAGCCTAGAACAGATATGAGGGAAGAATTTTGACCACCTAGGATTTGAACCTATAAGGGAGGAATAAGCTGAACTACAAGCACTCCTGTACAGTGTCTCAACTCCCCTGTCCACAGCAGACTTTGCAAAACATTACACTTTAAATAATCAGATTGGTAAAAATGTCTGTAATTCTGTAAGACTTCGACAACTCAATAATAAAAGTTTGTGAAATGTGTTATCAGGTAAATCTTCATCATACTTAACCCTTAAAGCTCCAATCACAACAGCAGCTGACAATATTGTGATTTTTTTGTTATTTTTAAAGAAAATAATGCAAAAATAAGAGAAATGAGGCTTGACAGTTTATGTCAATTGTCTGCTAGGTAGACAATTCACATGCAGTATCAAGTCTTATTTTTTCTGAAAATACAAAAAAATAGAAATGGTCTGTTACTTTTTGCGTGGTGAATTGACAGTTAAACCACACAAAAAAAGACCCGAACAGTTTCTTACCACAATAATCTAAGGGTATACTATCAAGGAGCCCTTTCCTCACTTCATCTCGACTCATTACCCTTGCAACATCATCCATGTTACATCCAGCATCTCGACTCAGTGTCTCCAGCACACATCCCCGGACAAAATACTCCATCCTGTAGTGAGTCAATCAAAGAATGAAACTATAGACTTGTATTTGATATTTTAATGTTCTAGGGCTACCACATGATCAATGAGGCGCTTCTAATGAGTACCCACAACATATGTTTTCATGCAGATATAAGAAAATTATTTCATGATACTCCCTCTAATCTGGAGCTATGTTTTATACAACTGCTCTGTAAGGTAAATGGTATGTTGTAGTCACTGTGTAAAGGAACATGGTATGATATAAGCTCTGTGCATGGTAACAGGAGAGAATTCAGCCTTGAGAGAGATTTCAAACAAAAATGAAACCCGTAAGCTTCTCTTGGCTAAATCAGCCGATGACAAATCAGTGATATTTGTCTACTTTTGTCAGAATTTTTTTTTTTTTTTTTTTTCAAACTATTCATGCGACACAATTTGAATGACATTTCAAGCTCTGGGGAAAAATATATAAGAAAACTATCACAGATTCATGGTCTGCTGTATCTCAATCTGCAGGTTAAAGACAACCCTACTGTCCTTTTGGCTCCAACTGCTACAGTCTGACTGCTGTCTCAAAATGGAATCAACCCTCATATGCAACTTTTTTTTCACTAAAAATATGCTAAAAGAGCAAAAAGAGCCTTTATGCAATTTGCAAATAGCAAAGGTTACATCCAATCTGATCAGGCCTTTTCTGCATGATGGAGCATGTGTGGAGCTTTGTTATATTGCAAACAAAATTCTGAGGCATTTGATATCAACATATGATTTCACAGAGAAAAAAGAAAACCATTAGTACTTTTGCCTGAAAAAAATATCTACAGCTCTGTAGAACACTGGAAGCTCTTTATAAGATGGCTCATTCATTATAAGATGGTTTCAGCTATGAGATGGTTTAAAAGTGGGCCCCAAAAGTGTTGCATACAAACAAATGTATAGATTATATAGAAAAATGACCATTTATGGTCATTTTTCTATATAGTCTATACATTTTGTTTGACATGGTCATTTTCCTATAAAATTTATACATTTTTTTATGGTCATTTTTTTTTCTAAATAATCTATATATTTTTGTTTGGATACACGATGATGATGGTTTGGTATTTTACATCCCTTTTAACATTATTTAAGTCATATTCAGACGACGGAAGAATAATAATGAAAGGCTCAAAGCAATGAAGCACAATACAGTTATAAGCTGAATTCCTCCTCTAGCAGGATTTGATCCCAGGACCTGGTGATCTGAAGTCAAGAGCACTAACCATTCGGCCACTTGGATGCTTCTGTTTGGATACAACACGGTTGTTTAGCTAACATGAGTTTTTCTTCGGATCCCTGCAATAGTGTTAAAAAGAGGATGTGGCTTATGTGTTTCAAGACACAAACTATTTACCTGCAGCGGTCCAGTGGCTCTAGCAGTAAGCTGAAGTTGAATGCGATACAACCATATTCCAGAAGATGATGAACAATCAAAGAACTGTCACAGATCTGAGGTTTGGTGCCGGGGAACTGGCTCTCAAACTCATCATAACCTGAGAAAAAATAAATAAATAATAAAACATCAACAGAAAATGAAAATGTCAACAAAAAAAAACAACAACAACAAACAAAAAAACATTAACCCTTAAAATGCCAATCACAACTGCAGATGGCGACAATTTTTTTTTCATGGAAAATGAGTCTGGATATTTCATGTGAATTGTCTGTAGACAATTGACATGAAATGTCAACTTATTTTTTATGACAAAAAAAAAGCAGTCTGTAGTCTGCTATAAATTTTGCTTGACACTTTAAAGGAAAGTTCTCAAGTTCTCAGTTGCAATCAAGTAATTTTCTGCCAAGTGAGATGCGGAACTTGAACGGAGCATGCATCCAACTACCCCAGGTCACCTCTTAAAATATTAAGTCACTGCGACACAGTTTTGCAAAATTAGCACTGGTTGTGTTTTAAGGGTCAGTCTTATATCTCAGGTGTTGAGTTTTGTTAAAAACCAAGTCACAGCGATCCAGTTTTGTAGAAGTTTACCTGGAGTGATGAGATTCATACATTAATGAAGTTTGATATGATTCAGGCTAATGAAACTGAGACATGAGGCCTACCCTGATAATTAAACTAGGTGTTATTGTTTTGCAAAGATAGGTCACAGAGATCTAGATTTCCGCATGGTCACTCTGAGTGGTGGAATGCATGCACTGAAGAAGTTTGATGTCACTTACATATATATGGTTTATGGATGTGCTGACTGACAGAATGATAGGTGAACAGGCAGACAAAAGAACAGAAAATCAGATGTCTATATAGTAAGCAGGTGCAACAAAAATGTCTGATCTTTTTACACCAGTGGCTATTTCATATGATATTCATGAAACATCAGTAACTAAGTGTTATGTAATGTGTGGTCATATCAGTTTTATGATGTGACAATGTCTACTGAATAATAGCGGCATCGTATGATAAATGAAAGTATATAAACTGTGCAAGATTTTAACTGACTGAAAATACATACATACCAATACACATTGAAACACTTGGTCTCACAGACATTTTCTGAACCATCTCATCTAATTCTGCTACAGGACATTCCTCGTCATTAATCAGAGCATGGTACTTGATACAGCCCAGGAACTCCTGGTAATGCCTGCAATGATTTCAATCACATTTTAAATGCAATACATATAAAATCCTGACCTCCTCTGAGTTAAAAACTGATCTACTGATATATATGCCCACTGACCTAGATCAGTCTGTGTATCCTCATACTTCACATCACCAGATATATGATCAAGTCAATTCTAACATTGCGAGGCCCTCATTTGATCTTGGAATCTATGCTACAACTCACATATTAGCTTAGGGCTCTAAGAAACTTATTTTGAGATACTGAGATAAAACAAGAAGCATATGAATTAAAAAAAAAAAAAAAAAAAAATTAATTGGGCCGTTGATGGCGTGCCATTGCAAAATTCCCAAACTCCGTGCTGATGTTCCTAATAGTGTGACAGCTGAAAAAATAATGTTGCTCTCACACACCCTTACCAAATGGGCAAGTCATGTAGCAAGTTTGGTTAAATTCCACCCAGCGGTTTAGGAGGAGATAGCATAACAAACAAAAAATGACCTTTTGACCACACCCCAAGGTCACATTGAGTAGTGTGAAAGATAATATTAATGGCACATACCCTTACCAGGGGGTAGGGAAAGCAAGTTTCATTAAATTCCGCCCAGTGGTTTACTAGAAAATAGCGTGACGGACAGACTGACTGACGGTGACCTTTTGACCACACCCCAAGCTCCCATGGAGTAGAGTAAAAAATAGTGTTGCTTACCCTTGGTAAGTCATGCAGCAAATTTCATTAAATTCCACCCTGTGGTTTAGGAGAAAATAGAGTGACCAATGGACTATGCACTGACAGGCATTACAATATTCCCATCGCTAAAGCGGGGGATAAAAAGGTTGAAAATCAAGTTCCACTTAACCTGGTGCTAGGGTGTGTATGCAGTGACTTTATCAACAAGTATAGGAAGGTAACTAGATGACAGCTGGAGCAAACAGTGTAAATCGGACATCGCAAAATGCATGAAAACCAATTTTTAATCAATAATCATCAAGGGCTGTCACTCATGTCATGACTGATACATTAATAGGTTTTTATTTTTTTTTTAAATTAACTTTTGTTGAACTGCTGTTAACCCTTAAAGTGCTAAGTTAAATTTGAAGAAGATGACATTCTAAATTTTCTTTTATTTTTCCAGAGAAAATAAGTTTAGCATTTCTACGAAACATCTGCTTGTCAGACAATTCACATATGTCACGGCTTATTTCCTCAGAAAAATATTTCATTATGCCCGCTACTGCAGTTGTGATAGTTATTGGACTACATGAGTTTTGTTTGACTCTGACAGATGAATGAAAGACACAATATTAGATGGAAACAAGTTTTTAACACCTACTGATCAAAACTTGCTGAAAATAACCAATTAATATGATCTTCATAAAACTGCATATGCCAGTTTCAACTAAATCTATAAATACAGAACTTGACCTATTTTTGAATAAAATCCTCCATACTATATATTGGAAGAGTCCAATTTCAATTTAAGGTATGTCAGGCCATGTGATTTAAATATTCCTAAAGAAAAATGGCTAAACTATTTGCAAACAGTGGAAACGTTGATCAGTTTGTTTGAGTTGAGGTTTTACAGCCCAGTCAGCCCATTGGGGTCATGTTGAGCATGGTCAGTTTACTTAACCACACTTTTACTGGGCAGGCTTAGTCCTCTAAATGGTTAACCAGTATTGTGCACATTCTGATCTAGGTCTGAACTGTTTACCAAATACATTTTGGAGGTCTCCAGACTAAACTGGGTTAAGCTATGGCATGGAAATGAATTTACAGAGCAACATATGTATGACTGACACATTTATTTAACCCTTAAAGCGCCAATCACAACTGCAGCAGACGACAATTTCTTTTATTTTCTTTTTATTTTTCAGAGAAAACAAGTCTTGACACTTCATGTGAATCATCTGCTTGGCAGACAATTCACATGAAATGTCAACACTTGTTTTCTCTGAAGAATAAAAAAAAAAAATTGAAGGTCGTCTGCTACAAATTTTGCTTTAAGAGAAGAGTCCTGAAACTGTTTACTGAAATCAAAAAAGTTTACTGTACCTGCATCTATCTATAGTTGAGTTTAGTCTGCTGTATGGCTGTTGACATTCTTCATGTGCTGCCTTTTCTATGAACCAGGCTGAACATCTCCGACCTAAGGAAACAAATGGAACTTTACGGAAAATGATAAATGTGCAAGCCAGTAAGTTACTGTACTTGAGGTTATACTATACAATGTCAAAAAAAACCCAACAAACGTCTTGGTAAATCAAACTTCTACAGAGCTACACCTTAAAGGTAAACGACTCTGATATGGAT
This sequence comes from Anodontia alba, assembly GCA_964016985.1. NCBI lineage: Eukaryota > Metazoa > Mollusca > Bivalvia > Lucinida > Lucinidae > Anodontia > Anodontia alba. The sequence continues at coordinate 86,111,195 of OZ024821.1, forward strand.
GTATTCACATCCCTTTTCAATGGAAGTTACTCTTAAATGAAAAAATTGTTCCCCCTCAAATTGATTGATTGCGTTTGGGTTTAACGACATGTCAACCCATGTGGATCATTTTGTGTTATCTCCCAGAGAAAGGGAGAAAAGAGAAAGAGATAGTAGAAGAGATGAAAGAGAGGGACAGGGAAGAAAGATGAACAGGAATGCAAGTGACCACCCTCAAACTGTTTTCTTTGACAGCAATTCCTATTTTCTGAACAGGTATAAGTACAGTCATGTACAATGTACTAGAAAACAATTTCCCATCTGCAAAAAGTTGCCTCTCTCTGAAAAGCAGCAACCAAATCTCCATGTATATCCATTCACCTTATTAAGGGGACTAGATATACTTGGGAGACTTTCTGTCATTTTTTTACAACAAAAAGAAAAAAATCAGGCTTTATGACTTCCTGAATGCTTTTCTGCAAATCAAGTCCTTTCTGAAAAGGGGGCTATGCTAAAATGAAAAAAAAAGGGTCTACTCTAAAAGGAAAGAATTTAAGGGAGCAAATTGTTTCCTTTTAGAGTGGATGCTTTTCAGACAGAAGGCAGAACAATTATTTTAAAGTTGCCTCCCCTGAAAGTGTATCCATTCACCATGTCACAGCACCAGCTCCCCCTCCCCCCCTTAAAACAATAAAAAAAAAAAAATAAAAAAAAACAAGTCTTTTTCCTTAAGTTTACTTTATCTTTTTAGTAAATAGAGCTATTTTGTTATGTTAGGTAACAATAAAATGTTAAATTTTAATGACTTCTATCTTCTCTTTAGTGAAAAGAAAGGCATGGAGGGTTGAAATTTTTATAAGAAATATAAAAAAAAATTGTTTTTTTTTTTTTTGTTTTGTTTTGTTTTTTTCCAACTTCTTTAAACCAGAGTTTGTAACAATACTGCAATGTGGCTCGAAACTATGGTTTATTGGAAAAGAGTGGAATACTACAAGTAAAATCTTACTTTTGCAATATTCCAGGTTGAAATCTGGTGGCAATAAATCCCTAGCTCCTATTGTCCCTTCTCCTGTTAGATGAGTAATAATTGTTGTAATTTTACAATCCTGCATCTCCATCATCAGCTGATCTTTTACACAGTTGTACAAGTCAGTGAAAGCTCTACAAATATATACAAAATGTCATGAAACATATTTTAACTGCAGAATGTGATATACACTAGAACCGTTTTATAGGATGGTTCATTGTAAGACGGTTTTGGATAGAAAACAGTTTAAAGGTGTACCCCCCTCAAAAAAAGAGCTGTACCCACATGAAAAGGTATGGATTATACACAAAAATGACCATTAAAGTATCCAAAACAAAAAATGTATAAATTATGGTCATTTTTCTATATAATTTATACATTTTTGTTTGGTCATGTTAAGCTAACATGGTGACTGCTCTGGATCCCAGCAATAGTGTGTTTTAAATAGCTTTTTTTTTTTTTTTTTTTATTTGGGTTTCACGCCCTTTCAAGAATATTTTACTTATATCGAGCCGATCGTTCATCGAAGGTGGGCGAAAACCGGAGAACCCGGAGAAAAACCACCTGACCATCCGTAAGCAGAACTTGGCTTTCCCACATATGACCCGAGCTAGGCTTGAACCACAGCGGTGAGAAACCTAATGGATTAAGAGTCAACTCTCTTATCCACTAGGCTATGGGGGCCCGCTGTTATAAATAGCTTGTGGTGTATGTAAATGATGTGTTGTTTTATTAAGATACAGCAGATACTGAGTTTTATACTTACTTGCAGCTATCTGAGGCAGTTTCTATTGACGAAAGTTCATCTCTACATTGACCAGTAGCAATGTCTCTTACGTACGCACCATCAAGGCATTTATTCTGATCTGGAAAAGTTAGATAAATCATTTAACCCTAAATAAGGTGGCTGATGTGACTGAATACTTCTTGAGATGCTATTCAAACCAAAAACCTTTGTTAGTTTAATCAGGTCTAACATCATTTTCAACATCTTCCAATGGATGAGGCAGAGAGCTAAATGCTCCTTCCAGAGTATTGCATCACTGAAATATTGTCCCAATGATGCCATTGTACCTAGTTGCACTATTCTGACCAGGGCTGACAGTCCTAGCTCCGCGTTCTTAATTGCAGAATACCAAGCAAATAAGCTCCTACATGTAGCATCACTTTTGAAGTCTTTAGTATTACTTGGCTGGAGATTGAAGTAGAATGCAACATAAGATCTGGGTCTACCACCTTTACCACATCAACAAAATGGAGGAGTTTAAATTTTACATGTATGCAAAGATGTTATAATTCCAACTCAATAGGCTTACAGATATTTAGCCCAATCTGATTAACCGAGAGCAATTTGAAAACAGGATTTATACTTCGATAAATAAATGAGCAGGAATCCCGCAACCATTTTCTTTGCTCAAATTTCTAAAATGAGCTATTTTATTCATATTTTCAAAGTAATATTGCCTAGTTGGAATTATAAGAAATGAATTTAGTTTTCATGGATTTTATCAATGTTTTAGCAAATCAGTCAGAAACTTAAAATAAAGTCTTTTCAGTTTTCCTCAGTTTGTGATCATTACAAAAACACGCCTATTCAAATATATTGAAACTTTGACCACAAAAAAAAATGAAAGTTTTCAGATAAAAATTCTGATATTTTTCATATCTCTGCTCAAAAGCATAGAATGTGGTTACTCGTTAGAACTGCCTTGATAAGGCAGTTCTAACGAGTACCCACAATCTATGCTTTTGAACAGAAATAAGAAAAAATAATGTATACCCCTGTAAACCCCAGTTTTACTATTTAAAAGTGGGGTTTAAGGGCATCAGAATTATACAGATATGTTTTTGTGATGGATTTACTGGCAATTATATACTTATAAAATCCATAAAAATGAAATTTATTCCTATAATGTTGCCTTAATATTTAGGGTAAAATTCATTTTAACTACTTACCATAATATTCATAAAGGAATCCAATCCATATGTTTCTCATGTCAGCATCAAACTGTGACTGTAATACAGTGCTGAGTCGGTCATATGGCTTCGAAACTGACCAGAAAACTAGACCCATCACAACACTGCCCTCACTGAAAATATACATAATATACTGCCAGAACAAAATAAAAGCACTGCTAGGGATTGTCAAGTACCCTGCAACTGTCATACAAAGTGATGCCTTTGCTTAAGCATCTCAAGATATTCACTCTGTGAAAAGAAACTGTTGGTAGTCAAGGGCAGTAATAATGTAGAAAACAAAGAAATTTGTTTTTAAAACACTATTCGCCCAATTATATGCTTGTCCAGACAAAATACCAAAGTTGGAAAGGGGCAAAGCTATGACCAAATTAAGCTTAATTTTTTTTTTAAAAGTAATCAGTTGATCTACTCCTCAGCCACAACAAGCTCACCAAGTTTAAAGGCCCTCACTGAAATACTTATCAAGATATTTTTCTCACAAGATTAAAGCATGACAAAGGAACAGACAGATGGACAAACAACCCAATAGCAATATGCCCCCTCCAATTCTTTCGAAGTTGGGGGCATAATTATTTTGTAATAAGAGACCAACTGGAATGTATTTTTATTCAGTAAAATTAACACCCAACATTTTGTCATCAAAATCAACTCAGCCATGCCATACAAAAATGTGCTTTATGTGCATATGTGGGTAGTGAAGGTCTAGATCAGACAGTGCATTTGAGCAGTCTGATCAGGGACTTTGATAGCCACTTACAGAATCAATGGATACTGCAGAATAAATACCAAAGGCCACTATCAGACAGTGTGGCTTTACTGCCTCATCTCGATCTTTACTGGCCCCGAGGTTAAAAACTTTTTTCATGCGCAACACAGCTGAGTATGAAATTTTTCATGCTAATAAATTTCATATTACTAACAATGCCAAATTATTTCTTGCTAAACATAGATGAGCATGAATATTTCTCTGCTAATAAATATGAAAATGTCGACTATTCTTGGCATTTTCATATTTATTAGCAGAGAAAATTTCATGCTCAGCTAAGTTGAGTATGAAAAAAAGTTTTATAACTTTTTTCGTGCTCAACTCAGCTGAGTATTCTTTTTTTTTTTTTTTTTTTTTTTTTTTTTTCATGCTAAAAAGAATTCAAATTACTAACAATGCCAAATTATTTCTTGCTAAACATAGCTGAGCATGAAAATTTCTCTGCTAATAAATACCAACTATTGTTGGCATTCTCATATTTATTAGCAGAGAAAATTTCATGCTCAGCTGAGCTGAGGATGAAAAAAGTTTTATAACCTCGGGCCCTGAAGCCACTTTTACTCATAGCCAGGGTCAGTTGGTTTGTCTAGAGTTCTGTGTTTGTGATAATTATACATACTCTAACAGCAAGTAATTATGGTAAATGTCCTAAATTTTGTTCATCAAAGTGTCTGATAAAATGGCACATGCAATCAGTGCAGACCCAGATCAGCAAGTCTGATCAGGGTCGTCACTGTTTGCCACTCCACTAAGTATTTTAAGTAACAACGAAATTTTAGGACATTTGCAGTAAATGCAACAAAAAGAAAATGATAATCAAATAAAGGCAAAAACAAACTTACTAAAGATATTCTATATGACCACCACCAAACTCACTCAGAAGAGTAGAAGACTGAAAAGAAATAGAAACATGTGTCTAACTCTAATAACTATAAGGACATCAAATCTTGTCAAAAACCGGTGTTATATTTCAACAAAATTTACCTGAGCATGTCCAGGTCCATCACTATCTAACCTTTAACCAGCTAAACTCAAATATCAAAAGACATTTATTCAAAATTTCTCCTCTTCTGGCTCTTATGTGAGCAGAAAAATTACAAGATCAGGTTTCATACCAACAATTTCAAAGAATACTACAGAAAGTGCTGATGAACTGGGAAGGTCCTTGGATGCATACATATGCATCTATCTCTCCACCAACACATACATATGTATATATATATTTTTCCAGTGAAAATAAACTTCTGCCTAAACTGTTAATGTACCATAGTTATCTAAAAATGTTTCAGGAAAAGAAAAACAGACATTTGAGCCACAATAAGAGATAAGAGGTCCATAGGCCACTATACTCACCAGAACAAAAGTGGGTGAGCAAATCCGCTCTTGCAATCATAACCCTTTCACACTTTGAACTTGCACTTTGTACTTTCAAAGTTTGGTTTTTCAGTATTTAAATTTTGATATAAGTTACTTTTCATATTTAAAATAGGTCAAAGTCAACCAATGGTCACCATTTGAATAAACCTGGTAGGGCAGAGTCCTCTATGCTGCATACCAAGTTTCAAGGTCTTGTGCCTTTCAAGACCTGAGAAGAAAATTTTCAAAGCTTTTTACCATAGATAGGCATGGCGAATATCTTGATCATTTGACCCAATCCCATGAACACTTTCATTCCCCCATCCCACAGGGGCTCCACATATAATTTGGTTTCAATCAGCCCAGTAGTTTTAGAGGAGAAGATAAAAAATACTGAATGTCAGGCATCCAGGACAAAGGTCAGCAAATGACCTTGACCTTGACCTTTTGTAGTTATAAAAGTTCATTTGGTGATCAACTTTATATTAACTTTGAATGTCAAAGGCTTCACATAAATCCACAGTTTTGCCTTTTTCCCATACAAAAGCCTAAGTGACCAAATTTGACTTGCCATAAAATAGGTCAAAGTCAACCTAGGATCATCATGTGAGAAAAAGATTTTCAAAGGTTTTTACCGTATATGGGCATATGGCTGCCATCTTGGTCATATGACCCAGACATTATGAACAAACTTTTGTTTCCCAACCCCATGGAGGTTCAATATGTAATTTGGTTTTAATTGGCCTAGAAGTTTCAGAGGAGATGTCATTTGAAAATGTTGACAATGCCGATGCCGAAGATGGATGACAGACCACTGCCTATCCTATAAGCTGCCCTGGACCCTTTGGCTCTGGTGAGCTCAAGATGTACATCTGACATTTGCACTCAGTGAAGGTCAGTATGCACGTCTGCACAGTCTACCATATATATCCTATTGGAACACCTTAATATACTTATCCTAAAAATTGAAAAAAGTCTATTTTACTACCTGTGATGTGTCTAAAATAGTGCTGGATGAGTGGTAAACAGTGTGGACGCTGATCAGATGCCACATTATGATCTGGATCTACACTCTTTGCTCAAGCCTGTCTGTCCCAATATTTAAGGTTATTACTGTAATCAGACTGATGGGAATTGTTGATAGAAGCCATCTATGGTTCTTCAAGTGGACAGTGGGGAGAGTCTGGAGAATAACCAATCACCCAGATGCACAGGGTGGTCTGAATCTCCACTGGGTGGACATGTCAGAATGTAAACTTACTCACTTTGAAGTGTATTTTTGTACATGTCTTATAGCTCCAGATAAGGCCCTTTTTTCTACCAAAAAATATCGATATTTTTCTTTTTTTTTGTCACAAAAAAAAAAACTATGTTATGGGTACTCGTCACAAGTGCATCTGAGAGGTACTTCAAATGAATACCCACAAGATAACTAATGCATCTAGGAAGAACCATCATCCTTCAGTACTCAAGGGGACTGATCAATATACTGCAACCGGGTCCCAGTTGTTCAAAGCATTGTTAGCTTAACAAGCTCGTTAGTGGTCAAAATATAAACTGTTCTAGTAAGTACAATATCTAATTCACAGGTATTTTTGCTAAAAAAAGGTGAGTAGCTTTTGCAAATGCGTGCTTTTGCAAATTAGTGTCTATGCCATATTTAATGATCAAAGTTTTAACAATACTTTAACTAACAACATTGTTAGTTTTGAACAACTGGGCCAAACATTTCTCTGACAGTAACCAAGTCATAAGACCAATTAAGATCAATAAGAAACATACCAAGTGTGAATATCTCTGGACAAAGTTCTTGTAAGCATCACTAGAATTTTTCTCCATTTCCTGTATAAATGTCTCATTCTCGAAATGCAGCTCAGCCACCCAGCGAACACCTGTCATAACAATAATCAGCTTTCTGTTAACACATACTGTTCTAGAAAAATGAATCATTAAAAAAAAAAAAAAAAAAAAAAAAAATTAAGGGGACTTGATACGCTTGATAGCTTTTCAATCATCTTTAAAATGGAGACAACTTTTGTGGTTTCCTGTTTGCATTCCTCCACTTGTTAATTGTTCCATAAAAACATATCTTGTGAAAAAATTGCTGGAAGACCAATTCCAGTGAGTAGCCACAAGAAAATACAAAAAGGTTTTGGTTTGGTTTGGAGTTAATGGCCCAGTCAATTCTGTTAAGGTCATGTCAAGCCAATCAGTTTACCTAACCACACTTTTCCTGGGCAGGCTTAGTCTTCTAAGCATTAAACAGTACTTGTGCACATTTTTTCGCCAGAAACTGACAACTGCCCTTCTTGAATCAGCAAAAGGGAGAGAATGACCTTGGAAAATACAAAAAATGTACCAAAGGACTCGTTAAAGAGAAGTATTTGTTGATAATTTTGAGATGTTTTCTTATTTCTCCATAATACTCATTATAAATGCTTCACTTTATTAAGGAGTATTTGATGATAATTTTGGGATTATAAGAATCCAGCATGAGCGTCCATGCAGGATAGGAAAATCTCACCGGAGAAGTAGGAATTTCAACCTGGCATGAGGCTTGCCAGGTCCCTAGTTGAAATTCCTGCCCCCTAGGGTATTCCCCTATCCTGCATGGCTGGCTCATGATGGATTCTTTTTCTCCCACCTTTAAGTGGACTGGCTCATGATGGATTATTTTTCTCCCACCTTCCAAGATGTGGCCATGTGAGATTGAAGTTTCTCAAATGGGCAAAAAACCTCATCTCATACAGACAAAGGTGGGAGAAAATATTCTCCAGTTCTCCATAAAAACGTGTGTTGTTGGTACTGATTAGAATTGCCTTGGCAAGCTTAGGCACTTTTAATGAGTACCCAAAACATGTTTTTATGATGAAATAAGGAAACTTATCCCAGAACTATCACCAAATACTCCTTCTTAGCTAGTCCTCTGGACCATATCCTAAATTAAAGCTATTGTATAATTATTCACGAGAAACTATTTCACACTAGTGACTTACCTTCACAGTTATCATAATAGCTCCATTGTCTATTTGTCATGCTGTAAATATTTTCACCAATTTCCATTTTAATTTCTGTATGGTTACAATATACATCTTCAGCTTCCATTGCTTGTAGAATACAGTTCACAAAATTGTTGAAATTTCTGCAATTAAAACATTTTTTAACCTTAAAGCACTAAGCAAAATTTGTAGCACACTACTTTCTATTTTTTTTTTTTTTTTTTCATTTTATTTTTTATAGTAAATAAGTCTTGACATTTCATCTGAATCATCTGCTTGGCAGATGAATTACATGAAATGTCAAGACTCATTTTCTTTGAAAATAAAATACTGTTCTTACTTTTTTTGAAGAAAGGTTTAACTTTTCCTTCAACTATCTCCTTTGTAAATTATATTATCTAGGCCAATACAAAACCTTATTCTATCAAAAAAAACATGAAAACAGCCTCTCATTTTTTGTCTGCCATTATAGGAACTTCTCCATTTTGGTTGTTTTCCTTAATTTGCCAGACTAGTTATTTGTTTTCTCAGAAAGATAGAGTGTACCATAAACAGTTGTATGGTAAATTTTCAACACTTTATTCCATATATTTTTCTGTTAGTCATTGTTTCTTAAAATACCTTGTGGAATGTCCAACAGTGTAGATCCTGATCAAACAGCTCATGAAGGAGTATTCTGATCTGGGTTTGCAACTGTTTGCATATGCCATTTTGTTGGAAACTGGTGTATAAAATTTTAGGACATTTACTGTACTGTAGATTCAATTTTGAGAAAAACATCATTTTCCGATATTTTTGTGACTGTTTCAGACAAACTGTACTACCTATACAAGTCACAGCTGGCAATTCCTTGGATTTCCTTAAACAGTTGACTCTCATTACCTCGAGGTTCAAGGGACTCTCTGATATACTTTGAGATACCTGTACCTCAAGGCAGAAGTGAGGAAAAAAATAAATCGAAAAATCACATTTCACAAATAATATGTAACCTGATGTTAAAGATATATTGATAATATTGTGAAAAAGAGGAGAAAATGCTCCTTAGGAGATATTTCTCCTCTTTTTCACAATATTTTGTTACCTGTTATTAGATTTCCATGTTAAAACAGGGACCAGATTTTCACTTTGAGATAAGCGGGATATTCGAGATTAGTGTTTGTTTGTGTTGAGGTTTTACGGCCCAGTCAACCCAATGGGGTCATGTCGAGCGCGGTCAGTTTACCTAACCACACATTTACTGGGCAGGCTTAGTCCTCTTAGCGGTTTACCAGTATTGTGCACATTCTTTCGCCAGAAACTGACAACTGCCCTTCTTGAATCAGCGGAAGGGAGAGAATGACCGTAGAAAATATTTCATGATCAATCTCCACGAAAGAATGTTTCTGACCTCGGCAGGGATTGAACCCGTGATCTCCTGGTGTCCAGTCGGACGCGCATCCAACTGAGCCACCGAGGCCGGCTCGAGATTAGTGAAGTCGAGATATGTTCAGAAAATAAGGGATATGGTATTTACCAAAACTCCTAACCATAATTCTCCTAAAATTTGAACAAGTGCATTTGGTGACCTGATGATGTACATAAAAGCTTTCTGGCTGAATGGTAAACAGTGAAGACCCAGATCCAACACAGCATTCTTTGGCATTTGATCTAAGTCTACACTGTTTGCTCAGGCACATCTGTCCAAATAATTAGGGTAATAAAAAAAGGTAATTTCTTTATACGAAAATTATTTCATGACTGATTTTTATTATTGAGATTTTTGTGGTGGATAAAGTAACATTAACCCTAATCACAAGTGCAGCAGACAACATGTTATTTTTTATTTTCTTTTATTTTTATTTTTTCAGGGAAAATAAGACATAACATTTGATGTGAACTGTCTGTCTAGCAGATGATTGACATGAAATATCAAGTCTTTATTTTCTCTGAAAAAAAAAAAAAAAACAATAAAAAAAATCTGGGCCCAGTTGTTCAAAACGTTAGTTTACCTATTGTTAAAACTTAAAAATGGCATAGATGCTAATATTTTTTCAGCAAAAATACTAGTGAGTTAGATATTGTACCTACTAGAACAGTTAACATTTTGACCACTAATGAGCTTGTTAAGCTAATGACACTTTGAACAACTGGGCCCAGAATGTCACCTGCTACAATTCTACTTAGTGCCTTAAAGGTTAAAACTTACCTGCAGCTATTGGTATCATTCATATAATTCACAAAATTCATCCGTTCATTCTGACAGCTTGGTTCAAACTGAGATTTAATATAATCTATATCCTTACAAATCTTGGCTTCTGAAAACAAAACAAATAAAAATTTCTGTATTTATAAGATGATTAATGCCTTGAACACAGTCCAGAATATGTGAACACTCAATATTACAAATATACTGCTGCAACAGACAGGGATCCAAAGTAAAAGTTCCATGGGTTGTTCCTGCCATAGAAGTTTTAATACAGTGAACCCTCAATACAACAACAGCATTTGTTCCCAAAGAGGTTTCCATTAAAATGAATTTGCTGTTGTAAAGAATCTTTAATGAACAGAATGATATGTAAGAAAGGCCTTGTTTTTTCTTATTTCCTCATAGAACATATGTTTTGGATATTTGTTAGAATTGCCTCTCTGAGGCAATTCTAACAAATATCCAAAACATATGTTACTTGAAGTTTTAATGCAATATTCTTGCATACTTTCTCATTCTGTCACCTCTTGAGCGAAGGTTTCGTGACATTCAAATTGTCATTATAACGAATTTTGTCGTTGTATCGAGTATCGGTACAAAGAGGGTTGACTATATCATGAAATGAAGCTAGAAATTTGTTCAAAATAGCAAAGAAAATGTCCAGGTAGTGCCAACATCACAGAACATAGCCTATTGATGACTGCAAGAGAAAGTTTGTTTGAGTCAGAATTATGTTGTTATGTTATGTTGAGCAGGTCAGTTAATCTACTCACACTTTTCTTGGTCAGGCATACTCCTCTAAGTGGTTAACCAGTACTTATGTACACACTTTTGCCAGTAACTGCCAGTAACTGACACCTATCCTTCTTGAATCAGCATAATGGGTAGAAAGACTGTAGAAGTCATTTCATGGTCAATCTCCATGAAAGTTATGTGGCTGAGCTAGGATTCGAACTTGCAACACCTGGATCTACAGTCAGACAAACTACCAACTGTGCTATGAAGTCAGGCAGAGAAAAAGTAAACAAACTATGATATTTCATAGTACATGCAGCCAAACAAAGAAAAGCAAAATAATCAACTATCTCCTCTCCAAAGATAGTGATCACAATGCCAGACAGGATTTACTGAACAAGATATTCAACATGATCAAACACAAAACAAGAACTGTCACAGGACAGCATAGCTTGCATGAATCGTGTTTTGCCTATAAAAATAAAACCAAAAAATTCAAGGTCATTCACGTGGATCAGGATGGTACAACTTAGAAGTTTAGACCAGTATCTAACATCAGGGCAAATATGAACTACTTCCATCCAGAGGCTCAGGAGATACAGTTACTTAACCCTTGTCATGCTGAATAAAGATGCCACACCCACTTCTAATTTTCAGCCAATCAGATTACTTGATCAAGGTTGTTGATATAAATTCACATACTTAATGGCAAACAGTGCAGATCCAGATCAGTTGGCTTCTTCAACTGATCTTGATCTACACTGTTTGCAAAGGCAGGGTATATCCACGTTCAGCAGGACAAGGGTTAAGACAAGTGCTTCTTTAAAACAGGTATACTTTACACTCATTTTTCTCTGATGGGAACTAAATAAACAGGCTTTAAATGCAAGTGATTGCTTAATACAGGTGGCCTTTATGACAAGATTGACTCTATAGCCTTTTAAAACCTTTCATTGAAACCTTAACCAACGCCTATGCCAAGCTGTGGTAACTGCTATAGCTCTCTCTGTACTTTCTTACAAGAGAGCTAAAAAGCCCATATGGCATGCAGTCACACAGCCCACTAAAGAACAAACAAGAACTTGGAATGGTCAGTAGTAACTACTAAAAAAAAAAAAAAAAAAAAAAATAGTGCTGGGATTAAAATTGATTTTACTAGTACAAAATCTTTTTAAATCACTTTCATGGAACAAGGATGAGGTTCCCTGACGCTGAGTCAGAGCTTAAGAAAACCCTTAAGAAAACCCCCAGTAGAACCATAGACGGCCAGATCAAAATCACGCACAGGTTATGAATAATGACCACATCTCCTAATAAAGAAAATGCTCAATAAATATGTTTGTTAATTTTTGGAATGCATCTTGTGTGTACTATGTTTACCGGCATCTACCCAAAGTATTGGGGCACCTTATCTACTTACATACTTGTCCCAGAATTTGAACTAGTCCATTCTATTACCTCTTGATGTGTCTAAAATATTGCTGTGCCTAAAATTTTGTTGCATACATGGCAAACAGTGTAGACCATGATCAGCTGCTGTGTTCTGTGGCATCTGATCTGAGTCTACATTGTTTGCAAAGACCGATCTGTCCCAATACTTAGGGTTATTATGGTACTCACTGTAATCACTCTAGTAAGACAATTAAACTCTGACTTGCTGAATAAATTAAGCTGCCACGCCCACTTCTAATTTCACGCCAATCAGATTACTTGATCCAGGTTTTCACATATAATGACAAAACAGTGCAGATCCAGATCTGTTGGCTTCATCAGAAGCCAACTGATCACTGATCTGGATCCTTATTGTTTGCTAAGACAGGGCACGTCATGTTCAGCAAGAGAAAGGTTCAAATGGGAGTTGAATTCATATAAGCCAAATGGCTTTCTTTTTTCAAATCCCTTTTGTATAGAGTACTTATAGCAATGTATGGTGCAATTTGTTGCTCTTTTGTAGATTTTATTCAAATAAACCACAGTTCAAACCAATTAAATCACAACCTCTTTATAACACTATTGTTGAGATCCAAAGCAGAAACCATATTAGTTAAAAAGCCCTGTTGTATCCAAACAAAATGTATGGATTATATAGAAAAATGATCATTTATGGTCATTTTCCTATATAATCTATACATTTTCAAAGATAAATGGTTACTTTGTATATAATCTATACATTTATGGGATCTATCTTCCAAATGTTTTATATCCAAATTTGTTTTATAACAAACTGTGTTATAATGAGGCTTTGGTGTGTGATGAACACCCACAAGGATATTTTAGTGCGAAAATTATCACAAATTATTCCCACAAATATAACTGTATCAGGAGCTATGGAATCATTTGATTTCTGGGCATCCAATCATTTGATTTCTGGGCATCCACCTCTATTACAACCATGGAAAAATGCTCTAGATGCCTGTCAAATAATGCCCAACATGGAAAAAAGGCCCTTTTGCCATATGCGAATAGCAAAGGTCCAGATGAGAGTGCACATCTGAGCAGTCTGATCTGGACATTCTTTGTTCAACGACATATATACAATAACCATTAATTCTGTGAGCAGACAACGAATGCTCAGATCAGCCTGCACATATATGCAGGCTGATCAGGGACAGCATTGTCTGCAAATAGCATAGGGGCCTATTTTGTGTATGGTGCATCATATGGCAGTACAGAAATTTGATGATAAGACCACTAAAACCACAATTTTCAGACACCATATTTCCTCATCATAATTGAGCCCAGGCACATGCAAGATTGCTTGTGTGCCAAGCAAAGACTCTGATCAGCCTGCACAGCCATGCAGTCTGGTCAGAGTCTTTACTGGGTGCTTTTTGGGTAGCCAAGGATCAAATGTGTCTTCAGGTGGACACCCTGACACAGGAAGACACTGATCAGTCCGTTCAAATGTGCAGGTTGGTCTCAGTCTTTGCTGGGCTCACATACAATCTTGAAGGAAATGCTGTGCTTCAGCTCAATTACCAAACAAATTGCTATTCTGATTCCAGATTCATGGCTGAAGAAAAGAAAGCACCCTCAATATGAACCAGCTTAAATATCTATGTATCAAATGGTATGGAATTTTATTGTTCAAACACATGCTTTTAATACCCTACCACTATCGTGTGTGGGAGGCAGATACTCTGTCAAATAAAAGCACTGCAAGCATAATACCCCGCCATAGGAATTATTTGTGTATGTATTAAAGTTATCGTTGCGAAAATGTCGGGAAAGAAAATGACGGAGGGACAGATAACAATCCTAAACTAGATCTTAATAATATCAATGGACAGATAACAATCCTAAAGCAGATCTTGATAATATCAATGCATATAGCAAGTTTGGTTAAAAGGCCTTATTATTTACTCAAGTTATCATCCAGAAATGCAAATATAGACGTGTCTCGGGCAGATAACTCCGTAAAAATTTGACGAAATTTGCCCATTAGCAATTCCAAACCTGATCTCCTTACTGTGAATACATATAGCAAGTTTGGTTAAAAATCCCTTGTTATTTACTAAAGTTATCATCCAGAAACGAAAATATGGGTGTGTCTCGGGCAGATAACTCCGTAAACATTTTACGAAATTTGCCCATTAGCAATCCTAAACCAGATCTTCTTAATGTCAATGCATATAGCAAGTTTGATGAAAATTCATTGTTATTTCCTCAAGTAATCATCCGGAAACGAAAATATGGGCGTGTCACGGGCAGATAACTCCGTAAAAATTTGACGAAATTTGGCCATTAGCAATCCCAAACCAGATCTCCTTAATGTCAATGCATATAGCAATTTTGGTGAAAATCCCTTGTTATTTACTCGAGTTATAGTCCAGAAACGAAAATATGGGCGTGTCTCGGGCAGATAACTGTCAAAAATTGACGAAATTTGGCCATTAGCAATCCCAAACCAGATCTCTACAATATCAATGCACATACCAAGTTTGGTGAAAATCCATTGATGTTTACTCATGTTATCATCCGGAAACGAAAATATGGGCGTGTCTCGGGCAGATAACTCTGTCAAAAATTGAAGAAATTTGCCCATTAGCAATACCAAACCAGATCTCCACAGTATCAATGTACATACCAAGTTTGGTGAAAATCCACTGATGTTTACTCAAGTTATAAATGACGAAATTTGCCCATTAGCAATCCAAAACCAGATGGCTACAATATAAATGCACATATCATTTGTTTGTTTGTGTTGAGGTTTTACGGCCCAGTCAACCCAATGGGTTCATGTCGAGCGCGGTCAGTTTACCTAACCACATGTTTACTGGGCAGGCTTAGTCCTCTAAGCAGTTAACCAGTATTGTGCACATTCTTTCGCCAGAAACTGACAACTGCTATGCACGTATCAAGTCTGGTGAAAATTGATTGATATTTATTCCAGTTATCATCCGGAAATGAAATTACAGATAGGCAAATAACTCTGTCAAAAATTGACTAAATGAATGGAAGGGCATTTAGGTGTCCAAATACTTAGGTTAAATATAGTATGGTAAATGTCCTAAAATTTTGTACACCAAAGTTTCTAGCGAATTGGCATAGGCAAGCAGTGCAGACCGAGATCAGACTGAAGGAGCAGTCTGATCAGGGTCCTCATTGTTTGCTGCTCCACTAAGCATTTTAAAAAGCAACTGCATAAAAAGCAAAATTTCAGCCAAAAAGTATTGAAGAAAAGTGTATGAAACTTTAGGACATTTACCGTAAAAAAAATTAACAAGCCTACCTTTACACCTCTGAGGGTGAAATCCAGCCAACTGTTCACTAATATGGCCAGAATATTTGTGTAAGGATGTCCAAATGTGGTCATCAGGACATAGATCTCTGTGTGGCAGGTGAGCTTCCTCAGCACAAAAAACAAAATCGTCAAACATACTGAAAACAACAGCAAACACAGATTAATTCATTTTAGACTGAACAAACTCCTCCATACT
Source organism: Anodontia alba (assembly GCA_964016985.1). NCBI lineage: Eukaryota > Metazoa > Mollusca > Bivalvia > Lucinida > Lucinidae > Anodontia > Anodontia alba. The sequence continues at coordinate 86,127,162 of OZ024821.1, forward strand.
ACATACTGGAAAGGTCCAAATTCAATTTACTGTATTTCAGGCTATGTGATTTAGATATTCCTAGAGAAAAATAGCTAAACTATTTGCAAACAGTGGAGTGGCATTTTGTGGGATCTTATCTGGGTCTGCACTGTTTGCCAATTACACTTTTGTGGGTCTCCAGACTAAAATTGGTTGAGGGTAAATGATACACATTCAAGGCAGACAACTAATGTTTTTTGCAGTAAAGCAAACAGGAGATCATAAAGTTGTATATTACATGCATAACCAAGAAATACCATGATTTCTACCAATCATAAAACTGATATTTTCCTTGTTTTCTAAGAAGAAATATTTCCTCTTAGCCAGGGAAATAAATCTCTTTAACCGGAACTACTTTTTTTTTGTAACATATGAACGGCCTAGATTTTGACCCGTGGGATGATCTCAAATCCTTACTTACCGGCTGAAAATGTTTAAATCCATATACTTTTTTCGTTGAATCAGGTCACAAACATAGAAATTAATCCTATCTGAGCATAGAAACACATAAATATCCATTTAAATGGGAATATTTTATCACTTTTCAATCTCTCGATTCTTTTAGTTTTTCAAAATGGCGCCCGAGTGTTCACTGCTTCGAACTGTCAATGTCAGTGTATTACTACACCGACCCAAAATAGAAATGACAGCGTAAACAAACTGGCAGACTAGACTTGCCACAAAAGCCTCTTAAATGGTGTACTCTATTGCGGCGAAATGCATGTAATATACAGTTTATTCATTTCTCCTATTTTAAATATGGGATTTATAAACCGAGGGAGGTAAAAAAAATCCGATAAAGAAACGAGTGCTTTGCACTCGTTTCTTTATCGGAAGCACTTGTTTCTTTATCGGATTTGTTTTACCTCCTTTATGGATTTAAACTCTATCTCCATATAATCTAGCAAATGTATTCATTACCCTTATAATTTAAAGATTAAAAATTAAAGTTAAAGAGTTACAGTTAAGTCTGGTAACATTGACAGGTTACCTTTTAGAATATCTTGGTTTTCAGTATTAGCACTTCTAAAACATTCCATTTTACACATCATAGTAAAATTGCAAATGCATGTGCCAAGTATTCAGTTTAGCAGACATTTTTATATCTGACATTACACTGGAATGTCGTAAAACTTGAAAGTGTACACTGTAATTACCATATGTATTCAGACAGACAGGCCTGAGCAAAGAGTATAGACCCAGATGAGACGCCGCTAAATGCGGCATCTCATCTGGGTCTACACTGTTTGCCACTCATCCAGCAATTTTTAGACAAAACATTGGGTAGTAAATTTGTACTTGTTCTAAGTTTAGAACAAGGATGGTAAGGAGATGTAGTGTCCAAATACTTAGGGTAAATATATTATGTGACATACTTTAGGCTATGAATGTACCCCTGCACAATGTTAAGCTACAAAATGGCAAAGAAATTTCAGCAGGTAAATAGATTCAAAATGTTATTGTTGCAAGTACATGTAACAACATATTTATTTATCTTAAATTATTTCATTTGATTGAAGACCACAACATAATGTTAAGAATTATTTAGTTATTTTTTTTTTTTTTGAGAATCAAACATAAGCACTTTATTGACCTTCTTTGCAAACGAAGACAGTTCAGACTGCAAACGTAAAGTTAAAAGTAAGTAATGTAGATACAGTTTCTTTTTCAAGAGCATAAAACTTTGGATCAGAGCAGGATTCAGAAGTGGTATCCCTCGAACTGAAGTCTAACATGCTACCACAGCACTCCATTAACAATCAAACTGTTCCTAAATTAACTAAACCCTTACCTCAAGATAAGGACATCCAGATATTGTTCTCATTTCCCTACAAAGTTACAGTGGACTCTCGTTACGACGACAGCATTTGTTCCCAAAGATGTAGCCAATAAAATGAATTTGCTGTTGTAAAGAATCCTTAATGGACAGAATGATATGTAAGAAAGACCTTGTTTTATTCTTATTTCCTCTTAGAACATTTATTTTAGATATTTGTTGGAATTGCCTCACTGAGGCAATTCTAACAAATGTCGAAAACATATGTTGCTTAAAGTTTTATTGCAATATTCTTGCATAACATCAGTAACTATCACCTTTTAAGCGAAATTTTCGTGAGATTCAAATTGTCATTATAAAAAATTTTGTCGTTGTATCGAGTGTCTGTATAAAGAGGGTTGACTATATATGTTCTTTAACTCATTAAATGTGCCTCACACAAACAATGAATGAGAATACAATGGCCCAAATTCATAAAAAACAGATCAGCCCATTTGCACAGTCTGATCAGGACCTTCTCCATTTATCAATATATTCTACAGCATTCAGTCATTCTGTAAATGGTTGATTAAAGCTGTGAGCAGACTGCAGTCTGATCTGGGCTTATGGTGCCCATGTGAAATAAAGGCCCTTTTCTTGCATTAAAATATGAACTTCATTTAGCTAACAAATGACATATCTTAAAGTAGAGAATTGGGCTCTACCTTTCTTAAGCTGTTGTCCTTGACATGGTTGGCACTAACTCCCACAGAGCCTATGGCCAATTGCTAGGAAATACCTTTATGCCATACACTGTATCAAAAGTAACCCTTGCCCTGCTGAATAAATTAACATGCCATGCTCACTTCTAATTTTCAGCCAATCAGATTACATTATCAAGGTTGTGATACAAATTCACATACTTTGAGACAAACAGTGAAGATCCAGATCAATTGGCTTCTTCAGAATCCAACTGATCTGGATCTATACTGTTGTAAAGGCAGGGTACATATGGGTTCAGGGTTAACATTTAGATGTATTTACAGAACAACACATTACAGTAAATGTCCTTAACACTTTATTCCAAATTTTTTCCCCAAGTTTTGATGCAGTCTGATCTGGGTCTACACTGCTTGCATATGTCATTTTGTTAGGAACTTTGGTGTATGAAATTTTAGAACACATACCATAGATGTATATTCAGAGCAGTACAAAATTGTTTGCCAGATAACTTACATGCATGGGTCACTAAGACCTCTTAATACTATTGGAGCACATCTTCCAACAACTATGTCAACCACAGTAGAAGGTGAAGGACACTCTTTGCGGGGTGTCTCTGAGGTCACATTAGCTGAAAAAGTGAATATATGATGATAAAAAATAAAGCCATAGGCTAAATGATTGATTGAGTTGAGGCATAACGACACATCAACCCTTGTGGGATATTTTGGGTCGTCTCCCAGAGAAAGGGAGAAAAGAGATAGAAGAGATAGGAGATGAGATGGAAGAGAGGGACAGGGAAGAAAGTGAAACAGGAATGAAAGTGAAGAAACAGATGAAATAAAAACATTTCCCCTCTACCCTTACCTGCTTTAAGGATTGTAAGCCAATCCCAGTTAGATGCCCCAGTGATTAAGATACACAACACCTTCCACCCACACCCAACCACCCCCAAAAGCAATAGGCTAAACATCAGTCTTTATAAACAGTGAAAATCCAAGTAAAATAATCTTATTAAAGCAAACATACTATTTGCCAGTCTGCTTTTGAGTTTTGTCAAACCCAGTGTTACCAGCCAAGCATAATGAGAAAGAAATGAAAGTGAAACCAGCAACAAGCTTTAAATTATTAACAATATTTATTCACAAAAAATAAGACATGATTCAAAATAAAAAGAATATAAGTTTCAAGTTTATGTCATAAAGTTCCTCAGAAATAATCCACAAGAATTTATCAAACAAATCCTTTGAGTAACAGTTTCTGATCCCACAATTTGAAGTTCCTGAATTCAGAATTTAAGTCCAGAATGAATCAAATTTTAAAGTAATCCAGTATAGAATACTTTCCAGTGAAAGTACACAAAGATGCCCATACGAAAATCTTTTCTCATTATATAATATCAAAGAACATTCTAGAAAAAGAATTTACTAGGCATCACTCATTTTCCAGTTTTAGTCAAGAACTTTCTAAATGTTCTATGACATACCAAAAATAACTCAGTCTAGAATCAAGAACATAAACAACTTGCTATTGTAAACATGTTTTTCCAGAAAGTTCTATTTATATATATAGAAACTTGTAGTAAACTTGAAAATAATTATACTTAAAATAATCAAACACCCTATATATAACACCTATTTATTTAAAACCCTTGTAGTGGTGTAAAGCAATGGTCTAAATTCAAAAGATGGTTGAGTCTATTTTAGGTATCATCTATGGAACCATGTATATATGTCATAGCTCTATCTCTTAGTTCTCTGGGTAAAATTTTCAGCAGATGATATATTAAAATATTTTTCTTATTGTTCTCAGAAAATAGGATTTGACATTTCATGCAAATTGTCTCTAATCCAGTTTTCTGGGAAAAATATCACCGATTTCCCTTCTGTTGAATTAGCCCAGAGAGAGGTAAAGGCTAAAAAGGCTAAATTAGGAAGGTATCTGTATAATACAAGAATTACGCGGAACTTGATGTTGCACCTGCACAGGGCAAAATCACTGGAGCATGAAATCTAGTTCAAAGGCACTGATCATAGTGCATGCTTGAAAAGTATGTCAAAGACATTTACTATGCAAGGTTTTACATTCGCAGCTATCACCGCTACCCAGAAACACACTTTAATGATAGACTTGACTTAAAATCATGACAAAGCCACTCGAGCGTAAAATCTAGATCAAAGGCACCAGGTGTTAGTGCATGCTTAAAGATGATGTTGCAGACAACTACTATGCCAAGTTTGACACTCGCAGCTATCACCACTTCAGAGAAACACATTTTAGTGCTGGACTCAGTGTAAAATCAGGACAAAGTCAATGGAGTGTGAAATCTAGGTCAAGGGCACCAGGTCATAGTGTGTGCTTGAAGGACACATCGAGGACAATTACTATGCATGGTTAGACACTCGCAGATCACCACTACAGAGAAACACACTTTAATGCTAGACTCAACGTAAAATCATGACAGTCGCTGGAGCATTAAATCTAGGTCAAAGGCATTGGATCATAGTGTCTGCTTGAAAAGAACAATTACTATGCAAGGTTTGACACTCACACCTATTACAGCTACAGAGGAACACACATTAATGCTAGACTAGTAAAATCATGACAAAATCAATTTAGTGTGAAATCTAGGTCAAGAGAAGCAGGACATAGTGCGTGTTTGAAGAGTATGCAGAGAACAATTATTATGCAGGGTTAGACACCGGCAGCAATCACCACTACAGAGAAACACACATAAAAATGCTAAAATCATGACAAAGTCAATGGAACATGAAATCTAGGTCAAGGGCACAAAGTCATAATGTGTGCTTGAAGAGAAGGACAATTATTATGAGGACAATTACTATGCAAGGTTTGACACTCACACCTATCACAGCTACAGAGAAACACGCTGTATTGCTAGACTCAAAGTAAAATCATGACAAAATCAATGGCGTGTGAAATCAAAGTCAAGGGAAGCAGGACATAGTGTGTGTTTGAAAAGTATGCAGAGAACAATTATTATGCATGGTTAGACACTGGCAGCTATCACCGCTACAGAGAAACACATTTAAAAATATTAAAATCATGACAAAGTCAATGGAACTTGAAATCTAGGTCAAGGGCACAAGGTCATAATGTGTGCTTGAAGAGCATGTCGAGGACAATTACTATGCAAGGTTTGACATTCACCACTATCAGCACTTCAAAGAAATACACTTTAATGCTAGACTCGATGTGAATAATGCTAGACTCAATGTAAAATCATGACCAAGTCGCTTGAGCATGAAATTTAGGTCAAAGACATCAGATCATACTGCTTGCTTGAAGAGTATGTCTAGGGCAATTACTATGCAAGGTTTGACACTCACAGCTATCACAGCTTCAGAGAAATACACTTTAATGCTAGACTCCATGTGAATAATGCTAGACTCAATGTAAAATCATGAAAAAGTCACTCATGCATGAAATCTAGGTCAAGGACTCTGGTTCATAGTGCATGCTTGAAGAGTATGTCGAAGACAATTACTACGAAAGGTTTGACACTTCCAGCTATCACTTCTTCAGAGAAATGCATTTTAATGCTAGACTCAACGTAAATTGTTGACAGATGGATGGACAAACGAACAGACAAATTCAAAAAGGCTTTGAGTAATGATGCTTGACTTATTTAGAAATGTAACACCACCCCCACCCCTTATTTCACCACTTTATATGGTTAAGAACAGATGGGGTATCATGAGATTCAGAAATTAGTAGGAAGTTTATGAGATGATTAAGTCAAATAAGGCATCATCTCTGGAGTTTTACTACACACTATCACATTCCAAGACACCCCATCATGAAAATATGCCTATATAATTTTAACCCCCTTAAACCCCACTTTTATATAGTAAAACTGAGGTTTACAGAGGTATACATTATTTTTCTTATTTTTACTCAAAAACATAGATTGTGGGTACTCATTAGAACTGCCTTGCCAAGGTGGTTCTAACGTATACCAACAATCTATGTTTTGAGCAGAAATGTGAAGAAAATTAGAATTTTTATCTGAAAGTTTTCATTTTTTGGTGGCAAAATTTTCAGAAAATTTGAATAGGCATGTTTTCATAATGCCAACTACAACACCCACTTTATATGGTAAAAAATATGGAGTATCATGAGGTTCAGAAATTATGAGGAAGTTTATGAGATGGTTTTAAGTAAAATGAGGCATCATTTTTGGAGTTTTACTACACACCTTCACATTCCTTGACGCTGATTTCTTGTGGCCTTGTAGCTGGTGGAAAATAACTTGACAGTAGCTCATAATTAATATGGAAGCCCAAACTTAAGGCTGGAGCCAAGTCAGCAATTGTACAGTTAGTAATTTCATTGTTACTCATGTCTGTGTCTCCTCGAACAGCACTCAGGAAACACATCAGAGTTTCCTCAAACAAACTGAAAAAAATAGATGAACATGGCTACAAATAAGAGGGGGTATCCACATAATATCTTTCTTATTTTTCAATGAAATCATATGTTGTGGGTACTCATTAGAAGTGCCTCACTGAGGCACTTCTAATGATTTACCACAACATAAGTTTTTGTGGAGAAATAAGAAAACCATCAATACTTTTCATTTGAAAAAAGCACCTTATTTGGAGCTATGGAAGAAGCTATGTTAGGAGAAAATCTGCCACATAACAAAGATGCTTTTGTCATAACTGAACAGTGCAGGTCAACAGCCAAGTTCCAGATAATGAAGTACGAGGGCAAGTCAATAAGTAACCACCCTATCCCATTTCCAATTGATCGAGAAACCCAAGATTTTCATGCCTTGTTTCAATACATGTTTTAGGCCTGAGGGCTAAATTGCATCCTTATCTTGTCATTCACTCATGAAATACTGAATGTCAAACATGGCTAGTGATGCAAAAATAAGCTTTTCGTCAAAAGTTGAGTACCATGCTGTAACTTGGTACTTGTATTTGAAAGGGGAAACAGGTCAGGATATACATTGCGAGTTGATCAATGTTTATGGGTCTTCTGCATCATCGTATGCACAAGTTAAATTCTGGGTTGGGGAATTCAAACGCAGCAGAACATCTTTAGCAGACAAAACCAGGTCTGGGCGCCCATCAGATGCCACGGATGAAGAAACGTGTAACAAAGTACGGGATCTGGTGTACTCTGATAGGTGAATTAAGGTGGAAGAAATACCGAATGCATTACACATTTCACTTGGTAGCATTTCAAGAACTTTACATGATCGCTTGGGTATGCACAAGCTAACAGCCCGTTGGGTCCCAAATCCCTTAGCGACGAGCAAATGGCAACCAGAGCATCAGTATACAGCGCATTGTTGAAGCGGTTTAGGTCAAAGGAAGATGATTTCCTTTCACGTCTGGTGACTGTAGATGAGACCTGGGTCCATTATTATGAGCCAGAGAATAAAGCTCATAGTCGCCAGAGTGTAGGGCCAGATTCTCCGAGGCCAAAGAAGTTCAAAACGCAACCGTCTGCTGGCAAGGTGATGGCAACTGTATTTTAGGATGCACAAGGCGTTATTACGTTGGACTTTCTAGCAAAGAAAAGTACAATAACAGTTGCCTATTATGCAAATTTGCTCGACCAGCTGAGAACTGTGATCCATGAAAAATACCGAGGTAAACTCTACAAAGAGATTCTGCTCCAACAGGACAATGCGAGAGTCCACACTTGCAAAATTGCAATGGATGCTGTTGAGAGGAATGGGTACGAGCTAATACCGCACCCCACCTATTCTCCGGACTTAGCTCCTAGTGACTATTTCCTATTCCCAAACTTGAAAAAGGATATCCGTGGACGTCATTTCCGGTCCAAGGAAGAAGTCGTGGTGGCAGTTGAGGAGTGGGTCAGAGACAAGGACCCTGGCTTCTTCAGTTCTGGGCTGATGGCACTGGAACACCGATGGTCCAAGTGCATCATTCTAGAGGGCATTTACATCGAAAAAGAAGAGATCGATCTCACCCATAAATAAGTTAGGCTGGTTTTTTATTGACTTGCCCTTGTACCCAGATAAATATTGTTCACAATTTACAGATTATTTAAAATAAGAAAAATATTTATCAATACTTCTTGACTAAGAAAGTGCTCTGTCTGGAGATATGAGCCTGTGCTGATGTGCAGTCTGATCAGGGCCTTCTCTCTATTGTCAATACAGTCCACAGTTTTTAATGGTTCTGTATGCAGCCAAGGAAGGCCCTGATTAGACTGCATCTACAAAATCTAACCTGCCAGCCTTGGTGGCTCAGTTGGATGCGCTGTCCGACTGGAGACCAGGAGGTCATGGATTCAACCCCTGCCGAGGTCGGCAACATTCTTTCGTGGAGATTGATCATGAAATATTTTGTACGGTCATTCTCTCCCTTCCACTTTCAAGAAGGGCAGTTGTTGATTTCTGGCAAAAAAATGTGCACAATACTGGTTAACCGCTTAGAGGACTAAGCCTTCCCAGTAAACGTGTGGTTAGTTAAACTGACCGCGCTCGACATGACCCCATTGGGTTGACTTGGCCGTAAAACCTCTGCACAAACAAACAAACAAAATCCAACCAATGCATTTCTGTTTACTATATATGGTTTATGCATCTGAATAGCAAAGGTCCCAGCCAGACTGCATGAATAAAGCAGGTTAACCCATTTTCAGTATTTATTGTGTAACTTAGATGAAAGAGTAAAGCTCAGAGTAGACTGCGTATCAATACAGTCTACTAAGGCTCTTCACCATTCAAACCATAAATATTTAGTTTGGTAAAATCTATAAACAGCAGATAAACCAGATCTGGCCTGACAGTGCGTAAGCTTATCTTGATCCTAGCTGCTTGCAATGCTCCAGAGATCAGCTGATGATTTCAAATAATTTATAAATTGTGACCAAAATCTCTGTTGTAAGTATTCAAGCTATCTCCAAAAGCACTTCTAATGTAGTGACCTGGGTTTTCTGTCTTGTGGAAAGTTTCTCTTTACCGGTGGAGCATGTGTTTGTTCGTGTTGAGGTTTTATGGCCCAGTCAACCCAATGGGGTCATGTCGAGTGTGGTCAGTTTACCTAACCACATGTTTACTGGGCAGGCTTAGTCCTCTAAGTGGTTAACCAGTATTGTGCACATTCTTTCGCCAGAAACTGACAACTGCCCTTCTTGAATCAGCGGAAGGGAGAGAACAACCGTAGAAAATATTTCATGATCAATCTCCACGAAAAGAATGTTGCTGACCTCGGTGGAGGTTGAACCCGCGACCTCCTGGTCTCCAGTCGGACAGCGCATCCAACTGAGCCACTGAGGCTGGCTGGTAGAGCATGTGTGTAAACAAGAAGCTGTTTACACCTTTTACCATTAACAGCTCTTGTTTCTTTTTTATTATAATATGCATCCGTGACAGTCTGTGATTTCAAAAGCATTTCATAATTTCATTACCTCAAGTTACTGTGTGTTTATAATTCTTGTGAATACTGATGTAAGTATGAATAGTTTTAATAATCTAGTAGTGCTAAGTGTGTTTATGTTCAGTAGTGTTTATTTTGTTTGTATCTGCTGTGTATTGATTGTATCATTGTTGAAAGGAATTGTGGGATCTGTTTAAGTGTGGTGACTTGTGTCTGCCATCACACACAAATTGAAAATTCTAGTTCTTTCGAGTTTGACACTAGTTTATTATAAAACAATGTGCAGAGAATTTTCATTATTGTAAGAGTCATTTAGTATATTCATTTTTATTTTATTTAATCTCCAATTCATTCATAATTATAGAGTTTGCACTGTTTAAAGTGGATGACCCTAGACTTTTTTTACAAAGTCCGTAATGGCGGACAAGCAAAACTTTCCTTGTGGGAACATCTTCCGACATTTTTTAAGTCATGGGGTCATGTGATTCCACAGCATCTTTGCTGCCAGTTTGGAATCCCTCAGCAGTCCACTTATGTGTTTGTGGGATGTGGGACTGTGGAATATTAAAAGGCAGATCCGATATGTTTGCAGGGGACTTCACTTTTAGCTTTCTCTCTGTGCAGTCGTAAAATCATATTTTACACTGCCCGTTGTATTTTGGGAATTCATATATATTTTCCATTTATTTAATAAAACTATACCTACTAATATTAGGTAAATAAATTTCTTTGTAAAAGAATCCATTTTATTCTATTTTTTTTTTTTTTTTTTTTTTTTTTTTTTTTTTGAGTCTGTATTTTAGGCAGCAAAATCTAAAATCTCCTTTGCATTTGATAACAGATAATTTTGTATATGTTTTAATGGAGCAATAAGAAAAAATAACAGAATTTTAAGGCCAAAAGAAAACATTTAACATTTAAAATTAATTGATGCCTAAATTATGATAAATATCCTCATCCTTACAGACAGAAACCTCTCCACATGAATTACCCTTCACCACTTCTGGGCTGATTCAGCAGATGATAAATCGGTGCTATTTTTCTTATTTTCCCAGAACACAGAATCTGACATTTCATTCAAACTGTCTCCACTGGAAACCATTTGCATGAAATGTCTAATCCTGTTTTCTGGGAAAAATAATACAAAAAAATATTTTGAAATGTCATCTGCTGAAAATTTTACCCAGAGTGCTTAGTGTTAGGGTGTTTCCTTTTTTCACATATAGTGAAACCTTAATAATACTTATGGCAAGCTGTTTTACTATTTATCATGCAAAATATATATCATATATATTATATTAGACAGCTTATATAGGATATACAATTTCTAATATAGGATATAAGATATCTGATACACTAATTATTTCCTATATTAGATAGCTGATATCCAGTATAAGATATCTCATAAAAAAATATCTTACTTAAATCCACATATAAGATATCTGTTTTACTATATAAGATATCTTATTTGTTAAAAGAGATATCTAATATTTTAATATAGATACCTGATATACTAAATCAGATATATGATATACTAAATGAGATACCTTATTTAACAGAATAAATGAGACATCTTCTTTAGTAAATAAGATATCTTATATCCTATTTATGATATCTCATATAGCATATCAGATATCTTATATAACATAAGATATCTAAACTGACATATAAAATATCTTATTTATATGACTTATTTTTATAAGATATCTTATATAATATATCAGATATCTTATATATTATATAAGATATCTGATATATTAAATCAGATATCTGATTTAAAGACAAAATAGTAAAATGGTTTGCTGGCAAGCTGTTTTATTATTTACTATGCAAAAGAAAATAATCAGATATCTAATAAAGGAGATATCTGATATAGAATACAAGATGCCTGAATTAGTATATCAGATATTTTATATCCTATATTAGATATCTTATACCCTTTATAAGATATCAAAAATATCATATTAGATATCTGATTTAATTCCACATAGGAGATATTTACTATATATCTTATTTGTTAAATAAGATACCTTATATACTAATATAGATATCTGATATACTAAATAAGATATCTGAAATACAAAATGAGATATATTATTTCATTGAATAATCAGATATCTTCTTCAGTAAATAAGACCTTATATCCTATATAAAATATCTTATAAGGCATATCAGATATCTTATATAGCTTATAAGATATCTTATATGTCTATTAAGATATTTTATATAGTATATATCTTAATTCATATATTAGATATTTTATTTATAAAAAATATCTTATATAATATATTGGATATCTTAAATATTATATAAGATATCTGATATATTAAATTTATGGAATAAATAGTAAAATGGCTTGCCATAAATACTTGTCATCATTTCAAAAGGAAACACTTAATGTTTTATTTTTGTACTTTGTCTGAAAATATAATTATATTTTGGGTACTCATTAGAATGTCTCAGTGAGGCACGAATAATCATATTTGTAAAAAAAAATAAGTGAGGATACCCAGGAAATGCTGCAACCACAAAGCACAACCCTTCCGAGACACCACAAGGAGAAATGAGGATGAGGAACAAAAAAGGACAGAACAAATGCAACATGTTCAAGCACAGATGCACAAATAAAGAAGAACTGAAACAAAGAAACTGTCCAGGAATGGTCGGTAGGAAAATTACTAGGGGGCTTAAACCAGTTTTAATCACATAAAACCTCATCCTTAAGTCTAATGCAGCTCCAAATTACCAATATATGTTAGGCCCCCACAGGGATCCTTTATCTCATCTGTGAAACATCACAGTGAAACACATAAAATCAAACATACTGTGATGAAACAAAGTAAATGACTCAATGGTGATCTGAAGCCAGAACACAAGAAAACCACAAACAGGACCACAATGAGCCTAACCACAGACATTGATAGTCAGGCATCGACCACCTGAAATATCTGTAAGCTTACTTGACTTTTGTTTATCATCTAACTTAAACCTTAGACAGTCTAGAAAGTTCAGCATGATGATCCTACATCAATTTTAAGGTTTACATCATGTCATCCCCGCTGCACCTGTAAGCTAGGGCTGAGGAAAACCATATATCTTTGGGAGAAATGGTTTATCATGCAGAATGCAAGACTAAATATATGATAAGCATTAGATGATCCCTAAAGGGTATGAATGCCCCCGCTACTGCCAGTTTGGCTTTTTATGGCAAAATCAAGGGTATGTAACTCTTGCAATAAAAATTTGATCAGAGTTCTGTGACCTTTACGCACATGCCCAGCCTATATTCCTACTTTGCTGCAAGTTTCAAATCATTATACTGAAAACTAGAAGTTGTGGAGATATGCACCCTACTATGCCATGTGTGTAAGGCCATATTTCTAAGAAAATCAAAGGTATGTAACTTGGGCAATAAAAATTTGATCAGAGTTCTGTGACCTTTATGCACATGCCCAGTCATCTATATTATTACTTTGCTGCAGTTTCAAATCATCAACTTGAAAACTGTGGGAAAATTATGGAGACACACCCTACTATGCCATGTGTATGAGACAAATTTTCTAAATCAATCAAGGGTATGTAACTCTACCATTAATAATTTGATCAGAGTTCTGTGACTTTTATGCATATGCTTAGTCTATATCCTTACATTGGTGCAAATTTTAATCTGTTACCTTGAAAACTGTAGAAGGAGTTGCGGGGACACGAACAGTACTATAAAGAGTGACAGTCAGACACAAAATGCTTCTTTTTTTTTCTAACAAGAAGTATTGATATTTTTCTTAATACAACTACACAAACAAAACATCAGGGCCCAGTTGTTCAAAGCTGACGACGTCGTTAGTTAACGATTCGTTAAAGTTTACATCGAATGATACGCAAATATGCTGAAATTTTTTGCTGAAAAAATGTGCTTTTGCATTGCAAAAGCTACTCACATTTTTTCAGCAAAAAATATCAGAATATTGTATATTGAATCCGCTAAAACAGTTAACGAAATGACCCTTAACGAGCTCGTTAAGCTAACGATGCTTTGAACAACTGGGCCCTGTTGTGGAGAAATATGAAATCTTGAAATGTGTATTTGTAAAACATTAATGCTCCCAACTATAAGCTTGTCCTTACAAAACTACAAGTTAAAAAGGGACATAACTCTCACAAAATTAATTCATTCTTTTTTAAAGTTTATCTGGTGATCTTCTGTCCAGCCCAAGTAAGCTCACTAAATTTCAAGGCCCTAGCTTAAACAGTTATCAAGGTAGTTGCTCACAAGAAAAGCCTGGTAAAGAATGGATGGAAGGACCAAAGTAATATGCCTCTCCAACTTTTTTGAATAAGAAATCCTATCTTGAGGGGTGCCACATACCTGCATTTCAAGCTCTGTTCACCACTAGCACTCTTAATCATATTGATATCATCACCACTTTGTCGAAATGCCAGGTACTGTAGGCTGTAGAGAGAGTCAAAACAACGTGGAGCTTTCACAGTGGCTTCTGTGTAAAATGTTTTCATACATTCTGTGTCCTCTGTGAGAAGTGCCTCTGAAAAAAACAAGAACGATGTCAATCATAACTCCAGCAGAGGATATTCTATTCTATTTTATTTTTTTTTCAGTGTAAATAAGATGACATTTCATGTGAATTGTCTGCAGACAATTCACATGACATGTCTTATTTTCTCTAAAAAATAAAAATTTAGATTACGCAGTCAATGGCAGGCCATCATAAATCCCCACACTTTCACCACTAAGCAGAGGCAAATGTATAACAATGTAGATCTTGCACACCCTTACCACAATTCATGCACTAAGTTTGGTTTAAATTTCAAAATCCTAGGTGCAGTAGTTTGACAAAAAATCACACACACACACACGCACACGCACACACAAACATTGTTACAGAAAAGACAAAAACTACATACCCCATATATACTTTGTATAACAAGTAGGGGCCTAACAAGGTAAATCAGGTACAAATGTATGTGTTGCAAGTCCTTAGCAACAGTAAAATGATCAATAACCAGTCCAGTTCTGGCCAAGAACTAAGCTAGACCAGTCTAGAAGCACACCACTGTGACGACACCTGACTGACGTTTCCTGATACATGAAGTACAACTTGCAAAAACAGCTGGCATAGGACTGTAGGCATCTTTTATGAAGCCTTAAAGCACAAATCATAACTGCAGCAGATGACATTTAGACTTTTTCTTGGTATTTTTTTTTTTCAGACAAAATAAGACTTGGCATTGCATGTAAATCATCAGCCGATGATTCACATGCAATGCCAAGTCTTATTTTTTCTGAAAAATAATTTTGAAAAATTAGACTGTTGTCAGCTACGATTTTGCTTAATGCTTTAAAAGTTAATCTGCAACTGGTCTTGGACCATTTCCAAGAGCTAAGTGACTCGGTCCAGTTGTTCAAAGCTAACGATGTCGTTAGTTAACGATTCCTTAAAATTTACATCGAGTGATACGCAAATATGCTGAAATTTTTTTGCTGAAAAAATGGGAGTAAGTGCAAAAGCTACTCACATTTTTTCAGCAAAAAATATCAGAATATTGTGTATTGAATCCACTAAAACAGTAAACGAAATGACTTTTAACGAGCTCGTTAAGCTAACGATGCTTTGAACAACTGGGCCCTGGATTTTTGCTTTTATATTACTATTTTCTGCTCATCTTTGTTGCTTTCTTTGCATCAGCATTCATGCTCCTCCCCTTTTACTTTGCAAACCTGGCCTCAAGGAAACTCTGCTGAATATGAAATTTGTCCTGCTAATAAATCTCAACTTACTAACAAGTGCAAATTCTGTCTTGATAAACATAGCTGAGCTATTGTTGGCATTTTTATATTTATCAGCAGAGAAGATTTCATACTCAGCTGAGTTGAGCATGAAAAAAGTGCAACCTGAAACTGCTACCACTAGTACAATATCAAATGCAACAATCAGTCTTCCATGGAGGTTGACAAGCTGATCAACTGTCAGATCAAATATAAAAAAAAAAAAAAAAAAAAAAAAAAAAAAATGATGTTGATTTCTGTTTTCAATTTAAAAAGGGCTTATTGACATGAGAGTAATCAGACAGAAAATGACATTGTCTGCATTCAGTTTTCAAACAAAAAGTATAACTTAAATGAACAGTAAGTCATTAAAATAGGCAATTTGTTTAGTATGCCCAACAAACTTGTATCTGCCTAGTAAATACAAATTTGTTGTAAATTTCCTGTTCATACTTTCAATACAGATAAAAATATAAAATGGTTTTGTGATAGATGTGATATGTTTTTACTTTTTGATGACAGTTTTGAAATCATTGCCAACAATGAATGTTGCTTGAAACTGGACTAGTAGTAATAATAACTCACCACAACCAGGACTGACATTATCCAGAAGATCATCTCTGACTTCAGGATGAGCTGACATCTCGATGACATCATCCATTGTACAACCAACATTAGCTTGTTCCAGTATTTCAAAGACACAGCCACGCAGTGCCAGCTCTATCCTGTCAGAACAAAGGCTACATTCAACAATGTTGTTCTTCAGCTTTGTGTTAACCCTTGTCCTGCTGAACCCGGATATACCCTGCCTTTGCAAACAGAGTAGATCCTGATCAATTGGCTTCTAAGAAGCCAACTGATCTGGATTTGCACTATTTGCCATTCAGTGTGTGAATTTATATCAACAATCTCGATCAAGTAATCTAACTGGCTGAAAATTTTAAAAAGACCTGCGATCTTAATTTATTCAGCAGGACAAGGGTTAACACACATAAGCTGCACCGCAAGAAAAATTTCTTTGGACTTTCCATCTATTCAATCTTTCAGAGTGCATGCTGGGCCCTTTAGTGTCTAGTTCTTTGGCTCAAGTTCACCCTTGGGCTACCATTTATGTCAGTGAACAGCATAGTTTAAGTACATTAAGACATATTTATGCAGTATTACAAAAATGAAGAAAATATATAAAATAGAAAAAAACAACAAAAAAAAACAACACTTGAAATCAGATTTAAAAACTGAAAAATTCAGCTTTATAATGCATAAACCTGTGTACTCCCATATTTACAAAATATTATGTTCCTACTCCAATGAACATCACCTGACCATAAAGTGATGTCAAAATAAACAATGGTTTTCTCCAATATGATTGGATGATGGCAACATTACGACGTCAATGATGCTGTTCTGTTAATGGAAAAACTGCAAGCAATTGTTTCTTGTTTCAATTGAGCCCTTGAACCAGATTTTTTGTCAAATAATGGATGGGAAATAATATAAGTATGAGTGCAAAGATCTAGGTTCAAAGTATTCAGGGGACGGAATAAACTTGATTAATTTTCTGTCAAATTTACAAGGGAGACAACTTCTGAAACCTCCTGTTTGATTTTCAGCACACTATTTCACTCATGAATAGGAATCTACTCTAAAAGGAAAGAATTTGCTCCCCTTAATTCTGAAAAAAAAAACTACTCTAAAAGGAAAGGACTTGCTCACCTTTCTTCTGAAAAAGAGTCTACTTGGGAGCAAATTCTTTCCATTTAGAGTACGCTCCTTTTCAGAAGCAAGACAAAATAATTTTGACTGAGTTCGCCCCTGAAAGTGTATGTATTCCCCTTAACCCTTAAGGCTCCAAAACAAAGTTTGTAGCAGACGACATTCTAAACAATTTTTTTTATTTTTCAGAGAAAACAAGTCTTGACATTTCATGTGAACTGTCTGCCAAGCAGACAATTCACATGAAATGTCAAGACTTGTTTTCTCTGAAAAATTAAAAAAAAATAATAAAAAATTGTTGTCTGCTGCTGTTGTGATTGGCGCTTTAAGGGTCAACCATGTTGATTTGTCTATAAGTCTGATTCACAAAATTACTGGATCTGTAATAAATAATGTAGATCGTGATCAAACTGCTTAATGAGGAGAGGGCTGATCTGGGTTTATGCGGTTCACTCAAGTAGGACTATCCAGCTATTTTGGGTAAATATGGGTACTTCCATGAAGCTTAAGGCTTTGCATTTCATATTAATTGTCACTGAGGTGATTCAAGTCAAAGGCCATATACTTTTGTTTCTAAAACGATGTGAGAGATATTCTAATTCAGCAGACAACTAAATACATGTAATCATATTTTTTCTTATTTTTCCAAGAAAACATGACTAGACATTTTATGCATATTGTATTGTCTCCTTAGTATTTTTCCCAGAAAACAGGAATTAACATTTCACGCATACTGTCTCCAAAGGAGACAATGCATGAAATGTCAAATCCTGGTTTCTAGGGAAAATAAAAAAAAAACAAGAGCTGTCGTAGGACAGCGAGCTCGCCTGCTGGGTACATTTTATATTGTAACATTTTTATCATTAAGCCATATAATATTGGTCACACTGACCTAGATGTATTTGTATGTAAATCATTTTGTCATATAGATATAATAATCCAGGTATGACAATTCTCCATGAAATAGTAATAAAAATAAAAGGCAAAATCAATGAAGCATGAAATATAGGTCACAATGACCTAGATATAGTAAGTGGTCATTCATTGGGTCACATGGAACTAATATCCCAGGTGTGACATTTATCCAACAAATAGTATTCAAGATATAAGGCAAAATCACTGAACCATGAAATATAGGTCACACCAACAGAGATATATTTTGACGTCAATAATCGGGTCACAAGGAACTAATATCCCAGGCGTGACATTTATCCAAACAAATAGTATTCAAGATATAAGGCAAAATCACTGAACCATGAAATATAGGTCACAATGACCTAGATATAGTAAGTGGTCATTCATTGGGTCACATGGAAGTAATATCCCAGGTGTGACATTTATCCAACAAATAGTATTCAAGATATAAGGCAAAATCACTGAACCATGAAATATAGATCACACCAACAGAGATATATTTTGACATCAATAATCGGGTCACAAGGAACTAATATCCCAGGTGTGACATTTATCCAACAAATAGTATTCAAGATATAAGGCAAAATCACTGAACCATGAAATATAGGTCACACCAACAGAGATATATTTTGACGTCAATAATCGGGTCACAAGGAACTAATATCCCAGGTGTGACATTTATCCAACAAATAGTATTCAAGATATAAGGCAAAATCACTGAACCATGAAATATAGGTCACAATGACCTAGATATAGTAAGTGGTCATTCATTGGGTCACATGGAACTAATATCCCAGGTGTGACATTTATCCAACAAATAGTATTCAAGATATAAGGCAAAATCACTGAACCATGAAATATAGGTCACACCAACAGAGATATATTTTGACGTCAATAATCGGGTCACAAGGAACTAATATCCCAGGTGTGACATTTATCCAACAAATAGTATTCAAGATATAAGGCAAAATCACTGAACCATGAAATATAGGTCACAATGACCTAGATATAGTAAGTGGTCATTCATTGGGTCACATGGAAGTAATATCCCAGGTGTGACATTTATCCAACAAATAATATTCAATATATAAGGCAAAATCACTGAACCATGAAATATAGGTCACACCAACAGAGATATATTTTGACGTCAATAAACGGGTCACAAGGAACTAATATCCCAGGTGTGACATTTATCCAACAAATAGTATTCAAGATATAAGGCAAAATCACTGAACCATGAAATATAGGTCACAATGACCTAGATATAGTAAGTGGTCATTCATTGGGTCACATGGAAGTAATATCCCAGGTGTGACATTTATCCAACAAATAGTATTCAAGATATAAGGCAAAATCACTGGACCGTGAAATCTAGGTGACCTGGACCGTAAAATGTAGGTCACCATGACCTTCACTCTCTTACACTTAAACCGATGTCACATAGTTAGCTGATGTATAACCAGCTGGCTCTATAACCTGTAGGCATATAAGATTTTACAAATGTGTCCTAGATTTTGACCCCTAGCCCCACTCCAAGGCCCACCCTGAGGTATGAACCCAGGGGTATGTTCTTTTGGAATCTCAGAAGACTCCTCCAGGTACCCAAATTCTAAATATGAATGCTCTATGAGGAGTGAAAGTCAAGATATAAGAATTTGAAAAACTTTAACACAGTATTACAAAGGTGTCCTAGATTCTGACCCCTAGCCCCACCCAGGGGCATGAACCCAGGGGTTTATTCTCTTGGAATCTCAGAAGACCCTCCAAGGTACCTAAGTTCCAAATTTGATGCCTCTGTGAGGAGTGACTGTTGAGATATAAGCATTTGAAAAACTTTAACGCAGTGTGACGGGAACGGGAACGCAAACGCAAACGACCGGGGTGACTACAATAGCTCTCCTTGTACTTCGTACAGGCGAGCTAAAAATAATGTTGTCTGCTGTAATTTTTACCCAGTATGCTAAGAGTTAAAATGGTAATTGTCATTTGCAAATTAAGTGGCATCAATGCCATACTGTATATTTTGTCACTGGAAGAAACTGTCCTAGCAATCAACATAATCTAACCACTCTTTGTGCAAATTCAGCAGATGACAAATTGATGATATTTTTCTCATTTTTTTAGAAAATCCGATACAACATTTCATGAAATTAATTTGCATGAAATGTCAAATCCTATTTCCTGGGAAAAATAAGAAAATATATTTAAAAATGTTGTTGGCTGAAAATTTACCCAGAGTGCTGAGCGTTAAGAGGCATCAAACCATATAACATGCCTGTAGTCTACTATGTATGCTAATCTCCAAGATACATAGATAATGTTAGAAGACTGTGAACAGACAGAACGTGTCCAATTGCTTACACTGCTAACCAAACCAGTCAAACATACAACAAGCAACTATTTTCATATACAATTCTCACGTAAAATGTGTCTTCTTAATGTTTGTCCTAAGCTTTAACGCAAGGCATAGGCATCTTCATTGCCTGTATGAAGAAAATAAATGGGTGGTGCTACACTGTTCATGATTCAATTATGGAATATCTGACATGCAATTTGAAAAGAAAATGAGTCAGTGGCATTGAACAAAAATTTGCCATTGTCCTGCTATATCGTCAATCTGGCAAGAAAAGAAAAATCATTAAGTTTATGAATTACCGTAATAATCCTAAATATTGGGACAGAGATAATGTGGCGTTTGATCAAGGTCTACACTATTTGCCACTCATCCAGCACTATTCTACACATCAACAGGTAGTAAAATAGACTTTTTATTCAAATTTTAGGACAAGTATGGTAAGGAGTTAAGGTGTCCCAATACCTCGGTAAATGCGGTAGTTGTACACCACAACCGCTTTATAACACTATTGTTGGGGTCCATAGCATAAACCGTGTTAAACAACCGTGTTATATCCAAACAAAAATGTACAGATTATATTGAAAAATGACCATTTATGGTCATTTTTCAATATAATCTATACATTTTTGGGATCCATCTTTGAACCGTGTTATATCCAAATCCCTGTTATAATGAACTATGTTATAAAGAGGCTGAAGTGTATTTGGACATGTTCTTACTGTATTTGTTCTAAAATTTCAACACATCCATCTGATTACCTGATAAGATGTCCAACACATGCATGCTGCATGTCATACAGTAAAATAAAAATCTAAATGGTTGTTTTTGGAAACAAAGAATACACAAAGGAACAAATATCAGAAACTCGGTTTTATGAAGTCTTCATATACAGCGGTGTAGTTTGTGAGGCTGTATATGCCTCCTAGCACTGGTTTAAGCGGTATTCAATTTTCAGAGTTACCAGAATGAGCTAAATGATTGCAACGGAAATAAAAGGCCCTGTAGCTCACCTACTTTTCTAAGCAAGCTTATGGTAACATTTTTAAAGAATGAAATATATGGGTATGGTAGCCGGTATAGTTTGAAAAAACTTTGGTCTCTGTATCCTACTGTAACTTGGAATGGAATTTAGCTTTAATTAAGTTGGTGAAACAGAAACTTCACTTAACTATGGCTTCGATAAAGTGATATACCAAATATCAAAAGCCTGTGCCTTCTAGCCTCACACAAGAAGACTTTTAAAGTTTTTCCTCATATGAGTCTCTGTAAAACAAATGACCCCTGGGGCGGGGCCATTTTTTGACCTAAGGGCTACAATGTGAAAAATCTTGATAAAGGTCCACTAGACAAAACTAAATACCAAATGTCAAAGGCCTAGGCCGTCTAGTTTCACACAAGAAGATTTTGAAAATTTTTCCCCTACAAGTCTGCATAAGCCAAGTGACTCAGGAGAGCTAATCATTACGAAAACATGCCTATTCAAATGTATTGAAAATTTCAGCACCAAAAAAACTGAAAGTTTTCAGATAAAAATTCTGATATTTTTATTTCTGCTCAAAACATAGATTGTGGGTACTCATTAGAACCGCCACACCAAGGCAGTTCTAACAAGTACCCACAATCTATGTTTTTTAGCAGAAGTAAGAAAAATAATGTATACCCCTGTAAACCCCAGTTTTACTATATAAAAGTGGAGTTTACGGGGGTCAGCATTATATAGGCATGTTTTCGTGATGAATCAGCACTATGATGAAGTGCAGGGAGACATTTCTACTGCCACTAGCTGCAGTGAAGACCCTTATCAAATTTCTCCTACTGGGTATATAATGTTTTCTCAAGCATTTCAGCCTGAATGTTAGCCCTTAAAATGCCAAGCAAAGGTTGTAGCAGACATTCTATTTATTTTTTGTTTCAGAGAAAATAAATTTTGAAATTTCATGTAAGTGGTCTGCCAAGGAGATGATTCAAATGAAATGTCAAGACTGATTTTCTTTGAAATATGCCATAAAAAAAATCTTTGAAAGTCATTGGCGCTTTAAGGGTAACAGAAAATAGTGTCTGCATACCTGCATCTGTCACCTGGATCTGTAAGCACACTCAAGTTGAAAGTAAGGCACTTATATTCCCACATATAACGGTGAACCACGGGACTAGAACATATTTCTTCTTTGACATCCGGGAAACGATTCTCAAAGTCGGAGTATGGATCTGAAAGTTCAAAAATGGCTTTCAACAGAAATGATCTTAGATAAAGATTTACTGCAAGATAATGGTAATGATGATGAGGATGATTTGGCATTTTACTTCTCTATTTGGCTGTTTTTAACCCATTGTAGTCGGGAGACCCTTAAAAGGGTAACTGGCAACCAGTGCAGACCCAGATCAGATGCCACAGAACGGGGCGTCTGATCAGGGTCTCTACTGTTTGCAAATAGTTTAGCCATTTTTCTCTAGCAATATGTAAATCTCATAGCCAGACATACCTAAAATTGAAATTGGACTCTTCCAATATATAGTGTGGGAGAGTCTATTCAGTCTCAGGGGCTGACAAATCAAAAACAATCCACTTGTCCACTGGGCAAGTAAAATATTTTTTCACTTGCCCAGTGGAAAAACTTGCTTGCCCAGCATTTTGCTCCAACAGCACTTACAGATGACTGATATTGACAAAGGAATGAATGATATGAACTGAATGGAATTAATAAATTTACCTTTCCAAAGAATATTTGGTATATAATCATAGACCCTTAAAGACATAAAAAGATGTGTTTCGGCCAAATAGGGGAATTTAGGGGGACTAAGCCTGCCCAGAAAAAGTATTAGGTTAACTGCACAACTTGACATGACTTTAACAGTATTGACTAGGCCATAAAGCTTCATCTCAGAAAATTTTAGTGCCTTCTGCTTCTGCAGAACATCTATTTTAAAAATATGAATTTATATCCGAGAAAGCAAAAATAAATAGGGAGAAATGAAAAAAAAAAATGTACACCCGTGTTTCAATTTTAAATATGGCCTCATTTTTTTAAATTAAATATGCATCCAGAAAAAAATATTAAAGTTTACATTGATTATCGTATTTCTACTCTATTCTGTGCTAATTTTCAGTGTATTGGTGCCTTTTTTGTACCATCAGCTCACTGTGTCGTACCCCACCAACCGAACTTCCGGTTGGTCGCTCCGATATCAGTGCTATTTTTCACTTTATCTAAGCTGTATGGCATAAAAAAAGTCTTGATTTTTTGTCAATATTTATTCATTTTGTCCTGAAAATAAACCATTTTCACCGATGTTACCGCTGAAATTGCCTTTAAAATCAAACTTCCGGTTGATCGCTTTAATATTGGCGCGTTTTTTTTTTTTTTTTTTTTTATCGCCATCGTAATTCCATTTAAAGGGAGTATTACCAGATACGATTACTTAATTCATATTGATAATTATATTTCTGCTATATTCTGAGCTAGCTATTCTGTGTATTGGTGCCGATTCATGCGATCACCTCACCGTACCCCACCCACCGAGCTTCCGGTTTGTTACTTCGGTATCGGGGACATATTCACATTCGCTGCCGAAATTTTATAATGTCTAGTAAAAAAAAAAAGTCTTGATACTATCTACACTAATTTATTGTGTCCAGAAAATAAACTAATTTTACCGATATCACCGCTAAAATTGCCTATGAAATCAGTACGAATTTGCAAGTTCGCTGGCGGCTACCATTTTGAAATAGCAGATAATCCGCCATCGTTTTTTTTTCTGTTGGAAATAAACAAAACAAATTTAATTGGGCAAGTATTTTTTATAGTCCAATGAAAAACCCGATATTAGTGCAAGCCAATCGGTGACAAAGTTACCTGTATGATCTTACCGACGCGCGCTGCAGGGAGATAACGTAATCAGTCACCGTAACAGAGGATTAACAGGGGGTCAATTGACCAACAATTATCAATCAATTAAGGCATACATCACTAATATATGAAAGTTGGGGATAAGAGTCTGCGATTATCTTGATAATTAACCACCTGCTCTGCTGTCTTAAATCCTCGCATACCAGAAACTTTTGAAAAATTTACAATGTTGATATTTTTTTCACTTGTCCAACTGGGCGTCAGCGTTGGAAACAATGACTGCCCGGACCGATTCTGAGCTTGTCCCGAGCGTCCAGGCAATGGATTTGTCAGCCCCTGCAGTCTATAATGGGTTAAGTCATACTGAAATGAGAAACGAGTGATAATGAAAGAAACGAGTGATAATGAAAGTTTCATTGTAATAAAGTTTGTACAGTCAGGAGATGAAATTACTGTAGCAGGATGGTGATGGTTTGGTGTTTTACATCCCTGTCAACATTATTTCAGTCATATGGAGACAATGGAAGGGTTATAATAAAAGGCTCTGTGCTATGAAGCATCATACAATCATGAGCTGAATTCCACCTCCAGCAGAGTTCCAACCAAATACCTCATGATCGGAAGTCAGAAATGCCAACCATCCTGTCACTGGAATGTTATTACTGGACCAGTAGAAACCCACTATAACTATGAATACGAGGGATGTTCGAAATGAATTGCTTATTTCTATCTGGAGACTTCAAATTTCAAGTTAGCCCAAAAGTACTCATTATGCCCTCGAAGTACTCCTCATGGCTAGAAATGCAAAGTTTCAGCCGATGTATCCACTTCTTGAAGGCGTCACGGTACGCTGATTTGGGCACAGTAATAAGGTACTGATGAATGGCAGATCCAAGTGCCTGTCGGGACTGGTATTTCCGCCCAGCAAGGAATGCTTTCAATTTCGGAAACAAAAAGAAATCACATGGGGAATACGGGGGGTGAGGTAAAACAGTTACGTTTTCTTTCTTCAAAAACGCCGTAACTATTGCGGAGGTATGAGCTGGGGCATTGTCATGTAGAAGACGGACATGTTTAAAACCAGTGGCAGGGCGTCGTTTCGGATAATACTTTTTCAGTTTCTTCAGTACTACGTCTTTGTAGTACTTTCTGGTGATGCTTTTGTCCTTTTTCACTGGCACTTTTATTGCGACTCCTTCACCAGAGAAGAAGACTGCATACAAAACCTTCTTTGTACTCAAAGAACGTTTGGCAATTATGGGGCGTTTGCTGTGTTTAGTGGCCCAGATCTTATTGCTAACCTTTCTGACGGGCTCAAAATAATGGACGCAGGTTTCATCACCTGTAACAACATTGGCAAACTGCTTTTTGTCATATTCTGGAAACATTTGAAGCAGCTTTTTGGCCACATTAACCCGTTGCCTCTTTTGCTCGTCAGTTTACAGATGTGGCACCCATCTAGCAGAAATCTTTCTGACTTTCAAATGCTTCTTCAAAATAAGGTGAACCGTTGATAGTGATATGCCTACCTTTCGTGCAATATCACGAACTGTAAATCTGGCATCTCCTTCAATGATTTCCTTTATTTTGGAGATGATTTCTTTACGAGATACAGATTTTGGCCTACCTGATTTCGGTGCATTTTTGATGGACTCTACACCAGACTCAAATTTCTTTTTCCACCGCCGAACTGTGTCATAAGACACACAAGAAGGTCCAAAAGCAGTAGAAATTCCAGTCATCAGCTTCTTCAAAGAACAACCAAGTTTTGAGCGAGCTTTGATGTAAGCCCGTATTTCATCTTTTTTGTCGACGCTTCTACCAACCATTTTTACTGCAGTGGTCAATGACTGCGTGTATTCAAATGGCAAATTTTATGTCTTACACTTAGTCTAACATGTACATTTATACACCATTGTGTAGATATTGAATATCCCTATACAGGTACGTATAGGTTTTTATCGTGCCCCACGTGGATATTGAGCTAGAGGACAATAAGCAATTCATTTAGAACATCCCTCGTATATGAAAAGCAGAAATATGGCCCTTAGATGTATGTGAACAGTGAAGACCCAGGTCAGCCTGCAGTCTCATAGTCTGCATAGTCTGCTTACAGACTCATTGGATATTACAGAATACATCAGTGAAGAGAGAACCCCATAATCAGACTGTGTAGATGAGACTGAGATTTCATTTTTGTATGAATAAAACACAGTTGTTTAGCTTACACAGTTTTTGCTTAGGATCCCATGCAGGACATTATGTAAATAAGCAGGAATTGGCATAAAATTGGTCATTCCAGGGTCAAAAATCAAACCATAGACCTCCTGCTTACTGGGCAGACATACTAACCATTACACCATTGCAGCTCTTCTCATGTTGTATGCCAATTTTAATACAGTCAACTCTCGTTATCTCGAATTCCAATAGACTCTCTGAAATACTTCGAGATATCCATACCTCGACATATCAGATTTGCAGAACTGAGGAAAAAATAATTCGAACAACCACATATAACACATATATATGTAATTGGACTCTTGAATTTAGAAAAATATTGTGGAAAAGAGGAGAAATTGCTCCTGAGGAGCAATTTCTCCTCTTTTCCCCAATATTTTTTTTACTGTTGTAAAATTTTTATGTATAGTCTGGGACAAGATTTTCACTTTGAGATAAGCGGTTATTCGAGATAAGCGAGGTCGAGATAGCGAGAGTCAACTGTATTTATAAACCTAATGTGCTTTAAGGGTTAGTGTATTTAAAGTACAAAACTTACCACACTGGAAATCGAACATATCCTCTGAAGTTTTCTTGAAATCATGGTAAGAAATGTCATTTCTGTTATCGAGTGGTCCACGAGCAAACATCAGGTACCTTTCAGATTCAAATGATAAATCTCTGTCCAGATCATTTGTATCTATAAGACGTATGAAATTAAACACAGCCGTGTCATCTTCTATATATCCTGAGACATAAATGATATCACTTCCATTCACTGCAGCATCTGGTTGTGGTTTAAACCGCCCATCAGCAAATCTGAAATTATTTGTGCTATGTCATTTGGTTGGTTGATTTGGAGATTAATGGCCCTGTTTCATCGAGCCTTCTGTCCTATTACTTTGAGTAATCTAACCCTTATCAAGCGAATAAATTAAGATGCCATGCCCATTTCCAATTTTCAGCCAATCTGGTTGTTGATACAATCGGGTTTGTATATCCAGTTTTTGATACAAATTCACATACCTAATGACAAACAGTACAGAAGCCAAATGATTTGGATCTATATTGTTTGCAAAGACAGGGCATATCTGGGTTCAGCAAGACCAGGTAAAATATATTGTACTATATCTGCACTAAGTACTGGGACACCTTATCTACTTACCATACTTGTCCTAAAATTTGAAATAGTCCATTCTACTACCTGTAGACGAATCTAAAATATTGCTGTATGCATGGCAAACAGTGTAGATCCTGATCAGATGCCTGTTTTGCTGCGTCTGATCTGGGTCTACACTGTTTACTCAGGACTGTCTGTCCCGATACTTAGGTTTATAACAATATGCACCATTTCTATAGTATGTTGCTACCTCAGAATTCTTTTGTGCGCAGTGACAGTCTAGGTCAGCATGTACATTTGTGCAGTAGTTCAGTGACTGCTCTTGTTGTTGACACATTCTACAGCATCAATGATTCTGAAAAAGGGCAGTGAAGTCCCTCAATATATATATACTCATATGTGATGGAATCTGACTTAATTTTTTTCTCAAAAAACAAGACCAAAGCTGGACTGTGCAAATACCTAGATTTAAAAAATTCTCCACTCTATGTACTTAATGAATATTTCTGATTCCCAAAATATTTTTACTATTTTTTCCCCAAAAGTCAGATTTACCTGTCAGTTACAATCCACTCTCCACCAGACTTCATCTGTGCCGTGTAGATATCACTGCCAGCCTAAAATATAACATCATAAATGAGCCACAAGAAGATATGTGTCCAACAAGCTGGGCTGGGACTTCATATTTTTCCTTAAAGAGCCCATCAGAACTACAGTAGACATCTTTTATTTTATTTTATTATTTTTCAAAGAAAATAATTCTTGACATTTCATGTGAATTGTCTGCCAAGCAGACAATTCACATGGAATGTCAAGCTTTATTTTCTATGAAAAAAAAAAAAATCAGGATGTTGTCTGCTAAAAATTTTGCTTGGCACTTCATGTGTTAAGATTTATCACAAAATTCATCTTTAATATGATGACTAGTTTGTACTAGAAATGTATGTTAGTAAAACACTGAGCCATAACTATATGTTTATCCTACAAAATGTCAAACTTGGAAAGGGGCATAACTCTCATAAAATGAATCCATTTTTTTTTTTCAAAAGTTAAACAGGTGATCTACTTCTTACCTCCATAAGTCAGCCAAATGTCAAAGCACTTGCTTAAATTTATATCTTGTACAGAAGGTAAAGTGTGACAAACCAAATAAAGAATGAACTGACCAACAAAGTAATTCAATATGTTCTCGCTCAACTATTTCAAAGTTGGGGGCATAATGATGAAAGAAACTCCAGTATGCAGTCAACTAATAAAACTGGAAACTAGAAACAATTTTCAGAAAATTCAGTTTCAGGATACTTAGTTAAAAATATTCTGATAGGTAGACCTGAGCAAACAGTACAGAACCAGATCAGACACTGCCAAAGGAGGTGCCTGATCACAGTCTACTATTTGCCACTCATCCAGGACCAGTTGTTCAAAATTTAACGAAGTTGTTAGCTAACGTAACATTAGAATTTCTATCTTGAACTATGGAAAATACATTGATATTTTTTGCTGAAAACATGTGAGTAGATTTTGCATTGCTTCTCATATTTTTGCAGCAAAAATATCAATTATTTGAAAACACCTTCGCTACAACAGCTAACGCGTTTGTCATTAATTAGCTCATTAAGCTAATGATGCTTTGAACAACTGGACCCAGGAGTTTCTTAGTTACCTCATCAGGTAGTAAATTTGCTCAAAGTTTATTACAAGTACACTGAAACTTCTTTATAAGGTTCATTATAAGATGTTTGGGATATAAGGCAGTTTAAAGGTGGACCCCAAAAGTGTTGTATCTAAACAATGATGATGATTTGGTGTTTTATATCCCTTTCAACATTATTTAAGTCATATTGGATGATAGAAGGATGATAATGAAAGGCTTTGTCCAATGAACCACCATAGTCATGAACTGAATTCCACCTCTAGCAAGATTCGATCCCGGGATGTTGCGATCCCATTACGAAAACATGCCTATTCAAATATAATGAAAATTTTACCATCAAAAAATGAAAATTTTCAGATAAAAAATCTGATATTTTTCACATTTCTGCTCAAAACATAGATTGTGGGTACTCGTTAGAACTGCCTCATCAAGGCAGTTCTAACGAGTACCCACAATCTATGTTTTTTAACAGAAATAAGAAAAATAATGCATACCCATCTAAACCCCAGTTTTACTATATAAAAGTGGGGTTTAAGTGGGTCAAAATTATATAGGCATGTTTTGTGATGCAGAGTTGGGAGAGCTAAGCACACGGTCGCCTCAATGCTTCTTGTGACCGACAAAAATGTATGGTCATTTTTATATATAATATATACATTTCTGTTTGGATACAACACGGCCATTTAGTTCACATGATTTTTGCTTTGGATTGCAGCATGTGTTATAAAGAGGTTAAGGTGTTTGAAGGGGAATACAATAACACAAACAACACATACCATAAATTGATCATAGGAGATTCCAATGCCAAGCCACTGAGAATTTGGATCAAAATTGTAAGCTCTCACTGATACATTGGCAATTTGCCTCTCAAGCTTCAGTTGTATTTCCATTTCTGCTTCTAACTGTCCCTGGTTATTCTCTACCATCCATTTATAGTCACAAGCTAAGAAGATAAGAACAGAATTGATCATAACCCTTGTCATGCTTAATAAATAAAGATGCCATGCCCACTTCTAATTTTCTTCCGATCAGGAAACTTGATCCAGGTTGTTGATACAGATTATTTGAGTTGAGGTTTTACGGCCCGTTCAACCCATTAGGGTCATGTCGAGTGCAGTTAGTTTACCTAACCACACTTTTCCCGGACAGGCTTTGTCCTCTAAGCATTTAATCAGTCCTGTAGCACATTCTTCCACCAGAAACTGACAACTGCCTTTGAAACACTAGAAGGGAGAGAATGACCGTAGAAAATATTTCATGGACAACCTCCACGAAAGAATGTTGCCCGACCCGACGGGAATCACACCGTGACCTCCTGATCACCAGACTGAGCCACCGAGGCAGGCATACAAATTCACATACTTAATAACAAACAGTGCAGATCCAGATCAGTTGGCTTCTTCAAAACTGTTTGCAAAGGCAGGCTATATAAGGACCAGAGTAAAGAGTGCCTTAGACAAAATAACTAAATGAACCACAACATCATGTACCTTCTGACATGTGCGCTCAGTGAAGATTCAGATCAGCCTGCACATTTGCACAGTCTGATCAGAATCTTTACTGGGCATATCTTGGATAGCCACAGATGCAACATTGCAGACAAAAAAGACTGATTTGAGTCTTCTTTGGGCGCATGTGTCAGAATGTAAGCTTTCTTGGTCAGAACCTTCTCTGTTCAGCAATATAATCTACAGAAACCAGTAATTCTGTAAGGGGGCAATGTTGGCCCTAATCTGAATGCTAGTTTGCAGGATGATCTGGGCCTTACTTGCCTTCATATGGTATAAGGGCCCTTTTCATGCAATGTGTATCAAATGATATCTTATTTCTTTCCCAGTAAATTAGGCTCATTCCATCCTTTTTTGGTGCCTTGTTCAAATCAGAAGTCACAAAAAAAAGTCCCTTGCAAAAGTAGCAGAAAATCTATTGTGCATAGCTTCAGATAATGTGCATTTTTTTTCCACCCAAAAGTATCAATATTTTTCTTATTTCTCCACAAAAAACATATGTTGTAGTACTCATTAAAGTGCGTCACTTAGGCACTTCTAATGAATACCCACAACATATGCTTTCTAGGAGAAATAAGAAAAAATATTTTCCTGATAATCGTTCTTACCTGGAGGCTTTTTTTATTTTTTATACAGAAAGTATTTGACTACATTCAACTCTCATTATCTCAAACTCAATGAGACCAGGCCTGAAGGTTATAAAACTTTTTCCATGCTCAACTCAGCTGAGCATGAAATTTGTTCTGCTAATAAATATAAAACTGCAAATAATTGACAATTCTTTCTAGTTGGCATTTTCATATTTATTAGCAGAGAAAATTTCATGCTCAGCTGAGCATGAAAAAAGTTTTATAACCTCTGGGCCAGTATTTTGGGTTGAGATAATAGAAGTCTGAGATAAAAGAAGCTGATGTAAGGAACTTAAGAATATAACTAGCACTGCCCTTTATTTAGTTTGACATAAACAATAGTTTGATTTATCAGTATTTGAGATAATGCGAGTAAAATGTATTTCTTTTTCCTTCGTAAACACTTACATGTATGTTGTGGGTGTTCACTAGAAGTGCCTCAGTGACATAAGTATTGATATGAAGTAACAGCACTTCTAATGAGTGTTTTTATTAAAAAATAAGAAAAATATTTACCTGAATATGAATACACTGTTTGTCTAGTTTCTGTTTGTCTAGTTTACCTGAATATGAATACACTGTTTGTCTAGTTCTGTGTATCATAGTTAAAATTCCTAAAACGGTATTCTTACAGTGCTGTTTCCAGAACTCTCTGTGTCTCTTACCTTGACAGAGAAAAGTTCTCTGGATACTTTCCTGGATCCAAGACGCTAACTCTTCTACAAGACAAGTCTCACCATTTACCAAAGCATGGTATTTAATACAGCCCAGGAATCCTTGGAAATGCCTGAAATGATAATGGATTTTCATTATGATGTCAGTCAAATCTGCTTTGTATCACATACTGAAACCAACATACATACCTATCATATTTACCCTAAGTATTGGGACACCTTATCTACTTACCAAACTTGTCCTAAAATTTGAAACAGTCCATATTACTACCTCTTGATGTGTGTGAAATATTGCTGTATGTATGGAAAACAGTGTACTCTGATCAGATGGCACATTTTGTGACATCTGATCTGGGTCTTGTGTGTGTGTGTGTGTGTGTGTGTGTGTGTGTGTGTGTGTGTGTGTGTGTGTGTGTGTGTGTGTGTGTGTGTGTGTGTGTGTGTGTGTGTGTGTGTGTGTGCAAGAGTACTTTCCTGTTCTTGTGTGTGTGAGAGAGGGGTGGGGAGGAGTAGTGTGCTTCCTTGTTCATGTTGCATTTAGGCAAAATACTTGGACAAATGCAGATGAGCAAGCAATGTATATACAACTCAAACCAAGCAGGGGTTTCATAAAGCAAGAGTTTGATCAGGGTCTCCACTGTTTGCCAATCTATCTGTTCCTTTCCAGAACATACTAGGTAGTCAAATCAATCAGTTCAAAGTTTAATGCGTAGCAATCTGGTTAAAATTTTCAGCAGCTGACGACATATTGAAATATATTTCTTATTTTCCCCAGAAAACAGATTTATGGAGACAATATGCATGAAATGTCAAATCCTTTTTTCTAGGAAAAATAAACAAAATATTTCAAAATGTCTTCTGCTGAAATTTTTACCCAGCATGCAAAGTGTAAAACGACCCCATACTTCGATATAGGGGTGATATTATTAACCCTTAAAGTGTCAATCCCAACTGAAGCAGAGGACAACTTTGATTTTTCTTTTATTTTTTATCTGAGAAAACAAGTCTTGACATTTCATGTGAATCATCTGCTATGATTCCCATAAAATGTCAAGACTTCTTTTCTCTGAAAAAAGAAAAAAAAAGAAAAGAAACACAAAAAAATAAAAAAAGTTTTATAATGTCCTCTACAATTATGCTTGGAACTTTAAAGGTTGAATTTTCTGGTCCTTCACATTTTAAGTACATGTAAATACTATTTCCTTGAGACAAGCTGTGTCACAGACAGATGACATGGTTTTGTTTTTCTTACAATATGCAGGATGATGATGATGTGATTTGGTGATTACAACCCTTTCAACTATATTAAAATAATATTGAGATGATGGAAAGGTGACAATGAAATGCTCTGTGCAATGAAGTGCTGTAATGCCAAAAGCTGAATTCTGCCTCCCTCTAGCAGGATTTAAGCTAGACCTTGTAATCAGATGTCAGGGTGCTAACCACTGGGCTACCCAGATGCTAAGCAGGATGATCAGTCTGTGTTGCCCATTTATAAGCATTTCACTTGTGCAATGTTTATGGGGACTGGATACACATAACAGATTTTTAAACAAAGCAGACCTTGATCAGATGCTGCTTTCTCTGGCATCTGATCTGGGTATACCGTGTTTGCTGAGGTCCATCTGTCCAAATATGTAGGATAGATACGGCATATTGGATAAACCTATTTCCGTAGCAAATGTGAAAACTGAATACTCAAAGCAGGTACCCAGGATGATCTATACCTTCATTTACAGGGAAAACATTTGTGATATCCTGTTTGATCTTCTGCACTCCATCCCCTTCTGGGAGCAAATTCTTTCATTTTAGAGTGGATTCTTTTTCAGAAGGGGACAAAACAATTCAGATAAGTTGCCTTTCCTGGAAGTGTATCCATTCACATCACGAAAACATACCTATATAATTTTGACCCCTGTAAATCCCACTTTTATATAGTAAAACTAGGGTTTACAGGGGTATACATTATTTTTCTTATTTCTGCTAAAAAAATTGATTGTGGATACTCGTTAAACTGCCTTGCCAAGGCAGTACCCACAATCTATGTTTTGAACAGAAATATGAAAAATATCAAATTTTTTTATCTTAAAATTTTCAGTTTTTGGAGGTGAAATTTTCTATATACAGTCGACTCTCGTTATCTCGAACTTCACGGGACCGGATAAAAATGTTCGAGTTATCAGTAGTTCGAGACAACCAAATTGTGACGTCATAGGTATGACGACTGTTCGCCTCTCTGTTCGCCAAAACGTGGTTGGAAGGCACATGTATATGGCAATTTAAATAATTTACGCGTACTTCAGTTTGCATTGTTTCTGTTTGTTTTAGGAGATGCAATGGTTCTCTTGGAATAATATCATCAATAAATGTTAATAATAATAAATTTCAAACGTCTCTGGTTGTCTTTTAATACTCCTGCAAATTTGGATTTCCATGTGAGCTCTAAATAAATTACTGATTTCCGGGTTGTGTTAGCTATACGTTAGGAACTGGTTTGGATTAGCTCCCTTCGCATAGACGACTCGATAAAGAGTTGACTGGTTTCCGCTTTTGCATAAAACGCTTACAATGTTAAGCGGCAGCTGTAAGCTAGTTTGGATTATCCCCTGGCATAAACGAACCCTCTCAGCGCGGCAAACTGTAGATCCTGCAGAGAAAGCTCGCTATGAGCCATCTCGTCTGGACCTACACTATTTGTGCGGGTATCCGTATCAGTCTACAGGGTCGGAAGGGTTAACATCGGTACTCACGTGTGATTCGTCTATTTGAGGCCGTGCACGACAACTCCCATTAGAAGACTGTGCGACTGTCAAAGACTCGGATCAGCCTGCACGCCCACGAATTTTCCATTATACGCATGAGCCTTATCTGGGCTTACCAAAGAGCACCGCCTGACCAAAGAGTAACAAGCGAAGATTCAGACTTAGCTAGCCTGATCAATACAGGCTGATCGGAGTCGGAACCTGTCGCGCACTGACTTTTCTTGAAGACGCTATATCATTCAGACGGACAGTACTCAATAGTGAAGAGCATATCTAAACAATAAATTAAAGAAACTTCGTTGATTAATCTTCCATAACACTATTCTGAGCTGCTTTTTATCTTACAAATCAATGACACGAGACGGTGTTGAGTGCCGCGTGTCAAACCCGACTCGACACGCACGTGATTTCATAATTACGGATTTTAGACATTGTTTGTGTTGTTTGTAATTACCTGGACAAAGGGGAAAATTAAAATATTGATTTATTTATCAATGGCCTATTATGACTTTCATTAACTGAGAGACCGGCGGCGCCGCATCTTACATTTTGTTTTCCTTCGTCATGGTCCGAGTTCGAGATACGCGGTAGTAAAAACTGTGAAAAATATATTCAGGGACTGAAAATGATGGACGAGATAGCCGAAGTGTCGACATAAAAGAAGTTCGACATACGCGAAGCTGAAGTACAATAAATATATAAGGAAAATAATCGGGACTTAGAAATCAGTTCGACATAAGTGATAGGATCGAGATAAGAGGGGTCGAGATAACGAGAGTCGACTGTATTTGAATAGGCATGTTTTTGTAATGCCTTAACTTGATTGAATCAATTGATTATTAATTCATCATGCAAGAATGGACCTTTTTTTCTAAATGGTAAATTTACTTTGATCACCCTTAATAGAAGGACAAACAGGCCTGCACAAAAAGTGCAGACCTAGATCAGACTGCCTTTCCATTTGTGGGTACACCATTTGTGGGGAAAATTAGGTTTGTTCAAATTGTACAATGTTTTTATCTCAGTAGAATGGGCATTTACTGCAACAGTGTGTAAAATTTTATCTAGAGTATTGTAGTATTTGGGCTATTTTTACATTTTGCAGAAAAAAAAGGCTGACCTTCCTACCCTAAGAAATATTCATGGGTCGGCAAATGCAAACAAAGTATTTTTTTATACCCGGCCTAATAGTTTCTAAGCTAATCAACTCTCCTCCTGATTTGACAGACATATTGGTCAAAATACTTGTATGCAGTGGCTTCTCTTGGCCTTCATTTTCTAAATACATACTAAGGACTCTTTTTTTTTTTTCATTTTATGGCACAAGTCTTATTTTTTAACTAACCTGCAGCTCTCTGTCTCCTCCATGCCATACATCAGTTTGTTATATGACTCATAACATTCTTCTTGATTTGCTTTCTCAACAAACAGTGGGGAGCATATACGGTCTGAAATACAGTGAACCCTCATTACAACGACATAATTTGTTCCCAAAGATGTTGCCATTATAATGAATTTGCTGTTGTAAAGAATCCTTAATGGACAGAATGATATGTAAGAAAGGTATTGTTTTATTCTTATTTCCTCACAGAACATATATTTTGGATATTTGTTAGAATCACCTCACTGAGGTGATTCTAACAAATATCAAAAATATATGTTTCTTTAAAGTATTAAATACAATATTCTTGCATGATTTGTGACTAATTGTTACCTCTTAAGCAAAGGTTTTGTGACAGTGAAATTGTCATTATAACAAATTTTGTCATTGTATCCAGTGTCGGTATAAAGAGGGTTGTCTGTAATTGTAAAAACAAAAAATCTATAACAGTTAAAAAAAAAAAAATAAATAAAAAAAAGTGTATAAAAACCTTGTTTACCCTAAATGCTGGATTATCGTTCATAGCTCTAGATAAGAGGGCAGTATCCATATATTTTTCATATTTCTCCATGAAAACATGGGTACTCCTTCAAAGAAGTGCCTCGTGGTGGCTCTTTTAATGAGTATCCACAATATACGTTTTCATGTAGAAACAAGAGCTGTCGTAGGACAGCGTAGCTCGCCTGCTGGGTACATTTTATATTGTAACATTTTTATAATTAAGAAAATCAAAATGAAATAATCTATGAAATAATTTTCAAGTTATATGGCAAAATCATTCAACCATATAATATAGGTCACACTGACCTAGATGTATTTGTATGTAAATCATTTTGTCACATAGATATAATAATCCAGGTATGACAATTCTCCATGAAATAGTAATAAAAATAAAAGGCAAAATCACTGAAGCATGAAATATAGGTCATAATGACCTAGATATAGTAAGTGGTCATTCATTGGGTCACATGGAACTAATATCCCAGGTGTGACATTTATCCAACAAATAGTATTCAAGATATAAGGCAAAATCACTGAACCATGAAATATAGGTCACACCAACAGAGATATATTTTGACGTCAATAATCGGGTCACAAGGAACTAATATCCCAGGTGTGACATTTATCCAACAAATAGTATTCAAGATATAAGGCAAAAATCACTGAACCATGAAATATAGGTCACAATGACCTAGATATAGTAAGTGGTCATTCATTGGGTCACATGGAAGTAATATCCCAGGTGTGACATTTATCCAACAAATAATATTCAATATATAAGGCAAAATCACTGAACCATGAAATATAGGTCACACCAACAGAGATATATTTTGACGTCAATAAACGGGTCACAAGGAACTAATATCCCAGGTGTGACATTTATCAAACAAATAGTATTCAAGATATAAGGCAAAATCACTGAACCATGAAATATAGGTCACAATGACCTAGATATAGTAAGTGGTCATTCATTGGGTCACATGGAAGTAATATCCCAGGTGTGACATTTAACCAACAAATAGTATTCAAGATATAAGGCAAAATCACTGAACCATGAAATATAGGTCACAATGACCTAGATATAGTAAGTGGTCATTCATTGGGTCACATGGAACTAATATCCCAGGTGTGACATTTATCCAACAAATAGTATTCAAGATATAAGGCAAAATCACTGAACCATGAAATATAGGTCACAATGACCTAGATATAGTAAGTGGTCATTCATTGGGTCACATGGAAGTAATATCCCAGGTGTGACATTTAACCAACAAATAGTATTCAAGATATAAGGCAAAATCACTGAACCATGAAATATAGGTCACAATGACCTTGATATAGTAAGTGGTCATTCATTGGGTCACATGGAACTAATATCCCAGGTGTGACATTTATCCAACAAATAGTATTCAAGATATAAGGCAAAATCACTGAACCATGAAATATAGGTCACAATGACCTAGATATAGTAAGTGGTCATTCATTGGGTCACATGGAAGTAATATCCCAGGTGTGACATTTAACCAACAAATAGTATTCAAGATATAAGGCAAAATCACTGAACCATGAAATATAGGTCACAATGACCTAGATATAGTAAGTGGTCATTCATTGGGTCACATGGAAGTAATATCCCAGGTGTGACATTTATCCAACAAATAGTATTCAAGATATAAGGCAAAATCACTGGACCGTGAAATCTAGGTGACCTGGACCGTAAAATGTAGGTCACCATGACCTTCACTCTCTTACACTTAAACCGATGTCACATAGTTAGCTGATGTATAACCAGTTGTGTCTATAACCTGTAGGCATATAAGATTTTACAAATGTGTCCTAGATTTTGACCCCTAGCCCCACCCCAAGGCCCACCCTGAGGTATGAACCCAGGGGTATGTTCTTTTGGAATCTCAGAAGACTCGTCCAGGTACCCAAATTCTAAATATGAATGCTCTATGAGGAGTGAAAGTCAACATATAAGAATTTGAAAAACTTTAACACAGTATTACAAAGGTGTCCTAGATTCTGACCCCTAGCCCCACCCAGGGGCATGAACCCAGGGGTTTATTCTCTTGCAATCTCAGAAGACCCTCCAAGGTACCTAAGTTCCAAATTTGATGCCTCTGTGAGGAGTGACTGTTGAGATATAAGCATTTGAAAAACTTTAACGCAGTGTGACGGGAACGGGAACGCAAACGCAAACGCAAACGTGGACGACCGGGGTGACTACAATAGCACTCCTTGTACTTCGTACAGGCGAGCTAATGAGAAAAGTATCAGTTCTTTTTTATTGAAAACATTGCCTTACCTGGAGCTATGATTATGCCTGCCCAAACAATGTTAATCTAGATTAAACTGCCCCTAAAGGAGGGTCTACATTGTTTACCAGTACTTTTTAGAAATCATGTAGTTAAACAGTCAAAATTTCAAATTGAAGAAGGCAGTATCTGAATATTCCAGGTAGTTACATTTCCTTTAGCAGCAGTATGATCTACACTGTTTCTTTGTGTTGAGATTTTATGGCCCAGTCAACCCAATGAGGTCATGTTAAGCACAGTCAGTTTAACAAACTACATTCTTACTGGGCAGGTTTAGACCTCTAAGCGGTTAACCAGTATTGTGCACAGTGTTCACACAATCTTAAAAGAACAGTTTGATCAGAGTCTTCGCTGTTTGCTCTGGCACCAGTGTCCAAATATTTAGGGTAAAGTGTGCCTACCAAGTATGGAGTGTGTTTCTGTCATAGCATTTTATATTATTAATCTATTGGTTCATCGTACATGAACTAAGTTTGCAATACGTTAAATGTCCTTGAATTTTGTACACCAAAATTTTGAAACAAAATGGCATTAACATACAATGCAGACCCAATTACACTTTTCCTTCAGGAGCAATCTGGTGAAGGCCTACACTGTTTGTCATTCCACTAAATATTTTATGAAAGAACGGCATAATAAGCAAAATTTAGGCCAAAAAAGTACAGACTAAAGTGTTTGAAATTGTAGGATATTATGGTATACTTCTTTCCAGGTACTTATGTTCACCAACACCCCATTAAAATTTGACTCAGGGGTGAGAATAGTCATTAATAATCAATCCTGAAATCTAAAACTTCAGTCCAAAAAGTACTAACATTTTTCTTATTTATCAATAAAAACATAGGATTAATCCTGAAGTTTCCCATCCCTGTAATGACTTCACATCTAGGTGATAAGGAAAAATATTTACCAGTGCAATAACTGATGTCAACTCCTGAGAAAAGATTAGTTTGCCTGGTAAGACTTGACACCAGTAAATCCATGCTGCAGTAGTGACCATTTCTCATCATGACTCCTTTTAAACATCTGTACAGCTTTACTAGTGCACTGAAAGAAAATGTAACACAATGTTGACCATAGTAAAGGACAATAAAAATTCAAATATAAGTCCATCACAGTTTCTTAATAGTATAGAAAGAATACTAAAACCTCTTTATAACACTATTATTGCGATCCAAAGCAAAAACTGTCTTTGCTTATATGAGGGTCCTGCAAAAAGTTCTGTCACTAATAGGCTTCCTAAGTTTTATCCCAGGTATATTTTAAAATGCTTCACTGCACTTGAATGATGTGTTGAATAGCTAACGATACCCATTTATTTCGTTCAAATTGCTTTCCAACTGACCGAGTTATTTCAAATTGAAATAGATGCAGTCATATACACTGATCAATTTACTTGTTACATTGGAACATGGACCAGAAGAGGATGGTCAGGAGTCCACCTTTTACATGACAATGCCTCCTCTCATAAGTGTGAGGTTGTTAAGTCTTTTTGGGCTTCTGAAAAGGTGGAAGTTTTAAACCATCCACCTTATTCACCCTGTGACTTCTTTTTATTTCCAAGGCTTAAGAAAATGCTTTCTGGAAATAAGTATACGTCTAGAAGTTCCCTTAGCAGCGCTATTTATCAGTGTCTCCAACAGATACCAAAAGAAGACTATCTGCTTTTCGCGACTGGGTAAAAAGGTTACAAAAATGTGTTTCAGTAAAGGGGGAATACTTTGAAGGTTTGCAATAAAAATATGTTTGATAAAACGTAGCACTGAAGTAATCCGAACCTAGTGACAAAACTTTTGCAGGACCCTCGTAAACCATGTTGTATCTGAACAAAAATTTATAGATTATATAGAAAAAATTACCATATTGTAACCGAACAAAAACTTATAGATTATATAGAAAAATGACTATTCATGGTCATTTTTATAAATAATCTATACATTTTTGTTTGGCTACAACATATCCAAACAAAAATGTATAGATTATATGGAAAAATGACTATTTATGGTCATTTTTCTATATAATCTATGCATTTTTGTTTGGCTACAACATATCCAAACAAAAATGTATAGATTATATGGAAAAATGACTATTTATGGTCATTTTTCTATATAATCTATACATTTTTGTTTGGATACAACATTTTTGGGGTCAACATCTGTAAACTGCCTTACATCACGAAAACATGCCTATATAATTTTGACCCCCTTAAACCCCACATTTATATAGTAAAACTGGGGTTTAGAGGGGTATACATTATTTTTCTTATTTCTGCTCAAAAACATAGATTGTGGGTACTCGTTAGAAACGCCTCTCCGAGGCAGTTCTAACGAGTACCCACAATCTATATTTTGAGTAGAAATATGATAGATATCAGAGTTTTTTATCTGAAAATTTTCAGTTTTTGGAGGTGAAATTTTCTATATATTTGAATAGGCGTGTTTTCGTACTGCATCCCAAATTGTCTTATAATACAGCATATTGATCTACAATAGGCTCCATTTATTTCAGCATTAAAATAGTAAGTCCAGTTCGCATTTTTGGTAATTTGGGTTGTTTCAGTACTTTGATTACTGTACCAACTTGTAAGGTCATTTCAGTACACATGTCCTTTGAGCACTGTAAAGGATTGGTTCCAGGCTTATATGTAGGCATACTGAAAGTGTTTTGCACAGCTGGGTCCCAGTGCAACAGCCTCTTTCTGAC
The DNA here is from genome assembly GCA_964016985.1 of Anodontia alba. Lineage (NCBI taxonomy): Eukaryota > Metazoa > Mollusca > Bivalvia > Lucinida > Lucinidae > Anodontia > Anodontia alba. The sequence continues at coordinate 86,169,125 of OZ024821.1, forward strand.
GACAGCTGATTGCTGCAACAAGGAAAAAGTTTTCAGTCCAGTTTTTTGGCAAATTTTTCAACTTTTTGAACATTTCAAGCCCAATTTTGAGATTATCTTGGTGCCTCCATAATCATGCCACCTAGAAAGAGGGCTAGGAAGGGTCAGGCTAGGGGCCAAGCAAAACAAAATCAGCAACAAACAGCAGCAAATGAGCCATGCCCTCAACCGGGGGCAACAGGAACACCAGAAATTGTAAGGTTATGTGGTGATGGCGGGGTTCAACAGTCAGGTAACCAAGTGTCATACTCACCTGAGATTAATGCTACAGGGTCCAGTATGTTAAATACTTGGACTAGTGCTTTGGGGGTTCAGGGGACCCCTCTAGCACAAACAATTGCACAAAACACTCAGTCTGACTTTCAGATGCCGGATGTACGTTGTGCTGATGATGATATTGCGATGCATGTTCCGCAAGATATTTGTATTAAGATATGGAAAAATGAATATATAAATTTGGCTTCTCTGTTAAAGAAAAATCAAAAAAGGCGTGGGGAGGAATCTGGTAATTTATTTATAAATGAACATGGCCAAATTCAAACACGCCCTAAAGTATTAAAAGAAATAACCAATATCAGGGAGTGGACAGATGCTTTTTTAATATTCATGACTATATATTTGAAAAAGTATCAGGATAAAGTTTTTGAATTAATTCAGTACCTGAGCACCATCAGAGAGGCTGAAAGCAGGTGTCAAAATTTTGCATGGCGAGAATATGATGCTGAATTTAGGACAAGGCAAGCTTTAAAACAGGAGCCGTGGAATAAAATTTATTCAGATTTGTGGCTTAAATTAATGACAAACACAAACAAGCTAGAAACAACTACCTTTCAATCTAAGCCTAGCTTTGCTGGCCACTCAAATCAGTCTCGTCTTGCACTTGGCGTATGTTTTGATTATAACAAAGGCAAATGCTATTTCAAAAATTGTAGATTTTCTCATGTTTGTTTGGCATGTAAGGGGGACCATTCTGAAAACCAATGTCCCAGACACAGTCAAAATTTACAACAGAATGCATTCACTGCAAATAAGAACACTGAAATAGATCACACTCAAAGGTCCTCCTTTCGTGGTCCATTCAAACGGAAATAAATTTGAGCTCGGCTCCACTCCTGTAGATTTATCTGCCTTTGAGAAGGAATTGCAAGAATATCCAGACAGACAAACAGCGGAAGAGTTGAAAAATGGGTTTAAAAATGGCTTTCACATTAACTTTGAAGGTCCTCGAAAATTGGTCATATCAAAAAATTTACCTTCAGCAAATAAAGCCCCTGATATTGTCAGGCAAAAAATCACGAAAGAATAGGAAGCAGGAAGAGTTGCTGGCCCTTTTCAAACTGTACCTTTCACTGATTTTAGGGTTTCTCCTCTGGGTTTGGTACCCAAAAAACAGCCAGGTGAATATCGTTTAATACACCATCTATCATATCCAGAGGGGGATTCAATCAATGACTATATTGACCCTGAATTTTGCAGTGTCCAATATACTAGATTTGATCAAGCTGTTAAAATGATTCAGAAATTGGGAAAAGGTGCTCTGCTAGGCAAGGCTGATATAAAAAATGCATTTCGCCTAATGATTATCTCCCCAGATGATTTTCCCCTGTTAGGTTTTATGTTTGATGGTCAATACTTCTTTGACCGTTGCTTACCTTTTGGACTTTCATATTCATGTGCATTATGGGAGAAATTTGCCACTTTCTTACATTATGCTGTAAGAGAATCATGCACAGTGGGTGAACTTGAACATTACTTGGATGAATTTTTGTTTGGGGGTGAAGCTGGCACAACTGACTGTCAAGAAATTATGACTTCCTTTTTCAAGACTTGTGGAAAAATGGGCGTGCCTGTTGCAGATGAAAAGACAGAAGGGCCTCAAACAATCATCATTTTCTTGGGATTTGAACTTGATTCAATTCTTATGGAGGTACGAATTCCAAAGGACAAAATTATGAAACTACAAAGTCTTATTGAAGAAATATTACATAAGTCCAGTATTACACTGGAGGTTATGCAGTCTCTTCTTGGCTCACTGAATTTCATGTGCCGGGCTATCGTTCCTGGTCGTCCATTTTGCCGCCGGCTGATAAATGCTACAAGGGGTATTACAAAGCCTTATCATCATATTCGGATTTCCAAGGCAATGAGGTTAGATTTGCAAACATGGCTGACATTTTTCAAATCGTTTAATGGTGTCTCTGTCTTTCATGACAGGTTTTGGCTGTCAAATGCTGACTTATGTTTGTTTACGGACAGTTCAGCAAGTTATGGTAAAGGCTTTGGAGCTTATTTTCAGGGAAAATGGACATATGGTCTGTGGCCTGCTGAATGGTTTCACCGCGGTATTACTGATGACATTACAGTACTTGAATTGTTCCCCATTTTTGTTGCTCTTGAAATCTGGGGTCAGCATCTCAGCAACAAAAAGATTCTATTCAAATGTGACAATCAGGCAGTTGTTCATATCTTGAATTCGCAAACGTCAAAGGCAGAGTATGTCATGGTCTTGGTCAGAATCATTACATTAAAATGTTTGCAGCTGAATGTTGTTCTCAAAGCGGAACATTTATCAACTTCTCGGAATGCCGTGACGGACAGTTTATCTCGTTTGCAGATGAATCGCTTTCGACAGTTGGCCCCAGAGGCCGAACCAGAGCCAGAGCCTGTTCCAGACCATCTTTGGAGCGTCTTCAATCAGGAGCCCACCAGCTTGTGACTGCAAGTTTGTCAGTTAATACCCGTCATGCATATGCTACTGCATTGGCAAACTTTTCAACTTTTAGATCTAATTATGCTCTCCCTTTGCAGTGGCCAGTACCTGAAACTCATATTCATGCTTATATTACTTATCTTTTCCACAATGGTTATGCCCCATCAACAGCTGCCATGCACATATCTGCTATTAGCTTTCAACATAAAATTAACCATAATTTTGATAGCACTTCCACTTTTGCCATTTCAAAAATGCTTGAAGGCTACAAGCGTCTTAGAGCCAATCCTGATAACCGTATGCCAATTATGTATAATACTCTGGTTGCTATTTGTAAAATTTTGGGGAATATCTGCATTTCTGAGTATGAAACACTTTTATTTAGAGCAGCTTACCGTTTGGCATTTTTTGGTTTGTTCCGTGTTAGTGAGTTGGTATTTACATCGTCACAGCAATCTGATCAACCATTGCAAGTATCTGATGTATTATGTACCACCAAAGCTGGGCAAAATATTTTACGAATCCGCCAGCATAAGGCCAAATGCAATCAAACAGGAAAACCATATATAATTGACATTCCAGCTATTGAATCTACAGAATGTCCATTATTGGCCATGGAAGCGTTTCTAAAAATTAGACCTCACAAATCAGTATATCTTTTTTGTCATATTAATGGGCAACCTCTTACAAGATATCAATTTGGGGCAGTTTTAAATAAAGCTATAACTGCTCTGAATCTACCAACAACACATTTCAGAACGCATTCCTTCCGCATTGGGGCCGCTTCGTGGTTAGCCAGCAAAGGCGTATCGTATGAGACTATCAAGAAAATGGGCAGATGGCAGTCCAATTCATTTCTCAAGTACATAAGACTATAAAGCGGACTTGCTCATTGCTCCTTAGCCCTATTGATAATTTGCATCATAAATTTTGATTTCCAGATGTATGGTTGGTAGGGGACTCCTACATAAATAGATTAGCAGCCCGAGCCAGAACCAGGCAGCTTGAAAGTACGGTTGGCGCTTCCAAAGTTCAGAAAGTCAAGTGGATGGGTCAGGGCGGCATGAAATGGCAACAGCTTCTACCAAAGATTCAGTATGCTGCTCTCCATAATGCTGCTCCAAAGGCAATAGTGGTTCATGTTGGTTCCAATGACTTAGCTTATCAGAAAGGGGTGGTCTTGATCCATAATATGAAGGATGACTTAAGTAATCTAGTTCAAACATTCACTAGCAGTGTCATTTTCGTTTCTGCTATGTTGCCTCGTATTGTATGGTCAGGAACACAGGTTCCAGACAAAATGGAATCCAAACGAAAATTCATTAATAGAGTGATTCGTCGCTTTATAAAATACAATGGTAGGGGGGTCTTTATTGATCATCCAGAAATTACATCTGACACACCGGGCTTATATAAACCAGATGGCGTACATCTATCTGATATTGGTTCTGATATTTTAATGTTAGACATTCGGGAGGCTCTGCAGGATCAGTTGTGAACACCAGTTTTGTTTGCGGTGGAATTTTGGGGCAAACCAAATTATTGGTTTGTGTGGCGGAAAATTCCGAAGGGATGTGATTCTGACTGAAATCTTGTTATATATTTGGGAGCTGCTTTCTCATCCAACAGTTTGCTGGTAGATGTGTATGTACCATTTACTCAGCGGTGGTGTATATGATTTAGCGGGCATTCTGTGTACATACCGGAATGCTTTGCGGAGTTTTGTTTTGGCGGGTATCATGTGTCTGTACCGTGATACTTTGCGGTGTGCTGTTTAATAGAACAGCATGTGTATGTACCATGTTGTTTAGCAAGCATCATGTGTATACACCGTGTTGCTTTGCGGTGGTTTCTATGTAAAAACCAGTGGGATAAAAAGATGAGAAAGCATCTCCTTATTGATTGCATCTCTTCGAATTTCCAACCACTGATCTGCAACCTTTACGCCACAAATTATTTTATGTGTATGTTAAACACTGTGAATAGTTATTACTTTGTTAAAACACTCAGGAAGAGTTGATAAAGGTTATTTCAACATATTCTTTGTTCTTATTTTAACCGTCTTGAAATAATACAGCATATTGATCTACAATAGGCTCCATTTATTTCAGCATTAAAATAGTAAGTCCAGTTCGCATTTTTGGTAATTTGGGTTGTTTCAGTACTTTGATTACTGTACCAACTTGTAAGGTCATTTCAGTACACATGTCCTTTGAGCACTGTAAAGGATTGGTTCCAGGCTTATATGTAGGCATACTGAAAGTGTTTTGCACAGCTGGGTCCCAGTGCAACAGCCTCTTTCTGACGACAGCTGATTGCTGCAACAAGGAAAACGTTTTCCCGCCCTCCCTCCCAATTTTTATTCTTAATTCACTAATAACCATTTAGTATTGCAGCTAAAGAACAGTAGCTCTATGTATTATTTCAGATGGTTAAAATAAATAATTATGTCAATGTTTGTCATTATTTTGTGGTAGGATACTGCCGCCCAGTTTCTTTTATAATTTCAGAAAGAACAGTCATCCATGTCCTTTCATTCTCCTGCCTGGTGGATTAAGTAATGGTGTTATATTTTGGTGAAAGACAGTTATGCTGCTTTAATGTTCTACAGTGTATCATCAGATACATGAGTGTTAAGTATAAATTGCAATATCAGAAAGACTAAGCTGTTTTTAAATCTGTGGATTATTTGGATAACTCATGGGCAGGAACATTCCAGTCTAGTATGCAATCTAGCTGTTGCTGATTGGGGGTGGCGGAAAATTCCGAAGGGATGTGATTCTGACTGAAATCTTGTTATATATTTGGGAGCTGCTTTCTCATCCAACAGTTTGCTGGTAGATGTGTATGTACCATTTACTCAGCGGTGGTGTATATGATTTAGCGGGCATTCTGTGTACATACCGGAATGCTTTGCGGAGTTTTGTTTTGGCGGGTATCATGTGTCTGTACCGTGATACTTTGCGGTGTGCTGTTTAATAGAACAGCATGTGTATGTACCATGTTGTTTAGCAAGCATCATGTGTATACACCGTGTTGCTTTGCGGTGGTTTCTATGTAAAAACCAGTGGGATAAAAAGATGAGAAAGCATCTCCTTATTGATTGCATCTCTTCGAATTTCCAACCACTGATCTGCAACCTTTACGCCACAAATTATTTTATGTGTATGTTAAACACTGTGAATAGTTATTACTTTGTTAAAACACTCAGGAAGAGTTGATAAAGGTTATTTCAACATATTCTTTGTTCTTATTTTAACCGTCTTGAAATAATAAACCATCTTATAAAGAGGTTCCAGTGTCTTGGACAGATAAGCCCAACCAAACAGTAAATACCCAGATCAGACCTCACAGAATGTGGCATCTGATACCTCATAGGATGCGGTGTCTGACCAGGGTTTGCACTACTTGCATGCATCCAGTAGTTTTTAGACACACAAATAGTTAATAAAAAGATTTTGTTCAAAGTTTAGGTCAAGTATGGTAATGCATTAGAGTGCCTGAATACTGAAGATAAGTTATATGTACATTTAAAAACAAAATAAAACCAATTTCCATCTACACAAGCAGAATACACAATTTAGTACCAATTTACCATGAAAAATAATAACACTTTCTGTATGACTTCAGAACACACAGTTGGTTGCAAAAGAGAGAAAAAGTATTCAAAGTATCATATAGAATCCTTCCCAAGCTCAAGGATAAAATTAAGGCTGTTGGTGCTGGCTGTTCTATGATTTCTGATTAAGATCCAAAGAACTCGATACAGCACAATCTTTTTACAACACTACTGCTTGGATACAAAGCCAAAAATATTTTAGTGAAACAATCTTGCTGTATCAAAAACAAAAATATATAGATTATATCGAGAAATAACCATAACTGGTAATATTTCTATATTATCTTTACATTTTTGTTTTCTATCCAAACAAAAATATATAGATTATTTAGAAAAATGGTCATTTTTCTATATAATCTATATATTTTTGTTTGGATACAAAACTTTTGGAGTCCATCTGTAAACCGTCTTATATCCAAAATCATCTTATAACGAACAGCCTAAAAAGAGTTCTGGGCCAAGTTGTTCAAAACTAACGATGTCGTTAGTTAACGAATCGTTAAAACTTTGAGCATTAAATACAGCATATATGCCAATATTTTTGCTGAAAAAATGTGAGTAGCTTTTGCATTTGCAAAAGCTACTCACATTTTTTTCAGCAAAAATACCTGTGAATTAGATATTGTACTTACTAGAGCAGTTAACATTTTGACCACTAACGAGTTTGTTAAGCTGACGATGTTTTGAACAACTGTACCCCTGGTGTACCTCTTTCAGCCTCCTACTTTTATCAATGCAGCTGGGCTCCAAAGTGCAACTGGTATTGCATCTGACTGCAGGTCCAGGGGTCGCCAGATCAAAACCCAGCTCGACCACATAATTTTCATAGACATTGATCATGAAATAACGTCTATGGCCAGTCTCCCCATTCCGCTGATTCAAGGAATGCAGTTGTCAGTTACAGATGAAAGTATGTGCACAAGTACTGGTTAATTGGTTTAGGGAAAGATTGTGTTGGGGTTTAATGATACGTCAACCTTTGTGGGTCATTTTGTATTGTCTCCCAGAGAAAAGAGGAAGAAGAGACACAGAAGAGGTAAAAGAGGAGATGAAAGAGAGGGACAGGGGAGAAAGAGGAAAATGAATGAAAGTGAAGAAACAGAAGAAATAATAACACTGCCCTTCTACCACCACCTGCTGTAAAGGTAGCAGGCCTTGTCTAACTGTAAGCCAATATCAGTTGGACGCCCTGGTGACGCAAGATACATGACACCTTTGCCTCACCCAACCACCCCCAGGTTTAGGGAAAGAAGTCTACCCAGGAACAGTATAAGCAGGCTAACTGACCATGCTGGATGTGACCCTAATGGACTGACTGTGTCATATAACTTCAACCCAAACAAACAAAAAAACATTTCTATTGCAATATGCACACATAAGCCATGTCATGGGAAATGATTTACATCCATATGGTGCAGCCCAAATAATTGTGCTTCAAATGATCATGACATTTTGCAATGTTATGAGGCTGGCACAATTAATTGGATAATCGATTAATTGATCGATAAATTCCACAAAAATGATTATCATTACTGATTTGCTAATAATCGATCATTTGTGATTTCTGTGTGTTACTTTAACATACTTACCCTTAGTATTCAGACACCTCAACTCCTTACCATACTTAATCTAAAATTTGAACAAGTACAATTTACTACCCACTGTTGTGTCTAAAAATAGCTGGATGGGTGGCAAACAGTGTAGACCCTGATGAGACACTGCATTTGCGGTGTTAATCTGGGTCTACACTGTTTGCTCAGGCCTATTTGACCAAATACAACATATGGTAAGAGTCATGCTCAGACAGGTAAAATTATGACCAAATCTTCAGTGATTACTAAATGATTATTTATCACAATGGCAGGACTGATAACTGATTATCTCTTCAGCCCTGATTAGTCAGCCTTACAGCCATTAGCTTTCTAAAACAAAACAAACAAAAATGAAAAATCTAACCTTCTTTTGTTTTTCAAATAAAATAAGCCACAACTTCAGAAAACTTACGTTTGAAAATGGCACCTTTTTCAATAGAAAAGTACTGATATTTTTCAAATTTCTCCACAAAAACCTATGTTGTGGGTACTCTAGAAGCACCTCACTGAGGTGCTTCTAATGAGTACCCACAACATATGTTTTCATGGAGAAAGATGAAAAATAATATGTGAATATCCCCTCTAATCTGGAGCTATGATGGCTTATAAATGTAGGAAGAGAAAAGTTTGACATACCTACAGCTTTCTGGACTATTACTGGTTGACATTTGCACAGCTTCCAGCTCTTCTGAACAATGAACTGTCACCATTTCTCTCATGTAGCCATCATCTTTGCAAGGCTCTTTATCTATAAATAAGAACAAAGTAAGGTAAAAGTTCTAAATATTGGGATAGTATAATCATAATTTCAAACTAGAATAGTATGAAAAATTCTTTATGGAAAGTAATACACCTATTTTGCAAAGGGAAACAAATTGATTACCTCCTTTTGCAAAAACTTACTTCCCTTTGTTTCACTGGTGAGGATTTACAATAAATTTCATTATTATTTATTCTGTTTACCATTCATGAGCCAATAATAATGTACATTGCAAAATACTTAGTGGTCTCTTGGCCCTAAATCAACCATACAAATGCTGTAAGACTGATAATTGTTCAGGGGTAATAAGTACAAACTCTAACAAAAAAAACAAGAGGACCATGATGGTCCTATATCGCTCACCTGACTAAACAGATTTGCATATTTACTGTTGAAGTTTCAGCCAAGTTCACTGCTCTAGGATTTTTGTATAAACTTTATAGCACTAACCACCCCCACCCCCCTCCACCACACCCCTGGCCATGTTTTTTTTACAAATCTCGACGACCTGAACTGATTCTTAAAAGAGGGTCACCAAAGGAACATTTCTGCCAAGTTATATTGAAATTGGTCCAGTGGTTTAAAAAGTTTTATATAGCTATAAAGCCCTACGCCCTAACGGCCATGTTTTTTGACGAATCATGACAGCTTGAACAAACTTGGTAGAGGGTCACCAAAGGAACATTCCTACCAAGTTATATTGAAATCTGTTCAGTGGTTTCTGACAAGAAGATTTTTAAAGTTTTCTATTTAGATATATAGGGAAAACAAGCCCCACCCCATGGCAGCCATGTTTTTTGACGAATCATGATTGCTTGTACAATCTTGATAGAGGTTCACCAAAGCAACATTCCAGCCAAGTAATATTGAAATCAGTCATGGGGTATGTGACAAGAAGAATTTTAAAATTTTCTATGCAGATATATATGAAAAATAAGCCCCACCCCCCTGTGGGCCATGGTTTTTGACGTATCATGAAGGCTTGAACAATCTTGGTAGAAGGTCACCAAAGCAACATTCCTGCCAAGTTACATTGAACTCGGTCCAACTGTTTCTTACGAGAAGATTTTTAAAGTTTTCTATATAGGGAAAATAAGCCCCGCCCCCTAGCGGCCATGATTTTTGATGAATCATGACGGCCTGAACAATCTTTGTAGAGGGTCACCAAAGAAACATTCCTGCCAAGTTGTATTGAAATCGGTCCATTGGTTTCTGAAAAGAAGATTTTTAAAGTTTTATATATAAATATATAGGGAAAATAAGCCCTGCCCCAGGCAGCCATGTTTTTTGACGAATCATGATTACTTGAACAATCTTAGTAGAGGGTCACCAAGGAAAAATTTCTGCAGTTATAATGAAATCGGTTCAGTGGTTTCTAACAAGAAGAGTTTTAAAGTTTTCTATATAGATATATAAGGAAAATAAGCCCCGACTCCTGGCGGCCATGTTTTTTGACGAATCATGACGGCTTGAACAATCTTGATAGAGGGTTACATAAGAAACATTCCTGCAAAGTTACATTGAAATCGGTCAAGTGCTTTCTGAAAAGACTATTAAAATTTTCTATATAGATAAATTATATAGGAAAATAAGCCCCGCCCACTAGCGGCCATGTTTTTTGACAAATCATAACGGCTTGAACAATCTTGGTAAAGGGTCACCAAGGAAACATTTCTGCGAAGTTATATTGAAATCAGTCCTGTGGTTTCTGACGACAAGATTTTTTCAAGTTTTCTATATAGAATTATATCGAAAATAAGCCCGCACCCCCTAGCGGCCATGTTTTTTGACAAATCATGTCGGCTTGAACAATCTTGATAGAGGGTCACTAAGGAAACATTTCTGCCAAGCTATATTGAAATCGGTCCAGTCGTTTATGACAAGAGGATTTTTAAAGTTTTCTACATAGGGAAAATTAACCCCGCCCCCTAGCGGCCATGTTTTTTAACGAATCATGGCAGCTTGAACAATCTTGCAAAAGGATCACCAAAGGAACATTTCTGCAAAATCATATGGAAATCGGTCCAGTGGTTTCTGACAAGAAGATTTTTAAAGTTTTCCATAAAGATATGTAAGGAAAATAAGCCCCGCCCCCCCCCCCCCTGGCGGCCATGTTTTTTGACAAATCCAAATGGCTTGAACAATCTTGCAACAGGATCACCAAAGGAACATTTCTGCAAAATCATATGGAAATCGGTCCAGTGGTTTCTGACAAGAAGATTTTTAAAGTTTTCTATACAGATATACAGTGAAAATAAGCTCCGCCCCCTGGCGGCCATGTTTTTTGACAAATCCAAATGGCTTGAACAATCTTGGTACAGGATCACCAAAGGAACATTTCTGCAAAATTATATGGAAATCGGTCCAGTGGTTTCTGACAAGAAGATTTTTAAAGTTTTCTATATAGATATATAGGGAAAATAAGCCCCGCCCCCTGGTGGCCATGTTTTTTGACGAATCCAAATGGCTTGAACAATCTTGGTAGAGGATCACCAAAGGAACATTTTTGCAAAATTATAATGAAATCGGTCCAGTGGTTTCGGACAAGAAGATTTTTAAAAGTTTTCTATATAGATTATATAGGGAAAATAAGCCCCGCCCCCTGGCGGCCATGTTTTTTGACGAATCCGAATGGCTTGAACAATCTTGGTAGAGTATCACCAAAGGAACATTTCTGCAAAATTATATTGAAATCGGTCCAGTGGTTTCGGACAAGAAGATTTTTAAAGTTTTCTATATAGATATATAGGGAAAATAAGCCCCGCCCCCCTGGCGGCCATGTTTTTTGATGAATCCAAATGGCTTGAACAATCTTGGTAGAGGATCACCAAAGGAACATTTCTGCAAAATTATATTGGAATCGGTCCAGTGGTTTCGGACAAGAAGATTTTTAAAGTTTTCTATATAGATTATATGGGGAAAATAAGCCCCGCCCCCTGGCGGCCATGTTTTTTGACGAATCCAAATGTCTTGAACAATCTTGGTAGAGGATCACCAAAGGAACATTTTTGCAAAATTATATTGAAATCGGTCCAGTGGTTTCTGACAAGAAGATTTTTAAAGTTTTCTATATAGATTATATAGGGAAAATAAGCCCCGCCCCCTGGCGGCCATGTTTTTTGACAAATCCGAATGGCTTGAACAATCTTGGTAGAGGATCACCAAAGGAACATTTCTGCAAAATTATATGGAAATCGGTCCAGTGGTTTCTGACAAGAAGATTTTTAAAGTTTTCTATATAGATATATAGGGAAAATAAGCCCCGCCCCCTGGTGGCCATGTTTTTTGACGAATCCAAATGGCTTGAACAATCTTGGTAGAGGATCACCAAAGGAACATTTCTGCAAAATTATATTGAAATCGGTCCTGTGGTTTCGGACAAGAAGATTTTTAAAAGTTTTCTATATAGATTATATAGGGAAAATAAGCCCCGCCCCCTGGCGGCCATGTTTTTTGACGAATCCAAATGTCTTGAACAATCTTGGTAGAGGATCACCAAAGGAACATTTCTGCAAAATTTATATTGAAATCGGTCCAGTGGTTTCGGACAAGAAGATTTTTAAAGTTTTCTATATAGATATATAGGGAAAATAAGCCCCGCCCCCCTGGCGGCCATGTTTTTTGACGAATCCAAATGGCTTGAACAATCTTGGTAGAGGATCACCAAAGGAACATATCTGCAAAATTATATTGAAATCGGTCCAGTGGTTTCGGACAAGAAGATTTTTAAAGTTTTCTATATAGATATATGGGGAAAATAAGCCACGCCCCCTGGCGGCCATGTTTTTTGACGAATCCAAATGTCTTGAACAATCTTGGTAGAGGATCACCAAAGGAACATTTTTGCAAAATTATATTGAAATCGGTCCAGTGGTTTCGGACAAGAAGATTTTTAAAGTTTTCTATATAGATATATAGGGAAAATAAGCCCCGCCCCCTGGCGGCCATGTTTTTTGACGAATCCAAATGGCTTGAACAATCTTGGTAGAGGATCACCAAAGGAACATTTCTGCAAAATTATATTGAAATCGGTCCAGTGGTTTCTGATAAGAAGATTTTTTAAAATTTTAGTTAAAAAATCTATTTTTAGCTCCTGTGACCTAGATATGCAATGGACCGGAACCATTTGAATAACTTTGAAAGAGGACCAACCAAGGATCATTCCTGTGAAGTTTGGTCAAAATCCAATCAGTGGTTTAGGAGGAGATGTTGTTTAAAGATTGTGGACGGACGGACGGACGGACGGACGGACGGACATACGGACGACGACAACGACGACGACGGACGGTGAGTGATCACAAAAGCTCACCTTGAGCTTTCAGCTCAGGTGAGCTAAAAATCTGTCTTCTTTCTCACTGACAGTAAATCTTAAATAATTTTGCTTTCTCTGAGAGCAAGTTCTAAGCATATCTCCTGAGTAACATTTTCACTAGATGGACTATTTTCCATGCCCAGTCATTCTACTAAAATGGACTATTTTCATGACTACTTTCCATGCCCAATCAATCTACTAAAATGGACTATTTTTATGACTTTTTTCCATGCCCAAATCATTCTACTAAAATTTAGTACATTAACTTCCCTGACAAAATGCACATGTAAACTTAGCAGACCAAGATCAGACTGCCTTCCTGCACATCAAACCCTTCCCAAAATGGGTCTACTGTAAAAGGAAAGAATTTGCTCCAACAAGGAGAAAATTCTTTCCTTTTAAAGTAGACCCCTTTCTTGAATGGAGGCAAACATAATATTGATGTAGTTACCTCTCCTGGTAGTGCATTCCTCTGCAGTACTGCATAAAAGAACATAGAGGGATATTATATAGTTAAAATCTGCCAACTGGTGAAGAAGCAGTAGAGTAACAGACAGATGAACATACTTATAATATGTAGAATGGTATACATCATAATACACTGTAGATTCAATAAGATTGCAGTCCTTTATTTTTGTTTTCCAAATTTTCAACATGTAAAAAATTGTTTTATTTGAGAAAAAACTTAATTGCAATTCATTTATGGCTTGATTTTTTTGCTCCTATCCTGACATGAAGTCACTGCTGCCTTGTGAATTGTGAGAAACAATCCAATTAGTGTCAGTTAGTACAAGAGTTGATTATAAATGACAAACAATGAGTGAAAGGAAGAGCTTAAATTTTCCAAGGGCAGTAAAATCTGGGGGAATCAAAAAAGGCTTCCTAAATTGTCACAGTCGGCAACTTGTTGTTTTCGAACCTAGTATATCAGCTGGTCTCTATTAAAATTACTTGTTTGACTTAATGCTCCATTATATATACTGCTCTTGAGCCATTTAGTGTGGATTGATCAGAAACGTCTCTGCACAATACCATGACAGCAAATCAAGTGAATGCCATAGATGCTGTTATACATGCCTGTATACATGTATTGACTTATATCACAATCCAGTTCTTGTACCCCTAGTATTGCAACATATCTACAGTTTGTTTGTGTTGAGGTTTTACGGCCCAGTCAACCCAATGGAGTCATGTTGAGCACGGTCAGTTTTCCTAACCACACATTTACTGGGCAGGCTTAGTCCTCTAAGTGGTTAACCAGTATTGTGCACATTCTTTCGCCAGAAACTGACAACTGCCCTTCTTGAATCAGCAGAAGGGAGAGAATGACCATAGAAAATATTTCACGATCAATCTCCACAAAAGAATGTTGCTAACCTTGGTGGGGGTTGAACCCACGACCTCCTGATCTCCAGTCGGACGGCACATCCAACTGAGCCACCAAGGCCGGCTGACATATCTACAGTGTATACCCCACTTCTTCTCTAGGAAACATGACAATGAAAATGAAAAAAAAAATACCTGTTTGATCAGCTGTTCTATTGGTAACTTGGTCACTCCATTTACTGAGGAAGGGTGGATTCATAGATCTCACCTCAAAATGATACTCAGTCTCTGCCTTCAGACCAAGGATAGTTGCCTGCTGATCTGATACATTTACATATTTGATCAAGCCCTCCTCATAATTATAATAACGCACAGTGTAGAAACGACCATCACGGATAACCTGGTCCCTATCTAGGGATGGGTCGTACCAGTCTATATATATTGATGAGTTGGACATGGTATGCGCTTTGACTTTCACTGGTCTCTCCATCTGGTATGGTTCATAGTCTGAAAATAAATTATCATATTTACCCTAAGAATTGGAACAGCTTGGCTCGAGCAAACAGTGCAGACCCAGAACAGATGGCAGAAACTGGGTTGTCTGATGTTTGCCATTGATCCAGCAATTGTTAGAGACATCAATAGATAGTGAATTGTTGTTCAAATTTTAGGACAAGTATGGTAAGGAGTTCAGGTGTCCCAATATTTAGCTTAATATTGTTTCCTAAAGAAAACTCAATACACTGTGACCTCTTTATAAGCTGGTTCATTATAGGTTTCGGATATAGACTGACTGTTTTGGGTTTAACGACACATCAACCCTTGTGGGTCATTTTGTGTGGTATCACAGAGAAAGGGAGAAGAAGATAGAAAAGACAGAAGAGGAGATGAAAGGTGGGACAAGGGATAAAGAGGAAAATGAATGAAAGTGAAGAAACAGAAAAAATAAAAACATCCCCCCTTTACCCTTACTTGCTACAAGGATAGTAGGTCTTGCCCAACTGTGAGCCAATTTCAGTTGGATGCCCCAGTGACTTAAGATACATGACACCTTCGCCACACCCAACCACCCCCATTTCGGATATAAGACAGTTTAAAGGTGGATGCCTAAAGTGTTACAAACAAACAAAAGTGTGTAGGTTATATAGAACTAGAGCAAGTAGATGGTGCGCCATTGAATATCCCTGCACCAGCGCCATCGTGTATCTCCGTGCACATCACAATTCCAAATGCGTTCCCCGAGTCCTCATCCATAGGGCCATTACCGGTGACAGTTTCAAGGTTCCAGCTCAAAAAACCTAAGAGGAGTTGTGAAACAATAAAAAAAAAAGGACCCAAAATCCTATTTTTGACCTCTAGTGACCACCAGACATGCCCCTGGGGCAAAATGTTTGCACCACTGTATTCTACTCTTCATTACCTTCGATTTGATATGCAACATGACTATGTACAAAATGGATTTTGGACCCTTTAGGGCACACCCTCCTGGCCCTGCCCCCAGGGGTTACATCAAAATTCTGAATGTGTTCCTCCAGTCCTCATCCATAGGGCTATTACCTGTGACAGTTTCAAGGTTCTAGCTCAAAAAGCCTAAGAGGAGTTGGGAGACAATGAAAAAAAAAAAAAAGACCAAAATTCTACTTTTTGACCTCTAGTGACCCCCAGACAGGCCCCGGGGCAAAATTTTTTTGCACCACTGTATTCTACTCTTTATTACCTTCGATTTGATATACAACATGACTATGTTTGTACAAAGTGGCTTTTTGGACCCTTTGGGGCCACACCCCCCTGCCCTGCCCCCAGGGGTTACCGGTACATCAAAATTCCAAATGTGTTCCT
The DNA here is from genome assembly GCA_964016985.1 of Anodontia alba. Classification (NCBI taxonomy): domain Eukaryota; kingdom Metazoa; phylum Mollusca; class Bivalvia; order Lucinida; family Lucinidae; genus Anodontia; species Anodontia alba. The sequence continues at coordinate 86,185,322 of OZ024821.1, forward strand.
CCAGTCCTAATCCATAGGGCTATTGCCTGTGTAAGTTTCAAGATTCTAGTTAAAATGGTCTAGGAGCAATGGTGTGACATTACAGACGGATGTACGGCCGGCCCGACCGGGGTGGGGGGGGGGGGCGTATCACAATATCCCTGCTTTTTCTTCGAAAAGCACAGGGATAAAAATGACCATTTATGGTCATTTTTTTTTATATAATCTATACAGTTTTGTTTGGATACAATACAGCCGTTTAGCTTACACAGTTTTTGCTTTCGATCCCAACAATAGTGTTATAAAGAGCTGTAAAGTATTATGGGAACTAAATTAAAACTTAACCATAAGGATGTTTCATTAATTTATCAAAATATAAACATAATATCTACTGAACAGAACAGAATAGAATGCAACTTTATCTGGTAATAAATCTCAGGTCATGGGCAGGTGGCATGAGAAAAAAAACCAACAATACATATAGGTATGCAGATGACGTGCATAACATGCATATATTCTATTTGTTTTGCTGATAATTCCCGTATACGTTTAGCAATATACTGACTAGGATTTTCAGACATACAGACAGTGGAGTGTGCATTACACTAACAGAACTCATTTAGTGCTGAAAAAATAATAAGGCAGCGTTAGTTTGTACAGGGCATAGACAGACCAAACCATGTTGAAATACTGTTGACACCACAGTACCAATAGCTTGGATCCAACAGGCAGGGTACCTTAGAATTTTGTTCTAGTATTGGAATGTCCCAGTTACTGAGGTTTGAGAATTCTGTCTAAAACTCGAAATAAGTTTTAGTTTTTCTGGGTAGTATTTAAAATTCCTGTTATTGAAGTTCTACTTTATTGTTTGTATTTTTTTTTTGCAAGACAATAAGGCTTAACATTTCATGTGAATCATCTGCCTAGCAGATGATTCACTTGAAATGTCAAACCTTATTTTCTTCGAATAATAATAAAATTAAATGTAAACATATGCTACAATTTTGCTTGGCTCTTTAAAGGCTAATATATTCTATTCTATAAATGAGCAGCACCATGCAAAAGTGTGGCTTTGGAACCTGTGCAGACAGGAAAGGCCCAGACTAGCCTGCACATCCATACAATCTGGGCCCAGTTGTTCAAAGCATTGTTAGCTTAACAAGCTCGTTAAGGGTCATTTCATTAACTGTTTTAGCGGATTTAATATACAATATTCTGATATTTTTTGCTGAAAAAATGTGAATAGCAGGAGATGAAAGAGAGGGACAGGGAAGAAAGAGGAACAGGAATGAAAGTGAAGAAACAGAAGAAATAAAAACATTCCCCCATCTGCTGATAGAATCATTGGATACTGTAGAATAAATCAATCTGTAACAAAGGTCCTTATCAGGTTGTGTGGCTGTGTGGCTGCATTGGCTGAGCTGGATTTATACTGTTCCCAATTAACCCTGGTCCTGCTGAACCCGGATAGGCCCTGCCTTTACAAACAGAAGCCAAATGATCTGGATCTGCACTGTTTGCCATTAAGTTTGTTAATTTGTATCAACAACCTTGATCAAGTAATCTGACTGGCTGAAAATTAGAAGTGGGCATGGCATCTTAATATATTCAGCAAGACAAGGGTTAAGAGCAGATTTGAAAGTACAGTGGACTCTTATTATCTCAACTCCAAGGGACCAGAATTTTCAGTTTGTAATAACAGTAGCTTGAGATAACAGGAGTTAAAATGTTAAGAATATAGAGAAGAATTAAACCAGTATTATCCAAAATTTAGTTTGATTTAAGCAGTAGTCTGAGTAATCAGTGTTTGAGATAACAAGAGTCAACCGTATTACTATTTTCTTTGCTCACAACAGTACCGTATTTACGCAGAATGCGGCATCTCATCAGGGTCTACACTGTTTGCTACTTATCCAGCAATTTTTAGACCCAACATCAGGTAGTAAATTGTACTTGTTCAAATTTTAGAACAAGTATGGTAAGGTGTTGAGGTGTCCAAATACTTAGGGTAAATACAGTATATATCCAATATGATGAACTAAGAGACAGGTTCAAACAGCAAACATTTGTTTAACAGATGTATGTCAAGAAATTAACCATGCAAAAAATAGTAGCAGTAGTTTACAGAGTATACATTAGTTTTCTTATTTCTGCTCAAAAACATAGATTGTGGGTACTCATTTGAACCGCCTCGGTGAGGCAGTTCTAACGAGTGCCCACAATCTATGTTTTGAGCAGACATATGAAAAATATCACAATTTTTATTTTCAGGTTTTGGTGGTGAAATTTTCAATATATATATTAGTTTTCTTATTTCTGCTCAAAAACATAGATTGTGGGTACTCATTAGAACTGCCTAGGTGATCGCGGTTCTAACAAGTTTTCAGTTTTTGGTGGTGAAATTTTCAATATATTTGAATAGGTGGGTTTTCGTAATAAAGATTTTTAATGTAGCCGGGCAACAGAGTCACATAAGGCTACGCCGGCAGATGATTCACATGAAATGTCAAACCTTATGTATTCTAAAAATAAAATTAAAAGAAAATTCAGAATTGTGTCTGTTGCTGTTGTATTTGGCATTTTAAAGGTCAATGTGAACAGCATCAACATTTAGCATGCTGGGAAAAATTTCACCAGACAATTCTTCAAAATGTTTTTTTTTTTCTTATTTAAAAAAAAAGAAAAAAAAAGGCTTTGACATTTCATGCTTATTGTCTCCTAAAGAGACATTTAGCATGAAAAGTCAAATAAAAGTCACAAAGGAATGCCTTTGGAAACAAGGAACACACAAAATTAGGAAAATCGGAGACTCGGTTTGATGGAGTCTCTTCATATGCAACACTGTAGTTTGTGAGGCTGCATACACCCTAAAGCCTATTTCTGGTAAAAATAAGAAAAATATTGTCATTTTTTTTTTGTTTTTGCCCAGAAAGTGGTAACAGTTAACCCTTAAAGCGCCAAGAAAAACTGCATCTGCTTATGTCATCTGCTGAATATTTTTGCAGACTTTTCAAACCTATTTTTGCATACAGGCAAACAGTGTGGACCCAGTACTGATGTCTTGGCAACAGACCGTAAGTTGGTAGATTTTTAACAAAACAGCAGCATGAATGAAATCAAAGTTATTTACCCAAAGGATCTACACATTGTAGCCCACATCCGTAATAGCAACATTTCTGGTCCCTGTAGCAATCTGTGTCATTCTGACACTGTGGGGCACAGGCTCCAATCAGATACTCACTGTCCATCCTAGCTGGACAATAACCACTTTTAGACCCCCCTGTAAAAAGAAACAGAATTATATATATTTACCTTTCTTCTTCCATCGCAAATTAAATTTGTCACAGAATATGACTAAACTCCACCACACTGTTTCAGTGGACTGGTATTTTCAACAAGAGGAACAAAATGATCCTAAATTGCTCATCTGAGTTTCACTGTCTCTTGTTTCAAATTCCGATATATTGTTACAATGCAAGAAGATTTTTGAAGTTCTCCATACAGACATACGGAGAAGCCCCAGCCCTACACATGGGGGTTATTTACAGGCTAATCAAGTCCACTTCAGCATTTTTTTTTTAATTTTTTTTTGGTTATTTTAGATTGACTCAATGAAAATTTCTATCTACAACTATTAACCCTAGTCCTGCTGAACCTGGATATACCCTGCCTTTGCAAACAGTGTAGATTCAGATCAGTTTGCTTCTGGAGAAGCCAAATGATCTGGATCTGCACTGTTTGCCATTAAATATGTAAATTTGTATCAAAAACCTGGATCAAGTAAATCTGATTGGCTGAAAATTAGAAGTGAGTGTGGCATCTTAATTTATTCAGCATGACAATGGTTAAACTATTAGTTCAATAGAAAAGTTTTCATATTTCTATATAGATCAGATAAGGGGTCCCCTTCCATCAGAAGTCAATGTAGCAGGATAAGGATTAATAGAATTACATGGTCATGTGTGAAATGTGCATCCGTTTGAGCCACCAAGGCCAGCTGAACACAGTGTATTGATAATGATATTTTACCTTTGCATTGTTCAGGATCAAATCCTGCCATTTGTTCACGAATGTACCAGGAATATTCTTGTAGAGATCTCCAGAGGTAATCATCAGGACACAGTTCTCTGTTGGACAGGTACAATCCATCTACACACTCAACAAAAGCATTATACATTCTGAAAATAGCAGAATGTATGTTTCAAATGGAGTTCTAAGTTCAAAAGAAGCATAGTACTCTAAAAAATGACTTAGCTATGATAAACACCAGCTCTTCTTCCTAATACTCAGCACAGGCTGAAAGAGCAGCTAGTACCAATTGTACAGACTTAAATGAGACCAGGATAGTGCTCGAACCTACAACCTCTTGATTTATTATGTTGGGGTTTAACAACACGTCAACCCTTGTGGGTCATTTTGTGTCGTCTCCCAGAGAAAGGGAGAAAAGAGATAGAAGAGGAGACGAGGGAAAGGGACAGGGAAGAAAGAGGAATGGGAATGAAAGTGAAGAAAAAGAAGAAATAAAAACATTCCCCCTCTACCCTTACCTCCTACAAGGATAGCAGGCCTTGCCCAACTGGAAGCCAATATCAGTTGGACACCCCAGTGACATAAGACACCCGACACCTTCGCCACATCAACCACCCCTACAACCTCTTGACCAGGGCTCTGGAAATTCTGAAATCTGAATTGGTCCAGCCGATGACGATGACGTCATCAATGAGCCCATTTCCAAAAAAAAAAAAAAAAAAATATATATATAATATCACCTGTCATGAAAACTAATGACAATTGGCAGTCCTATAACTCCTTTTAAATAATACACCTCACAACTCCGTTATATGACGGAAGTCCGGGTATAACGAGCATGATCAAAGCTGGCATCATCAATAAATACAGTCAGGTATGTAAAAAGAAAGAAAGAAAAAAAAAAAGACCCTTTTGTTGTTATTTCCACCTCCGCAGGGTTTTCCTAGATAACTTTTTATAAACAACTGATTCCCGTCTTGTGTAAGCGCGAAGACGGCGGGAAACAGGAGAGATGGAACGAAACGACTTTCATGGACCTAATTAGGTCTAATAAAAAAGGCCTGCACCACTGGCAGTTTTGCAGTTTTCAATGTTTCAAGATTTGACCAGACTGCTTAAATTTTAAGCACTATCCAATCTTGTCTAGCGCAAGTGGTGCATTACTTATTTTTACCGTGAAACCTACGTTGAATTTAATGAATTATACTCTCGTGTTTCGGCCGTCAACAAAAGAAAAAAAAAAGAAGCAAGCAATAATACCCAGATCAGACGCCGTTGTATGCGACATCTGATCAGGACGTACACGGTTTGGGAATTAATTTATCAAATCTGGGACCGACAAACCGCGTTGATAAAAAAAAAAAAAAAAAAAAAGAAGAGGAAGAAAACGGGTGTGTTCAAGCGATGCATTCTTTTATCACTCTAGTTAAAGCGACCTTTGATCTTTTGGACACGTCGACTGCACCTGATGTTTTGCAGTCTCAGTGTATTCACACGTGTCACACAAACGGATTAATTATCAAACTACCGTTACTGATGATTCGTGTTAATTGCTTGTTTACTGCACAAAGGACAGTGAAGTGTTTATTTTTTGACAATGTTTGGATAATGACGTAATTAATTTGTGCTGCAATAGGTTGCCGTTATTCATCTGTCTCTCCAATATACATGTCAAATGACCGTTTAGAGCCTTTTAACTACCATAATATCGCATTTAAAAGGTGCGCGGACGTTGTCAGTTTGGGAAGACTTGACCGTTTGTGATTTTTTAGACATCATTGATTTGTGAAAATTGGTTGGTTGGGGAAAAAATGGGGTTCAAGGCACGGACCGAATTATTAGCGTTTTAGGGTGTTTGAAACCGGTCCAGAATTCTTAATTTTGGTCCAGACCAGCTATTTTTCCGGTTTTCCGGAGCCCTGCTCTTGACAAATTCTAACAAATGAGACCGGTCCATTAAAAGTAACTTTTTCATATAACAGACATAAAATACTATTGAAACCTACAATGATATCATAAAAGAATTCAAATATACTATCTTGAAACTTGTATAACTATTTGGTTTTGTTAAGGAATAAATATTAAATAAGTAAATGATAACACATGTAAACTTACAAGCATGTGTCCCCTTCCATTGGCATTCCTCCTATAAATAAGGCAGCACATCTACCAACAACCAGGTCAACCACTGTTGAAGGTGAAGGGCACTCTCTGGCTGGTAGCTCTGAGGTCAAAGTTCCTGAAATCATAGGTAAAAGCACATATAATATTGTATCTAACACAGGTAATCTAAACATTTGGGAAAAATATCTACTGCAGCCATAAATATTCTGAAGGCTAATCTAACTGCATAGATAAATTGTTGTTAATGATTATTTGGTGTTTTACATTATTTAAATCATAACATCCAGGGCCCGGTTGTTCAAAACGTCGTTAGCTTAACGAGCTCGTTAAGGGTCATTTCGTTAACTATTTTAGCAGATTCAATGTACAATATTCTGATATTTTTTGCTGAAAAAAAGCTACTCACAATTTTTCAGCAAAAAATTTCAGCATATTTGCATATCACTCGATGTAAATTTTAACGAATCGTTAACTAACGACATCGTTAGCTTTGAACAACTGGGCCCAGATGATGGACTGGTGTTAATGAAAGACTCTGTGCAATGAAGCGCTATACAGTCATGACTGGAATTCCACCACAAGCGGGATTCACATTATGAAAACACACCTATTCAAACATATAGAAAATTTCATCTCTAAAAACAGAAAATTTTCAGATAAAAAAATTCGGATATTTTTCACGTTTCTGCTCAAAACGTAGATCGTGGGTACTTGTTAGAACTGCCTCCACAAGGCAGTTCTAATGAGTACCCACAATCTATGTTTTTGAGCAGAAATAAGAAAAATAATGTATACACCTGTCAACCCCAGTTTTACTATATAAAAGTGGGGTTTAAGGGGGTCAAAATTATATAGGTATGTTTTCGTGATGAAACCCGGGACCTTGTGATCCCAATCATTTTGCCAACTGGATGCGCTTATGTACAGGTTAAGTATTAAACTCAGTTTAGCACCCTCAGGGTAAAATAAGCAAATGACAAATATTTTTTCACAGAAAATAGGATTTGTCATGTCATGTGAATTGGCTCCTACTGTCCTTTTGACATTCTTTGGAAAGACATTTTTTTTGCTTGGCATTTTATTCTAAATGAAAATGTTTATTCTTGTCCTTTTCTGCACTTTATTTTAAAATATTTACTGTAAAATTAATTTGACTGCCAAATAATGGGTCTCACCTATGCAATTTCTGTAGTAAATTGAATTTTTGGAAAATCTTATTTGAAATTACTTTTTTGCTTTTCTTCACTGATTTTAAATTATCAATGTTCCATAACTATACTGTGATAGTTTTAGAAATTTTGATCAAGAGGAACTTGTTGAAAATCTGCATCCAAACTACCTACCCTACCCATCTTTTCATAATTTGCAGTCATTTACTGTGGAAAAAATGAATTTCGTTATTAAACAACTGAACAGAATAATTTTTGTGTGTACTTGTTCTGAGTAAAGTGCCAGGTAAATAAGGACTTTCTGAAAGATGTCAAAAACAGAGTAATTTCTCATAAAACACCAGGGCCCTGTTGTTCAAAGCATCATTAGCTTAACAAGCTCATTAGTGGTCAAAATGTTAACTGTACTAGTAAGTACAATATTTAATTCATAGGTATTTTCGCTGAAAAAATGTGAGTAACTTTTGCAAATGCATAAGCTACTCACATTTTTTAATAATAGCCTGCATGCCATATTCAATGATCAAAGTTTTAACCATAAGCTAACTAATGACATCGTTAGTTTTGAACAACTGGGTCCAGATCTTAACCACGTTCATACAAAAAAACAAAATATTAATACAACAGGATACAATAAAGAGGAGTTAAATCAAGAAAAGATCAGTACATACCCTCACATTCTTTGTGTTGGATTTGTGGAAATGTTGTATTAGGCGGTAAAGTCTGTAACACAATATCATAGTAAATCTGTGTTGCTGCAGTCAGACTTGGAGCTATATCAGTAGTTGTGCAGTTAACATCATTTCCATTTCTATCCTTGAACCATGGAACATTGCTCAAGTAACACAACAGTGTTTCTTCAAACAAACTGAAATTAATCACAAACAAGAAATGTAAATAAGCAGTGCTTATTATATACCCTCGTTCAGAAACCAAAACGTAACAGACAGACAGATGGACGCACAATATGAAAACAGTATACCCTCACAAAGACAGTTTATGGGAGTATAATTAATCTTTAGCATGTTAGGTTAAACTTTAATCGGATGACATTTTGTTTTTTTCCCCAGGAAACAGGCTTTGACATTTCATGTAAATTGTTTTATAAGGAGATAATTTGCATGAAATGTCAAAGTCCATTTTATATGTATGTCATCTACTAAATTTGTCTAAAGAGTGGTAAGGGTTCACTGTCTGGTACAGAAACTTATTTTTAAAATTACAAATCATATTTTCTCATCAGGGCTGGGACAGACAAAAATGTGGGGATTAGCAATCGGTGTCATCAATGACATGATCTCCAGCTCAAACTCCACTGCCGTTTAGTCAATATGGACTCACTTGCTCTGCATTTTACCAATCAGTTGACTGTCATAACAGAGTATTGACATTCTCTTCAGACCTCATCCAATTCTTTTATGAAGTATTATTCAGCTAATATATTTAATACCTTTAAATGTCTGTCATATCCAGCTTTTCATGGATTTACCATTTATTTTATTAACTGGACAATATACCTGTTAGATTTTCCATCATTTTTTTGCAAGGGAGATAAGTTTGTGACTTCTTTTTTGCATTCCTATACATCAATTGATTGTTTTGGGGTTTAATGACAGGTAAACCCTTGTGGGTCATTTTGTGTTGTCTCCCAGAGAAAGGGAGAAGAGAGATAGTAGAGGAGATGAAAGAGGAACAGGGGAGAAAGAGGAAAATGAATGAAAGTGAAGAAATAGAAGAAACGTAAACATTCCCCCTCTAACTTTACCAATTGCAAGGATAGCAGGCCTTGCCCAGCTGTAAGCCAATCTCAGTTGGACGCCCCAGTGACATAAGATACACAACACCTTTGCCTCACCCAACCACCCCCTAGAAGGGAACCAACAGTACTAAGTTACTGCGTCTGAAAGTGTATCCATTCCCCTTAAGTCTGCTTGTGATGGATTCTGGAAGGGACAGAATGCATGGTATACCTTACTATTTATAACATGACAGAAAACAAAACCGGTGACTACCTGCATTTCAAGGTATTTTGACCATCAGAACTCATAATCTTATCAACTTCATCAACACTCTTTCCAAATGTAAGGGTCTGTAAGTTGTACAGTGGTGCAAAACATTCTCCAGCTTTTGATTCTGCCTCCATATAAAAGTTCTTCATGCATACTGTGTCTCCAGGGAGTCTAGATTCTGAAAATATATATTAGTTCAAATTGACAATGCTGATTCTAAAATAGCATTAAATCCAACAGCTCTAATGTGTATGTTCTATGTCCATATACAGTTAGAAATATTGCTATAAATAAAACTAAAAAAAAAAACTATGTTGGTTTTTAATTTTAGTTGAGCCCTCACCTGTGTTTCATCATGGTGGTAAGTTATGCTTTCTGTGTGAATCCACTGATCAATTAGGGAAACTCTATGCAAACCGAAAAAATGTATCAGGATTAAGGGCAAGTATTAACTCTTCTCTTGCTGAACATGACGCCCTGTCTTAGCAGACAGTGCAGATCCAGATCAGTTGGCTTCTGAAAAAGCCAACTGATCTGGATCTGCCTTGTTTGTCATTAAATATATGAATTTCTATTACTAACCCAGATCAAGTAATCTGATTGGCAGGAAATTAGACATGAGCGTGGCATCTTAATTTATTCTGCATGACAAGGGTTAAAAATATGTAAGATGAGGTTTAAACAACAGTTTTGCTGGTGACTTTTCCAAAGCAGTATTGCTGTTGTAGTTTGTCACTTATCCAAAGCAGTAGTTCTGTTGTAGTTTGTCTTTATTTTGTCCATTCTGGCCCCGAGGTGATAAAACCTTTTTCATGCTCGAATGAGCATGAACTTTCTTTGCTAATAAATATGAAAATGCCAACTATTGTTGGCAATTTCTGTCAACTATTGTTGGCATTTTCATATTTACTAGCAGAGAAATTTTATGCTCAGCTATGTTTAGCAAGAACGAATTTGCAATTATTAGTAATTTGAGATTTATTAGTGCGACAAATTTCATGCTCAGCTGAGGTGAGCATGAAAAAAAGTTTTATAACCTCAGTTGTTGTTAAAGTGCTGTTCTGTGTTGTTGTTTTGTATCATTCAAAACTTGGTAAATATTTGCAAATCAAGCATAGAAACAGAAAAGACAAATAGTTAGTGTAAGATGTTGTCAATTACAAGAAAAAGTTTTATGTTTACTGAATTTAGCCTAAGTATTAGGAACTGCAGCTCCTTACCACACTTCTCTAAAATTTGAAGAAGGTCTGTACCTGCTGAGATGTTTAAAATATTGCTGGATGAGTGACAAACAGTGTAAACCCTGACCAGATGCTGCATTTGCAGCATCTGATCTGGGTCTACATTGTTTACTCAGGCCTGTCAGTCCCTATACTTAGGGTTATTACGGTAGAATGAATGAAGGGTAAAAATGCTTTCCAACAAAAGCACAGAGGATAACTATGGTAACACTCACCACAATATGGGTCAACACTATCAAGAAGACCATGTCGCACCCCTGGATATTGTGAAATCTCAATAACATTGTCCATTGTACAACTAACATTAGCTCCCTGCAGTATACTATATACACAGCCACGTCTGCTGATCTCTGTCCTGTAAGTAATAAAGGATTTACTTTCATTACTATTGCCAAATTCCCTGTGGTTTGTTCAGGAGTATACAATTATTTCAATTTCAGTTTATATTGGCCTTCCAATGAGTGTTTGTGCATGTATTTGTTTTTATGGATCACCTAGTCACATCTTGAGTATTTTTAGCCATGTTTAAGAAGCAGTACAGATTTTGTGATTGGCTTTCCTGCATACCAAAATGAAAAGAACTCACTCCCAAGGGAAGTAGTCTATTCTAAATGGAAAGAATTTGCCAGACAAAAACTTTGGACCAGAATCTAATACTAACCAAAGCATCAACTAAATCAATTTAACCATTCAGGAGCTATAGGTCTTTAAAACATTCATGTTTAAGAGAAACAAGAAAATTCTAATTCTCTGACCTTGACCTCAGGGCTTGGGTAATATTAAACTATGGATTAACATCTATTAATATTTCTTAAAATTTTAATGTAAAATAACAAATGTGTGCATGCCAGTGCCAATGGCAAAACTCGGGGTAGTATAATAGCTTTTTCCGGTCTTTCATCACTGAGAGCTAATAATTACCTGCATCTGTTGTCAGGATCTTTAATAGCAGACAGATCAAAGGTGAGACAGATGTACTCCCATATACCACGATGAATAATTGTGTTATTGCAGATCTCTTCTTTGGAATTAGGGAACATCATTTCAATTCCTGGATCTACAGAACAAAACAGATAAATGGAATATAGATAGATAAACGCAGCATGTAGACCATGTATAATCTGAATGCAATTAAAAGGTAAAAGGTAAAGCTTTGCTGGCAGAAGGACAGTGTGAGTTAGCCAACTATGCCTGGCCTAACCTCTCCTTTTGTTGTGTTTATTTTTTCCCTTAAGCATTACAAAAACACGCCTATTCAAATATATAGAAAATTTTACAACCAAAAATGGGAAAATTTTCTGATAAAAATTCTGATATTTTTCATATTTCTGCTAAAAACATAGATTATGGGTACTCGTTAGAACTGCCTCAGAACATAGATTGTGAGTTCTCGTTAGAACTGCCTCACAACATAGATTGTTGATACTCATTAGAACTGCCTTGCTGAGGCAGTTCTAACAAGTACCCATAATCTGTTTTTGAGCAGAAATAAGAAAAATAATGTATAACCCTGTAAACCCCTGTAAACCCCAGTTTTACTATATAAAAGTGGGGTTGAAGGGGGTCAAAGTTATATAGGTGTGTTTTCGTAATGGGCACCCACTATTGCTGAGCAAACTGTAGTGTTGGAAATCTGAGAGGAAAATCACATTAGATTATCGGGAAAGTAAAACATACTGATTATGGATTATACAATGGGATATCCCAAAACTGGCATCAAATAATAAATCATTATAGCATATGCACTTTATGTTTCTATATTACTTAAAATGCAACAGCATTAATCACATAACTAGAGTAATTTAAGATATAGGTTGTTTCAAGACGATGCAGATTTTGCAGCCATGTTTCTGGTCAATGATTCTTTCATAATACTCTTAATTATGATTAATCTTCATTATGTGACCTTTGCCCATGTTTCTAAAAATACAATTTCAAATAATCGATAGTGAAAAAAAATTATCGATAGTTGCCGATAGTGGGCTCATCCAATTAGTTTTTGATTATTTTGATTAATCTGCACAACACTAGCAAACAGAGCATCATAAAAGTGTGCTATTTTTTTTTTTTTTTTTTTAACTTCTCAATAAGAACCTATGTTGTGGGTACTCATATGAAAAACCTCACTGAGATGTATGTTTTCATAGAGAAATAAGAAAAATACATTATGGACACCCCTCTTTTCTAGAATTATGGAGCTTTTTAGTCTTTAGCTGTGTATGGCTCAACCTACAACCATCAGCACTTCAAAGTTTACAATAAGTGCTGTAATAATCCTAAGTATTGTTACAGACAGACCTTTGCAAACAGTGTAGACCCAAATGAGATGCTGTTTGACCTGTGTCTGATCAGGGTCTACATTGTTTGCTATACAATCAGCAATATTTAAGATACATAAAGAGGTAGTAGAATAGACTATTTCAAATTTTAGGACAAGTATGTTAAATGGTTAAGGTGTCCCAATACTTAAGGTAAATACAGTAATCAGAATATGCTGAAATTTTGTCTGATCTGGACTTTCACTGTTCATATTTGAGATAGTAAGGGGTTAAGGCAACTAAATATTTAGGGTAAGTGTGGTAATCAACTTTTCAAAACAAATACTATATTTACCCTAAGTATTAGGGCACCTAAACTCCATACCATATTTTTCATAAAATTTGTTCATTACATTACGAAAACATGCCTATATAATATTTACCCTTTAAACCCCACTTTTATATAGTAAAACTGGGGTTTACCGGGGTATACATTATTTATCTTATTTCTGCTCAAAACAGAGATTGTGGGTACTCGTTAGAACTGCCTCAGCGAGGCAGTTCTAACGAATACCCACAATCTATGTTTTGAGCAGAATATGAGAAATATCAGAGTTTTTTGTCTGAAAATATTCATTTTTTGGAGGTGAAATTTTCTATGTATTTGCATAGTCGTGGTTTCGTAATGACGAAAACATGCCTATTCATATATACTGAAAATTTTACCACCAAAAGGTGAAAATTTTCAGATAAAATTCTGGTATTTTTCAAATTTCTGTTCAAAACATAGATTGTGGGTATTCGTTAGAACTGCCTCAGGGAGGCAGTTCTAATAAGTACCCGCAATGTATGTTTTTTGGCAGAAATAAGAAAAATTATGTATACACTGTAAACCCAAGTTTTGCTATATAAAAGTGGGGTTTAAGGGGGTCAAAATTATATAGGTATGTTTTTGTGATGTTAAGTATTGCTGTGTCAAAAACTGGCTAAATGAGTGGTAAACAATGAAGACCCTGATCAGACGCCGCATTATGTGACTGTTTCACAATACCATATTAACTCTAAATACAGGGACACCTCAACTCTTTGCCATACTTGTCTAAAATGTGAAAAATTGTATTCTAATACCTGTTGATGCATCTAAAAATAGCCGGATGAGCAGCAAACAGTTCAGACCCTGATCACATGCTGCCTTGTTCTGTGTCTGATCTGCATCTACACTGTTTGTTCAGGCCTGTCTGTCTACATAACATCAATAAGGCAAGATTGTATCAAACACATCAAACTGTTCCACAATACAGTGGAACTTCAATAACGAGAACTGTCAGGGACCATAAAAATACTTCTAACTAGACAAAGTGCCCAGTGGGGCACATATACCCCCAGCCAGTGCCACCACCTCTTCTTAAAAAGGCTAAGTCTGTAACCTCAGATTTTTGGTATAGGCAGCACACAGATAATGTGCACTGGTCTACTGATACATGTAGAATAACAGTTGATGTTTGAAAACCCAAAACTTAAAAATGAAAATTCCATGTCTGTGCTCAAGGTCACGGGCATGACTAAGGATCGTGCTGATGAAAAAACTATTGACCAATATCTATCATCATACCAAATACACACTAAATCAATTGTAAGGTTATAATGTAATGAGCTCTTAAAAACTTCCAAGTCAAAACTTCAACATGAAAATTCTAGGCATGTGACCTTGACCTCAAGGTCATAGGCATGGGTGAGGATAGTACTGATAAAAACTTTGGACCAGTATCTATCATCAGACGAAATATGAACTTAATCCATCATAAGATGTGGAAGTTATGAGCTCTTAAAAACTTTGATGCAAAACTTTGACACAGGTTTCTACTAACATACGAACAGACTAACAGACCAATGGCAGGAAGAAAAACTATAAATACCAAGGGTATAATTATGTGCTATTTCTGTTAGTGAGGGCTGAACTCTGTAGAGAAATGAATGGTGGGGAAATAAAATTATTTCCAGTAGTTATTCAGAGTGTTTAAGCCATCAGTGTTCTAGTTATTGAAGTTCTATTGTATTCTGAGCTGCTAAATCCTTTCAAAAACACAGTTTTTCTGAAAGTGCAAAAATTATGTGAAAACATCAGCTTTTAAACATGTTATCTATAAAATTTCATAAAGTACAAACTTACATTGACATTCAGAAAGCTTATTACTGAGGTTCATTGAAGAGCCTATTGAGGTTTCCTCCATGATCAAATCATGAAGGTGTTGAACTGGGCAGCTCTCTTCATTTATCAAAGCATGATACTGTACACAGGACATAAATTCAAGAAAACCCCTGAAAATCAAACGGGTAAAACCTTAAAGTCTGTCAGGATGAAAATATTAACCCTAGTCCTGCTGAACCCGGATATACCCTGCCTTTGCAAACAGTGTAGATCCAGATTTACACTGAAGAAGCCAACTGATCTGGATCTGCACTTTTTGCCATTAAGTATGTGAATTTATATCAACTATCTGGATCAAGTAATATGATTGGCTGAAAATTAAAATTGGGCGTGGCATCTTAATTTATTCAGCAGGACAAGGGTTAAAATAATTAAAATACTTATAAAAATAAATCTAGAACTTTGTTTAGAACTAGAACTTAGAGTTTATGCCGCACATGCATGCAAAAATGTAAAATAAAACAATCAGTGAAGTTTGTAGATTTCATGTTGAGTGAACACTAGGGTGGATGTAAGTACACAGATGAATGAACAGAAGGGCAGATGGAAACTTGCACGCTTAAGTCACCCATGCTAACACGGGTGTGACAAAAAATGCAGCACACCTTAACTATGGTGTGGCATAGCAGTCTGAAATCTGTGAGTTTAAAAACCTTATAGCCTAGACCCCTTTTCAGAAGGGGGAAGAAAAACAGGAAGTCACAAAAGTTGTCTTCCTTGTAAAATATGGTAGAAAATTTATCAACTGTATCAAGTCCCCTTTAGAACCACAGATAAAGTGTTCAAGGCCAAAACTTGAGTGTCTGGTGCAGGTATGTGTTCAACCTACATCTACCATTAGTTTTTGATAAAATTTCTGCAGTATTTATATACTTTTAAAATTAAATTCTTTTCTAAAGTTACCACTTTGCTATGAATGAGAATCAAAGACTTGTTTTTTTTTTTGTTTTTTTTTGTTTTTTTTTTTTAGTCACTTCATATACATTAATGTAGTTTGCGATGTTACATATGCCCCCTAGTGCTCTGCAACACTATAATAACGATAATACAGAACAATACAATTTATCATAAAATATGGAATTTGTGTTGGTGAACATATACTCCACCAGCAAACACAAAAGTTATACATTAACTCTGTTTTTCCTGTTCATTGTCCATACTCAGAAGACTTGTTATGGCAGAGTGCTTGATGATAATTCTGGGATAATTTTAGCCAGTTTTCAATAATAACATACGTTGTGGGTACTCATTAGAAGTGCCTAAGAGAGGCAGTTCTAATGAGACTTTCCACATACACTACAACCTCTTTATAACACTATTTTTGGGGTCCAAAGCATAAACTGTGTTAGTTATTCAACCGTGTTATATCTAAACAAAAATGTACCGATTATATAGAAAAATGACCATTTATGGTCATTTTTCTATATAATCTATACATTTTTTGGATCCATCTTTGAACCGTGTTGTATCCAAAACCGTGCTATAACAAACCGTGTTATGAACAGGTTGTAGTGTATGTTTTTATGGAGAAATAAGAAAAATCATCCCAGAATTATCACCAAATACTCCTACTTAACAAGTCCTCTGAGTACTTCTACTGTACTCTTTCTGATTACAAAATCTGTGTGATCTTTTTTTTTGATTTTGTAGCAAATGCTGTAATAAAAACATGCCACAGAACAAAATAAAAACTAAGACATATAAAACCAACCTGCATCTCACTATGTCTTCAACAGCATTCAGCATCTTATTATACGGTGGGGCACATTCTTCATATTTAGCTCTCTCAACAAATGCTGCTGAGCATTTTCCCACTGAAAAACAAATAAATTCTTCATTGCAGTTTCACATTTTAACAAAATGAACAACAGCATTTACCTTGGTCCTGGCTATCTTTACTTCCAGCAAATAGGATCCTGGAATTTATTAAAAAAATCTCACCCCTCCCTCATATTAAAATCAAATGGTCACTCCCTAAAGTGGCAGTCAGTATTGTACCAGACAACATTTTGACCGTTTTGAGAGAGCAAGGCTTGACATTTCATGTGAGTCATCTGCTAAGCATTTCATATTGTCTGGTTGGCAGACAATTCACATGAAATGACAAGCCACATATTCTTTTAAAAATAAAAAAAATAAATAAATTAAAATATAGCAAATAGTGAGCAAAGATCACATAGCCACACCCATGGCTATCAGAGGTATGTTAAACCATAATTTTGTAGATGCAAATTTCCCTGTTGCATGGGAGAAATGGGCAAAAAGAAAAAAATCTCACCATCTTGGTTTTCTCTTACACAACATACTACACCATTGTCAGGTGTATACAAAATTTGAGGGCTCTAATTGCAGGTGAGAAATCTGTGATAGATTTTTATGAGAAAGAAAGATAAATGGACTGACTGACTGTGTTGGGGTTTAACGACACGTCAACCCTTGAGGGTCATTTTGTGTCGTCTCCCAGAGAAAGGGAGAAAAGAGATAGAAAAGAGAGTAGAGATGAAAGAGAGGGACAGGGAAGAAAGAAGAACAAGAATGAAAGTGAAGAAACAGAAGAAATAAAAACATTCCCCCTCTACCCTTACCCACTACAAGGATAGCAGGCCTTGCCCAACTGTAAGCCAATATCAGTTGGACGCCCCAGTGATGTAAGATACACAGCACCTTCGCACCACCCAACCACCCCCAAAGATAAATGGACAAATAAAGAGAATGACAAGCATGAGGATGCTGATTCTCTCTTACACAATACAACAAGTCATATCCAATATTTATATGAAATTTCAAAATCCAAGGTGAAGTACTTCCTGAGAAATCTCTGACGAAAAATTTTATTGGAGAAAAAGAAAAATGGACAAATAAAGGGAATGATAAGCATGAGAATGCTGAATCTCTCTTATGTTATACAAGTAGTCATACTCAATATTTGTACCAAATTCTAAAATCCTAGGTGCAGCAGTTCCTGAGAAAATTTTGACACAAATTTCCCTATGCAGGAGTGAGAGATGGAAAAAAAGGAAAGACATAAAGAAATCAAAAAAAGATTTTTGGATTTTAGGTTTTCTGTCACACTATATACTTCAATCCTCTGTAAGTGTATACAAAATTTGAAGACTATGGCTGTCTTAGGAGCTGAGAAATCTTTGACGAAAAATTTATATTGGAGAAAAAGAAAAATGGACAAATAAAGGATATGGTAAGCATGAGGATGCTGATTCTCTCTTACACAGTACAACAAGTCATATCCAATATTTATATGAAATTTCAAAATCCTAGATGAAGTAGCTCTTGAGAAATCGTTGACCAAATATTTGATTAGAGAAAAAGAAAAATGGACAAATAAAGGGAATGATAAACATGAGGATGCTGATTCTTTCTTACACGAACAAGTGGTCATACCCAATGTTTGTACCAAATTCAGAAATCCTAGGTGCAGTAGTTGCTAAGACAACTTTGACACAAATTTTGCTATGCATTACACTGGAGTGTGAGATGGAAAAAAAGAAAAATGTAAAAGGAAGTCAAATACACAAGATATTTCAACCCTCTGAAGGTGTATACAAAATTTGAAGACCCTGGCTCTCTTAGGAGCTGAGAAATCTGTGACGAAAAATTTTATTGGAGAAAAAGAAAAAAAAGACAAATAAAGGGAATGTTAGGATGAGGATGCTGATTCTCTCTTACACGATAAAGAAGTCATCCCCAATGTTTATAAGAAATTTCAAAATCCTAGGTGCAGTAGTTCCCTGAGAAATCTTTGACGAAAAATTTTATTGGAGAAAAAGAAAAATTGACAAATAAAGGGAATGGTAAGCATAAGATTGCTGATTTTGTCTTACACAATACAACAAGTCATACCCAATGTTTGTACCAAATTTCAAAATCCTAGGTGCAGTAGTTTCTTAGAAATCCTTGAGGAAAGAAAAAGTTTACACACACCCATGCACGCACATACACACACACACATACACAAACATTGTCAGATACGGTAAAGACAAAAACTATATATACCCTACATACGTCATTTTTTGGAGCTTAAAGGGTTAAAAGCCTAACATGCCTCTATCTTTGGAAATAATTATTGTAATGAGGGTTTTCACATCTTATATTTACCGTATCTAACAATGTTTGTGTATGTGTGTGTGTGTGTGAAAACCCTCATTATTATCAAAAATCTAACTGAAGTAAAAAAATTACTTTACAATATATAAACAAATAATCTTTTGTAAGCTATTTTCGATCAAAACTAAAAGTTTTCATACAGTTTAATATGTCAAGCAAACAACATGTATTTTTTGGGATGCTGACAGGACATCAGTTATAAACATAGCCTTAATAGTGCTTGTATTCCTGTCTTAGTACATTGAATGTCTATTCTTAATCTAACACTTACCATGCTATGGGTAAATTCAGCAGATGACAAACATATTTTTTCTTATTTTTCCTAGAAAATAAAATAGGATATGACACTTCCTGCAAATTTTCTCCTTAGTTTTGCAAGAAGAGTCAAATCCTATTTTCTAGGGAAAATAAGAAAATTATTTCAAAATGTCCTGCTGAAATTTTTACCCAGCATGTAGAGTGTTAAGCAGGAAGATTCCCTTTCAGTAACAATTATATCATACCTTCACAGCTGTCATAGTAATTCCAGTCAAATCCTTGCAGCCACTCTCTAAGTACACCTTTATCGACAATCTGTTTCTTCAGGTAATCACGGTCACAGAAAAGATTATCACGGCCCATATTCTCAACAAGGCAACCAAGTAAGTCTTTAAATGACCTGTAAAACAAAGGATAAAAGAAAAGTCTAGGGAGTGCCACAATCACAAACTGCAGCCCTCCCCAGACACCAAGAGAAAGAGGAAACAGACAAAACCAAACAAGCGCGCAAATCGAACAAACAGTTCATCAGACTATTTGTGCTGGCTTATTTAAATTGCTTGAATATTTAACACTTAGCATGCTGGGTAAAAATTTCAGCAGACGAAATTTTGAAATATGTTTCTTATTTTTTCTGGAAAATAGGATTTACATTTTATGCAAATTAAGGAGACTATTTACATAAAATGTAAAATCCAAATTTTCTGGGAAAATAAGAAAAAAGTCCACTAAATCTGCCCATAGCATGGTACGGGTTAATAACTTGGAAAAAACCACAGATATATATATGTATTTGTGACCTTTAATAATCTATGGGCAAATTAAAGATTTTTTTCTTAGTCAAGTCGTCTGTAAGTTTTCCATGCATTTGTAATTATGTGAAAATAAAATGTTAAACCTCCTTAACTAAACAGAAGTTCTTTAATAATGTGTTGTTGTTGTTTTTTGTTGTTGTTTTTTTGTTGTTTTTTTTTTTTAATTTAAACAACTTATATGATCACAATGTATAACAGTAACTTACTGACATCTTTCTGAATTTTCCCTGGTCATTTTCAGTTCATATAAAATGTGATCACACTTTGGCAGGTAATCCTTCTTGAGCAGATCCATATCTGAGCACACTCTGTTAGCTGTTAAAAAAAATGAGAAATACTTTATTCTTTCACCTCTTCAAACATTTCTGGCAGTCAGAGTTGATGATCAGTACATTTTTTCCATACTCAAATACTCAGTTGCGACTGATCAACATTTGGCCATTGCGGTTAGTTTTGATCACTGTTTTTTGTTTATTTGGGGTTTTTTTTCAGCCTCGCTACTGCATTTCTGGTTTCATTTTCTGACTTCCAGAATGGCAGATGGTTAAATTTTGTTCAATTTTTCAGGCAGAGAAAGTCATTGTATGGTTTCATTAGTAGGTAAATCATCATTGTGACGAACCATAAAATTGCCATCCAGTATAACAGCCATTATAGGGGTAACAGACCCCTAGAAATCTGGATGTAGGTGAAGCAGAACCATTTAATGATTTAAATATAAAAATAAAAACTTGAAACAATAATACCCTGCCATTATCATGTTGCAGGCAGATAATTCTATTAAAAATTGACAAAATTTGCCCATTATCAATCCCAAACATCTCCACTCTATCAATGCATACACCAAGTTTGGTGAAAATCCATTGACATTTACTCAATTTATCATCAGTAAACTAAAATATGGACATTTCATGGGCAGATAACTCTGTCGAAAACTGACAAAGTTGCCCATTAGCAATCCCAAACCAGATCTCTATAATATCAATGCACACACAAACTTTAGTGAAAATCCATTGACATTTACTGAAGTTATCATCCGGAAATGAAAAATACAGAAGGACTTGCAACAGATGGGTGGACAGATGGACAGACACACAGATGACAAACCTGATACCATAAAACCTTGCCTATATCATGTGGCAGGTATAAAAAGTGTGAAATATAAATAAGGGAAGACTATAGAAAGTACAGTATATAGTTTCATTAGCTGTCTAAGGAAAACATAGGGTTGAGGGTTGTACTTTGAGACATTTTATTAATATATAACAATGCACTAAACCCACCTTTATCCTATCCTTCTGTCTAACCCTTATCTTTTCTATGGGGTGGTAATTGGTCTCATGAGGAACAAGGAAAAACTTGGTTAAAGGGGAATGTATGGGCATTTTTTTTTTCAGGATTGAAAGTCACCCCCAAAACACTCTCTAGCATGGATGCACCAAATTGATAACGGGTGTTTTAGTCCGAAGTTTTACTTTGGTGGTAAGCTTTAATCCTGAGAAAAAAATACCTCAAGCTTTCAACAAATGATAAGTTATAAAACTAATTTTCTAAATATCAGGGCTCAGTTGTTCAAAACTAACGATTTCGTTAGTTAACTTATCCTAAAAAATCTGATCATTAAATTTGACATATACGCTAATATTTTTGCTGAAGAAATGTGAGTAGCTTTTGCAAAAATACCTGTGAATCAGAAATTGTACTTGCTAGAACAGTTAACATTTTAACCACTAACAAGCTCTTTAAGTTAAAGATCCTTTGAACAACTGGGCCCAGAACAGAGTGGCATGGCAAAACAGTAAAACCCTGATCAGAAAGGTTATGCAGCAGCTGAGTAACTACTCCGTGAGTTCAGTCTGCAGTATTTTTTTGTATTTATCCGATTAATGACTGCCCATCAGTCATTTACCTCTTCTGATGATTGATTGAGACAAATTAGCCAATGGCAATCACTAATTATTATAATGGCACATTTAATAAAACCAAACAAAGCAAAATTCTTTTACCTTTGCATTGTTCATGATCAAATCCTGCCATTTGCTGACGAATGAACCAAGAATATTCCCTTAGAGATATCCAGAGGTAATCATCAGGACACAGTTCTCCATTGGGCAGGTACAATCCATTAACACACTCAACAAAAGCATCATACATGCTGAAAATAGCAGGAAAATAAGTCTACAATAAAAATGGAATATTCAAAATTAATACAAGTGGGTTTACATGAAAATGACTACATGTGAAAACTCGAGTATACAAGTCTAAATAAAAAGAAAAGAATTTTCTTCCGTAGGAGAGACCACAAACTCTTTATTAGACAGTTCATTATAAGACGGTTTCAGATATAACATGGTTTAAAGATGGATCCCAAAAGTGTTGTATCCACACAAAAAAGTAGAGATTATATAGAAAAATGATCATTATGATAATTTTTCTATATAATCTATACATTTTTGTTTAGATATAAACATGATTTTAAGCTGACATTTTTTTTTTGTTTTGGATCCCAGCAATAGTGTAACAAAGAGATTGTGGAGTAATATGTTAAATTAACTTTTAACACGCCACAGAAATAGCTAGTAAAATACAGAACTGCTCACAAGTACAATATCAATCATTTTCAAAGAAAAGAAAGACCATTTTGATTTTTAAATATAAGGTACATGTATGAAGCTTTAGGGCCCTGTCAACCATATTTCAGTCATGTGGAGCATCTTCCAATGAGACAGAGGGAGACAGACAAGAGAAAACATTTCCACATAGTCCCCATCTCATGCCCGCTGTAAGAACAACATGCCCTTACCCTTTCTTAACCCTTAAAGCACCAATCACAACTATTGTCGTTTGCTTTGTCATCTGCCCGTTACTTTAAAAATCATTTCTGCAAACATTGTGGACCCAGATCAGACTGCTCCTTTAGGAACAGTCTGATCAGGGTCCACACTGTTTGCCTGTATGCAAAAATAGGTTTGAAAAGTCCGCAAGAATATTCAGCAGATGACATAAACAGACAACATTTTCAGATGCAGTTTTTCTTGGCACTTTAAGGGTTAAGATAAATCAATAGAATATCCCAATGCAAAAGCTCTACACCACCTTCTCACCATCCAACCACCCAAAACAGCATGTTGGGAACATGAAAAATTGGTAATCCAAATTCTAATTAAAGCCTTATTTATCCACTTACAAGCATGTGTCCCCAGTGTTTGGCATTTCTTCTACTAATCCTCCTACAATCAAGGCAGCACATCTACCTACCACCAGTTCAGCCACTGTTGAAGGTGAAGGACACTCTCTGGTAGGTCGCTCTGAGGTCAAAGTTCCTGAAAGATAATAAAAAGACAACCATAATAACCCTAAGTATTGGGACAGACCTGCTTGGTGAACAATGTTGACCCAGATCAGATGCTGCAGATTCAGCAATACCTTATATATATTAACATATTAACAGGTAGTAAAATTTACTTGAATAAATATTAGGACAATTGTGGTAGGGAATTCAGATGTCCCAATATTCAGGTAACCAGTAACAATGTTTTAAGAGAAAACAAATGTCCCCCACTGCATATTTTAGTTTTTCTATTGTTGTGACCTTGAAAATTAGATCAAGGTCCCCCCACTGCATATTTTCAGTTTTTCTATTGCTGTGACCTTGAAAATTAGATCAAGGTCCCCTCACTGCATATTTTCAGTTTTTCTATTGCTGTGACCTTGAAAATTAGATCAAGCTCCCCAAAATCTAATCAGTTCTTTGTTATGTCCGAATTATATATCCACGAAAATTTGGTAAGGATCCAACCACTGGTTCATAAGATTTTGTACAGACAAAAGTGACGCCTACGCCGCAAATGCCGGCACCAACACCAATGCTGCCCAACCCCATCCCAACTGGATCTGCACCAAAAACTGTAGGTGTGGGGACATAAATACAGTACTTGTGCTAAATTCTATGGCTGGTGTCTATGTTCATAAGTCTATGAGGAGGAGTCAATAAGTAATCAGTCTACCTTACTTCCTTTTGAGACTGACCAAACATAACACAAATCTAGTTTACCTAATTTATCCTAGGTAATGGGATACCTTCATTACAAAAAAACGCCTTTTCAAATACGTTGAATATTTCACCACCAAAGAAACTGAAAGTTTTCAGATAAAAATTCTGATATTTTTCATATTCCTGTTCAAAACATAGATTGTGGGTACTCATTAAAACTGCCTCACCGAGGCAGTTCTAACGAGTATCCACAATCTAAGTTTTTAGCCGAAATAAGAAAAATAATATATTCCCCTGTATACCCCAGTTTTACTATATAAAAGTGGGGTTTAAGGGGGTCAAAATTATATAGGTATGTTTTCGTGATGTAACTCCTTACCATAGTTGTCCTAAAATTTGTAAAAGTCTATTTTACTACCTGTTGATTTGTTTAAAACAGAGCTGGATGAGTGGCAAACAGTATAGACCCTGATCAGTTGCCAAATTCTGTGGCATCTGATCTGGGTTTACACTGTTTGCTCAGGCATGTCTGTCCCAATCTTTAGGGTAATTACAGTAATTTATAAGCACTTGATATGAACCAAATTTTCATAATTTTCTACTTTATTTTTGGTAGTGGAAACAAGAAAGAAATAAACATTGTGCATGATGCATATGTTGCAGATGCATGGATAAATGGCCAGATGGATAGACAAGCCCAGAAAGCAAGACCTATGTACTTTTCTTCTCAATAAGATATATGTTCTATATTTGGTACTAAATAATACAGACATATATGGGTATTCAAATGAAGACTAGGTGTTATGGAAGAGATGCAATAAAGGGAACAAGAGCTCCGCCGAGCAGGGCATTATACACCCGTGGCAAGTAATAAGATGCAGCACATAAACTGACTCCTGTATAATTCAGTGCGGACAACAAAAGCATGGCTATACTATAAACTCATATGAGCCTTCGGCTGATTTGTTTTTCCTACACTTCAATATCTGACCAAACAATAACAAAACTAAACAACCAGAAAAAAAAAAAAAAGGTGCTGCAAGGAAAATTATTGTAAAGCTTTAACTTGTTTTATACTGATTTTATTTTTTGTACTTCAAGGGTGGCAACTCTAAATAGTATTTAAAAAGAAAAACAAAAAAAAAAAAAAAAAAAAAAAAAAAAAAAAAGAATCCTGTTTATAAGTTTTGATATTAGTCAAGCTTCTTAATTCTATATCATTTAATAAACTTATTTATAAAAATTTAATAATGGCAAAATTTCTGTGCAAACCTAACAAAAGAAGGTGAAAAAAAAAAAAAAATAATAATAAATAAAAATAACTTGCCCATATGGCCATAACTATAGTTATTTACAAAGAAATATACCTATTATAAAATAAAATTTGCACACTATTTCCTCTAAACAATATGCTACAAAAAGTTTACAAAATTATGAAAAGGGGCATAACTCTGCCAATATTTGGTGTACTAAAACCTCGAAATAATATGTGCTGCTCCAAATCATCGTGTAACTGTTTAAGAAGTTTCAGCTTCATCGGATGTAAAACTGTAGGAGGAGTTAGCCAGAAACAAAACATTCACAGAAATTTTCAAAGGGGTATAACTGCTAATATTTAATGTACTGTAACCTCCAAATAATATGTGCTGTTCCACATCATGGTCCAACTATAAATGAAGTTTCAGCTTGATAGGATGTAAATTGTAGGAGGAGTTAGCCGGAAATGAAAAGTTTAATGAAATATTAAAAGGGGCATAACTCTGCTAATATTTGGTGGACTATAACCTCAAAATAATATCGCTGCTCCACATCTTGGTCTAACTATAAATGAAATTTCAGCTTGATCAGATGTAAATTGTAGGAGGAGTTAACCGGAAACAAAAAGTTTAATGAAAATTTTAAAAGGGGCATAGCTCGGCTAATATTTGGTAGACTGTAACCTCTAAATAATATGCGCTGCTCCGCATCTTGGTCTAACTATAAATGAAGTTTCAGCTTGATCAAATGTAAATTGTAGGAGTTAGCTGGAAATGAAAAGTTTAAAGAAATTTTCAAAGGGGCATAACTCTGCTAATATTTGGTGGACTGTAACCTTGAAACAATATGTGCTGCTCCACATCATGGTCTAATTATAAATGAAGTTTCAGCTTGATTGGATGTAAACTGTAGGAGGAGTTAACCGGAAACGAAAATTTTAAAGAAATTTTAAAAGGAGCATAACTCTGCTAATATTTGGTGGACTGTAATCCCGAAACAATATACACTGCTCCACATCATGGTCTAACTATAAATGAAGTTTCAGTTTGATCAGATGTAAATTGTAGGAGGAGTTACCAGAAACGAAAAGTTTAATGAAATTTTAAAAGGGGCATGACTCTGCTAATATTTGGTGGACTGTAACCTCAAAATAATATGTGCTGCTCTACATCATGGTCAAACTATAAATGAAGTTTCAGCTTGATCGGATGTAAAGTGTAGGAGGATTTAACTGGAAATGAAAAGTTTTCTGAAATTTTCAAAGGAGCATAACTCTGCTAATATTTGGTGAAATGTAACCGAAACAATATGCGCTGCTCCACATCATGGACTAACTATATACCAAGTTTAAGCTTGATCCGATGTAAACTGCAGGAGGATTTAACCGGAAACGAAAAAGTTTACGGACAGACGGCATACCCCGTAACATAATATGTCCCGCTTTTCAAACCGGCGTATAAAAATACAAGATGGCCAAGGGCGGCCATATTTGTCAATTGACCAGAAACAAATTCGATCTTGCACAACTAGACCACCTAAGGAACACCCCAGACAAGTTTTGAAACAAGAGGGCCAAGATGGCCTGTATCACTCACCTGAGTACAATAAAATTACCCCTGGGTGGGGGCCATTTTTTATCTTGGGGCTGTAATTTGAATAAGTCAACTTGATACTTCCAATGAAGTTTTGAGTCAATTGGCCTTTCGGTTCAGGAGAAGAGGTTTGGAATAGATTTTAAAGATGGCAACCATCTGATTTCCAATCAGAACTATTTTAGCTTTTTTTTAGGCTCTAAGTCAACCTGATACTTCCTCTCAAGTTTTGAGTCAACTGATCTTTCCATTAATGAGAAGTACTTCTAAATAGATTTTCAAGATGGCGACCATCTTGGATTTCCAATTGGAACGATTTTAGCTAGTTTTGATCTACAAGTCATCCCTATACTTCCTATCAAGTTTTGAGACAACTGGCTTTTCATTTCAGAAGAAGCACAAAATAGATTTTCAAGATGATAGCCATAGTGGACATCTTGGATTTCTGATCAGAATAATTTTAGCTATTTTTGATCTACAAGTTGCCCCAATACTTCCTATCAAGTTTCCAGTCAGTTGGCCTTTCGGTTCAGGAAAAGACGTGCAAATTAGAAGATTTTCAAAATGGCAGCCATCTTGGATTTCTGATTGGAATGATTTTAGCTCCTTTTGATCTACAAGTACAAGTTGCCCCGATACTTCATAAAGTTGCCCCAATACTTCCTACCAAATTTCGAGTCAGTTGGCCTTTCAGTTCAGGAGAAGCTCAAAACAGGTTTTCAAGATGGCAGCTATGGCAGCCATCTTGGATTTATGATCAAAACAATTTTAGTGTTTTTTAATCTACAAGTCACCCTGATACTTCATACTAAGTTTCCAGTCAACTGACCTTTTGGTTCAGGAGAAGAAGAGCAAAATAGTTTTTCAAGATGGATGACATGGCAGCCACCTTGGATTTCCAATCAGAACAATGTTTTCAGCTATTTTTGATCTACAAGTTGCCCTTATACTTCCTACCTTTCAATTCAGGTGAAGAAGTGAAAAGAGATATTCAAAATGGTGGCAATCTTTGATTTCCAATCAGAATGATTTTAGCTATTTTTGATCTACAAGTTGCACGATACTTCCTTCCTAATTTCGAGTCAATTGGCCTTTCAATTCAGAGGAAGAAGCGCAAAGTAGATTTTCAAGATGGCACCCATCTCAGATTTCTGACTGGAATGATTTTAACTATTTTTGACCTACAAGTTGCCTCCATACTTCCTTTCATGTCAAATGGCCTTTCAGTTCAGGAGAAGAAGAGCAGAACAGATTTTAAACATGGCAGCCATCTTGGATTCCGACTGGAACGATTTTAGCTATTTTTGATCTTCAAGCTGCCCCAATACTTCCTATCAAGTTTTGAGTCAACTGGCTCTTTGGTTCAGGAGAAGATGTGCAAAATAGATTTTCAAGATAGTGGCCAATCAAAATGATTTTAGCTTTTGTTTTTATCTGCAAATTGCCCCAATACTTCCTCCCAAGTTTCAAGTCAATTGGCCCTTTCATTCAACAGAAGATGGGCAAAACAGATTTTAGAGATGATGGCCATCTTGGATTTCAGATGGGAACAATTTTAACTGTTTTTGATCTACAAGTCACCCTGATGCTTCCTAAGTTTCAAGTCAATAGGCCTTTTGGTTCAAGAGAAGAAGTTCTAAATAGATTTTCAAGATGGTGGTCATGGCAGCCACATTGGACTTCGAAACAATTTTAGCTATTTTTTATTTACAAGTCACATCATCATCATCATCATTGGATTTTTGATTAACATGCAGATACAGGGGCAACATCCACATAAGTTGGCCCCCTTTCAGGTAGCTGGCTTGCTGCATGCAAGGCAGATCTCACACCAGATCTCCAGGTATATCTATCATGAGGGTCGATATCTGAGTTTCCACTCTCTGCAATCCCTCTCTGGCAACTGCTTCCATGTCATCTTAGGCCTCCCATCAACCTGTAGGTCAAAGGCTGTATTATTGGAGGGTTCCACATGTCCATACCAGCGGAGTCTCCTCTCTTTCAGAATAAGGTTCAGATCCTCAATGCCAAGCCATGCAAGTAGCTCACTGGATCTGGTAGTGACAATGTCTTGTGGCTTGACATTTCAGATCTGTCTGATCATTGCCCTGTCATTTCACTGCAGACTTTGGAGGTTTGGCTTTGTCAATGGCCAAGTCTCACTGTCAAGGAGCATTGCTCTCGGCACACAAGAGCTGTACATGCGGCCACGTGTCTTGAAAAAGGGGTGGCAGGAAGAGGGAACTGGTCGCATCTAGCTGAACTTCCTTCAGATGGTTTTCACATGTTTTGTGGTTGAAAGTTCACAGCCATGTCTACTAGGTAGCAAAAGGAAGTCACCTTGATGCTTTCTACCAAGTTTCAAGTCAGTTGGCCCAGGCGTGTGAGTAGGCTTTTAAAGCAAATTATTTACACTGCACCATAGACAATGCAGGACAGACACTGACTGATCACAAGAGCTCACTTTGAGCACTTTATGCTCAGATGAGTCAAAAATCTAACCAGTGGTCTCAGAGGGGATGTAATAAAGAGAAATTGTTCACAGATGGACGTATGGACAGATGCCCGACAGTCTCCCTTTGGGATAAGTTCTACCAATTTGGTGTTTATGGCCATGTCAACACTGTTAAGGTAATGTTGAGCAGGTCAGTTAATTCACTCACATTTTTCCATGGCAGTCTTAGTCCTCTAAGGGGTTAACCAGTACTTGAGCATATACTTTTGCCAATAACTGACAAATGCCCTTCTTGAATCAGGAGGAGAATGACCATCAATCTCCATGAAAATTATGTGGCTGAGCTGAGATTCCAACTTACAACCCATGGAGCTACAGTCTGACTTGATATCAACCCTGCTATGGAGCCCAACAATTTGGTGTTGCAGCAATTTCACGAAAACTATTCTATTTTAAACTAAAACTTATGACGATGATGGTGATGATGATGATGATGATGCATTATTTCTCGCCTGCAAAAGGTTTTCTTTTACATCCAGACAACGCAAGGATAATAATGTAAGGCTCTGTGCAATGAGGGACCATACAGTCATAAAAATAATTTCATATAAGATAGATGTCCTTAAATTTCATTAAGGACATCTTAACATCACGAAAACACGCCTATATAATATTGACCCCCTTAAACCCCACTTTTATATAGTAAAAATGAAGTTTTTTAAAAGTAAAACATATTTTAACGAGTAATACTTAACCTATAGATAATGTGCTATTCTATTCTGTTTTCACACCTTCCACAGAAAAAACGACCTTTCAGTCGTTAATTAAAGTCTTAAACCAGAAGGTCCCTTAGGCAGTTACCTGTGTGACGTAACTCTTCCCGCTCAATTGACCACGTGTCAGTTTCTTTTATGTGTAAAACAATAGACACAATTAGGAGAGATAAGCGAGGGTGGGCGGAGGGAGATAATTGATTATCTATAGGTTAAGTATTACTCGTTAAAATATGTTTTACTTTTAAAAAACTTCATTTTAACTTCATAATACATTAACCTATAGATAATGTGCTAGAATTTGCAGAATAGGAGGGAGGTGCTCTCCTAATTCTAACACCAATAATATCTCACCACTTCTGGTTAAGACTCGGGAAACTCAAAGGAATCAGATACATTCTAATTCTATATTTAATAGAAAGAATGATCTAGATTCACAAAATAGCATACCTTTAAGGTGTTATGATCTAACAACCTTATATATATTAGTAGACTCTAGAGGAAGCCAGTTCTTAAGTCTCAGAGACCTAACATTGGCCCCCCCCCCCCCCCCCCCCCCCTCTTTTTTTCTTTTTGGGAAACAACAATTGGCTTCAAAAAGAAAAGGGAATCATTGAGACATAACATAAATATTCCATCGCAAAGTAAGCTAGGAATATAGAAATATTTTGAAAACAAAATTTGTAAAACAAAAAGCCAAGACCATACACTGTAAGTAGTCTATGTAGGATCTTGAATAAATAAGGAAAAGTCTACTCGGTGGAGTTTCCTATAGATAACTGACATATGTAGATATTTTGGATAAAATTCTAGATATGTGAAGCTATGTAATTGTAATAGTCTAAGCAATTAGAATTATAAACTAATTAAATTCTGTTAATTGGAGCGACAGGACAGTTTCCGATGAACAGACACAGACTTAAAATAACCATAATGTGTAATTATTTCCCTTGATCAAATTAAAGAAGGGGAGATAATAAAAGTAGATGGAGTTAACTTAACTATAACTAAGTTATCCATCAGAAGAAAAAAGGTATAGACAAACATAATGGTTAAAACTATTGCTAGACTAATTGTATAACGAATTTTTAGTCAAGCAATAAAATAATACAGAGTTTGCATATAACTGCTGGGAAGAAAAAACAACCTAAACCATTGATAATTAGTTTTGTCATAGACAAATAAAAGCGTTTGATGTCCTGACAAAAAAAATAAAGAATAAACTGTCAACATCATAACTAAAGAGTTTGACAGAGAATAAGAGAGATAAGAATAAGGTTGATCGCAGCAAACTGTATGACGGTCATAGTTTGGCTAAATCTTACCGTATTGATAAGATTAAGCAATAATAAATAAGCTGGATAGAATCTTTCTATACCAGAAGATTGCCATGAAAAGTACTCCTGAGTAAATAATCATGGAAATCAAGAAATGTTAAAAATCCACTTTGATACGAATCAAAATGTTCATAAAAAGAGAAGGACTCAGAGAAAAAGTAATAGTGTGATAATCTCTGAAGAAAGATTATACAATAATACTGATTATTAATCTCAAAAAACACTTAATTTAAAAGTTAAGAGATAGTATTACTATTCTATACGCATATTTAAGAATAGTAAGAAATATATTAATACTAAATAAAAATGATACTACTGAACAAAATTCCCGCTATAAATCATAGGTTAAGCGTAACTATTATTTAAGCAAGGAATTATTAAACATATAACTCTCTATAAAATTACTGCCCGGAAATTTTATAGATAAACATTCAATCAAATTTTTAGAATTGAATATTAATAGAATAAAATCTATGTCTGCATAATTGGTAATTCCTGAAATATCAAATTACGTACTCGCAAATGAGTTCAGGAAGAAAATACATATATATACTCTCGAGATCTATGTGTAAACCATAGAGAGTAATAATATTATTACCGCGATCCCTGACGGAAGGGTAAAAACATGTATATGAAAGAGATAATAATTAATTTAACGTCATATAGGTTTAAGATAAAATTTGTTTAATCTTTAACCAATATGCAGCAACAGTGACTCGATATTCTGTATTCGTACGTAGAAAAGGAGTACTTAAACTTTAGAATTTTGAATGATTGAAATAGAGATAATGGGATCTAAAAGGATGTATCTCCATGAACTGAATCGAAGGATAATATCCATTCTAAAAAACTAGGGCTTGTTTTAGGCTTAGTTTAACAAGCGTAGAATTGAATTATTTTCAAGTATTCATGAAGTCGTTATGCTCTGAATACTGAGAAAAATGTTAAAATATTGTTTAGGAAATAAAAAAGTGACTGTTCCACAATGTTAGCTAGATTTAAACCTGGAACGTAGCGAGAAGGTCAATCTAATTTAAAAGTAAGATGAGAAAGATAAATAATGAAGATAGATATATAAATATCGGAATAATATATTATCTCCAACAACTATCAAATAATCTGAATGTTTAAAAGCATAAATACTACTCGAAAGTTTATTTACCAAATGTATAATCGGAGAAAACTTTCAGTATGTTCAAAAACGTATCACAAAAGTAAGATCTGACCAGGAACGTAGGTGCAGCACTTACTAAGTTGTGAAGTTAATATAAACATATTTTATATTATAAATTGAAGCAGTGCATTTCAAAATCATCGACATCTTGAAATGACTTATTGTGTGGAAAAATAAATAAATATCCAGTGTCGGAAAAGATATTTATCTATATATATAGACCATTTTTGATGCGGACTGGAAATCAAGATATTAATCTTTGCATTATTCGCAAACTGAACTTGAACTCTTAGCGAGAATTACTATGATCCCTTTAACGAATGTAAACATAAAGGAGGGGTAAAGAGATAATTAAGAGTGTCTTAATTCTTTACCGGCTCGTAATTAAGGATGTTTTCCCTTTTGTCTAAGCCTAGACTATAGATTGATTAATATAATTATAATAATATCTGCTATTATGAGGTAAACTCTCGTTAATTAACCTCTAAGCATATATCAAAAATATATATCAACATAATCTAGAGCTTCGGTAAGTTTAGAGGAAGGAAATGATTGACTTTGGCAGTTTCTGAATAGTTACAAAGTCAATAAAACAAAATATCAAAAGGAAAGTATTGTATATAAAATCTAATTTAGGCAATAATAATCTGTCACGTACTGAATAATTAATGCCTTTACTAAATATGTATCCATTGTCAATACCAAAGTGCAAGAAAATTTTGATTGACATGGACTCTAGTTATAAATAAAATATTAGAGGTATAGAGCTAGTCGAAGCAAAACTATTCCTCAATAAGATAAAGTAGACCTATAATATACGAGGATTAATTGGGTCTAGAATTATAATCATAATAAAATTATTATTCCAATATGAAGAATCTTCAGCGTAATAGATTCTTACTGAGGCAAAAATATCTGGTATATTGCTATCGTAGTCTTAAATGATCCAGAAGAAAAAATAAAACAGGCAAAGTAAAGAACGTATCAAATTATATCTATGCCTAAATATAAGATTTTTTTCTTATTTATTATTTTATAGCAGAGTTTAGACAGAGCACGACTGACCTAGACTCTAATATAATCAATCAAAAGATAGTATAAAATAGAATAATAGCTTATCGGATCAACTATTTTCCATGTAGAAAAGACAAAAGGAAAATATGTACCTCAACTAGAATTTTAAATCGTAGTAATCTAGAGAGGTAGCGAATAAATAAATAAACTGTTAATTTATTTATCTGGTTGGTGTAAATTTCCGATACCTTAAGAATGAAAAATTAATAGAAAGTAGAAAAGATCGATTGCTACTTTCTTGTCAATTTACTCCTTAGATTATATGCTGATTACATATCGGAGCATGTAGAAGAAAAACAGTGGAGGAAAGAAGAAAATTTTTTATATTTCGTGTATATTTTTCTTCTTATAAATAACGATAGTTTTATAGTTCACCTTTGCCCTAGAGCCGAATAAGGTGAATATGTAAGAAGTTAATCTCTTTGTAGCGAATAAAAGAGATATAATTATAACTGGAAGTATCTTCTACACTTAGTGAATGAATTGCGAATTTGATCGTAACCGATAATTCTTAATTCATTTTCAATAATAAATATATATATAGAATTTAAGTCAAGTTCAAAAGTGACTGGACAGAATTCAACAATATAAATGGCTACTAGGTATTAGAACCCATCGCTGTCATTCAATAGCCTATAATCCAAGACTATACATGTCTATAGTGGTTATAAATGAATATATGTTGAGCGAGTACTAGTGACTACTACTCGCACACTAGTAATCCGACACAAAGTCTACGAAACTACTGCCCGGTGGAATTTCGTTAGAATGACCTGGCACTACTCTACAAAGTGCCTCCCGATGAAATTTTCGTTAGAGCCGGAATTTAACCGCTTTCTAGCGAATTAAAGAGATAAAACATCATTTGAATGACCTGGCACTAGTCTACGAACTGCTGCCCGGTAAGAATTTTGTTATAGTCGGAAG
The DNA here is from genome assembly GCA_964016985.1 of Anodontia alba. NCBI lineage: Eukaryota > Metazoa > Mollusca > Bivalvia > Lucinida > Lucinidae > Anodontia > Anodontia alba. The sequence goes on from OZ024821.1 coordinate 86,220,118, forward strand.
TTTAACTCTTTCTAGCAGATAAAAGAGATAAAACATAAGTTAATTTAAAATATTAATGGAATTACACACCTATAATAAGTCAATGGAATATTAAAGATTCTAGTCTGATTTGGGAAAGACTGTACAGAATTTTTTGTAAAAAAAGTTATTATGTATTTCACTTAATAACCTATATCCATTGACTTAAACGTGAATGGAGCTCTATGAACGATAATAGATTGTTCGGGAATTAGTAATCATTATTTTGACACTAGTTACCCGACACAATGACCGGACACTAATATTCGTAACTGTTGCCCGGTAAAGTTACAAGTAATTTGACAAATTGATCGGATAGTAGTATTCGTAACTCTAGTCCGATGAAAAAGGGAGATTATATATGAAAACTGAGCGGGCACAAGTATTCGAAACTTTTTCCCGAAGATAATTAATTATTAGGCAAAAATTGACCAGACACTTTCTGTAAAAGTTTGCCTGGTGAAAAATCAGAAATAATATAATAATATGACCGGGTATAAGTATCAGAAATATTACTGATACTTTGCCCAGTGAAAATTTTTTTTAATAATTAGACATAATGACCGGAAGTTAGTATACGTGACTATTTTGTCCGGTGAAATATGTCAGAAACTAAGTCTTTCCAGAAAATAATTAAATTATTGACTGGAGACTAGTTGACTGGTGCCTGGTTGATCGGTGACTGGTGACTGGGTGACTGGGTGACTGGTGACTGGTGACTGGTGCCTGGTTGACTGGCACCTGGATGACTGGTGACTGGTGCCTGGTTGACTGGCACCTGATTGACTGGTGACTGGTGAAGCTGATTGACTGGTGCCTGGTTGACTGGTGACTGGTGACTGGTGACTGGATGACTGGTGTCTGGTGACTGGTGGACTTAGACTTTATAGGATACTAAGTACCCAAAGATGCCACCTTGATGGGTCTTACCCCGGCAGTATAGCCATATGGGGTGGGGCTCCCATCAGTAAAGAATTGTCTTATAACCCATCAAGGGTTGACAAGTTCTTTACAATCAGCTTCTCCACCATGAGAATCTTTAGCCAACTGAAGATCTCTGCAAACAAAAGTCCAGCAAAAACATATCGTAATTGCTGAATAACCTGGAACGAAAAGAACAAAAATATTCTGCATATATAAACACGACTATCGAACCGATCGCGCACGAGCGTTGTGCCGAATAGCGAGAGTCGCCAAAACGCATGTGGAAAAAGACCAGTCAAAAATACATGAAATCGAAAATTGAAAATTTTAAATAATAACACAGAAAGTGAAAGGAGTGATAAATAAACAAAAGAAACACAAGGATACATAAATTTATCCGTGAGGAAAGAAATAATCCAAATTTCTATCACAGGTAAATAATCCTTGTTGAATTTCTTTGTCCACAGAAAAGAAACTGACACGTGGTCAATTGAGCGGGAAGAGTTACGTCACACAGGTAACTGCCTAAGGGACCTTCTGGTTTAAGACTTTAATTAACGACTGAAAGGTCGTTTTTTCTGTGGAAGGTGTGAAAACAGAATAGAATAGCACATTATCTATAGGTTAATGTATTATGAAGTTAAAATGGGGTTTACAGGGGTATACATTATTTTTCTTATTTCTGCTCAAAACATAGATTGTGGGTACTCGTTAGAAATACTCGCTGAGGCAGTTCTAATGAGTACCCACAATCTATGTTTTGAGCAGACATATGACAAATATCAGAGATTTTCATCTGAAAATTTTCAGTTTTTGGAGGTGAAATTTTCTATATATTTGAATAGGCGTGTTTTTGTAATGACCTGAATGAGATTCATTCCTGAAGGAACAGTCTGATCAGGGTCTACACTGTTTGTGATTCCACTAAGTATTTTAAAAAAAAAATGCATAAAAAGCAACATGTAGCCAAAAAAGTATGGGATAAAGAGTTTGAAATTTTAAGACATTTACTGTACTGTGTGATTTACAGCAGGAACATTCTGAGCAGGGCCCAGCTGTTCAAAGCATCGTTTGCTTAACAAGCTCATTAGTGGTCAAAATGTTAACTGTTCTAGTAAGTACAATATCTAATTCACAAGGTATTTTTGCTGAAAAAAAATGTGAGTAGCTTTAAGCAAAAGCAAAAGCTACTCACATTTTTCAGCAAAAACATTAGCATATATGCCATATTTAATGATCAACATTTAAATGATACGTTAACTAACACAATCGTTAGTTTTGAACAACTGGTCCCAGACCTTCTGACCTTACAGTGACATATTATGAAGTACTGTCAAACTTCAAACATCTTTCCAACCATGGAAATTTGTTCTAGATATGAATAATTTGAGCCACTGAGGGTTAATCACAGCAACAGATCAGGAGGCAAATGGGGATAAGTTAGGGATGTATTTTGGATCTTCTATAAAATAATTGGTATGTTTTTGAGTGTACTTATTAGAAATGCCTCAATGAGGCAATTCTAATAGGTTCACACAACATACAGTTTCATGTTAAAAAAAGAAAAATTCTCTAAAACATCCCTAAATATTTCTTTCCTTGAGCTATAGGAGCAATTTTCTAGGGAATCTTTTCTTGAGCTATAGGAGCAATTTTCTAGGGAATCAAAAATGAGTTCAAATCGGCCATAGAAAATCAGTCATTAACATTAAAGTCATTGTAGTTTTACTGAATACATTGTATGTAGAAATATAGTGGTTTCCTATCCGTTTTCAGCAAGAAAATTTTATTAGATATTATAAATCAAAAAGGGAAAATTAACACATACTCTCACATTCATCATGCATGATTGGTGGAAATGGTGTATTAGGAGGTAAACTGTGTAGTACAATATCGTAATAACTCTGTACTCCTGCAGTTAATCCTGGAGCTATATCAGTAGTTGTGCAGTTAACAACCGTCCCATTTCTATCCCTGAACCATGGAACATTGCTCAAATAACACAGCAGTGTTTCTTCAAACAAACTGAAATTAAAGATAATATAAAATATGTAATATAGACATGGTCTCATGTGGAAAATCATTTTCAAATTTTACAATAATGAAAACAACAAAATCTCATTAATAATATAATAATATCAATAATATAATATATCAATAATATAGTAATATAGACATACTCTCATGTGGGCCAAATCAAGCAAAAAAAGTGTCTTCGTATGCGCAAAATGAGTGGATTCACATATGTCTGCACAAGGTCTCATCTGGGTCTTTGCTCTCCACTGATACATTGTATAGTATCCAATGATTCTTGACAGAGAACACATCTGAGCAGCCTAATCTGGGCCTTCATAGTCTCCAAAGCCACATTTTCACTTGGTGTGACTCATATGGAAATTATTTTCAAAATTAAAAGACAATGAGAACAAGTCAGTACCCAGCGGGCACATGACGTTAATACAATGTCGCCTCAACGTCGATGCAACGTCATGACGTTGCATCGACGTTGAGCCGACATTGTATAAACGTCATGTGCTTGCTGGGTATCTTAACCAAGTCTATATTTTTTATGTCTGACACTATTTCACAACAAGGTCTAATTAAAACAATGAAATGACCTACAATATTCTTTAGGTCAGATGAAAATGATTGTACCTGACCTATAAGAAAAGGAAATATACGAGAAAGTTCTCAATAGATGAATTTAATCCTTGAAGTACTAATTGCAACACCAGCAAAAAAATTCTATATTTTAATTTTCGGATAAAATAAGGTTTGATCTTTAATGTGGTCTGCTCATTTTTTCTAAAAAATAGAGTAAAACAAAATACCATCTGCTACAATTTGCATGACACTTCATGGGTTAAAAGCTATATAACCCTCTAACAATGCAAAAAAAGACTTTGCCTGCTATTCATACAGATAAATGAAACTTGCCAACAATAAGTCAGTTTCAATACTGAAAAAAAAAAAATCAGCCATGAGTATTTATTCCTTGAACAAGAGGTCTATTAAAAGGCCACTGCCTTCTTATTTGAGTGAAACAGTCCCCTTGCCCTGGGATAAGGCTACTTGTATATAAGGGTGAAATATTCTGATGTCAAATCTAGCACTGATCACTCTGTGCAAAGTTTAAACGAAATCACTTCAAAACCTAATTTTATATGTTTTTAAACACTATCTGGCATGTACCCCTGGGTGACATATTCTGATGCTAATGGGATGTCCTTTTCCATATAAACGTCAATCATAGTTTGAAAGCTGATGAGAGTTGTGTTGTCTAAAAGATAAAACAAATAGAATTCAACATTATAATAATCATAAAAAAAAAAAACAACAACAAACAACAACAACACAATCTAATGTGAACCTTGCTGGGAAGACTGTAGGTAAATATTGGATGACAGAAACTTTACACCAATCCCTAACAATGTCAGAGCTTATCTAAAGAATCTTCTCTAATAAAATTTGAACTCAACTTCAACATAGTTTCAAAGAAAATGTCATATTAAATCTTTTGATCATATAAATGGTCATTGTAGCCAACTTAGAAGCCAGTCCCAATCCTTTTTACAGGTTTTAAAGATTTTCCCCAAGGATGCACTATATTTGCAATTTCAGCTCTACTGCCACTGTAATTTAACCCTGGTCCTGCTGACCCCAGAAATGCCCTGCCTTTGCAAACAGTGTAGATCCAGATCAGTTGGCTTCTTCAGAAGCCAACTGATCTGGATCTACACTGTTTGCCATTCAAAATGTTAATTTATATCAGCAATCTGGATCAAGTAATCTGATTGGCTGAAAAATAGAAGTGGATGTGGCATCTTAATTTATTCAGCATGACAAGGGTTAAGAGAAGAAATTATCTGAAGGCTGGTCATGGTAGGCATCTTAGATGCTTGTTCCAAATAAATTTGGCAAACATGAAACCTCTTGTCCCAAAGATGAAATCTGGTTACAACTGCCAAAGTGATTTTGGAGATGTTTTCTGCATTAAATTTAGCATTTTCTCATTGTAAGACCATGGGACCTTTCAGATGCATGGCAACCAATAAATATGGCTGCCCACATAAATTCTGTAAGCACGCATTTCTCCTATCCAAGAAGGAGAAAAAGTATTTTCAAAAAATCTGGATAGATGGGTGACAGACAAAAAGTGACCACTATTGCTTTCCAGTGTTTTGCTCAGTTAACCTGACTACACATAAAATCTAAAGACAAAACTTCCAGTATATACCTGCATTTCAATGTGTTTTGGCCATCAGCACTCATTAGCCCATTGATTTCATCAACGCTCTTCACGAGTGCAAGGTATTGGAAGTTATACAGTGGTGGGAAACATTCTTCTGCTTTTTCTGCTTCCACATAAAAATTCTTCATACATGCTGTATCACCAGGGAGCCGAGATTCTGAAAGTAACAAGTTCAAATTTAAGATCTACTGATCTGAACATCACAATAGCCAGCTCTTGAGTTCATAGTATTTTATTTTAAAAGGTAACTCCTAACAGTCTCTAATTTCATGAATTCTAATAGCAATTCTCAAAAGTAACTCTGCAACATTAATTTTAAAAGCTTCTCAAAAATTGAATATATGTAGGGTTTACTTTGGACATAATTATTACTTAAAAATGCAACTTTAACTCAAAGAATCTGATATACAATTTCCTAGAACTGATTTAACTACACAATGACTGACCTAAACACTACAATAAAAGTTTACATCTATACTGCTTTTAACACCATGAGCAAAGTATTATAGATCTGGAAAATATTGTGATTGCATTATTTTCATGGCTTTCCCATTGTGTTTTAAAGGTCAATATGTGCACAAAATCATGAAAATTAGTAAAACCAGAGAATGAATTTAACAGAATGTGACACACAGCAGGAGTAAACTCAAAACACAAACTAGAATGTGCAGTCGACGGCAAGCCATTGCAAATCCCCACACTCCGTGCTAATGTTGCTAATAGCAGAACAGATGGACAGACAAATCAAGGGACTCACTCTCGCACATCCTTACCATGAAAAGAAGTCATGTAGCAAGTTTGATTAAACTCTGCCCATTGGTTTGGGAGAAGACAGCATGACTGACAGATGGATGGATGTCGGACAGACATAAGCTGTATGGAAAAATAATATTGCTCGCGCACACTCTTACCTTGAGGGGAAGTCATTCTAGCAAGTTTGGCTAAATTCTGCCCAGTGATATAGTTGGCAGACAGACATATTTTTGCTGAAAAAATGTGAGTAGCTTTTGCATTTGTAAAAGCTACTCACAATTACTCAGCAAAAATACCTGTGAATTAGATATTGTACTTAATAGAACAGTTAACATTTTGATAATTAATGAGCTTGTTAAGCTAACGATGTTTTGAACAACTGGGCCCAAATCATCATTTCAGATTTAAACAGAACTCCAATGTAATCTCCCTTGCATCTGTCCTTTTGTGTTTAAACATGAAACAAATATAAGATTTCCTTATGTCTAAAACATCATCACAAGAACATACCTATATTATTTTGACCCCCTTAAACTCCACTTTTATATAGTAAAACTGGGGTTTACAGGGGTAAACATTATTTTTCTTATTTCTGCTCAAAACATAGATTGTGAGTACTCATTAGAACTGCCTCAGTGAGGCAGTTCTAATGAGTACCCACAATCTATGTTTTGAGCAGAAATAAGAAAAAATATCAGAATTTTTTATCTGAAAATATTCATTTTTTGGGTGATAAAATTTTCAGTATGTTTGAATAGGCATGTTTTCGTAATGTCAAGCAATTAATGTAAATGTATGGCTTACCACAGTAAGGATCAACACTATCAAGAAGGCCATCTCTCAATTCTGGACGTTGTGACACTTCAATGACATTTTCTATATTACAACCAACATCAGCTTGTAGTAGTACTTTATACACACAGCTCCGCCTACTGATCTCTGTCCTTTAAAGGCATGGAAAACAAGGCACAAGACTGTATATGTTTTTTCCATGAAAAAAGTTTTCAATTAAGATATATCCTGATATTCTCTGGTTTAGTAGTGGAATAAATTGATTTGCACAAAGGAAAACTAAAACCCATAAGTTTTGCCATAAACTGCATGAATTATTTTGTCTTTGCTGGAAAAATTACCAGAAATGTGACATAGGACCATTGAATAAAATTCAGAGGTATGCCGGATCCTCTTTATAAGAGATTTTCATTATAAGATTGTTTTTGATAAAAGAAAGTTTAAAGACAGACCCCAAAGTGTTGTATCCAAACAAAAATGTATAGATAATTTAGAATAATGACCATTTATGCTCATTTTTCTATATAATCTATACATTTTTGCTTGATCATAACATGGTTGCTTAGCTAATATGGCACATGTTTGGATCCCAGCAAAAGTGTTATAAGAGGCTGTGGTGTAATTAGAATACCAATGCAATGCTGTGAGCTTCTTTATAAATGTACATGTATGGTTACCATCTAACTACATGTGTTTTAGAAAAAAAAAAAAAAAAAAATCACGATTCAATATTTATGTCAGTTGGTAAAACAAAAGCCTGACATTATGGCATCAGGGTTCCAGCAGTAATGTAGTCAAAACCAAGACTGCAGCCAGTATAAACAAAGCAGTAGAACATCAGTGCATAAACAAAAACTACAAACAAGTGGTACATACAATTAATTTAACAGAATCTCACAATGATCAGTAGAGTTTTAACATCACAACTTGTTGTTTGAAACAGTACTTTAAAAATGTACTCAGTAAAATATGAGGGTCAAATATTCACAAATCCCTATAGCGTTTTTTGTTTTTTGTTTTTTTTGTTTTTTATATAAATGGCATATCTAACTGAAATTTGGAAGAATGGAAGAATATCAATCCTTCTTGTCTTGCACATGTTAGGTGGGAAGAAATTTTCAACTTATGACTTCACGGCAGATAATAGGTTCACAACATGCAAAGAACAATTGTGTATAATATGAATTTAATAGGTGCTACCTATATCTGTGAGTCAAAATTATCATCACATACTTTGTAGGTGGGTTGGCCAGATCTAACTGAATTGATTTCAGACCAGGCTTGACTTCTGAATCCACTGCATGAATTGCTACATAACATCCAAGTCAATAACATTTCAGTAGTTTAGAGACATTACCTCCAAATTTGTGGGATTTTTACCTGACCTGATCACATTAATTCGGGTCCTGCTCAGTTACTAGCAGCTCTGCCATGGAGGCTTTAGGCAGCCCATCTATTTCACGGGCCCTGATGGGTGGGGGCCATGCTTTTGGAAAACCAAAAACTAGTGTATGCCGATAACTTTGTTTGTGTTGAGGTTTTACGGCCCAGTGAACCCAATGGGGTCATGTCGAGCGCGGTGTGTGTATGCCGATAACAGGCACAATGACATACACTATCATTTGCTACCTGAAATCCATTTTACTGCTTCAGGATTTTTCCTAAAGACTTTTGATCGTTTGTGCATTTTTGTCTTTGTTTCTTTTCGGTCTTCTTATTTTTTATTTTTTTACAAACCGGTCAAACAAACGCATTTTTATGTCGAAGTTTTTCAGATTATCACATGAAAAGAGCGTACACTCTATGTGTTATCAAAAAATCTACATCAAAGTGTACCTTATGCACAAAACGAATCATGCTTAGCTAATAAAGAGACTGAGAATGGATAGAAATAAAATTCGAAGTGGAGACAAAATTCAAAATGGCGACGATCACAAATTTTGTAGGCTGACATCATGAGTTGCTTTTTTTAACCCCCCAGCAATTGGAATATTTAGCGTTATTGGCTGTTTTGTTGCTATCGTCGGCACGGCCGCTGTGTCAATAGTCTCTGCCAAATCAAGGAACACTTATTGTTTTTCAGGATAAGCACTGAACCACCCAAGGGTTTGTTGGACCAGTACATTTGTGGTCACACACATCACTGGTCACATAGTTAGTCTATAGTGGTGCATCGGCACGCCGAACCGCTTCGCAGTTCCTTAGGACACACTTATTAAGAGAGAGGAGGTGCAGAAAAATGGCACAGGAACTAATGGAAGGAGTTAAAAAGAGAAGTATAGGCCAAATTTCATAATCATACATCTTGTGATTAGTCAGAAGTGGACACAGATGCTTAGGTTTATAAACATATTGACAGATGGCTGAAGATACTTGTGAACAGAAGGGAGGAGGAAAATAAGACAAAACTTACCTATGGTATTGGAACACCGAAATTCCTTACCATACTTGTCCTATGGTTTGTAAAAGTCTATTCCACTTATTTTTGATGTGTTTAAAATATTGCTGAATGAGTGGAAAACAGTGTAAACCCTGATCAGACACCGCATTCTTTTTGCTCAGGCCTGTCTGTCCCAATACTTAGGGTTATTACTGTATATGCATTCTGTTTGCTGAGGGTGTGTCTGTCCCAATACTTAGGATTATTATGGTATATCGCATGCTGTCTAAAGCTGGCACAACAAAAATACAATATTTTTTATTGGAGAAAAAGCAAGGCATATTCACAGTTAAAAATTAAAATTTCACAGTTAAAAATTAAAATTTCAATGCAAAAAAAAAAGAAAAAAAAAAAAAAGAATAATTTTAGGATTTTCATTAGTGAAGTATTAGTGAAGTATATTGTTTTTCATGTAGAAAGTAGAAGTCAATGGATACAGCATAATGTTTTCCAATATACTATTGGAACCCAATAGATACTTTACTTCTGTAAATTACCTGCATCTGTTGTCAGGATCTGTTATAGCAGACAGATCGAAGGGTAGACAGGCATACTCCCATATACTATGATGAACCAACGTGTTATTGCAGATCTCTTCTTTGGACTTGGGGAGTTGCTTTTCAATATCTGGGTCTGTGGAATAGACAAAACATTATGGTTCTGCAGTCAGAATAAATGACAGGCACAGTTAACGCGACAACAATGTATCCAAATAAGTGGTATAAACACACTTTTAGATGCTGATTTGATGTTTTATATCTCTTTCAAAATTACTTGTCCTATCAAGACAATGAAGTGGTGATAAAAAAGACTATGCAATGAAGCACCATAAAGTCATGAACTGAATTCTATCTGTAGCAGGACTGGAACCAGGAACCTCAGGTTTGAACTCAGAAGCACAAGCCACTTGGCCACACAGACACTTCAAATTCACTTTAGCTTCAAGGAGCTGTTTCTTAGTATCATACCAGAGATTACAGAATAAAAAATACAAGAGGGCCAAGCTGGCCCTGTATCGCTCAGCTGATTACCAGACAAGTTTCAAGTCAATTGAAGAAGAAGACCAATATAGATTTTCAAGATGGCGGCCATCTTGGATTTCTAATCAGAACAATTTTAGGTACTTTTGATGTACAAGTCACTTTCATACTTCCTATAAAGTTTCGGGTCAATTGGCCTTTTGGTTCAGGACAAAACAGTTCAAAATAGATTTTCAACAAGGCTGCTAGGGCGACCATCTTGGATTTGCGATCAAAACCATTTTAGCTATTTTTGATCTACAAGTCACCTTGATACTTCCTATCAAGTTTTGAGTCAATTGGCCTTTCCATTCAGAAGAAGTTCAAAAAAGATTTTCAAGATGGCAACTGTGGCAGACATGTTGGATTTCCGATTAGAACAAATTTAGCTATTTTTGATCTGCAAGTCACCAAGACACTTCCATCCAAGTTTCAGGTCAATTGGCCTTTCAGTTTAGGAGAAGAAGCACAAAATAGATTTCCAATATAGTGGCCATGCAGCTATCTTGGATTACCGACTGGAACAATTTAGCTATTTTTTATCTACAATGCCGGCAGATGTGGGTGGGACTAAAAGTCTCCTGCCAGCCTGCTGGCAGCAGACCTAAAAGTCTGCTATCAGCCTACTGGCAGCAGACACTTCCAAGTTTTTAACATATGAGCAGCTTTCGAAAATGGGAAAAAAAAAACAACAATTTATCAAAGTTGATAGTCATTTACACTTGAGCTAATAACAATTAATGTCTAGCAAAATAAGTAGCTTATATCAGGCGTCAAAAGATTAGTTTCTGATATTTATCCTGACATCAATGTTGGTAAATAATATTGAAACTGAAACCTAGACACATTATTTGTCAAATTTAAAGAAGTCCATAATTTATCCTGACATCAATGTTGGTAAATAATATTGAAACTGAAACCTTTAGACACAATATTTGTCAAATTTAAAAAAGTCCATATGAGTCAGCATATAGGAAGAGGGTACATCCCACAGGTGACCTGGGAAGGTTCAGACAAGCCTAGGCTTATGCACAGGCTCCTCAGACCCTTTGCTGTTCACAGACATGAAGTAGATACCTTGAGGAAGCTTCAAAACAAAAAATTGCATTTCTGTAGCCAAATAGGGGACTGTCCACAAACAGGAAATCCATAAGGTCCCTTTTTTGTATCATGGCTCAAATAAGGTGGAAACTTACATTGACATTTTGAAAGGTGATTGCTGAAGAGCTCCAATGAACCTATTGAAGTTTTTTCTCCAATCAAAATGTGAAGTTCTTGAATTGGACATCTTTCATCATTAACCAGTGCATGGTATTGTATACAGCCCATAAATTCAAGGAAGCGCCTGAAAAGCAAATTATACATTTATACAAAATATAAGCATGTGGCTGTTCTATGTTTATTATAAACATCACAAATTTATACAAATTTTTGGCTCTATTCCTTGGAGCTACTCATTTGACCTTTGTGAATGATTAAGTAATGCCAGGCTGCTCAACTTCCTAACTCTCAAACAGAATGGCATATAGACTGAAAACAGACAGAGAAGTAGTGTAAGGTGGTCTGATCCCATACATAAAGTTAACCAAGAGATAGATGGCAGGTGGTCCCTTGAAGCTATCAACTCTGGTAGATGTGATTCCACCAGACTTGAATGGACTGCTCCCGTCTTTGTTTGCTACAGTTCATAACTAAGAAGGGTACAACAGCCAGTTCCTGACATATCTGGTACTAGATATTCCCCAGTGACAAGCAAACATGTTCCATATTTCAGACAGTGTGAATGCAGTTTTTTTGTTTGTTTTTTTTTTAGTTTGTGGGGGGTGGGGGGGTGGTCAAGAAAGCCAAGCTGGTCTCAGTGAATAATCCCAATGTAGAATTAAGACTATTTACATATATATGAACAGAATATAAACGTTATATTAACATTGACAACAACAGCATAAATGAATAACTTGGTGCTGCATGGGGATGGAGGGCAGGTTGGGCTCTCCAGAATTGCACTGATGTTTGCTTCTCCTTATCCAAAGAAACTATCTATATTTGCAGTCTTTACTGTGGACTGACCACACACTATGCATTGACCACATGACTGACAGTGCCTTAACCAAGTCCAGCCACCTGCTACTTCCAATACACACCTAGGTTCAACAGATAATTCAGCTTCTTATGACAAACCCAGACATTACCATATATATTATCTTGTAATTTTTTAAGTCAGTCAGTTATTGGAATAAAATAGTTCACCTGTTTGTGATAAAGCAGTAAGTAGTATAAAATAGAAAAAAAAATGTATAAACTACAATTACATAATTGTCATTTTATACAAAACATAAGCATATGACTGTTTTATGTTTATTATAAACATCATACATCTATACAAATATTTGGCTCTATTCCTGGGGGCAACTCACTTGACCTTCATGAATGATAAAGTTATGCCAACCTGCTCAACTTCCTAACTCCCCAACAGAATGGCATATGGACTGATAACAGACAAAAGTTGTGTAAGGTGGTCTAATCGCACACATGAAGTTAACCAAGAGATAGATGTCAGGTGATCCCATGAAGCTACCAACTCTGGCAGATGTGGGTGATTCCATCAGACATGAAAAAACTGATCCCATCTTTGTTTGCTATAGATCATGACTTAGCAGGTTACAACAGCCAGTTCCTGACATATCTTGCACTAGCTATTCCCAGTGACAAACAAGCTTATGTTCCATACTTTGGACAATATGAATCCAGTTTTTTTGGGAGAGTCAAGAAGGCCATAAGAATTTGTGCGTTTGTGTTGAGGTTTTATGGCCCAATCAACCCAATGAGGTCATGTCAAATGCAGTCAATTTGCTAAACCATTTACTGAGCAGGTTTAATACTCTAAGCAGTTAACCAGTATTGTGTGCATTCTTTCACCAGAAACTGACAACTGCCCTTCTTGAATCCCCTTAAACCCCACTTTTATATAGTAAAATTGGTTTGCAGGGGTATACATTATTTTTCTTATTTCTGTTCATAAAATAGATTGTGGGTACTCATTAGAACTGCCTTGGTGAGGCAGTTCTAACAAGTGCCCACAATCTATGTTTTGAGCAGAAATATGAAAAATATCAGAATTTTTTATCTTAAAACTCTAAGTTTTTGGTGGTGAAATTTTCAATATATTTGAATAGGCGTGTTTGCATAATGGGAAGGGGAGAGAATGACCATAGAAAATATTTCATGATCAAGTGCCACAAAAGAATGTTGCCAGCCCGGCAGGTCTCGAACCCACCACCTCCTGATCACCAGTGGGATTCCCACCATATGAATTTGATAGTGTCAAATGAGGCCCAATGAACTATGAACATATAACATACCATAATGAATGTTTTGTTAATTACAGGTGTCGAATATGGCAGTTTGGCCTGTATTTTGTGATCACAGAAGCTGTCGTTTTAGTGCTTGTGTGAAGGCAATAAAACAGATTTACATAAGTCATAAGACTTTTTTCTAAATCCCATCTGTATACTAACTTGTTTCTGTACGAATGTCTTATGTTTGTTTATGTTTGTAATAGTAAGACAAATAAACTAAGTTGAACTCTTTCAACCCTGTAGACTGAAATATATACCTTTGCTTGAGGGGGGAGGGGGGGGGGGGACCCCAAAAATGTATAGATTATATTGGTCATTTTTCAATATAATCTATCCATTTTTGTTTGAATATAACATTGTTGTTTAACTAAAAGAGTTTATGCTATGGACCCCAACAATAGTGTTATAAAGAGGTTGTGGTGTACTGCTGATATTCCTGGATTTTCTGGTCCTTAAGCTACTTGGGGGGATCATAGCTCAGGATAAGAGGTGGTATCCACTTACTGTTTCTCATAAACAGACTTAATCAAACTGATTCTGCTTTTTCTGCTTCTGATTTCTTCTGTATTTCTAAAGGATCCCAAATTCACAACAGTTTGCCAAGAAACTTTTCAACAACTGTGCAGTAATTATTTTCCATATAGACCCATCACAGACTTTGCAGAATATTATATCATATCATCATAATCGGATTTTTGATTAACATGCAGACAGAGGGGCAACAGTGGGCCCCCTTCCAGATAGCTGGCTTGCTGCATGCATGGCAGATCTCACACCAGATCTCCAGGTAAGTCTATCATGAGGATTGATAGCCGAGAGCTTCCACACTCTACAATCCCTCTCTGTCAGCTGCTTCCGTCATTTGGGCCTCCCAGGTCCACGCTTTCCATCAACCTGTATGTCAAAGGCTGTCTTGACTGCACCACTGGAGCATTCCACATGTCCATATTATCGGTGTCTTCTCTCCTTCAGATTGGGGTCCAGATTCTCAATGCCAAGCAGCACAAGTAGCTCACTGGACCTGGTGGTGACAATGTCTTGCGGCCAGACATTGCAGATCTGTCTGATCATTGCCCTGTCATTTCGCTGCAGACGCTAGAGGTTCGGCTTTGTCAATGGCCAAGTCTCACTGGCATGGAGCATTGCGCTCGGCACACAAGAGCTGTACACACGGCCACGTGTTTTGAAAGAGAGGTGACATGAAGAGAGGACTGGTAGCAGATCCTTGAACTTCTTCCAGGCTGTTTTCACAAGTGTTGTGGTTGAGAGTTCACAGCCACCTGCTGCTGAGAGCATGTCTCCTAGGTAGCAAAAGGAAGCTACCACCTCAAGCTTGTCAGGTCCGACATGGACTTCCTTCTGTGGTCTGCCATCCAAGGGGCCTGCAGTTCCCTGGCACCGTGTACATCTGTAGTCAGGGTCATTTTTCAAGCGCTTGAGCCCACTGCATTTCTTGAGCACCCAGTGCTTGCAGCCATTGCAGAAGATACTGTTGCTGCCCACTCCAGTGCGACAGACAGCGCATGGAAATTCGCCTGAACTCTGCAGGAGGTCCAGTCCCGTACCGCAGATCATGATCTTTGTCTTTCCTGCATTTACTCTGTCTTCTTCTCCATTGCTTCTTTCCAAGTCAAGAGCCTCCTGACACATTCCTCAAGCAATTCAGCGATGAAAACAAGGTCATCAGCATAGAGGTTCTCCCAGGGAACCCCGGAGCCAAACTCTTGTGATAAGGCTTCAAGCACAATGATGAAGAGCAGCGGGCTGAGTACTGATCCTTGGTGAACACCAACCTTCACTTCAAACTCTTCACTGTACCCCTCACCAACATGGACACAGCTCTGTGCATTTGCATACATCCCCTGCACCAGTTGCACAATCCACACCTCCACACCAAGTTTTCTCAGCACCCACCAGATGACCTTCCAAGGTACTCGATCAAACGCCTTCTCCAGGTCTATGAAAGCCATGTACAGTCTTATTGGCAGCTAGATACTTCTCTTGCAGCTGCCTGACAACAAAGCTTGCGTCTGTAGTGCCTCTGCCTGGGACAAAGCCAAACTGGGAATTGTAGATTGACACCAACTGTCTGATGAGGCTGTCCACAATCCTCTCCAGGATTTTCATAACCTGCTCTGTCAGCTCGAGACCGCGGTAGTTGCCTCTTTCCAATGCGTCACAATTATAATTTACAACAAATCAGAAGTACCTATATATTTGTGTACCTCATCATGAAAACATACCTATACAATTTTGACCCCCTTAAACCCCATTTTTATATTGTAAAAACTGGGGTTTACAGGGATATACATTATTTTTCTTATTTCTGCTCAAAAACATATGAAAAATATCAGAATTTTTTATCTGAAAATTTTCATTTTTGGAGGTGAAATTTTCAATATACTTGGATAGGCGTGTTTTAGTAATGTGCTTGGTATTTTGAATATATTTTTGTAGTTTCATTTGGAACAGTATATATACAGTCAAACCTGTGTTAGTGGTCACCTCTATTAAGCAGCCAACCTGTATTAAGCAGCCAGAGGGAAGTTGCCCAAAAATTCATAGACATATATATTTGAACTGTATTAAGCAGCCACCTGCCTTCAGCAGCCACATTTTAAGCTTCCCATGGGTGGCTGCTTAAGACAGGTTTGACTGTACTTGGGAATTTACTTATTACAATAGCTTGTGTCTTATGACAAGCTATATCCAGGCTACTCTATGGTTTTGAGGCCCAACTACTTAAATGTAAAGATGTTGAAAGCTTAGAGAAGTTCCAAATGCAATGTCTGAAACAAATACAAGGTTTACCAGATAAAACAGTCTGTTTTGCACTCCTTGGCATTCTCCCTGTGGAAATTATTTTTCATAAAAATCTATTAAACCCGTTTATCAATATGATTAGGAATGAAAATTCTGTAGAATATGAAATTGCACAGAGGCCACTAGCTATGAAGGAATTCCAACATGAGTCTATTTACACATATTAGAGGCATTTTGGACCTTTACAACCTCCCACTGATTTTGCAGTTGTTTAATAATCCTCCCTCTAAGGCGGAATGGAAAAGTATGAAGTTCAGTTGAAATCTTCTAAATATCTGATTCCCAGTGTGTTGAAAGTTGGAAGCTGTCACCATAATTATATGGTCCTTGGTTAGGAACAGTGTTTGTTTGTTTGTTTGTGTTGAGGTTTTATGGCCCAGTCAACCCAATGGGGTCTTGTTGAGCACAGTCAGTTTATCTAACCACACGTTTACTGGGCAGGCTTCTTCCTCTAAGCAGTTAATCAGTATTGTGCCAGAAACTGACAACTGCCCTTCTTGAATCATCGGAAGGGAGAGAATGACCATAGAAAATATTTCATGATCAATCTCCACAAAAGAATTTTGCCAACCTCGGCAGGGGTTGAACCCGCGACCTCCTGGTCTCCAGTCGGACGGCGCATCTAACTGAGCCACCAAGGCCTGCTAGGAACAGTGTTCATGATAGTATAAGGGCACAACTAAAGTGTAGGTTATTGACTGGAACATACAAATTACAAGCAAACAGGGCAGCCTTCAATAAACACTCAGTGGACACTATTTGTAAACTGTGTTCAAATACACCAGAAACTCGCCAACATTTGTTTCTGAATGCAGATTTCTCAAATCTGTGAAAGATGAATATAAGAGGAGATTGTTAACAAAGACAGTGCTGTCAGCTTTCCAGATTCAACAGCTGAATGAACCAGAAGCAAGTAGCTGCCCTGAGGCAGTCTTCGGGTTCTCCATACACAATAGACAGCAAAAGTGTAAATAAGTTACAGCACATGTACTGTATTTTATAATAAGTCACCAGCTTTGAGCTCTTTGTTTGTGTTGAGGTTTTACGGCCCAGTCAACCCAATGGGGTCATGCTGAGCGTGGTCAGTTTACCTAAACACACATTTACTGGGCAGGCTTAGTCCTCTAAGCGGTTAACAAGTATTGTGCACATTCTTTCGCCAGAAACTGCCAACTGCCCTTCTTGAATCAGCGGAAGGGAGAGAATGACCATAGAAAATATTTCCTGATCAATCTCCACGAAAGAATGTTGCCGACTTCGGCGGGGGTTGAAGCTTTGAGCGCTTTAAATCTAAAAACACCAGACGTTTTAACGTCCTGGAGGTGTGCTCCGTACAAGTTACTGGAGGAACCTTAAGAAGCATACAGACAGATAGTTTGCCTAATGGTAGATGAATGCTGACCTTTGCATATTGGAGTATTTTTAAATACAAAACATTTGTGAATTATGATTCTTGAAATTCTTAAAGTTTTTCTCTTACAAAAAATGCAAAATAATTATGCTTAACCAATATTTTAATCAGATGTTTTAAGGCTACTAGTTCACAACAGGTGGCATTATCAGATTTACCTGTGGGACTACTTTTCTCTGATAACACTGGTTCCCTGCACTGTAATATATTATCTTAAAATCTTTATTTTTTAACATAGGAAACAATTTAAAATGTGTGATTCGATTAACTTTTTATGTAGAAATATATTTTTAAAACAGTTTTGAGCTACTTTATGTTTTACAGTTAAGAATTTTTCATGTGGGATTCTAGTTAACTATATCATCTGTATTACTTCACTGTGAAACAGCGAGCACCATTTTATTGGCATCTCGGCAGTTTTATGGTCATAAGAAACATATGGAAATGCAATACCCTACTAATCTTACTTTAATATAGTATTTATTTAGAAGGTGGGGGCAAACTGTCCAAAAGAACAGCATGAATAAAGTGATTTTTTTAATGTTTTATTTTTCAGGTTTTTCTCTTTTTTTTTTTTTTTTTTTTAATAGTTTTTGTTTAAGAACATGTCAACCCTTGTGGGATAGTTTGTGTAATCTAGAAAAATGGAGAAAAGGGATGGGAGTGTAAGCAGATGACAGGGAAAAATAGAATCAGAGGAGAGCACAAATACACTTCAACCTCTTTATAACATGGTTCGTTGTAACACGGTTTTGGATATAACATGGTTCAAAGATGGATCCCAAAAATGTATAGAGTATATTGAAAAATGACCATAAATGGTCATTTTTCAAGATAATCTATACATTTTTGTTTGGATATAACACGGTTGTTTAACTAACATGGTTTATGCTATGGACCCCAACAATAGTGTTATAAAGAGGTTGTGGTGTACATGTTAAATGTTAGAGCAACAACAGGAAGTCCTCTATATCTTCCATTAGATAAGCAAAATTTTCACCTGTTTTTATTATGGAACCAGTCCACAATTAGCTCCACTGACTCATGTCCACAATAAAGAAATATAGTCACAAAAATAATCCATAACTTGGCTGTTGTATCTTATGCCAGAGTGACTGAGCAGACTACTTTACTGTGACCCTTTTTATAGAGCGACATAAAAGTGTTTTGAAAATTAAGTTTGTTTTGTTTCCTTTAGATTTCAGGAAAATAGGTAAACCTAAGCACACCCACCTAAGAAGTGAGCCTACATGGGCCATAATTGGTATGAACTGACAGGTGTTTACTTTGACAGAACACAGCAGGAACATGAGCTGGTCATGGTCATGTGTAAAATGGATAAATCTGAAGGTAAGAAATGATGACAGAAGCAGAAGAAAGTATGCATTGATTGCAATGCTGTCAGCATTTTTTTCCAAAGCGGTCTTTGTATGGAAGTAATGAAAACATAATTGTGGTCTGAGGTCTTATCGAAAAGTTGAGAAAAAAAAATACTGTATTTAAACCAAATATTCAGATAGACTTCTTAACTCCATACCATAATTATCATGAAACTTTAACTGTTTAGCAACCTGTTGATGTGATAGAAACCGTTGGATAGTGACAAACAGTGTAGACCCTGATCAGACACTGTGTTCTGCAGCATCTGATCAGGGTCTAAACTATTTACTCAAGCTTAACTATCTAAATACAAAGGATAAATATGAGACCAACCAATGAAAACAAAAATATAAGCTCTTATAAATAAAAGTACCCACCTGCATCTCTCTGTGTCCTCAACTGTATTCAGCATCTTGTTATATGGTGCGGCACATTCTCCATATTTAGCTCTCTCAACCCATGCTGCTGAGCATTTATCCACTGAAAATTATATATATATATTTTGAATATATTAATTCCACTTGAGTTCCTACAAGTATTTATTTATTATTTGGCCTGGAAAATAACTTTTTGCATGGTATCTCATCAGAATTATCATACTGATTCATTCATAACAGATATATTTTTTTTACAAAGTAACAAGAATAATGCATTTTTTGTCATAGAAAAGAACAAAAAACTACAAATGTGTCCAAAGTGTACAGATGCCCCCACCTTGGGGACCTCCATAAATGTACCGCTTACAAAAATCCTAACCTTGCAAAGCCCATGAACCATACCATGTGGGTCAACTTGACCTGATTCTTCTATTTTGTTTTGTACTGAAAAACATATGTCCTCATACAAAACTTCAAGTTGCTACATAATTGGAACCCAGAAATCTACTTCTTACAAAAATCTTAACCTAGCAAGTCAAGGCAGGGGCATCTGTGTACTTTGAACACATTTCAGGTTTAGTCCTGTTGAACTCATAGACATACTTTGGGTACATTTCTAGTTTTTTCATGTTGTACTCATAGAGGTGGGGGGGGGGGAGGGGGGGGGGGGGGGGGCATCTGTGTAGTTTGGACACACTTCTAGTAAATTCCTGTTGTTCCCACAGACATAAATCCTCATACCAAATTTCAAGTTACTACAATGCTAGGAACCCTGTAATCTACCTCTTAAAGAAAAAATAGCCCCTATTTTTTTTTGACATTTGACCTCTAAGTCTGAACATTGACCTTGGAGCTATAGACCTGGGTCTTGTGTACGACACATTGTCTTATCATGGTTCACATTTCTGCTACGTAATTTCTAAATCCATCAAGGAATGACAAAGTTAGGAAAAACAGTCCATATTTTTGACCTTTGACCTCTAAGTGTGACCTTGGAAATAGCGTTCACGCAACATCGGTGAAAAGGCGAAACAAAATAGTGCAAGAAATAACGGAAAATGTAAGAAATATTTTCAATAATAATGATCAAACATGGTTTTTCAATGCATTAACATTTGCCAGGTCCCTTGGGAGGTGTTGAAAACTGCGGCCTTCGGACTCGGTTTTCAACACCTCCCACGGGACCTGGCAAATGTTAATGCATGAAAACCCATGTTTGATCCCTATAATAATCAGCTGTTATTGCATAGTGTTTTCTTAGTCTGTGCTAATCTTATTTTCGGAAGGAATGCTTAACCCACATCCCAGCCTACCTTCGCAGTTGTCATAGTAATCCCAGTCAAATCCTTCAATCCACTCTCTCAGTACACCTTTATCAACAATATGTCTCTTCAAGTTGTCATTGTCACAGAAAAGATTGTCATGACCCATATTCTCAACAATGCAGCCAACTAGTTCATCCAAAAGCCTGAAATAAAATAATCTAAGGTCAACCCATATATGTCAAGTGGACTATTCAATCACAACTCTTTGGACTGGTCTATTTCCAATAGCAGGGTGTCTAGTTAGTTTACTATTATTATTATGTTTTATAGAAATTCCTGTATTAAATGCAAAGTGTAGACCCTGATCAGAAGCAACACTCTTTGGTGTCTAATCTTGGTTGGAATTGTTTGCTAATTATCCTTTTTGGGGTTTCTAGACTAAAATGGTTCATGGTAAAGAGAATATTGATTACCTAAGCCTGAACTGATTATGACCATACAGTATCTAAAAGAAATATCCTATTAAACATTACACAATTTTCAAAGACTATGTATTTCTTCAAAAGTATGCATTAAATGTTCAAAAGTTATATTGTTTGTATTTAAAAGTTATGATTCAGTACTCATAGTATGTGAACAGTCAGTGCTCATAGTATATTAAAATGCTTTTTTTTTTTTTTTGCTTTTTTTTTTTTTTTTTTAAGATTTCTTTTTTTTGGTGATATAGTATCAGTGCTTAGCATGCTTGGTAATAATTTCAGCAGACGACATTTTGGAATATTTTTCTTATTATGCTTAGAAAACAGGCTTTACTAATGTAGAATCCAAGAGTCCTCAAATTAAGTGGGAAGATTCCAATTAGACTGCATGGATAAGCAGGTTACATTTACCTCCAAAGTTCACAAAAGTGCTAAAGTGTTGCTTTTTTTTTTTTTTTTTTTTTTTAAATTTGCATGGCATAGTATGAGTATCAAAACTTACTGGTAACTCAACAAAGCACACTTAAGAAAACCTGCATCTGAAAGTGTCGTCTGTTTATGTCGTCTGCTGAATATTCTTGCAAACTTTTCAAACCTATTTTTGCATACAGGCAAACAGTGTGGACCATGATCAGACTGCTCCTAAAGGAGCAGTCTGATTTGGGTCCACACAGTTTGCAAAAATGACTTTTAAAATGACAAGCAGATGACAAAGCAGATGACAATTGTGATTGGCAGTTTAAGGCTAAACTCCTAATTATACTTATCCTACAATTTGAAGAATCCTACAATTCAATTTTACTATCTTTTGATGTCTTAAAACTGCTGGTCTGAGTGGCTAACAGTGTAGACCCTGATCAGATGCCACATTCTGTGATGTCTGATCAGAGTCTACACTGTTTGCTCAGGCCTGTCTGTCCCAATACTTAAGGTTATTACGGTTCATATTTTCTTTCAGGCTGGCACACCTTTAAACAGAGCACAAATGAGCAGGAGAACTGACTGACAAATTGGCATTAATCTAACTGTGTCATTTTTGCCATGCATATGAAATCATGCTAAAGTCAATTTTGAACTAAGAAAGCTAAAACTAAAACTAGAAACTAAGAAAGCTAAAACTAGAAATGTGTTTGTAAAACACTATGCCCCGCCACCTCTCCCACCCCCAACAATATGCCTGTCTATACAAAATGCCAAAGTTGGACAGGGGCATAACTCTGATAAAATTGACTGATTTTTTCAAAAGTTAACCAGGTGACCTAATCATCATCTCTAATCAGCTCACCATGTTTCAAGGTCCTAGCTCAAATAGTTTTCAAGATACCTTGTTCACAAGATTTCATTATGTCCCATTGGCCAACAATGCATGAGTCAAAGAAGAGGCATAACTCTGCATTTACATATATAAAATTTCAAGACTCTACCTCCAACTATTCTTGACCATATGCTAAGTGTGACAAATAGATGGATGGATGGACAAATAACCCAAAACCAATATGCGACTCCAACTTCTTTGAAGTTGTGGGCATCATAAGTTCCAGAATAAAAAGTACTTATTTTAAAAACAGTATATCATCAATACATATATATACAATAACTAACCGACATCTTTCTGAATTTTCTCTGGTCATTTCCAGTTCATGTAAAATGCGACCACACTTTGGAAGATAATCCTTCTTGAGCAAATCCATGTTTGAACACACCCTGCTATCTGTAGAATAAACCAAAAATTCATTATTCTATCATTTTCACTATTATTTGCATAAATATACAACAAAAAAACAAAAAATATCACAGTCAAACATCACTAAAATTCTAAAATAATGATGTAACAGAAATAATCCAAAATAAAACAAAATTCTATTAATAAGACTCTTCTACCTTTGCACTGTTCAGGATCAAATCCTGCCATTTGTTCACGGAAGTACCAGGAATATTCTCGTAAAGATCTCCAGAGATAATCATCAGGACACAAATCTCTGTTGGGCAGGTACAATCCATTCAAGCATTCAATAAAAACATCGTACATTCTGAAAATAACAAAAATACAAAATGGAAAACAAATGAGTATTTAAATGAAAATGACTTCATGTAAAAACTTAGGGAAACGAGACTTAATACAAAGAAGAGCACTCCTCTTCCAAATAAGTATTTATATTTATGACACAAACTTTTAACCCCTGAAGCCCCAATTGCAACTGCAACAGACGACTTTTATTTTTTTATTTTTCATAGAAAATAAGTTTAGACATTTCATGTGAATCATCTTTGGCAGACAATCAACATGAAATTTCACAGACTTATTTTCTATGAAAAATGAAAAAAAAAAAAATCAGAATGTCATCTGCTACAAATTTTGACCGCTTTAAGAGTTAAATCACCACTAGCAAAATACAAACTGTTAACAACAAGGGCAATCCGATACCATTTCTAAGGATCAATTTCAAAATCATGTTATTTTTTTTTTTTTTTTTTTTTTTTTTGTTTATCTAAGTTGAAGTTTACTCTCACTGTCCTCAATATTTCAGTAAAGTCATGATGGTGTCTGGGTGTGACCTTATGAATTGATGCACTTTTACAAACAGTCACATCCAAGATGCAATACTTTCATCAGCAAAGGTAGAGTTTGAGGTGAGGTTTTACGAGCCAGTAAACCTATTAGGGTCATGTCTAACATGGTCAGTACGTCTAATCACACTGTTGCTGAGCAGGCAGTTCTATAAGCAGTACCGTAAAGATTCGGCTATAACACAATTCATAAGTAAGCTCCTTTTTTGGTGTTTCTAACCTGCTATTTAGCTTATACTCCTTTATAAGACGGGTCCAATTTTTGCTATGTCTATTGGGGGCCTGCCAGGTGCTGTTTAGATGTAAGAAATCAGTCCGGAAACTTCACAAATCTGAGCGAGACAGTAACTGTTCAATCACACAAGTGGACTTCCTTGAGCTTTTTTTAGACAAATAACTGAAGCAGCACTTGCATCATTTAGCAATTAAATCATATCTTTCTCAGGTTTGCAGACAGACCAATATTTCTATGTCTTTTTCTTTTCTTTTTTTTTTTTTTTATTAGAAAATCCTTTACTTGCTTTGCACATGGCTTGTATATATCTGTTTACATTCTGAGTATTCCACAGAGAGGGTTTCAAAGAAAGACAACTCTCACTGCTCACTGAATATAGATAACTGTGAAAGCAACAATATCATAAGATAATATCGATCATAATCTGACACGTGTTGTTTATCAAAACAATATCTGTGATCTATTAATTGTCTATATATTATCTGGAGGTATAAAAACAAACAAACCTTTTTTGTCAATGCACAATAACACTAAATACCGGAAATCGCCTTGAGCGATTTGCTCATTTATATCCAAATTCCGCTTGATCTGCGTGCCAAAAATGTGTAACTGCCCATTTGATTGAGGTATGAGAAAACCAATACCAGCTGTTACCATATTTATCCTACGTATTGGGACACCTTAATGCCTCACCATTCTAGTCCTAAAATTTGAACAAGTCTATTTTACAACATTGTTTATATTACTGGATAAGTGATAGTGTAGATAGGGAACAATAGCCATCCCACTTTTGCGGCATCTAATATGGGTCTACACTGTTTGCTGAGGCCTGTCTATCCCAACACTTTGGGTTATTATAAGAAGTAGAAAAGGAACAGAGCTTCATACCTGCTTGGTTGTGCTTTAAATTGATAAATGATATTTTACTCACTGCTATTAATTTGTATATTAAATTTCAAAAGACCTGTTTTATGTGCGTGCTTCTTCATTTATTTTAACTAGCTCAACCCGAAGTTCGGATTATAATAATAATAAAAGAAATACAACAGAAGTTTTTACAAATGCAGGGTTGAAGAGAACTCCAAACACCATTGAGATAAACCCCAAAACATCGTTGAGACAAACCCCAATAAAAACATCATCACATGATGTAAATGGTAGTATTTTTAGAACAGGTAGACTGCTACCCCCATTCGCAAATTGGTTATGTGCAAATAAAGTGGGAAGCAGTATGGGATTATGTTTTTTTCACCTGGATGCTTTCAACACTTGACAGTCAAACAAGGGGATTATAAATCATAAGGAAACACTCAGTAGTAATCTGTTTATTCAATGTTAACAAAAGATTAGGTCTGCAAGATATATACCAAATGGTAACCACTTATATGACTCATTTTCTTTTATAATCAAAGCCATTTTCAATTATTTCTTTTCAAAAGCATCACCGATAACCTTTTTCCATATGTGTCGCAATTAGTGAGATATTGCTAGAATAACGGCTGCAGCAGATATCCTCCTCTGTTGTAAGGTGGTTGGTTTTTTGGGTCATTTTTGAGGAAAAAATCCAAGTCTTATAGCTGAATCTTTACAGTACTTGTGTACATACTTTCATCTGTAACAATGACCCTTCTTGAGCCAGCAAAAGTGGGAGAATGTAGGTTGGGTTGGAGTTTAATGGCCAAGTCAACACTATTAAGGACATATCAAGCTAGTCAGTTTACCTAACCACACTCTTCCTGGGCAGGCTTTGTGCTTTGTACTTGTGGGTATTCTTTTGCCAGAAACTGACAACTGCCCCTCTTAAATCAGCAGAAGGGAGAGAATAACAGTAGAAAATATTTCATGATCAATCTCCATGAAAGAATGTTGCCAGACCTGATGGGGATTTAACCCGCAACCTCCTGATCACCAGTTAGACAAGCATACGACTGAGCCACTGAGGGGGAGAATAATGGTATAAATTATTTCATGATCAATCCCCACAAAAGCTATGTGGCTGAGCTGGGGGTCTTATTCATGACCCCTGGCTCTGCAGTCAGATGAACTACTGATTGTGTTGTGGAGCTGTACCAAGCAAAGGTAGAAAGTAGTCTTAGGTATGACCTAGCTAGGGACTGAACCCACAACCTCCAAACCTCTAAAGTGGATGCTCCATTGAGCCATTGATCAAGTATGTGTGTTTGAGATGAGGTTTAATGGCTCCATCACAATTATTTCTTTATGTCTTGTCAAACAGTCTCAGACAGAGAGAGAGAGAGAGACAGAGAGAGAGAGAGAGGATAGAAGAGAAACATTAAATATAGTCCCTATACTAAATCTACTGCAAGCACAACAGGTTCTTCCCTATTTTAAACCAAATCTGTAGGACATTCCAATGCCAAATGTAACATCTTTTCACCACTCAGCCACCCCACATAACACATTGGAACCATGGAAAAATGTTACATATTTTGTTCCAAATTATAATTCAAGTCTTATCCACTTACAAGCAAGTGTCCCCTGTGTTTGGCATTTCTCCACTTAATCCTCCTACAACAAAGGCAGCACATCTACCAACCACCAGGTCAACTACTGCTGAAGGTGACGGACATTCTCTGGTAGGCAGCTCAGCGGTCAAAGCTCCTGAAAATCATACAAAACAAAAAGATCTGTATTATTATTCTAACGTACAGAAAAAAAAAAGAGTTTTGAAGACTATTTCATCTGCTAGAGCTATGAGTAAATTGTGTTTGTGTTGAGGTTTTACAGCCCAGTCAACCCAATGGGGTCATGTCGAGCGCGGTCAGTTTACCTAACCACACGTTACTGGGCAGGCTTAGTCCTCTAAGCGGTTAACCAGTATTGTGCACATTCTTTCGCCAGAAACTGACAACTGCCCTTCTTGAATCAGCGGAAGGGAGAGAATGACCGTAGAAAATATTTCATGATCTATGAGTAAATGCTGTGGTTGCTGTCTATGTTTGTTAGTCTTTATGATATACTATAACCCATGTTCTACCAGAATGACATTATACCTGCTCTGCCATTTTGCAGTTATGCTCTGGACAAAAGTGGGTTACCAGACACAGGATAATGTCTGTTATTCCAATAAACTTATCTGTCTTTCAGTGTGGAAAAATCTGTCTGAAATTTCTATCACGATCTTGAACTACACAAATCTAGCATAACCTGTCTTAAGCATTCACCTTAAGGACAGTCAAAAAGTGTTTGTTTACAACAGATGCTTGCTAGTCTGTATATTTACCTTTGAAGGGATGTGAAAAAAAGTGACCTTTCAATACAGGCAACTACTTAATTTAGATGGCCTTTAAGGCAGGTTAGACTGTACATGTTCTTAATATAAACCAAATATTCCTCTTTTCCACATTTTTTTTTTTTGTAGTGGAATGGTAACAGGGTGGAAATAAATATTTTGCACAGGTGTGTTAATATAATACAGATGCATGGACATATATATATATATAGATGAATGGACAAATCAACAGTGAGAAAACCAGACTTCTGTGTTGGACCTGCTACCAAAGCTGGCACAACAAAATCAATTTAACCATAAATGACATGACTGTGTGGATGGATATACTTTCAAGGGAGACAACTTTATCAAATTTCTTTTGCTTCTCTCCATCAAAATTGCTTTTGCTCCCTTCTAAAAAGGGGTGTACTCTAAAAGGAAAGAATTTGCTCCCATGGGGAGCAAATTCTTTCCTTTTAAAGCAGATCATGTTTCAGAAGGCATACAGCAAAGCAAACAGGAAGTCACAAAAGTTATCCTCCTTGTAAAAAATGGAGAAAATATGCCTCGGTAATCAGTCCCCTCAAACAAACAAAGGAAACTTATATTACAGAAATAGAATGTACAGGACATCAAGGCCGAAAGTTGGTAGTACTAAGGCTTTAGCCACTTGGGCACATACACTGCACCCTAAAGAGACATGATAGGACCTATATGAAGAACCATAATGGTTGTCAATCTATTTTCAGCAAAAAAGATAGATCTAAGAAAAGACTATCATAATTACACTGGAACCTCTTTATAAGATATCTGATTACAGGATGGTCTCGGATATTATAAGATGCTTCAAAGGTGGACCCTAAAAGCGTGATGTATCAAAACAAAGATGTATAGATTATATAGAAAAATGACCATAAATTGGAGACACATTTTATTAATATCTTTTATCAACATTTTTTTTATTGTCACCTCCCAGAGAAAGGGAGAAAAGAGATAGAAGAGATAGTAGAGGAGATGAAAGAGAAGGAAGGGAAGAAAGAGGAACAGGAATGAAAGTAAAGAAACAGAAATTAGAAACATTCCCCCCTCTACCCTTACATGCTACAAGGATAGCAGGCCTTGCCCAACTGTAAGCCAATATCAGTTGGACGCCCCGGTAACGCAAGATACACGACACCTTTGCCACACCTGACCACCCCGCTTGGATACAACTTGGTTCTTTAACTAACATGGTTTTTGCTTTGAATCCCAACTGCACTGTTATAAAGAGGTTGTAGTGTATTATGAAATATACGAAAAAATAACACTTACTCTGACATTCATTGTGCATGATTGGTGGAAATGATGTATTAGGAGTTAAGCTGTGTAGTACAACTTCATAATAAATATGTACTCCTGCAGTTAATCCTGGAGCTATATCAGTAGTTGTGCAGTTAATAACCGTCCCATTTCTATCCTTGAACCATGGAACTTTGCTCAAATAACACAGCAGTGTTTCTTCAAACAAACTGAAATTAAAGAAAATATAAAGGCATGTTATAAAGGCATGGTCTCAAGTGGAAAATCATTTTCAAAATTTTACAATAATAAGAACAATAAAAATCTAAAAGGTTGCCTTTGGAAACAAGGCATGGCCTACCCCCTCCCCCTCCCCCCCACCTCCATCCCCCCGGCCGATAGATACTTTTCACATGAAAGTGGCTACCGTATTCCCCTTCAATGGCCTTGACAAATATACTGAAAGTGTAAAAGGTGGACAATAGCAAAATAAAGCATGACAGAATTTTGGTTCTTTGACACTGCACTTCCACTAAATGTCCTCTACCTTTGTATGCAAGTTGAATTAATTCCCTTCAGCACTTCTAGAGTTATGCTCCAGACAAGAAAATCCAATTTAAGGAAATAATTCAAAAAGCGAATCTTAAATACTGAACTTCCTCGTAACATCCTTTGTCATTTTATGAAGTTTCAACAAACTCCCTTAAATAGTTTTGGAGTTACGCTCCTGACAAAAGTGTGACAGAAGGATGGACTCATGGACCTGCAGGTGGATGGAGAATGTCCTCTCACTGCATATAATTCATATTTCTGCTCAAAAACATAGATTGTGGGTACTCATTAGAACTGCCTCACAGAGGCAGTTCTAATGCATACCCACAATCTATGTTTTTGAGCAGAAATAAGAAAAATAATGTATACCCTGTAAACCCCAGTTTTACTATATAAAAGTGGGGTTTAAGGGGGTCAAAGTTATATAGGCATGTTTTCATGATGTTCTGACATGTGCACACAATGAAGACTTGAAACATCTTGAGCATCCATGCAGTCAGAGTCTTTCTGACTGCATGAAGGAACTTTGCATCCTTGACTATCCAAAATGCACCTTGAGAAGATTGATCTCTATAATGCTTTGCCAAGCTGATAAAATATAAATCTAAAAACAAAATCTCCAGTATATACCTGCATTTCAATGTGTTTTGACCATCAGCACTCATTAGCCCATTGATTTCATCAACACTCTTCATGAATGCAAGATGTTGGAAGTTATACAGTGGTGCAAAACATTCTTCTGCTTTTTCTGCTCCCACATAAAAACTCCTTGTACATGCTGTATCATCAAGGAGGTGAAACTCTGTAAGGAAAAAGTTCATACTTAGGATACTGATCTGAACAGTACAAATGTAAGCCCTGAATTTCTAAGTACAATGTATTATTTTTTATGATAAAACCTTAACAGATCTACTTCTTCACCTTTATCATCCTCTGGGCTAATTCACCAGAATGTTTTTTTTATTTTTCCCAGAAAAGAAGGTTTTGATATTTCAAGCAAATTATGTTTATTTCATGTATGCACTAATGAAAACTATGGGGGACTGGAACCTGTGATTGTAGAAAACAAGTCTGATCCCAAAACCTGCTCAGGAGTTGATTTTCCCAAAATGCAGGTAACACTGACCTACTGCATGTGAGGTCACCTGGTGTGGCGTGGTCAAGGCAAGATATGTCAGGCCCTGACAACCTAACCAGTGTCCATTTTCACAAAGGTATGTCACAGTGACTTAGTTTTGTTGGAAGTCAGTGATGGTGGGATACACTGATAAAATTTGTACCAACATCTGTGCTACAATATGAGTTCAACCCTGAAATTTTAATCAAGTAACAATTTAACAAAAATAAGTCACAGTGATCTAGTTTTGTGGGAGGTCAGGGATGAAGATAATGATAAAGTCTGAGGTGGCTGGCACCTATCAAAGCCAAGATATAAGATTTCCAAAAGAAAAGGTACACAGATAGGTGGTTGGATGAATGTGATGATGATATTTGAGGTGGCTGGCACCTTTCAGTCAAAATATAAGATTTCCAAAAAGTACATGGATGAATGTCTAAACACATGGATGGACAGACTGTCAAACTAGCATCAAACCAACAACTGTGTTTCACTCCCAAAATCTGTGTTAGCTGAACAACCCTGTTGTAGCCAAACAAAAATGTATGGACTATATAGAAAAATGACCATAAATTGTCATTTTTCTATCTTATCTTTACATTTTTGTTTGGAACAATACTTTTGGTATCCCCCTTTAAACTATTTTATATCCAAAATCATCTTTAAATGATTTGTTTGATAAATAGGTACCAGTGTGTGCAAGAGGTTGCCCCTTAGATGCACAACTGACTGCATTATTCTGAAGAAAATGCCATGTTAATCTTTTTACAATATATACAACATACATACAATGTAACAAGAGAGCCAGCAATAATCCTGCATGAAAAGTCCTGGATACGATATGGTAGCAGATTTTTTATTGTGTGTTTTGTTTTTATTTTCATTATATACAAAAAGGAAAAGAACTGGCATCCACAAATTTATATAAGCCAGTAGGTAGACAGTGTTTTTAACTGCAACAATCATAGCTCCAGATAAGGTGCTTTTTACAGTTTTGTTTATTTCTCCACAAAAACATTTGTTGTGGGTACTCATTAAACTAAAATAGATTTGTGCTATGCAAAGCAAAAAAAATAAATTTAAATCAAGTTTAAGTATAAATCAAATTGTGAAAAATTGTCCACTAATTGTTACCCTGCATACCATGTTTTTCACTATATCTTATTCTGGAATATTTTGATATATATTACATAGACTTGTCAAAGTAATAGGAGTTTGCAAATTTTGCCCATGATCACATCATTCCCAATGTTTTGTTTGTGTTCAGGTTAAATGGCCCAGTCAACCCACTGGGGTCATGTTCAATGCTGTCAGTTTACCTAACCACACTTTTATTGTACAGGCTCAGTCCTCTAAGCATTCACCATTATTGTGTACATGTACATTCTTTTGCCAGAAACTGACAACTTCCCTTCTTGAATCAGCAAAGGAGAGAATGACCATAGAAAATATATCATGATCAATATCCATGAAAGAATGTTGCCGACTCGGCAGGGGTCGAACTCACAACCAACCTCCTGATCACCAGTTGGACACGCATCAAACTGAGCCACCGAGGCAGGCTCATTCACAATGTGTGGGCCACGTCAACTAAAAAATGGCCTTCAAACATGTGCAAAATGTTTAGATTCAGTATCATTCTGGCCATTGCTCTCCATTCATACATTCTGAAGTATCCAATGATTCTGTTATATTCTGATTTGTGTTTAAACATGAAACCAATGGCAAGATTTCCTTATGTCTCAAGTATCAACTAATCAGTGTAAAAGTATGGCTTACCACAGTGAGGATCAACACTGTCAAGAAGACCATCTCTCAATTCTGGACGTTGTGACACTTCAATGACATTTTCCATCTTACAACCAATATCAGCTTCTTGTAGTACTCTATAAACACAGCTGCGCCTACTGATCTCTGTCCTTTAAAGAATTAGAAAATAAGGCATAAGATTATAGTCTTTCCAGCAAGAAAATTAATCAAAATAGTCCTTCAATTTTTCAATGTATGATACAGCCTGAGATTTTTTGGTTTGGTAGGGGTATAAAATAATTTCCATAAAGGAAAACTAAAACCTATATGTTGTGCCATAAACTATGTGAATTATTTGACTTTGCTGGAAAAATACCTGGAGAAGGGACTATGTGATAAAAATCAGAGGTGATTAGAATGCCAATGCAGTTTATTCTGAAGCTGTAAGCTTTATATATATATATATATATATATATATATATATATATATATATATATATATATATACATGTATATGAATTTATGGTAAAAACCTAACTATATGTATCTTAGAAAACAAAAACATGAATAAATATTTATGTTAATTATTTGTTCAACACAATACAAAGAATCAAGTGTCTGACATTATGATGTCACTGTTCCAGCAACAATTTAGTTGAAATGATTTTACTGCCAGCTCTACTAAAGATACAAGTGGTATTACATCACAACTCGACACTGTATCACTGTAGATAGTATATTAGTGACATAAAACTGATAAAGTCATTAGACTGTCAAATATAGGTTAAGGTCATAAAATGATATCATATTGTTTGAGTCCATGTTAGGTAGTAGTGTATGCAAGATCTGATTACTGAAGGTATTCTTGTTCATCAAAAATTAACCCTTGTCATGCTGAATAAATTAAGATGCCACACCCATTTCTAATTTTCAGCCAATCAGATTACTCGATCCAGATTGTTGATATAAACTCAAATAGTAAATGGCAAACAGTGCAGATCCAGGTCAGTTGGCTTCTTCAGAAGCCAACTGATCTGGATCTACACTGTTTGCAATAGCAAGATATGTCTGGGTTCAGTAGGACAAGGGTTAAAAAGCTGAACACAAGAGTTGATGCAAAAAAATAAATGCAAAAATTGCATTTTGTTTTATCAGTGAGATATGTTGTTTTTCACTAAGAATTAGAAGCTAACCAACACAGTTGCCCCAGTATAATGTTTTCCAGTCTGTGATTGAATTATAAACTACTGGAACCCAATGGGTACTTTACTTCTATAAATTACCTGCATCTGTTGTCAGGATCTGTTATAGCAGTAAGGTCAAAGGGGAGACAGACATACTCCCATATAAATTGATGAACCAAGGTGTTATTGCAGATCTCTTCTTTGGACCTAGGGAGTTGTTTTTCAATATCTGGGTCTGAGGAATAGCAAACATGAAATATTAATGGACATAAGTCATGTATGAAAAGTAGATGGATGGAAGAATGGACACATAGAGATATGTCCAATGTTAAAACTGTAAACCCAGCCACTATAGTGTGGGGAGGTATAAAAAAGTAAAAAAAATCTCAGTTTATCAAAGTGGACAGCCACTTGTAGGAAGACACTAAGCCATTTAATGTATAGCAACTGAAGTAATTAACATGTGTAGTCAAAATATTAAATTCCATCAAACTCCCAATAGTTTTTGTAAATAACATTAAAATAGTATGGTAAATGTCCTAAACTTTGTACATCAAAGTTTCTGATAAAAATGGCATCTGCAAACAGTGCTGACCAAGACCAGACTGCTCCCAAAGGAGCAGCCTGATCAGGGTCTATGTTGTTTGCCATTCCACTAAGTAATTTAGGAAACAAGGTTCACAAAAAGCAAAATTTAGGCCAAAAAGGTACGGAACAAGTGTTTGAAGTTTTCGGACATTAACGGTAATATATAGACATGCTATTGATCAATGTTAAAGAAATCAAAATAAAACAGAAACTTACATTGACATTTTGAAAGATAACTATTGAAGATCATTGATGAACCTATTGAAGTTTTTTCTCGA
The DNA here is from genome assembly GCA_964016985.1 of Anodontia alba. NCBI lineage: Eukaryota > Metazoa > Mollusca > Bivalvia > Lucinida > Lucinidae > Anodontia > Anodontia alba. The sequence continues at coordinate 86,254,188 of OZ024821.1, forward strand.
ATCAAAGTGTGAAGTTCTTGAATTGGACATCTTTCATCATTAACCAGTGCATGGTACTGTATACAGCCCATAAATTCAAGGAAGTGCCTGAAAAGCAAAATATAAATTTGAGCTAGCATACCAAAAAAGGGACCTTATGGTTGTCTGGTATGTGGTTCTTCAAAGGCGTATGTGCAGTCCCCTATTTGGGCTACATACATGCATTGTTTGTCTGAAGCTTCCTCAAGGTCCCTACTACATGTCTGCAAATAGCAAAGCCTCTGGCTAGACTGCACTTATGCACAAGCTTGTCTGAGCCTTTGCTGATTGCCTATGTAAGAAGTATCTTTTTCTCATGTGCTGTCTCAAGTATAGTACAAATGGTTAATCAATGCATTGTACAATATAATTAATATCAACATTAGGACTATCAGTATATGTACAGTGTGGATCATGATTAAAATGCTCATAGCAGACTTAGAAAATGGTTTTGCTTTAAAAATGGTTCATCAGCTGTGTACAGGTATTTAACCCTTGTCATGCTGAATAAATTAAGATGCCATGCCTGTTTCTACTTTTCAGCCAATCAGATTACTTGATCCAGATTGTTGATATAAAATTACATACTTAATGGCAAACAGTGCAGATCCAGATCAGTTGGCTTCTTCAGAAGCCAACTGATCAGGATCTACACTGTTTGCTAAGACAGGGCATGTTGTCTTCAGCAAGAGAAGGGTTAATTACAATATCTCAGGCTACCTATCTATATCTATCTTACATCTCTCATCTTGATTATGTGCAGCTTCCCTCAGCAAGTAAAATAAAAGCGAGAGTGAAGAAAGTTATTTCAATAAGGGCAAAAACCAAACTAGGTTAGATAGTTAAAAGCATGGATTAATCTGCAGTTATCAGATCATCAGCCAGGACAGCCTGGGGAGATTGTTCCATTGTACAATATATGTAAAAGTTACATACAGACAAGAATATCACCGAATGTTTTTATATATCAAAGCAGCAATAATATCTCTTCTTCACCACTCTGGTGGAATTCAGCAGATGATAAACTGAGAATATTTTTGGTTTTCCTAGAAAATGGGCTTTGACATTTCATGCAAATTGTCTCATCAGGAGACAATTTGCATAGACAATTTGCATGAAATGTCTGAAGCTATTTCTTGGGAATAACAAGGAAAATATTTCAAAATGTTGTCTACTGCCATTTTACCAAGCATGTTAAGAGTTAATCTTCCTTCAGGCAAGAAAAACATTTACTACAATACTTCTGTTTGTTTTAATTGTTGAGGGGTTGAGAAAACAACATACTGTATTTACCCGATATATTCAGACAGTCAGGCCTGAGCAAACAGTATCAACCCAGATGAGAGGCAGCAAAATGTGGCATCTCATCAGGGTCTACACTGTTTGCCACTCATTAAATGGCAATTTTTAGACACAACATTGGTAAGTGAATTGTACTTTTCAAATTTCAGAACAAGTACAGTAAGGAGTTGAGGTGTCCGAATACTTAGGGTAAATACGGGTACAGTGTCTATCCTAAATATTCAGACTCCATACCTTAATTACCCCCCAAAATTTAAAAATCCATTTGACTACATGCTGATGTGTTTAAAAACGGCTGGATGAGTGTCAGTGTATACCCTGATTAGGATTAGTGTTCTCTGGCATCTGATTTGGGTTTGCACTGTCTGCTCAGGCCAGTTGTCTGAATATTTAGGGTAAACATATTAGTATTACATATTAACTCTTTCCCCGCTAGTGGCGACTTTTGTTGTCTGCTGATAACTTTTGCAAACAGTTTGGACCTAGATCAGGCCCGACAAAATGTTGGGCCTGATCTGGATCAGACTGTTTGACATTCTGATGGTATTTCTGAAAGACTTTTTTTGAAAAAAGTTAATTTAAAAAAAAAATTCACAGAAGATAAATAAGTATGCAAAATTACCCAGCATGCAAAGAATTTATATAATATAACTTCTTGTATAAAGTACAAACCTGCATCTCTCTGTCTCCTCAACAACATTCAGCATCTTGTTATATGGTTGGGCACATTCTTCATATTTAGCTCTCTCAACAAATGCTGCCGAGCATTTTTCCACTGAAAATAATACAAATTCGGATAAATAAATTCCACTAGAATTCCTAATAAATAGTTTTTTTCTTATGTGTCCTGCAAAATCTGTCATTTGTTATGTGAACAGAATCAGCATACTCAGTCCACTCAAAAGAGATTATTTTTAAGAATGAAACAAAAATACCATATTTTTAACTTTTTGGACAGACAGCCTAAGCAAACCATGTAGACCCTGATCAGATGCTGCATTTGTAGCATCTGATCAGGGTCTATACAGTTTGCTACTCATCCAGCAGTTTTAGACAGATTAAGAGGAAATAAAATGTTAACTTGTCCATTTAACTACCCAGTGACAAACTTAAAAAGAACTGTCAGAATGGTAAACAGTGTTTGATCAGGCATGTCAGTCAAATATAATTATACTGAAAAAAATGAAACAAATTTTCAAAGTTCTGAATGTGCTGCAATTCAATATGGCCAAAACCAACAGGAATAGGCAGTTCACATGTAGCAAATATAATGACTCTACTATCAATTTTACTTGTCTGATCCATTTGAAATTTACACCCAAGAGGATACTCTACCTGTTGTTGCCTGTGAATCCATTATCATGGAATAGTCTTACATGGCCATAAAATATCAATATCTTTTGTTTATATAAAAAATAAAAAAATAAGGAAACATCTAATCTGCTGTGCTTGCAACATTCCTCAGTAAGACAGTTTTAGCTTAGCATTTTATTCTAAATGGAAACATCAATTTCTGATTGACAATGTCTTATCAGAAATCATTGACTTTTCTGTTTCTCTGCCCTGTTATCAAGTATTTACTGTAACATATATTTACAACCAAACACTGACTTGGCCTATGCAATTTCTATAGTAAACTGGAATTTTGGAAAATATTTTATTGCTTTTATTTTTGGATTTTAAATTATTGATGTTCCATGACAATATTGTAAAAATTTTAGAAATTTTGAACAAGCGGAACTTGTTGAAAAACCTGCATCCAAAATACTCAGCCTTCGGAATTTTGCACAATTTACAGCCTTTTATACCACAGGAAAACATGGAAATTTCATTTCTTTCTTCTTCTTTTTTTTTTTTTGTAAAACCACTGAATAGAATGAAATTTTGGTGCATTGGAACTTCTGACAAAAAGTTTTACATTGAATCATGACACTTTGCAAATTTACTTCTTCTGAATAAAATGCCACTTAAAAAATGACTTTCTGAAAGATGCTGAAAGCAGAGTAGTGCTATAAATCAAGGAAAAGAGCTATATGTAGTTTCAAAAGATTTCATTTTTACATTTTATGACACTAGAGATAGCACAAGCCACCAGTATCATACCAGACTCTTTATTTAACCTTTACCACTCTATGGTCATATTCAGCAGATGACATTTTGAAATGTCTTTCTTATTTTCCCCAGAAAATAGGCTTTTGAAATGTTAAAGCCTATTATCTGGAAAAAATAATAACAATATTTCAAAATGTTTTGTTGCCTGCTGAAAGTTTTACCCAGAGTGCTAAACATTAATTTTTAACAACCAGCTCAACTTATATTGAGCTTTCTTAGTTGTCTGCTTATCTTGTTTTCTGAAGGACAACTAAAGATGAGCCCACATCACATCCTACCTTCACAGCTGTCATAGTAATCCCAGTCAAATCCTTCAATCCACTCTCTCAGTACACCTTTATCATTAATACGTCTCTTCAGGTTCTCTTTGTCACAGAAAAGATTGTCATGACCCATATCCTCAACAATGCAGTTAAGTAGTTCATCAAAAAGCCTGCAATAAAAAATTACAAAATAGAAAGGTAGACTAGTAACGGTGTTATCAAAGAAAACAGATGTCCCCCACCATTAATTTTCAGTTTTTCTACTGCTGTGTTTGTTTGTGTTGAGATTTTACAGCCCAGTCAACCCAATGGGGTCATGTCCAGCGCAATCAGTTTACCTAAGAACAGGTTTAATGGGCAGGCTTAGTCCTCTAAGCGGTTAACCAGTATTGTGCACATTCTTTCACCAGAAACTGACAACTGCCTTTCTTGAATCAGCGGAAGGGAGAGAATGACCGTAGAAAATATTTCATGATCAATCTCCACGAAAAAATGTTGCCGACCTCGGCGGGGGTTGAACCCACGACCTCCTGGTCTCCAGTCGGACGGTGTATCCAACTGAGCCACTGAGGCCTTCCACTGCTGTGACCTTGAAAATTAGGTCAAGGCCACCAAAATCTAATCAGTTCTTTGTTATATTCGAATTATGTATCCACAAAAATTTGGTAAGAATCCAACCACTTCTTCACAAGATATTGTGCAGACTAGAAAGGGTCACACCAACGCCAAAACCAATGGAATCTGCACCAAAATCAATATGGGCCCCTCCCACAGTTGGGAGCACATCTAAAAGAGTGTGTTGCCATTTTGCAAAGTGAGACAATACTGGAGACAGGAAGTTGCCTCCTTAGTACTTGAAACTTTTTGAAAATGGGAGCTACTCTTAACCCGTCCATCCCTACAGACTACTACAGATACCTTTGCAAACAGCACAGATCCAGAGGAACAGGCTTGTAACAAGCCATATCATCAGGCTCTACAATGTATGCCATTCTGTTACCCATTCTATTTATGCAAACACATCACAGCCTTCACTGCCTTATCACTTGATAAGGTAGACCACATTGATAGAAAAGGAACTGGCTGCATAGGCTGATTTGGAACTTTATTGTTTGTGTATGACTTTGGGCCTTTCCCTCACACTATAGTTTAAATACAGATTTGGGTATTTCTAAGCATGTTTGCAGGCAGGAGACCTGGCTCACAAACTTGCAATCATCTAATTATACAACTCCACAATGTTTGAAAGCAGAATATAAAACCAACACTAGAAATAGAACTAGAAATGTGAGTTTGTACAACACTATACCTCAAACTAAATGCTTGTTCCTATAAAATGACAAAGTTAAAAAAAGAAATATAACTCACAAAATTAAATCCAACTTTTTTCAAAAGTTAACTGGAAGATCTATTCTCCAGCCCCAGTAAGCTCACCAAGTTTCAAGACCCAAGCTTGAATAATTATCAAGAAAACTTGATGAACTGGAGGGACGGAGAAAAACACCCAAAATAAAATATGCCCCTCCAAACTTTTTGAAGCTTGGAGCATAATAAGTGCTAGTATTTTACCTCACTTGAAATTCCAATACAAAATCCCCATAGGCCTGAGTGTGATATTTTTTACTATTTCCTTAGGGCGATAGTAAAAAAAATATCACATGGGCAGCAGAGGGTGCCCATACAGTTTGGTATAATAAAATAAATATTACATTCCTGAGAGGGAGATAGTAAAAAAAAATGTCACCCTTTGCCTCGGTCGATAATCACATTCTGAAGGGTAGCATTTTTTGCTTTTGCTTAGAATGTAATAATTATATACTGCTGATTATTACCATATTTTTACCCTGAATATTTGGAAGACCTGAGCAAACTATGTAGGTCCAGATCAAACTGCTCCTGAAAGGAGCAGTCTGATCAGGGTCTACTGTTTGCTATTACATACCTCACCAGGTACATTTAGTCAAATGGACTTGTTCCAAATTTTAAGAACAGTATGGTAAAATGATTTTTGAATATTTATGGTAACTGCATTAAGTAACTTACCTGCATCTTTCAGAATCTTCAATGGTCATCTTCATTTCATACAAAATGTGGTCACATTTAGGCAGGTTGTCCTTCTTTATTTGATCCATGTCTGAGCACCTCCAGTCAACTAAATAATAAACCAAGTATTTTCTTCTTTACCTTTGTAACCTTTATCACTCTCTGAGTGTATTCAGCAGATGGCATATTGATATTTTTGTTTTTCCCAGAAAATAGACTTAGACATTTTTGCATGTGGAGACAATTTGCATGAAATGTCAAGCTCTATTTTCTGGAGAAAAAAAAGTAGAAATATGTCATACTTCAAAGATGCCATCTCATCAGGATCTAAGCTATGTGATGTTCTGTTTTGATTTTTGACTGGGACTCCTATTTGGAACAATGGTTCTGACCAGATTCAAAGATGGAAGAGTCAGTCCATTTTAGAAACTAAGGCATGAGTTTCTGAAATCATCAACAGAGTACCAACAGTAAACCATCAACAGACTAATTTGAACTTCAATATTGATGAACATCTCAGAACTCATAAAAAATATTCAGATATACTGTTACTCAATAATTAAAATCAAGAGGTCTAAGTGGCATGAATTACTCATCTGAACATAAAGTCAATATGAAAATATCCAGAAATGAAAGTATAACATGTAAACATAACAGGATAGAGACATATTAGCTGGAATGCCAGAACAAGGCTCTTCAGAAAAATCAATCTTTAAGTGTGCAAGGCTACATCTATTTCTTTTTCTTTTTTTTTTTTTTTTTTTTTTTGACTGAAATTTCCCCTTGATCTACTGATGAAAGTGAACAGCACAGGTTCTGGCAAGACTTGAGGATGTGCAGGCTTGCCTGAACCTGTCCTGTTTGAATATACTATAATGGTTTTTTTCACATGATGTGGCTCATAAATGCTCTAGGATGCAAGCCTTCAACCTTCCAAGAAATTATCTTTGCTTTCAGGAAAATCACTTCAGAGCCTACTTTAAACTTCCTTATCAGTAATGCAGTAGTTTCATTTAATTATTTTCCCATCACACCACAACCTCTTTATAGCACTATTGCTAGGATCCAAAGCAAAAATCATGTAAGCTAAACAATCATAATATATCCACACAAAAATGTCTGGATTATATAAAAAAAATGACCAAAAATGGACAGATAGAAACTAGAAATGTGTCCAAAGGACATGGATGTCCCCACCAGAAAAACTTAAATACAAATTGCTAACACCTGACATGGACAGAGATGGACAGATGGACGGACAGACAGTGGTAAAGCTATATGCCCTTTCCACCATTTTGAATGGCAGGGGTATGAAAAAAGACCATTTATGGTATTTTTTCTGTATAATCTATACATTTTAGTTTGGATAAAACACTTTTGGGATCAACAGTCTTATATCAGAAATCATCTTAAAAATGAACTGTCTTATAAGGTTCCAGAGTACTATTAGTATAAAGGCTAAAGACTACCGCTGATTTTCCTTAATCATTTTAAACAGTTTTGCAAATTTTCTATAGCTTACAACTTTTTTGTTTTAAATTCAACTGGTCAAATCTTGGTATTTGTCTGACAGAAGTCCCACTAAAATTTTCAAAACAAGAAACAGAATGGTGGGTTATGTGTTATGTAATCATCTTCCACCATTTCGAAGGCAATGATCTTGTAGGTCATGACAGGTAGATGATTTTCTACTTTTGTATTCAAAACAACCATCCAAAATATACAGGTTAATATCTACTGCAGAACTGCCTGAACTATATGTTTTTACCAATTCTAGCATCAAAGCAGGCAAACACTCATCACGAAAACATGCCTATATAAATTTGAGCCCCTTAAACCCCCTTTTATATAGTAAAACTAGGGCTTACATTATTTTTCTTATTTCTGCTCAAAACACAGATTGTGGGTACTCGTTAGAACTGCCTCACTGAGGCAGTTCTAACAAGTACCCACAATCTATGTTTTGAGCAGAAACATGAAAAATATCAGATTTTTTTTTATCCGAAAATTTTCATTTTTTAGTGGTAAAATTTTCAGTATATTTGAATAGGCGTGTTTTCGTAAAGTAAGAAACAGACAAAACCCTTGGAACTACTGAATATGGAAATATGTTTGTATGAACCAAACCGGGGCTCTGTAAAATTTTAGCATTTTGTGACCTACCGTATTTGACGTAATTATCACACTGTGAGCTTAAGTTTTTCCAAAATTACTGGAAAAACTTGCAGTAAAATATCCACCTTATAAGAGCACACTGTAAAAAAAGATCAGCAGAGGACTTCCTGAGGAGCGCATTAATCGATGCTTATGTGGTATTATTTTCTGTTTGTCTTTTTAAAAACATATGTTGTGGGTACTCATTTGAACTGCCTCGACTTGTCGAGGCAATTCAAATACGAACCCACAACATACGTTTTTATAAAGAAGTAGATAGAAATACACTGGCTGTAATCTAAAGACTACTAAATTGCTTGGTATTCAATCTAATTACCACATATGCTCCTATAAGCGCACACTTATAAGTTATAGGAGCATGTGCGGTAATTAGGTTGAATATGGTATATAGGACTTCTGACTAACAATACTACTTATATACACCCTAGATTATTACTCTGTACCTGAACAAGAATCCACATCAAGGCCTGGAATAACAGCAGACATGTTATAATTCTGAAAGAGGGCTGTCTTAACTTGTTCCTCGGAACATGGGCTTCCACCAATATGGGTAACATTGGTCCCACACCACAGCATAGATTGATATAACCTACCATTGAAGAAAACAGAAACATCACAGAATGTGAGGTAAATAAGATATGTTATTTAATTACTTTTACAGCTGACCTAACTAAAAATATTTCATTCTGCATAAATTCACTCCCTTGTACTTATATAGCATGAAGATTTTGCACACTCAATTAACCCTTGGTAGTACATCAAGAAAATCATGAAATATGATAAAACCCAAAAGGCTCAGTGATATTTTTAAATAAAGAACACCCAAAAAACATCAAAATTTCCTGCTATTATAAGGGAATCAATTTTTCCAACTTTTCTTAAAAGCCAAGTGTATCCATTCACTTTAACCCTTTAATCCCTGAGTTTCTGAAGTGGACTCTTCCATTCTTGAATTTGGACTTGTCCACTGATGCAAATAGAGGTTTCAGTCTAAAATTAAAAACAGAATGGCAAAAAGTGTTGATCTTGATAAGATGGCACATTATGAGCCGTTTCTTCTGGATTTACACTGTTTGCACAGGTACTGGCTTTGGTCTGCTGGAGTGAAAGGGTTAAACTGCATGTCCCTTCTCTTATATATTTGTGGGTCTAAACACTGCCAGATGAGGTGCAAGCAGTGTAGACATTGATCAGTCTATGACATCTGAATCCTGTTTCATAATACAGAACTCCTGCATTCAATTAATGATTTCCATACTGTATTCTCTGTAGTAATGGTAAATATGGAGTTGAACTATAAGTATTAATTACTTACAGGCATTTGAGGTGATTTTCTCCTATTTCTATGAAACTTTCCAGAAGCACTGAAGTCTGATTTACCACAGCCATGCATACATCAAACACAAGATTACTTAATCTCTCTGGATTATCACACAGGTTTCCTTCTGGTATTACACCTAAAATAAACAGATAGTGTCAGTAAGTCATGCTTTATTGTATGTACAGGGCCATAAATCTGTTGAAAATTTGAAGAAAAATATATTATAATCTATAAACTATTGCCAAGATACAGAAATTTCTTTTTTTTTGTGTGTGTGTGTCAATCAAGGGCCAAAACTCTTAAAAATAATGAAAAATTCAGCCTAAGAATCCAAGGTCACCATGCTGGAAAAATGATGTGTTACCATTCCAACCTAAAACTTGTTTAAATCAGTCTTGCTGGAAGTTTATCAATTCTGTCTCATGATATTGAGCAGAAACAGCTTTTGATATCAATTAAAGGTTGTTATATTTGTTGGGAATCAATAAAAATAAGACATGTTACAATCACAAACTTGAAGTTGTCAGTAGTGGCATATAGGCAAAACTTCGTACTAATCTATCAAGTCAGTTCCAAGAGCTGAAATTAGTTTTCTATGTTAACCAATGGCCCTAACTGTGATGGAAACAAACCAAAAATACCATGTTACAGTCCCAACCTAGAAATTGCAGTATCACAAAATATGCAAAATTAGACAGATATCCATTGTTTCCAAAGATACGGTATTTTTAGAAACATTTTATATCAACCAAAGGCCTTATCACTGATAGAAACTGATGAACAAGAGGGCCATGATGGCCCTGTAATGCTCATCTGAGTATCAAAACACTTAGACAGCCTGACCTAGAAATGACCAAGGCAAACATTCTGACCAGGATTCATTCTGATTATATTAAAAAGTAAGACAGTATAGCATGCCTAATGTACTGTGAAATACAGATCAAGGTCAAATATGGATGACTTCACTCAAGAGGGCATGTTAAGATGTATGCATGTACTAAGTATCACTGGTTATAGGACCAGCAGTTACTGAGAAACTGACCAAAATGCAAAAACTTAACAAAACCAGTGGACTGTGAAATAAAGGTTGAGGTCAAATAGTTTGAGGTTGAGGACTACATTCAAGAGGCCTAGCAAAGATCTATGCAAGTGCCAACTGCTGTAGGACCAACAGTTACTGAGAAACTGACCTGAATGAAAAAAAAATTAAGAAAGTCACTGGACAGTGAAATATAGGTCATAAGTAACCCAGTTACACATTTTACCTTTAAAATCAAGACAAACATTTTGAGCAAGATTCATTCTGATCACTTCAAAAATATAATCTCTAGAGTGTTAAAAAGTTTTTCCTTTGATTCAGCCTTGTGACCTAGTTTTTTTTAATCCAAATGACCTAGTTTCAATCTTGAACTTGAAATCATCAAGACATGCATTTTGAGCAAAATCAATGATGATTACTTAAAATGTGACCTCTAGAGTGTTAACAAGGTTTTCGTTTGATTTGGCCCAGTGACCTAGTTTTTTTACCCCAAGTGACCCAGTTTTAAAGTTGACCTAAAGAACATTAGGACAAACCTTTTGAGCAGGATTCATGGTGATTACTTCATAAATGTGACCTCTATAGTGTAAATAAGGTGTTCCTTTAATCTGGCCTGGTGACTTATTTTTGACCCAAGTAACCCAGTGTCATGCTGACCTAGAAATCATCAAGACAAAAGTTTTGTGCAAGATTCATGATGATTGCTTTGAAAATGTAACCTCTAGTGTAATGATAAGGTTTTCCTTCCTTTTTAGCCCAGTGACCTAGTTTTTTTTATCCCAAGTGGCCCAGTTTCTAACTTGACCTAAAAATCATCAAGACAAACATTTTAAGCAATATTCATGGCGATTACTTAAAAATGTGACCTCTGGAGGTTTTCCTTTGATTTGGCCTGGTGACCCCAGTTTTGATCTTGACCTAGATTTCATAGGGGCAAACATTCTGAGCAATTTTCATTAAGATTAGGTCAAAACTGTGACCTCAAGACTGTTAACAAACTAACTACTGACAAGTACAATGAGCAACGAACAATGGATGATGATGGACAGAGGGTGATCATAATAGTTCACCCTGAGCATTTACTCAGGTGAGCTACAAATGCTGTGTTACAATCCCAACATAGAAATACAAGAATATATGCAAAATCTAATGGATATCCATCTATTCTCACTGAAGATACCAAGAGGAAACAATTATGTGATCTAACACAAGGTTAATAATTCTGTTGGAAATTGACGGAACATATAAGCACATATGCAAAATTTGATTTGGTTAGTTGATTTGGAGTTTAATGGCCCAGTCAACACTATTAAGGTCATGTTGAGCTGCTCATTTTGCCTACATTTTACCTTGGCAGGTTTAGTCCTCCAATCAGTAAACCAGTACTTGTGCACATTCTTTTGCCAGAAACTGACAACTGCAAAAGAATGTGCACAAGTACTAGTTTTTTTTCTGATGAACTGAGTAGGAAAGAATTTGCTGATTGAGTGAAAGACAGATTTGACACCAATCAATGGTCGTAACTGTTGAAAAATAACAAAAAAAAAAGCTATGAGAAAATCCTTACCTAGAGTTTGTCAATTATCAATGCAGACAAAAAGTTTGATAGCAGTCCATCAATTCTTACTCAAAGTATTCAGTAGAAAAATAATTCTGCTGCTGGTAGACATGTGAAAAAAGTATAATACATCCCTAAACTTTTTTTTTTCTCTTTTTGGCCACAACCAGTATGTGCAAATCTGTAACCAGTGGTACAGTTCAGCAAATATAGGTCACATAAAACAGTGTCCTAATTATTCTAAATATTTGGACACCACAACTCCTTACCATAAATAGCCTAAAACTGTATTTGTTTGAGTTAAGGTTTTACAGCCCAGTCAACCAAATGGGGTCATGTTGAGTGCTGTCAATTTACCTAGCCACACTTTTACTGGGCAGGCTTAGTCCTCTAAGCAGTTAACCAGTATTGTGCACATACTTTCATAAAAAACTGACAACTGTCCTTCTTGAATCAGCAGAAGGGAGAGAATGACCGTAGAAAATATTTCATGATCAAATCTCGAAAGAATGTTGCCAACCTGGCAGGGGTCCCTAAAACTGTAACAAGTCCATTCGATTACCCTATGAAGGGTCTAAAGACTGCTGGCTGAATGACACATATACCATATTTACCATATGTATTTGGACAGACAGGTCTAAACAAACAGAGTAGACCTAGATGAGTCTCATCAGGGTCTGCACTGTTTGACACTCATCCAGCAATTTTTAGACACAACAATGGATAGTAAATTGTACTTGTTCAAATTTTAGAACTAGTATGGCAAGGAGCTGAAGTGTCCGAATACTCAGGTAAAAACTGTAGTATAAATATGGAAAGCAAGATCTGGGCCCAGATGTTCAAAGCACTGTTAGCTTAACAGGCTTGTTAGTGGTCAAAATATTAACAGTTCTAGTAAGTATAATACCAAATTCACAGGAATTTTTGCTGAAAAAATGTGAGTAGCTTTCGCAAATGCAAAAGCAACTCACATTTTTTCAGCAAAAATATTAGCATATATGCCATATTTAATGATCAAAGTTTTAATGATACTTTAAATAATGACATCGTTAGTTTTGAACAACTGGACCCTGTTCTTCAAATCAACATACCAGGACAAGAATTGTAAGGAGATGGTTCTGGGGTGCTGTTACACTGTGACGGTGGTCTGTAGGCATAGTGTGTTAGGGCAGTAGCACCAAGCTGGAAGTTATGTAGCTGTTTGGCAGAACAATTCAGCATCTTCTTTCTCGCAAAGTTATCATAACAGCTCAGGCTTTCCTGGTATAACCTGAGAAATTACAGAAATATTTAAAAGGAATGGTTCCACCTCCAAAGGAGTTACTGACGAATAAAATTGCCTCCATTCTCAAAGGGGACTCCTCTGAAAGGAACAAACTCTCTGACAGTAGCTTCCTTGTTTTAAGACAGGTCAACCCTTATGAGTCATTTTGTGTCATTTAGCATGAGCAAGATTAGGAAAAAGCAAATGAAGTGCAGAAACAGAAGAAATACTAACATGCCCCCTTCCCCCATCTTGCAGTACAGCAGGCTCTTATCACCACCTTACAATTAACTTCTTAATGTAATACAGTCAAACCTGTCCTAAAGGCCACCTGTATTAAGCAATCACCTGCCTTTAAAGGCCACTATTTCAGATTCCATTAAAGGCAAAGAAGTGGAAATCTACCTGTATTAAGCAAGCACCTGTCTTAAGCAACCAGTTTTTGGCTTTCCCATAGGTGCTTGCTTAACATATTCATAAAAATTTCACTAAAATGTTTGTTTTAACATGTAATTCCTAATAGTTAAATTGTAAAACCTGTCCCAAAGGCCACCTGTATTAAGCAATCACCTGCCTTTAAAGGCCACTATTTCAGATTCCATTAAAGGCAAAGAAGTGGAAATCTACCTGTATTAAGCAAGCACCTGTCTTAAGCAACCAGTTTTTGGCTTTCCCATAGGTGCTTGCTTAACATATTCATAAAAATTTCACTAAAATGTTTGTTTTAACATGTAATTCCTAATAGTTAAATTGTAATTGTTCTCAACGACATGGTTATATACAATTCTTATGAGAACAAAAAGATAAATTTCACAGATATTTTTTGTCAAAGAAAAGATGCTTACATCAAGGCTATGGTAGATTCATGGTTATTTTGACTGAGATCTATAAAAATCAAAACCCTACTTTATGGTAGTTATGCTTTATGATGTAATTTAAGTGTACAAATTATTTTGCCCATCAGGGTTAATTATCAAAGAAATAAAAATGGTGTGGGTTCAAACCCTGGCAAAAATACTCAGGAACTTTTCTGAGGATTTTTTTTCCATTACTGATGTTTTGATTGTGTTGGGGTTTAACGACACGTCAACCCTTGTGGGTCATTTTGTGTCGTCTCCCAGAGAAAGGGAGAAGAGTGATAGAAGAGATAGTCGAAGAGATGAAAGAGAGGAACAGGGAAGAAAGAGGAACAGGAACGAAAGTGAAGAAACAGAAGAAATAAAAACATTCCCCCTCTACCCTTACCTGCTACAAGGATAGCAGGCCTTGCCCAACTGTAAGCCAATATCAGTTAGACGCCCCGGTGACATAAGATACACAACACCTTCGCACCACCCGACCACCCCCTCATTACTGATGTTGCTGCCATAATTTGAGAGAAATAAATATCTGTATTATTAAAAAAATTTATACATTGCAAATGGCTACTGTGTATTTACAGTCCACTGCTGTCACCAATTAAAGCTGCTTACCTGCACTGTTTATCCTGGGTACTGTTTCTTGAAATATTTGCCAAGTTAATCAACATGGATGTGCAGAAAAATGCCTCCTGATTGCCAAGTAATGCAGCTTCACATTTCACATAGGCTGGAGCATTATAAATACCTGCAATAGTAAGACACAGCATCAATTTATTAACATTCTCTAGTATCTTTAAATAATAATGAAAATTTATACACACATCTGCCATGCTGCACCATGCTCGCTGCCATGGACCATTATTGACATTGACCTACTTTTCATGCTTGGCTGAACAATGTTTAGTCTGTGCGTAGCTCTGTAGCAGTTGCGACATAACCATTCTACAAATTTCTTGTTTATATAATATATACATCTTTGTTTGGATACAATTTATGGCCATTTTTCTGTATACCTGCATAGTATTTTGTTGGATTTAACATTTTCGTGTCAATCTTTGAACCGCATTTTATACAAAACCATGCTAGACTGAACCCTGTTATAACAAGATCCCTGTGTATGTACATCTGAGCTGCATCATGGGAAAAGAGTTGTTATAGCATATATGAACAGCAAGGTTCAGGTGAGCCTGGGCTGCCACAGTCTTGCCAGAATCTTGCTCTTCACTCATGTAGGCAGGAGGCCAAGGGAAAAAATTAATCAATGAACAAGACATGTGGCCTTCCTGAAGGGCCAGGCATGTGCACTGAAAAACTGGTTTGATGAAAAGTCTCACAATGTGACTCATCTGTAAGCTGATCTGGGCCCAGTGTTCAAAACGAACAATGTCATTAGTTAACGTATTGTTTAAGAAATAGACCAGCTCTGGCAGTGATTTGTTGAGTAATAAATCACTGTTTGGAGGTCAGTTGTAAAGTAGATCAAATCACGAGCAGGGAGCGCGAGTGATTTATCTACTTACAACTGACCGACAAACAGTGATTTATTACTCAACAAGTCACGCAAAAGAGCTTATCTATTTCAATTCTAACACATAGAAAATGACAAAAAGTAATTGTATCCTTCAGATTCTTTCAACTGTCCGCCATCACATAAAGAAATCCCGCCAACAGTTTTGACTGTAACACTATTGTTTACATGCGTTTCTTACATTGTTGATGCGAGAAAAATGTTACACCGTCTAACACCGTGGCAACGATGACTGACGTCAGCAAAGCGTCAACATGATGTCAGAATGGCACCAGAGAGCGTCGTGCGCTTCCGCCCAGTGATTTATTGCAGAATAAATCACTGAGTTTAACCACTGGCTATATAGGCGAGGAGTGTTAGAATAAAACTTTGATCATTAAAAATGGCATATATGCTTATATTTTTGCTGAAAACATGTGAGTAGCTTTTGCATTTGCAAAAGCTACTCACATTTTTTCTGCAAAAACAGCTGTGAATTTGATCATTTCACTTACTAGGACATTTAACATTTTGACCACTAACGTGCTCGTTAAGCTAACGATGCTTTGAACAACTAAGCCCAGGAGTTATGCAAGCTAGCACTTCATTTATGTAGTAATGGAACATACCTAGACACTGAGCTGATCTGGCTGGTGGAAGATAGAGTGGAGAATTTTCTGGTACTGGTGAACTGACCAGTTGATCCATGGAGCAGGAAAATGACATATTAGACAGGATCATCTGTACACATCCCATCTGTGACATATACAACCTAGAAAACAAAACCAAAAATGTATTGTTTGTGTTGAGGTTTTATGGCCCAGTCAACCCAATGGGGTCATGTTGAGCGCGGTCAGTTTACCTAACCACACGTTTACTGGGCAGGGTTCCTTTAAACGGTTAACCAGTATTGTGCACATTCTTTCGCCAGAAACTGACAACTGCCCTTCTTGAATCAGCGGAGGGGAGAGAATGACCGTAGAAAATATTTCCTGATCAATCTCCACTAAAGAATGTTGCTGACCTCGGCGGGGGTTGAACCCATGACCTCCTGGTCTTCAGTCCGATGGCGCATCCATTTGAGCCACCAAGGGCGGCACCAAAAATGTAACAAATTTACCCAGACTCCTTATATCTTTACTATACATGTTCTAAACTTTGATCCAAATACTTACGAAAAACATGGTAATGTTCAGATAATCAGATAGTTTCACACAGATTTATGCAGAACTGAAAGGTTGGTTTAAAAACTGCAAAATTCTGAAAATCTCCCAAAAAGTGCAGATCTCTATATACAACTGTTTTCTCTGTACTTTATGGTAGAACATGCAGGGGTGAGAATAGTCACTAATATTCAATCTAAAAATTCAGTCCAAAAACTACTAATATTTTTCTTATTCTCAATAAAAACATATGTTGTGGGTACTCATTAGAAGTGCCTCTGGAAGGCACTTCTAATGAGTACCCACAACATGTTTTTATTGAGAAATAAGAAAATTATTATGTGGATATTCCCTCTTACCTAACTAATAATTAATTAAATAATTAGTTTTCAAAGTTATTTCATGCATATATTAACCCAAATAACTACTTTTGACACAAAAGGATGGTCTTCTGAACAAGTGTAAAAGTGAAATTTCATGCTTAAAATGATGCTTCTCACTCCTGAAGCCAAGAAGCATGCCTATATTCCAAAATTAGTCAAAAAGAGCCTATACTGTTAGGTCCCTATAACCATGGAATGGCCAAATTACTCTCTTGACTTTCCTGTAGTTATGCCAGTGTCAATAGCTATAGATAAGAGGGAGTATCAGGTAAATATTTTTCTTATTTCTCCTGGAAAATATATATTGTAGGTATGCATTAGATGTGCATATACCGTATTCGACCTAATTACCACACATACCCCTATAAGCGCACAGTCAAGCAATTCCATAGTCTTCAGATTACAGCCAATGTACTTTTTGTTTACTTCTTAATAAAGGCATATGTTGTACGTACCAATTTGAACTGCAGAGACTTGCCGATGCAATTCAAATGAGTACCCACAACATATGTTTTTTTAAAAAAAAATCAGGAAAAAAACACACAAAAACATTGCATAAGCATCATTTGATAAGTCCTTTGCTGATCTTTTTAATATACAGGTGGATACATATTTTACCACAGTTGTCCCAGTAATTTTGAAAAACCTAAGCGCACGCTGCGGTAATTAGATCGAATACAGTATGTTTTTTATGGAGATAGAAGAAAATAAAACTTTTTGGTTAAAAAAAATAGTCTTATCTAGAGCCAAGAGCAATTGTACTATACTTACATACAGCCTAAGTCCTCAGCACCCTTCTCCATGATATCTCTAGACACTGCTGGACATGAAGTATTTGTCATCATGTTCAGGGTACAGTATGGCTGATACAGTGTTACAGTGGAACCACTTGTACATATGCTGTCTCTAGATGGCAAGATCTCTGTGACAGTGTCATCTGAAAAAAATCTTATTTCAATAGTTTCAAGACACAAAAAACTATTAATACTCTGCATTCTGGGTGTTAATTTCTGCAGATGATGTTTAGAAATGTTTTTTATCCCCACACTTTAGTGACAGGGATATAGTGAATGCCTCTGTCTGGCTGTCTATCCATCAGTCTGTCATGCTATCTCCTAAACCACCAGGCAGAATTAACCAAATTCGCTACATGACTTTCCCATGTGGTAAGGGTGTGAGAGAGCTAAATTATTTTTCTTCTCATCCATCGATCTGTTCATCACACTATCTCCTCCTAAACTACACCAGATTATTTTTCTGTCCGTCCGTTCATCACACTATTAGTAACAGTAGCACCAAGCATGGGGATTTTGCGATGTGGAAGCATCCACTCTGCAATCTAGTCTTGTTTTTCCAAGACAATTGGCTTTGACATTTGAAATAAGACAAATATCATTAATTTGTGTCTGCAAAATTGGGATTGTCCAATACAATGCACATCCCAAAAGTGAAAAACAAGTAAGAATGTACAGAGATGCTCTACATGTATTTCATTCATCAAATTTACTACATCACATTATTTGGGTAAAAAAAAATACATTGTGCATAATTTAGAACCAGTGCAGAGAAAAGGAAGAAAAAATATATGGGCATCCAAAAAGTGTGTATTTTCTTTTGCCTCTGAGTATATCAGCAAAGTAAAACAAGAGGACAATACTGAGGCAGACAGCACCAACACATAATCTGCATTCAAAGAGAATGTGTTTAGACATTTTTATAAATTTTATAAAAATCACTTATGAGTTACTTTATACCATATACTGGCATAATAGTTATGGACCATAAGCATTTGAACAAATCCTCAATCACCATCGAAAGAAGGCTCCACATGGAATATGGTCAAAAATGTCCTAGACATTAAAGAAAACAATTTATTTAAAGAGCTTAAGGGTTTTTGCATGTATATTGCCCCAGGGGCAGAGATGTACAGTACCTTATAAACTCAGAAATGAAGGATTTTCTACTAAGATCACATGATGTAAGTTTGTTCTGTGAGTCTTTAATACATTTCAAGAAAATGATTTTCCATAAAAAGCTCAATGGTCTCCTAGAATCAGCAATTGAACAAACTTGGCAGACCTCCAATCCCAATGCAATTTGCCAAATTAAGGCACAACCTAAATGCTTTGTTCTGGAGAAGGTTGTAAATGGTTTTCATAATCGGATTTTTGATTAACGTGCAGGTACAGGGGCAACATCCACATCAGTGGGCCCCCTTCCAGATAGCTGGCTTGCTGCACACATGGCAGATCTCGCACCAGATCTCCAGGTACGTCTATCACGAGGGTTGATAGCTTAGAGCTTCCACTCTCTGCAATCCCTCTCTGTCAGCTGCTTCCATGTCCTTTTGGGCCTCCCAGGCCCACGCTTTCCATCAACCTGTATGTCAAAGGCTGTCTTGACTGCACCACTGGAGTGTTCCACATGTCCATACCATCAAAGTCTGCTCTCCTTCAGAATGAGGTCCAGATCCTCAATGCCAAGCCGCACAAGTAGATCATTGGACCTGGTGGTGACAATGTCTTGCAGCCTGACATTGCAGATCTGTCTGATCATTGCCCTGTCATTTTGCTGCAGAGGCTGGAGGTTCGGCTTTGTCAATGGCCAAGTCTCGCTGGCATGGAGCATTGCACTCCACACACAAGAGCTGTACATATGGCCACGTGTTCGGAAAGAGAGGCGGAGCGAAGAGAGGACCGGCAGCAGATCCCCGAACCCCCTTCAGGTGGTTTTCACATGTGCTGTGGCCGAAAGCCCACAGCCACCTGCCGCCGAGAGCATGCCCCCCAGGTAACAAACAATACTGGCATGGTAGTCATCTTGATCAAAGGAGCATGAGCAGTTGAATGAATCTGCTGCCAGAGAGGAAGCAAAATATTTCCTGTCCCTTTAGAAAAATGATAACAAAGTCTTTCCGGTGTCATTCCTATGATAGTCAACCATAGCTCCAGATAAATATCTTTTGTATTTCTCAATGAAAACATATAATGTAAAACTTGGGAAAAAGGCCTTTATGCAATATGGAAACACTGAAGGTGCAGATGAGCGTGCTCATCCAATACAGTCTGATCTGGACATTCTCTATTTGTCAACATATACTACAGTATCAATCTATTCTGTAAACAGTCAACGAAGGCCCAGATCAGCCTGCGCAAATGAACAGGCTGATCAGGGCCTATGTTGCACACATTTGCATGAGAGTCCTTTTCATGCACTGCATATCATATGCTACTTATTGATACTTATTAAGGCACTTCTTATGTGTTTCTATAGCATCTGTTTTCATGGAGAAATAATATTCTCTCTTATTTCTCTATGAAAACATATGCAGTGGGTATCTATTAGAAGCGCCTCATTGAGGCACTTCTAATAAGTACCCATAGCATATGTTCACATTGCGATATAAGAAAAATATAAAAGAGAAATTTTCACTTGAGAAAAAGCACCTGATCAGAAGCTATGGTCAACCATAAACTCACCAGGTAAGCACATGTCAACATCAGCAGTCTTATTAAATAAGTCCAGTCTGAAGTAGTCTGCAGTGATGATTTCTTTAATTCTGATAGCTGTACAATTCTCTTGGTTCTTTGAGAGGGCAAACAGACGGACACACGTCACAAATTTGGCAGCCATCTTCCTGTCTGCTTCAGATCTGAAATTTAGAAAGGTTATTTTTGCTAGCATTCAGTGCTCCCCAAATAACTTACAAATACGTACCAATCCATATATTTGCACATTTTAGAATAAAAGCATTGCAGACACAGCATGAAACCCTGCCATTAGGGGCAACAAAGTATGCTACCTTTTTCAAGATATTAAGCAAAATCACAATTCTGACATCCATCAAGGACCTTAACTCCATTGAAAAATGGTAATATTGGCCCATTTCCTCAATCACGTTCTGGTCAATAGCAATGAGTATGAAAAACAAAGAATTTGATCAAAATCCACTAATTTGTTCTCAATATATTAAGCAATTAGTAACAGTGTTTTCAGAGAAAACAGATATCCACCCACCTTGAAAATTATGTCAAGGTCACCAAAATCTAATCAATTCTTTGTTATGTCTCAATTATATATCCAATAAAAATTTGGTAAAAATCCAACCACTGGTTCACAAGATATTGTGCAGACAAGAAATTGTCACTCCAACACCAACACCAAAGCCAAAGGGATCAGCACCAAAATCAATATGTTCCCCTCCCCGTAGGTGGTGGAGGTGGGTGGCTGGGGGACATAAGAACTCAAATTTTATGTAAATGAAGAGCCATAATTATTTGAAAGTAAAGAAAATTGGCCCATTTTCAATCCCAACCTAGATCTAAGTCAGTGTCAATAAATTGTGTGGGTTCCCCTATAGTACACTACAACCTCTTTATAACATGGGTCGTTATAACACGGTTTTGGATATAACACAGTTCAAAGATGGATCCTAAAAATGTATAGATCATATTGAAAAATGACCATAAATGGTCATTTTTCAATATAATCTATACATGTTTTGCTTGGATATAACACGGTTGTTTAACTACCAGGGTTTATGTTACGGACCCCAACAATAGTGTTTTAAAGAGGTTGTGGTGTACCAACAAAAATATCCTTACTTGCAGTTTAAAGTTCTATTATAGTAGTCTTCATTCCATGGGCATCTGTATCTGGCTTCCATTATGAAAGATGAAGTACAAACTGGCTGATACTCTAAAACAAAAGTGAATTTCTAAAATTAACTCAGAGCATTCTTATCATAGCATTTGCAGATGACATTATAAAGTGTTTCCCAAAAATAAAGCTATTTCATTTTTTTTTTTTTTTTTTTTTTTTGAGAAAACAGACACTGACATTTCCTGTGAATTGCTTCTCTTAAGACAACTAGTTCTCTTAAATGATGATTATAATTTGGTTTAACATTTCTTTCAATATTATTAAGCCATACTGAGATGATAATGGACTGATAATGAAATGCTATGTCCAATGAATGCCATACAGTCAGTTAAATAGGCCTCTAAGAAGATTCAAACTTGGGACCTCATTATCCAAGACAAGAAATAAGAAAACTATCCACAGTTTTGTTTAAAAAAGGTACCATATTTATTACCATAAGTATTCAGGCAGACAAGGCCTGAGCAAACACAGTAGACCCTGATGAGTCTTTGGTATCTCATCAGGGCCTGAACTGTTTGCAACTCATCCAGCAATTTTTAGACACAACATCAAGTAGTAAATTTTACTTGTTAAAATTCAGAATAAGTATGGTAAGGAGTTGAGGTGTCCGAATACTCAAGATAAAAATACGGTACCTTATCTAGAGCTATGATAATGTGTGTCCGAAGAGCACTATCAAAACTACTTTTCTGGAGAAATAATAAACAAAAAATATTCAGCGAAAGCTATGTACCATAGTTCCAGTTAAAAGTTCGGGCCATATAAATATTTCTCTTATTTCTCCATAAAAATTCAGTATAAGTGTGGGTAGTCATAAGAAGTCTCACCAAGGCACCTTTAATAAGTACCATAACATAATTTTCTGGAGAAAGAGGAAAAATATCAAAAATTTTCAGGACAAATGCACCTTATCTGCAGCTATGAATGTACACATACACTAGAGTTTCTACAAGCACTCTACTCATTATGAAAACACGCCTATTCAAATATATTGAAAGTTTCACCACCAAAAACTGAAAGTTTTCAGACAAAAAATTCTGATATTTTTCATATTTCTGCTCAAAACATAGACTGTGGGTACTCATTAGAACTGCCTCACCGAGGCAGTTCTAATGAGTACCCACAATCTACATATTTGAGCAGAAATAAGAAAAATAATGTATACCCCTGTAAACCCCAGTTTTACCATATAGAAGTGGTTTAAGGGGGTCAAAATTATATAGGTACGTTTTAGTGATGTAGAAAACTGGAAATGGGCATTACCTTCACAAAAGCCTAATTCATTATAACTGTCAGGTAAACCTATTTGTTCCTCTTTGAGTTTATCATAAACAAAATCTGGAAGGTCCCAACACTGTGCCCTCAGCTTGCTCATTTCTCTCCAAACACAATCAACAAGGTAAAAGTAATCCCTGAAAAATACGCAGTTCATGATTCTTGATAAGGAAGCTTTCAGAAAATACCTATCAACCCTAAATATTGGGACACCCCGTTTCTTTATCATACTTATCCTACAATTTGAAGAACTCCATTTTACTACCTGTTAATGTGTGTGTAACACCTATTCAATGAGTGGCAAACAGGGCTAACCATTATTCAGGGTGGCCACCTTCAGCCAGATATCAAATTCACTGACTTTTCAGAGACTTTCCCCTGACTAAATTATATTTTTCCCTGTCCAAAAAACTGAAAATTTAACAGACTTTTCTGCATCTTGCAGTAGATAAAATGATTAACTCTATTTTCAGCACATTAAAATATATCACCCTAATTGTTCAATTTAAAATTATAATGCTTTCAAGTTTTTTGGCATACATTTTCTGAAAATTTGAACATTAATCTGTAAAATGCATATGAGCAAAGCAAACAAGAAAAAAAAGGTCATTAAAATCACTCAAAATGGATAAAATACCTGCTACAGCCAAACAGTTCTGGCCTAAAATTAGGAAATTCCCTGACTCTTCCCAGACTTTCTTGGCATTTAAAATTTCCCTGACTATTTTGCTAAATTTCCTAACCTTTCCCTGACCTTGAAGAAAAATAAAATTTCTCTCACTTTTCCCTGACCAGTGGACACTCTGATGATCAAATGCCACTGTCTGTGGCCTCTGATACGGGTTTACACTGTTTGCTCACTTCTGTATCATAATGCTTATAACAAATACAGGACTTTTTATGCTTTGCATCAAAACAGATGTTGTAGATACTACTTAATTCTACTTAATACCCATAACACAGGTTCACAGCTTTTGGAGCAAAACATTACGAAAATTTTTGTCTGTGTTGAGGTTTTACAGCCCAGTCAAGACAATGGGGTCATGTCGAGCACAGTCAGTTTACCTAACCACACGTTTACTGGGCAGGCTTAGTCCTCTAAGCGGTTAACCAGTATTGTGCACATTCTTTTGCCAGAAACTGACAACTGCCCTTCATGAATCAGCGGAAGGGAGAAACATTACGAAAACACGCCTATTCAAGTATATTGAAAATTTTACAACAAAAAAGGAAAATTTTCAGATAAAAAATTCTGATGTTTTTCATTTTTTTTTTCAGTGAGGTGGTTCTAACAAGTACCCACAATCTATGTTTTTTTTTAAGCAAAATAAGAAATATAATGTGTACCCATCAACTCCAGTTTTACTATATAAAAATGGGGTTTAAAGGGGTCAAAATTATACAGGCATGTTTACGTGATGTGACAGAAATATTCCTAAATAAGCACCAGAGTCATCCTATGGGGAAGAGAAGGGTGTTTCATAGCTAGATCTGTTATTGTGACGTCTAAATCAAATGTCATGAGAGAAAACATGCAAATATAGTTTGAAATAAGAGGTACCCACACAATTTTTTCTTTCTTATTTTTCCATTGAAATATTATGTTGTGGGTAATAATTAACCCTTAAACTGCCAATCACAACACTTGTCATCTGCTTGTGATTTTAAAAGTCATTTTTGCAAACAGTGTGGACCCAGATCAGGGTCTACACTGTTTGCCTGTATGCAAAAATAGTTTTGAAAAGGGTGCAAGAATATTCAGCAGATGACATAAACAGACGACATTTTCAGATGCTGGTTTTCTTAGCATTTTAAGGGTTAAAAGTGAAATGTTGAGGTACTTCTAACTAGTATTCACAACATTCTTTATAAATATATAGCGGGCCGTAATCGGCCCGTCAGCTACCCTGACGGGCCGATAACAGCCCACTATAGATTTATAAAGAAAGAGTAGTTAGAAAAATATCAGTACTGTTTGGCTGAAAAAGAACCTTATCTGCTGCTATGATGTAAATGCTCTTGGTTTTAGCTAATGCATAAAGGTACAGGAATCTCCCTATAAGACAGTTCATCATAACCAGACTTCAGATGTACCATATTTGATCTAATGCTGGCATTTTACACTATTACTGGAAATTGTGTAGTGAAATATCCACATAAGAAGGAATTATTTAAAAAGAAAAGGTCTTCAGAGGACTTATGGGGGCAGTAGGGGAGAGTATTTAATCATGTTCATGCAATATTTTTTTTTCTAATTTTCTTTAAAGAAAAAAAAAAACATATATTGTGGGTACTCATTAGAACTGCCTCACTAGTTGACGCAATTCTAATGAGTAACCACAACATATGCTTTTATAAAGGGAGCTAACTCTATCCTTCTTTTAGAGAAGATCCTTTTCAGAATGGAGACATTTTGACAGTTTTGCCTCCCCGAAAATGTATCCATTCCCCTTATGGTGAACTGTGGAATGGATAATGAAGGCAAACAGTACATAACTCATCAGTGCTGGCAGTGACATAATAAAACAATCTAAAGCTCAGCTCAATTCAGTTGTGAACCATTACAACTACCTGGGCTAATTCAGTAGATGACAAATTGACGATATTTTCTATTTTTTCCCAGAAAATAGGCTTCAGAATTTCATGCAAAATGTCTCCTCCTCAGGAGACAATTTGCATGAAATGCCAAAACCCATTTTCTGGAGATATTTCAAATTGTCATCTACTGAAATGTTTACCCAGCATGCTAAGCATTGATAAGATTTTTGCTAGATACTATACCTGCAGTTGTCAGGAGTAATTCCATAGTTTGGCTGCTTTATATCCACATTAAATATACTTGTAACATCTCTCTTGCAGGACTGATATATTTCCAACTTCTTCTCCGAGTCATCACATGGACTAATTTCTTTCTCGCCATCTGGTAAATAAAAAAAAATCTGAAACTTGTCCATGGAATGCTGTCCATGCAGTCTCAGCTCAAACAGCTTTGCTCTTTTAAGAGAATAGCCTCCATTTTCAGCTCAATGGGTATTCTGTTTTGCGCTTATAAGAGCATGGCCATCATCTTCAGCACAATCACCCTTGTGCTTTTTTTTTTTTTTTTTTTGAGTGTAATTAATGGACATGGTAGCCATCTGGATGCTAGTTACATGTACATGACTGCAGCAAACTTGTTACATGTAAATGATTGCAGTAAACTTGAAAGAGTTTGTACCAGGGGTGCTCCATATGCAATATATGCTAAATAAGTTTTATGATTTCAAAGAAGTAGTTTGAAGGGAGAGAATGACCTGTTTGAAATGAAAAGAAACTTACAAAGCTGTTTTTACAATTTTATACACATGCACACCTATTAATTAATTTTCTTATAGTCCACTTTCTTAAGTCTGATCTGAAAACTGGATTAGCTGAGTGTCTCCATTTTTCCAGATCCAGAGCTTATGCTCTTAAATTAGGCTTGTTTATGTTTACCTCATAGTCACAAGCAAATAACATTTCCAAAGTCTTTAAGTGCATCAAGAAGTCAAAACTGAATTTACCCATCTGGTTTCTGACAGATAAAATTGTTTGATTTTCAAGGTATATAATAATTACAGATCACTATACTAACATGATCTAACTTTCAGTATCATATCTCATGGATGTTCCCAGGTCTCCAGAGAACACTCGAGACAAGTGTCTCATCTGATCCTGTGATCTGGAAACACTTACAAGATATGATACAGAGCATCAGATCACATTACCTTATTTACCCTAAGTATTGGGCACCTAATCTACTTACCACACTTCTCTACAATCTGAAATAGTCCATTCTACTACCTCTTGGTGTGTCTAAAATATTGCTGTATGTATTGCAAACAGTGTAGACCCTAATCAGATGCCACATTCAGATGCTGTTTGTAAAGCCTCATCTGTCCCAATACTTCGGGCTATTACGGTACTTTTGTAAAACTGTGTATTTAGCCTCTCTTTTCACTAAGGAAATAAGCCGGTTTTTTCCCACCAAGCCCCTACTAAGATGTATGTACTCACAAGGACATTTCTCCAGTGAGAATCTGTCTACTGCATCTAGCCACAAGTTGTCCCTCTTATTTGATGTCCTGTTTGAAAGGACATCAGTCTTCATCTGAGATATAAACTGCTCTCTCACTGTATCATTACTGAACACTGTGTTTGCCAGTTCTTTTGTGTCACACCATCGATTGTCAAAAGTATGGATCTTGTTACTGATACAGCTGAGTAGACTGTACACGGGACTGAAATTAGAAAAGCAAGGCAGGAAATTAACCATTTAGCTTGAAGATTCTAAATACCTACATATAATATTTTTTAAAAGTTTTTTACACATCATATTACACTGGAGACAATTTGCATGAAATGTCAAATCCTGTTTTCTGGGAAAATTATTATCCCCGTGCTTTTTTAAGAAAAAGCGGGATATTGTGATAACCCCAACCTCCCCCCCCCCCCCCCCCCCTCACCATCCGTCTGACCATCCATACGTCCGTCTGTAATGTCACTGCATTGCTCCTAGACCATTCAAGCTAAAATCTTGAAACTTTCAATGGCGATAGCCCTATGGATGAGGACTGGAGGAACACATTCGGAATTTTGATGTGACCCCTGGGGGCAGAGCCAGGGGGGTGTGGCCCGTAGGGTCCAAAATCCATTTTGTACAAACATAGTCATGTGGCATATCAAATCGAAGATTATGAAGAGCAGAATACAGTGGTGCAATAATTTTGCCGGAGGGCATGTCTGAGGGTCACTAGAGATCAAAAAGTAGGATTTTGGGTCCTATTTTTTTATTGTCACCCAATTAGGCTTTTTTAGCTAGAACCTTGAAACTGTCACAGGTAATAGCCCTATGGATGAGGACTGTTGGAATGCATTTGGAATTTTGGTATGCAGGGAGATATGTGATGGTGCTGGCATGGGGATATGTGATGGCACGCCATCGACTTGCTCTAGTTTCAATATGTTGTCAGCTGAAATTTTTCTCAGAGTGCTAAGCATTAAAGGCTCCATTTCCTCAAAAATAGACATTTTATTATTCAAGAAATGTTTAATAAATTGATACATGGGATTAATACAATCATAAAATGTTGCATCTGACAGCCTGTAAAATTTCAGTTAGTCTCTGGTTTTTGAACTAGATCAAAAATGAAATGATTTTTTTATTGTATCTCTGAATTATTGTTGCCAACATTAATTCAGAGATACACTAAAAAACATTTCATATTTGATCCAATTCAAAAACAAGAGACTAACTGAAATTTAACAGGCTGTCATATGCCCCTTTTTATGAGCATATTAATACCATATATAAATTTATTAAACCTTTCTTGGATAAAAATGTCTATTTTTGAGGAGTATGGTGCCTTTAAGAAAACCTGAAAGTACTGAGTTAAGACATACTAACTGTATTTGAGGTCAGGCAGGCAAATAAAAAGGTGTTTAAAGGCATGCCCAAACAGCAAAAGATGAGATCGACAGTCTGACCAGAATCTTTATTGTATATTGATACTACTATTGATACTGCCATGTCCTATTATTTGAATCTCTGTGACCAATCCTAGCTTTGTATCCCAACACTGAGTGCCAAGTGAAACAGCAGTTTAGACAAGAGCGCCATTATGGCCCTCTAACACTCACCCGATTATCATAGCACTTAGAGAATCCTACCTAAAAATGATCAAAGCAAACATTCAGATCAAGATTCATGATGATTATGTTAATAAGTAAGACAATGTAGCATGCCTAATGGACTGTGAAATATAGGTCAAGGTCAAATATTTATGACTGCACTCAAGAAGCCATGCAAAGATAAAATCATCAACATAAATATTTTGAGCAAAATTTGTTAAGAATACTTCAAAAATGTGACCTCTAGTGTGTTAACAAGATTTTCATTTGATCTGACCTGATGACCTAGTAGTTTTTTATCCCAAGTGACCCAGTTTCCAACTTGATCTAGATTTCATAGGGGCAATTTGATTGATTGAGTTGGGGTTTCACGACACGTCAACCCTTGTGGGTCATTTTGTGTCGTCTCCCAGAGAAAGGGAGAAAATAGACAGAAGAGATAGCAGAAGAGATGAAAGGGAGGGACAGGGAAGAAAGAGAAACAGGAATGAAAGTGAAGAAACAGAAGAAATAAAAACATCACCTCCCTACCCTTACCTGCTACAAGGATAGCAGGCCTTGCCCAACTATAAGCCAATATCAGCTGGACGCCCCGGGTGACAAAAGATACATGACACCTTCGCACCACCCAACCACCCAATTCATAGGGGCAAACATTGTGAGCAAGTTTCATTAAGATTAAGTCAAAACTGTGACCTCCAGAGGGTTAACAAACTAACTGTTGACAAAGGACGACAGACAGGGAGTGATCACAATAGCTCACCCTGAGCATTCGCTCGTGAGCTAAAAAGTTGGGTATGACCCGGCTGGGGTCAAACAACCTCTCAATCTGAAGGCGGATGCTCTACCAAGTAAGCTACTCAGATTGGTTATAAGTCAATATACCATACCTGCATGTTTCCCAGTCTGAGTACCAGTAATTGTGTTTCTTCACACATTCTGCCCCCAGAAATGTTAATGTTGGTAAATTTTTGCACCACTGAGGTCCTGCAAAATCAAATATTACACAGCTAACTCATAATGTGCTAATCACAATAGCAGTAAACAACATTCTGATTGTTTTTTTCTTTTTCTTTTTTTTTTTGTTTTGTTTTTTTTTGTTTAGAGAGAAAATAAGGCTAGACAGTTCATGTGAATCCTGTCTATGTATTTTAGAATGTTGTCTGCTCTGTCTAGCAGAGGATTCATGTGGAATATCAAGCCTTATTTTTTTTTCTGAAAAAAAAAAGTACAATGTCCCTTGCCAAAATTCTGTATGACTCCATTTTTGCCTATGGGTATAGGTTTTCAAACAAAAAGTAAGAGCAAAAAATGTATGCGTTGACTGAACGGCTGTTATCATTTAACTGACAAAGGATTACACTGCACAAAAATGAAAAAAGAAATCTTGAATTGTATAGAAAAATACTGAGTTCTACGAACTTATTGAACTCCCCTCGTATAAGACTTTCTTGTGAAAAAAGAAAAAAAAAAACACAACCTTTATTTGAAAATCAAAGCAAAATATGGGAGCTTTAAGAAGACTGAATATACTCGGTACATTTTTGTTGACTTTTCTGCACAACAATCTCCCAGGAAAAACTGCTCCCGAGGTGGAGCAAATTCTTTTCTTTAGAGTAGACTGCTCAGAACGTAGACAAACAATGACTGGGAAACCTTCGCTGGATGCGTAACCATTCCCTTAATTCTGGATTCAAATTTATATAAAGTAGAACTGTATCTTATACAACTAAAATCAACGAAACACCATATACCATGTAAGCCATAACCAAAGAAAGTAAGCTGCCTAAATCAAATTTTAACCCTACACCGAATTTTGCAATTATTTTATGCTTTATTTTTATTTTTCCCCTTGTACACACCTAAAACCTCCATACAAGAAACCTTATATTATGTGGCTAATGCAGACCTGTATCAACCTGCACATTAGCACAACATGTGGACCAAAATGATTCAGTTCTTAAAATGCCATTAAAAGCTGTAGCAGATACCATATTTACCCTAAATATTGGGACACATTACTTACTTACCATACCTCTTCTAAAATTCAAAAGAGTTTATTCTACTACTTGTCAACATGTGTAAAATATTGATGGATGAGTGGCAAACAATGTAGACCCTGATCAGATGCCACATTCTGTGGCATCTGATCTGGGTCTACATTGTTTGCACAGGCCTAGCTGTCCCAATATTTAGGGTTATTATGGTAACATTCTAAATTTGTTTTTGTTTGTTTTTGTTTCCTAATGTTAATGCTTGGCAGTCAACTCTTGTGGAGTGTCAAACCATATTTTCTTGAAAACGAATTAAAAAATATGTAATTAAAAAATATGTATTTTAGAATGTTGTCTGCTGCTGTTGTAACTGGCACTTTAACCCTTAAAACGCCAAGAAAACTTGCATCTGAAAATGTCTGTTTATGTCGTCTGCTGAATATTCTTGCAAACTTTTCAGACCTATTTTTGCAAACAGGCAAACAGTGTGGACCCAGATCAGACTGCTCCTAGAGGAGCAGTCTGATCTGAGTCCACACTGTTTGCACAAATGACTTTTAAAGTCACAAGCAGACGACAAGGCAGATGACTATCGTTGTGATTGGCAGTTTAAGGGTTAAGGGTTAGTGAACAATACAGATGCTGGTCAGTCCACATTTATGCACATACTGAACTAGGTCAAAGTTGACTGAATAGGTCATAAGGTTACTTTTTACTTGAATGGTCCCATCACTATATGTACAACAAACATGCTCATAGAACATATATCTTGAATAGTTTAAATGTAGGTACTAATTTAACCTTTAACCTGCTGATGACAAAATTAAGAGAACTGGCCAGACTTGGAAGCTTTTTCTCACTTTTTTTCAAGGGAGACAATTTTGCGACGTCCTGTTTGTTTTCCCTCACATAAAGCTCCTTCTGAAATGTGTCTTCACTAATGGGAAAGAATTTTCTCCCAAAGGGAACAAATACTTTCCTTTTAGAGCAGACCCCAATAAGAAGGGATGCAAAGATAATTTTAATAGAGTTATATCCCCTGACAATGATCCTTTTAACCTAAATGTTCGAACAGTCTTTACTCTAATTACTCTAAATATTCAGGGCCCAGTTGTTCAAAGCGTCCTTAGCTTAACGAGCTCGTTAAGGGTATTTTCGTTAACTGTTTTAGCGGCTTCAATATGCAATATTCTGATATTTTTTGCTGAAAAAATGTGAGTAGCTTTTGCACTGCAAAAGCTACTCACATTTTTTAAGCAAAAAATTTCAGCATATTTGTGTATCACTCGATTTAAATTTTAACGAATTGTTAACTAACGACGTCGTTAGCTTTGAACAACTGGGCCCAGGTGTGCATGTCAGAATATTTCAGGTAGATATGGTATTCAAACTGTCTCCAAATCTAATCATATATCATACAGTCAACTCTCGTTATCGCGAAATCCAAGGGACTCTCTGAAACATTTCGAGATATCTGTACCTCGACATATCAGAGCTGCAGAAGTGAGGAAAACAATAAATAGAACAACCATATTTAACAAATGAATATGTAATCTGACTCCTCCTGAATTTAGAGATGTATTAAAAATATTGTGGAAAAGAGGAGAAATTTCCTCTTTTCCACAATATTTTGTTACCTGTTGTTAGATTTCCATGTTAAAACAGGGACCAGCATTTCACTTCAAGATAAGCAGTTAGTCGAGATAAGCGAGGTTGAGATAACAAGAGTCGATTGTATTTCAGAAATATGAAAAACTATGGTAAATGTCCTAAAATTCTGAACACTGCAAATTTTCCTTGCTAAAATTTGATTTTTATGCATTTATTCAAAAAAAGTTTGGTGGAACGGCAAACAGTGCAGATCCTGATTAGACTGCTCCTCAGAAGCAGACTGATAAGGTTCTATACTGTTTGCATATGGCATTGTGTCAGAAAAAATTTGGTGTACAAAAATTTTAGGACAATTACTGCTATATAAAAGTCATCTGTTAATACATAAATACAGCAGGCTAAAGGGTAAATTAGCTCAGTACTGTCACCTGAAAGCATAACCATCATTAAACATAAGTTATATAACAGTTAACATATTTAAAAAAAAAAAAAAAAATGCCTTGTATGCATAACTCCACCAACATGCATACTGACCAGTTCTGTAAGGGTGGTAGCTGGGACCTAAATTTCTTTAATATGTATAGATCTCCATATCCCTTACTTGTTTTTTATTTCAATCAGTTGTTATTTTTTTATTATATATTGCCTTATCAATCATTAGCTATATCATTTTGTATATCAGTGGAAACAATTTTAACATGAATGTCCACTTAATTGCTTCTGCCCACATACCCTTATGACCACATACCAGTATTAGTAAGGTACATATTATAATTTGATTGTACGAAATACCTGTACTTGCCTTCAGTTTTAGAGCTGTATAGCTTATGTAGATGTCCTGCTCTCATACTCAATTACTGATCAGTTCCAGTGGTGTTATTTTGCAAGATTTCCAACAGAATGTTATACTGGGTCCTAGTCACAATGTTTCACTTGCATACAATGGTTAGTATGCACAGACTAACACTCTATATGGTTTTATTTTGCCTGTATTAATGCTTTGTATGCTTTTGTATTTCCTAAACTTTGAGATGTTATACTGTCCGAAACCCTCAGCATTAATTTAATATCTCATTTGCTCTTTCATTCAACTTGTTTTCAAATCAAAATTGTTTTTAACCCTTGCCTTGCTGAATAAATTAAGATGCCAGGCCCACTTTTATTTCCAGCCAATCAGATTACTTGATCCAGGTTTTTAAGTCAAAATGGTCTTCAACATTTGCCACTCATTGTCATATCCAGCAGATGACAAAATGATAACAATTTTCTAACTTTTCCAAGAAAATAGGCTTGTCTCCTTAGGTAATCTGCATGAAATGTCAAATCCTGTTTTCTGGGAAAAATGGGAAAACCTATCACCATCTTGGTACCTGCTGAATTTGTGATTGATCAGTTGTGTTGGGGTTTAACGACAGGTCAACCCTTGTGGGTCATTTTGTGTCATCTCCTAGAGAAAGGGAGAAAAGAGATAGAAGAGATAGTAGAGGGACAGGGAAGAAAGAGGAACAGAAATGAAAGTGAAGAAACAGAAGAAATATAAACACCCCCTCTACCCTTACCTGCTACAAGAATAGCAGGCCTTGCCCAACTGTTAAGTCAATATCAGTTGGATGCCCCGGTGACGGAAGATACAAGACACCTTTGCCACATCCCACCACCCCCCTGCTGAATTTGGTTTGTCCTGAGAGTGCTCAGGGTTAAAAAAGACCTAACGAAATCATCTTTGAAAAATCAGCCTTTTACACTATGTAAACAGTGAAGACCCATACTGGTCAACCTGCATATCCCTACAGCAGTCTGTTCAGAGTTATTTTGTACTCTTATGGCATACTGAAAGGGCCCTTATGCCTTATATGATGCCCTAGATCACCATCAGGGCCCAGTTGTTCAAAACTAACAATGTCGTTAGTTAACGATTCATTAAAATTTACATTGAGTGATACGCAAATATGCTGAAATTTTTTGCTGAAAAAATGTGAGTAGCTTTTGCAGTGCAAAAGCTACTCACATTTTATCAGCAAAAATATCAGAATATTGTGTATTGAATCCGCTAAAACATTTAACGAAATGACCCTTAACGAGCTTGTTAAGCTAACGACGCTTTGAACAACTGGGCCCTGATAAGTACCTTCACTGTCCTCTTTATAAGGATCAGTGAATACTGTAGAGTATATTGGCTACCAGAAGGCCATTGTCAGATTGTGCGGTTGAGCCTGCTGATCTGACCTTTCACCTTTATATATGTCATAAAAGACTTGTTTTTCACATTATACATAATATGCTAAACTACAAAGATACTGACCAGATTGTGCAGACTGGTCTGGATCTTTGCTATTTACACATGTAAATATGTTTATTTTCCCATTGTAGACCTAAAATGGGCTTTTGTTATTGGAAATACTCTTGACTGGGCTTTGTTACTGGATATACCCTTGAATGGGCTTTGTTATTGGAAATAACCACAACTGGCATTCTTTTTTATTGGACATACCCTCAGCTAGACTTTGTTATTGGACATACCCACAAATGGGTGAAATTATTGGAAATACCCTCAGCTGGGCTTTGTTATTGGACATACCCTGAAATGGGCAAAATTATTGGAAATATTCTCAGCTGGGCTTTGTTATTGGAAATAATCTCAGCTGGGCTTCAATTTAGAAATACCCTTAACTGGTCTTTTTAATTGAAAAATACCCTCAACTAGGCTTTGTTAAGAGAAATACAATGAAGCTTTAATATGTTTAATTGCATTTTCTTTATTCAATTAGAGCCAGATGACAAAAGCCAGCATGTCACAAGTAAGGTAGTATTTTACAAATGCTTAAATATTGACAGACCTTATTCAAGCTAACTATGCAATCTGCCATTTTGTTAATCAACCTAAAAGTAATGATAATTTTCTTATTTGTCTATGAAAGTATTTGTTGTGAGTACTCATTAGAAGCACATCACTGAGATACTTCTAATGAGTACCCCTAATGTATGTTTTCATGGAGAAATAAGATAGCTATTTATCTGAATATTTCTATTATTTAGTGCCATGTTGTGTCACATATTCAACCAACACATAACAAGATCAGCTGACCATCTATGCTGCTGCCAAAAAAATCAAGTTAGGCTGATAAATGATGTGATATTAAAGGATATTTTTGTTATTTTTTGCACCAAAACACATTATGTGAGTTCTCATTGGAATGGCTTCAATAGGACAATTCTAATGAGAGCTCAATGATATGGTTTGGTCCAAAACATAAGAAAAATAATTTTCTGATTACTGGCTTTACCTGGACCTATGCATGCAGCATGACCCCTGCACAGATGTATATTCTAAATAATTCAACAACTATATGCAAACAGCATATACTCTGACAGTCTACATCAATGGACAGCCTGATCTGGTTCAGTATTGATCCACTATATAACACTTTATGTCTCCGAGCAATGTAAGCAAAGGGTCTAATAAGAAGTAAATTCAACATAAAATACATTAAATGTTATCAGAACACAGTAAATGTCTGTTTTGATTTTCCATTGAACTTTTTGTTCAATTTGTATCTTAAAACATCCTTAAAATGCAAATGTTCAGTTCTTTTAAAATGATTTGTTCTAAAAGTAAAAAAATTTTATTCTTATATAACAACTGTCTGGACTGGTTAATGTTCTTTTCGAGGCCACTTATTTATTTTTCTCCTATTATTTACACTACACAAAGTATCACTTATATTTTATTTGTCCACAGCATTGTAATTTAACCTGAAACAAAAATGAGAATATGGCAACTTCATGAAAGGAAATGGAAATTTATAAACACAGCTACAAAATCACTTGATGTTAAGCTTTACCGAGTTAGAGGCTTTACAATGCATTTAGAGAGAGTGGACACACCTTCAAACAGAATAACTAAGACATGAAAATATTCACCCTCCTTCTCACTGGAGCTATTCTTAAAGAAAAGGAATTTGCACCCAATGGGAGAAAAAGTTCACATTTTTGAAAGGATTCAAGTACTAGGGAACTAAATTTTCATCTGAAAAAAAAAAAAAATGTCTCCCTTGAAATCATAAAAAAGTTGTCTCCCTTGAAAATGGCAGCAAAAACCTTTAGGTGTATCAATTCTCCCTAAATATATGTACCATAATAATCCTAAAAAACAATGTAGACCCAGAAGGTGGTGTCTGATCAGAGTCTACACTGTTTGCCATACATACAGCAATTTTTAGACACATCAAGAGGATGTAGAATGGACTATTTCAAATCTTTGGACAAGCAGGGTAAGTAGATAAGGTGTCCCAATACTTAGGGTAAATTGGATACACAATACAGACCAAGATCAATCAGGATCAACCAGAGGTGGTTCATTAAAGTAAAAAATTACCAATTTTAGTTATAGTGTATTTACCTTAAATATTGGGACACCTTAGCTTGTCCTAAAATTTGAAATAGCCTATTCTACTACCTCTTGATGTGTCATATGTATTGCTGTATGTATGGCAAATAGTGATCACCCTGATCAGCACCACATTTTGGGGCATCTGATCTGGGTCTTCACTGTTTGCAAAGTCCTATCTGTCCCAATACTAAGGGTTACTATGGTAGTTTTCATGGAAAAATGTTTGCTATATATCTGGGTCTATATGTTCATTAATTGCAGGTCCCCACTTAACTGCCTATAGCTCAATATACACAAAATATGTATTCCACATGCAGGTCTTTGAATAAAGAAAAGAGCTTTGTAAGGCGAAAATCCATTTTTAGAGACACCAGTAGTAGCTGCCCATCTATCGTTAAGAGACGCACAGGAACCTCTTTATAACATGGTTCATAGCACAGTTTGATACAAGATGGTTTAACCCTTGTCCTGCTGAATAAATTAAGATGCCACGCCCACTTCTAATTTTCAGCCAATCAGACTACTAGATTCAGATTATTGCTATATATTCACATACTTAATGGCAAACAGTGCAGATCAAGATCAGTTGGCTTCTACAGAAGCCAACTGATCTAGATCTACACTGTTTGCAAAGGCAGGATATATCAGAGTTCAGCAGGACAAGGGTTAAAAAATGGTCCGCAAAAATGTTGTATCCAAAGAAAAAGGTACAGATTATACAGAAAAAGTTATCATTTATGGTCATTTTTTCTATTAATCTATATGTTTTGAATGGATAACTGAGCTAACACATTTTTATTTGGATCACAGTCATGGTGTTATAAAGAAGAAGCTGTGTTTCAGTACCTGGATTTATCATGCAACTTCTAACTCTACTATACAAGTACATAGCAACAGATAAGGCGCTTTTTTCATCAGAAAAATGCTGATATCTTTCTTATTTCTTGACGAAAACATATGTTGTGGGTACTCATTAGAAGTGCCTCGGCAAGGCAATTCTAATGAGTACCCACAACATTTGTTTTCATCAAGAAATAAGAAAGATAATATGTGGATACCCCCTTTTTGTCTGTAGCTATGCAAATACCCACTTGGCCTATTAGCCTACAGAGCCACAGATTTTTTTTATTCTTTTGTGTGATTTTTGTTTCCAAAAGCAACATTTTAGATTTTTATTCATGCCAAGCAATATTTGACTACATTCAGTAGTTGCTGGAACAAGTTTTGACCTTGGGTTGCGTTTAAATCAATCAAAAACCTCATTCTTCATAACTTTCTATAAATGACTGCAAAACCATATACAAAAGAATAGAATAATCTGTTTGAATGGCCTTCAAACACAGATAAAAAGGACTTTATTGCCCACATTTTGCACAATGCAGTTAATGCGCTTAAACTTATAGGTAAAATTTATAGCAGGAGTTACCTCTTCATGACAAGCACAGAAATAATCTTGAGACAAAAAGGCTGTTTTGTTCTCTTGCAATAACAGAAATTTCTGAGACAAAAGATCAATGATCTGGCTAGTAGGGTCTGTACAGTGCTAAAGTGCATACGGCAAATCAGCTACCTTATTACTTTGTACTGTAGGAAAAACTATGCATTTAATTTTAAGTTGCATGATAAATAAAACACTTAGAAATAATATCAACATGTAGATAACTACTGATATATGTCTTATACAAGTCAGTAGGTAATGGTTCAGTGAAAACTCTGCTGTTGTGACAGGAGCAGTAAATGTTACTCTATGCATGATTTACTGACTATTACTGAAATTTCAGTGCCACAACAAAGTGTGTAAATCCTAAGCTATGTCATGGTCACTAAACACTGATCTGTTTATACAAAGAAGCTGTCCAAAGAACCATCAACTCCTTATAGACTTGTAGGAGCTGTATATCAAATGGTATGTGTACTAGTTTATCAATGTTTATCTATGTATAGTGAAACTGTCGATGGCTTGTTTACCTTGGCTGATTTGCACTTGTTTTTGAGTCCCTAGGAAATTACTCTGATCACTCGAGACAGTTTTTCATGACAGTTAAGGGAAAATTTCTAATTTTATCCTGAAAATGTATGCTGTGTGTACTCATTTGAAGTGCCTTATCAAGGCAATTCTAAAGAGTACATACAACATACTATTATTTCTAAGAAGACTGAAAAGACATTCCAAAATTATCCACTTTTGCCTCCTGAGCTGAGGCTATGATTAACCCTCAGTGGCTCGGACTACCCATGTCTTGAAAAATTTCCATGGTTTCAAAGATATTTGAAACATTGAAGCTTGACTAATTTAACCCTTGTCCTGCTGAACCCGGATATACCCTGCCTTTGCAAACAGTGTAGATATGGATCAGTTGGCTTCTGAAGAAGCCAACTGATCTGAATCTGCACTGTCTGACATTCAATATTCGAATTTGTATCAACAACCTGGATCAAGTAAACTGATTGGCTGAAAATTAGAAGTGGGTGTGGCATCTTAATTTATTCAGCAGGACAAGGGTTAATTAATTTTAGTGGTTCTAGTATTTATTCCATAGACAACAACAGTTACTGTCATCTCCTGACAGAATTTGCTTCAAAATGACATCAACAGGCTGACAGTTTCTTCTATAAATAGACCAATGAGAAAAACTCAACAAGTATAATTTATTGAAAAGACAACCAATTACATGTGCTCTTTGTCTGAATAGGAGAATCTCACAGTGAAAACTACATTCATGCTCCAACAACCAAAAAAGGTACCTTGTTGGATGGTTTGGAGTTTTACAGCCTAGTCAACACTATTAAGGTCAAGCCAAGCCAGTCAGTTTACCTCACCACACTTTATCCTAGTCAGATGTAGTTCTCTATTAAGCAGTTAACCAGTACTATGTGCCAGAAACTGACAAATGCCCTTCTTGAATCAGCAGAAGGGAGAGGTACCTTGTTGAATATGCAATTAGTACAAGCTAAGAGAACTGCAAAATCTATCTGACATCTTGCTTCCACCAAGTAGAGTCTACAAGTCCAAGTCAAACATATAGCTGGTGTTCAGATCAGGGAGAATGCAATGTAATCAGAGTCTGTAGAGTTTACAAACATGTCAAGGTACCTTTTTTGCTTGCACTGTATTGAATATATGCTGCTATTTTATTACTAGTTTTACACAAAGACAGAAGCTATTACTGTACATACCCTAAACACTGGGACACCTTAACTCCTTACCATACTTAGTCTAATTTAACAAGTCCATTTAACTATCTCTTGATGCATCATGAAAACATATCTATATAATTTTGATCCCCTTCAACCCCACTTTCATACAGTAAAACTGAAGTTAATTTTTCTTATTTCTGCTCAAAAACATAGATTGTGGGTACTCATTAGAACCACCTTGGTGAGGCAGTTCTAATGAGTACCCAAAATCTATGTTTAGAGGAGAAATATGAAAATAACAGAATGTTTATCTAAATACTTTCAGTTTTTTTGGTTGTGTAATTTTCAATATATTTGAATAGGCATGTTTTCGTAATGGTGTTTAAAATTGACAAATGCAAGGCTAAACTGCATTCTGCCATATTCGACCTGGGTCTACATTGCCTGCTATGGTCTGTTTGTCTTGACACTTAGGTAAAATATGGCAGCTATATAATGTGATGGATTTCTTGACACTGATATCACTTATTGTTTTTAATCCATGCCTAATGTGACAAAAAGAATCATTAAGGGGAAGTACACACTATCAGGGGAGGCAACTTTTGTCAAAATTATTTTGTCTCCCTCTTAAAAGAGGTCTACTCTAAAAGAAAAGACTTTACTCCCCTAGGAGCAAATTCTTTCCATTACGAGTAAACCTCTTTTATGAAGGGGTCTTAGTGTGCTGGAAGGCAAACAGGAAATCACAAGTTATCTCCCTTGTAAAAAGTGGCAGAACCCTACCAAGTGTATGAAGTCCCCTTAAACATAATAAAAACTGATCAGGGTCAGATCAGCCTGCACATACCTTAACTCCTTACTATAACTGTTTGAAATATCGAACAAGTCAATTATACTACCTGCTGACGAGTCTAAAAACTGCTGATTTGCGTCAAATAGTGCAGATCCTGACCCCTCCATATTTTGCATCGTCTAATCTTGGTCTACACTGATTGTTCAGAACTGTCTGTCCCAGTATTTAAGGTAAATATGAACCAAAACATGAGAAAACATGCTGTCTGACTTGTGCGCCCATGATGACACAAATCAGTCTGCATATCTGCACAGACTGATTCTGCTTATCTGCACAGGCTGATCAGTCTCATTTGTCCACTTAGCATCCTTGGATGTACCAAATGAAGAGTCTGATCAAACTGAACAGATGCAGAGGCTGATCTGAATCTTTGCTAGGCTCACATGTCTGAAGGTATATTTTCTGAGGTTGCAGCTCATATGATCCAATAAGAGTGATATGCCTCTATAAATCTTTCACTGACAGTATGGGTACAACAGTACAGTACTGAAGTATAAGTCAGAAGCAAGCAAAAACTTACCATATGGTACAGCTTCCAAAGCAACACCAATAGTTTCTCCTTCAAATGCACTATTCGAAAAGATCACACGAAGAAGTTGTGTCTCAAGAACGGATTTTGACTGATCACTATATGCTGTTACATCGAAAATTACACTCCCACAGCTGAAAATTTAGTTTTAAACTAAGTTATGACAAGGAATAAAAATTTCTTTCACATAGCTCCAGATAAGGTGTTGTTTTTTTTTGTTTTTATTTATTTTCACCAACAAGTATTGATATTTTGCTTATTTCTCCAATCATTTCTCTAATGTGTACCCATAGGTTTTCCTGGAGAAATCAGAAAAAAAATTACTTTGATACCACCCTCATCTGGAGGAGCCCTTGAACATGCTTGTGCATATACAAAATGAGCTGTATCATGCTTGCAGCATAAACAAAATTAGCCATCATGCTTGCTCACATATAAAATTAGCCAAATCATCCTTGCAGCTCCTAAAAAGAGCTGCATCATACCTACATTGTATATAAAATGACTGCATCATCTTTGCATCACATACAAAAATAGACACAACATGCTTGCAGCAATATAAAATGAGTTGCATCATCCTTGCATCACACACAAAATAATCACATCATGCTTGCAGCATATACAAAATGAGCCACATCATCCTTGCAGCATATTCAAAATTAGCTACATCATGCATGCACACATACCAAATTGAGCTGCATCATGCTTGCAGCATATACAAAATTAGCCACATCATCCTTGCAGCATATTCAAAATTAGCTACATCATGCATGCACACATACCAAAATGAGCTGCATCATGCTTGCAGCATATACAAAATTAGCCACATCATGCCTGCACCACATAAATTAGCAATATTGTGTTTTCAGCATATACAAAATTAGCCACATAATGTTTTCAGCATTTACAAAATTAGCTACATCATGCTTGCAGCATATAAAACATCAGCTACATCATTCTTGCAGTGTATACAAAACCCACATCATGTTTCAAACCACAAAAATAGCCACATCATGTTTGCAGCACAAATAAACTTTTGCCATATCTTCCTTGCAGCATATACAAAATTAGTCATTATGCCAGCATATACAGAATGAACCACATCATGCTTGCAGCATGCACAAGATGAGCTGCTTCAAACTTGAAGCATATCCAAAATTAGCCAGTATGCTTGCAGCATATACAGAATGAACATTATGCTTGCAGCATGCACAAAATGAGCTGCCTCAAACATGAAGCATAAACAAAAAATAGCCATTATACTTGCAGCATATACATCATGCTTGCAACATGCACAAAATGAGCTGCATCATGCCTGAAGCGTTACAAAAAATAACCATAAACACCTTTATGTAAATAAAGTCTGATCATGCCTGCAGATTTTCTGAAGGGGAATGGTTTTGTCGCCATTCTCAAAGGGAGACAATTATTGCAAACAGGAAGTCTCTTTGTATCTCTTGTATCTGAAACCTCTCACAGCATAATACTCTGCCAGTGGAAAGCTGTCGGAAACAGAAATAACTGTAGGCCAAAAAAGAAATAAAAAAAACAACAACAACAAGATATATATGTTACCTTGCTCCATTATATTTATACTCCAGACCGTCCATGAGAATTGGAAGCTGGAAATACAAAAATCAGTATTTAAATACAACAGTACCTGCACTAAAAGAAGTGGATATTTTTAACTGATTATTTAAGATATGAATTTTGAAATTATTATAATTCAAAATTAATATCCAAAATAAGTTAAGTATGAACATGAATCAACTATAAAAGTATAAATATGGTAGTCATTAGTGAGGATCATGCAGTTTAATTACAACTGTCACTTAGATGATATTCAGAAAAGTATCAAGAGATCGTCTAGTTAATCAGCCATTACTATTTTACAGCAAGAATCACAAACAGCATTTTGTGGCTTCTTATCAGGGTCTTCACTGTTTGCTCAGGCCTCTCTGTCCATAAACTTAGCTATATTTGGTATGGTATG
The DNA here is from genome assembly GCA_964016985.1 of Anodontia alba. Taxonomy (NCBI): domain Eukaryota; kingdom Metazoa; phylum Mollusca; class Bivalvia; order Lucinida; family Lucinidae; genus Anodontia; species Anodontia alba. Next base: position 86,297,290 of record OZ024821.1, read on the forward strand.
AAAATAATGGCAGTGATTTTTTTTTTTTTTTTTTTTTTTTTTTTTGTATTTTTTGCATTTCTTCAGCAAGTCACTTTCTGCATGGTGGGTAAAACTTTCAGCAGGCAACATTTTGAACCCAATATTTTTTTCTAATATCCGAGAAAACAGGCTTTGATATTTAAATATGCTTAGCTAGTATCACTCTCTGGGCTAATTCAGCATTCAGTTATTCAGCTAACGAAGTTATTTTTCTTATTTTTCCCAGGAAATACATTCATGCATATTGTCTCCTTACAGGCTTTGACATTTCATGCAAACTGTCTCCTACTTACAGGCTTTGACATTTCATGCAAACTGTCTCCTAAGGAGACAGTTTGCATGAAATGTCAAAGCCTGTAAGGAGACAATATGCATGAATGTATTTCCTGGGAAAAATAAGAAAAATAACTTCGTTATCTGAATAACTGAATGCTGAATTAGCCCAGAGAGTGATACTAGCTAAGCAGATATTCACAGATTATATAACTGACAAAAGTTGAGTAATGTACCTTATTATCTCTGAAGTCATCTTCAAAGCCATCAGGAATAACTCCATTATCACAGAACTGATTAAAGTATGTGACAGTTACGTTCCATTCTGAAAATAGACAAAAAAGATTCCAGATAAAACATAGCTCCAGATAAGGTGCTCTTTTCAACCAAAAAATTGTTGATATTTTTCTTATTTTTCAACTAAAACAGATGTTGTAGGTACTCATTAGAAGCTCCTCAGTGAGGTGCTTCTAACGAGTACCCACGTTTTTGTTGAGAAATAAGAAAAATATTTTCTTGATACCCCCTCTTATCTGATGCTGTGCCATTAAAATTTTGATTTGATTTAGTTTTATGGCCCAGTCAACACTGTTAATGTCATGTTGAGCTGGCCAGTCAACCTATCCACTTTTCCTGGGCAGGCTCAGTATGCTATACTGTTAACTGGTACTTTGTGTACATGCTTTTGCCAATAACTGGAAACTGCCCTTCTTAAATCAGTTGAAAGTGGAAAATGACTGTAGATATTATTCATTATCAGTCTCCATGAAAACTATGTGGCCGGGCTGGGAGTTGAACTTGTGAGTCCTGGATCTGCAGTTTAACCACATGCCAACTCCTATGGGTCATTTTGAGTTGTTATCAAGAGAAAAGGAGAAAATGGACAGAAGAGCTAGTAGATGAGAGAAAAGAGAAATAGAAGAGGATGAGGAAAACAGCAAATGGCAGAGCATAAACAGAAGAAATACTAACATGTCCCCTTCCCCCACCTTCTGCAACATGCCCTTACCTACACCCTACCACCCAGAAACAGACATGAATTTATTTTTTTGTCACTGTTTAGAAAGCAAGAATAAATATATGACTACCTATTATGCAAATTAATGATACGAAGGGTAATGCACCAAATTCCTTAACTCTTTCATCCCTGCAGATCAACACGGATACCTTTGCAAACAGTGCAGATCCAGATGAGATGGCTCGTTATGAGTCGTCTCATCAGGATCTACACTGTTTGCCATTCTGTTAATGATTTTTTACTGAAAACTCTATTCCCAACAATGAATGTGCCAAAATTCAGAGAGTCCATTTCTGAAACTCAGGGGTGAAAGAGAAACACATCTGGTAGCAAATACAGTATATAATTTGTCAGCAAAATTTTGCCCAGCAAGTAATAATTTTTTTTTTACCTGAGCAGGTCATGAGGTCAAACGATGTGTCAATAGTACCGGCATCACCACCAAACTGACTAATAATCATGTCTCTAATATCCGTCCCTTTACAAGCATACAACAGTGGTCTCCCTTCATTCAGTGACTCTGTGAAGCAGCTGAACTTTTCTATTGCCAACCTACAAGATATTTTAACGTAGCTCCAGATAAGGTGTTGTTGATTTTTTCAACCAAAAAGTACACTGGAACCTCTTTATAAGACAATGCATTATAATATAGGGATCAAACATGGTTTTTCATGCATTAACATTCCCAGGTCCCATGCGAGGTGTTGAAAACCAGGTCGGAGGCCACAGTTTTCAACACCTCCCAAGGGACCTGGCGAATGTTAATGCATTGAAAAACCATGTTCGATCGCTATTATTGCATAAAACGTGAAACATTTGCTATATGTCGCGTTATTTCTTGCACTATTTTGTTTCGCCTTTTCACTTATGTCTCACTAATGCAATTTCCACGGACTATGCTCGTTCTAGGGCTGGGCAGTACACATCTCGTAACGGCAGCAATTCTGTGGCCCCGGTATGAGCATATTGAAAGTTACGTAGCCGTGCATTAACAGCGCGTGAATTGCCTTGTTAATACATGGCTTTTTGCTGGTTAATGCACAGCTGTTAATAACGTGCGAAACTGCTTTTTATGCAATAATATTATATGCGTTTGGATACTAGACTATTTAAAGGTAAAGAAGGACCCTAAAAGTGTTGTATCCAAACAAAAATGTATATATTATATAGAAAAATGACCATTTATGGTCTTTTTTCAATATAATCTAGACATTTTTGTTAAAACAGTCATTTTTCTATATAATCCAGACATTTTTGTTTGGCTACAACACAGCAAAAATGTATAGATTATATAGAAAAATGACTATTTATGGCCATTTTTCTATATTCTATATATCTAGACATTTTTGTTTAGATACAACACGGTTGTTTAACCAACAGGGTTTTCCATTTAAATCTAAGCAACCATGTTATAAAAAGGTTGTGGTGTACTGATATTTTTCTTATTCTCCACATAGACATGTCATGGGTACTTATTAGAAGTGCCTTACTACGGCGCTTCTAATGAGTACCCGCAGTATGCTTTTGTGGAGAAATATGAAAAAGATATACCTGATAACCCCTCTTATCTAGAGCTAGGATTTTATAAATACAATGTGAGAAAAGGGCCATTATCATATATACAGTCGGCTCTCGTTATCTCGAATTCCAAGGGACTCCCTAAAATACTTCGATATATCCGTACCTCGACATATCAGATTTGCAGAATTGAGGAAAAAATAACTCGAACAACCACATTTAACACATTTATGTGTAACTGGACTCTTGAAGTTAGAAATATATTGAAAATATTGTGGAAAAGAGGAGAAATTGCTCCTAAGGAATAATTTCTCCTCTTTTCCACAATATTTTTTTACCTGTTGTTAGATTTTCATGTTTTGACAGGGACCAGATTTTCACTTCGAGATAAGCGAGGTCGAGATAAAGAGAGTCAACTGTACTTAAAACAAAGACCTGGATCAGTCAGTATGATCAGAGACTACATTACTAACTTACATTATCACCAGATACTACAGAATATGAGGTCATCCAAACAGAAAACAACCTTACAATATATACAACTAAAACAGACCAAGATCAGCCTACATTCTTGCAGTCTGATCAGGGTCCTTGCTGTTTGCTAATAGAATGTTCATGAAAACACGTTAGCAAAGGCTGATCTGAGTTTATACCTCCCTACATCCACCCGACCTCAGAACAGGTAAATGTTATGGTTTATGTGAAAATAATAACCAAGCTATCAGACCTTGAGATATAGGTCAAGGTCATAAATGATATAGTATTTAAGTCTCCTTGAAATATAGGTCAAGGTCATAAAGTGATACAGTTGTTAGTCTATGTTAAGCAGGACATACGAGGGATGTTCGAAATGAATTGCTTATTTCTATCTGGAGACTTCAAATTTCAAGTTAGCCCAAAAGTACTCATTTCATGCCCTCGAAGTACTCTCCATGGCTAGAAATGCAAAGTTTTAGCCGATGTATCCACTTCTTGAAGGCGTCACGGTACGCTGATTTGGGCACAGTAATAAGGTACTGATGAATGGCAGATCCAAGTGCCTGTCGGGACTGGTATTTCCGTCCAGCAAGGAATGCTTTCAATTTCGGAAACAAAAACAAATCACATGGGGCAAGGTCTGGGGAATACAGGGGGTAGAGGCAAAACAGTTAATTTTTTTCTTCAAAAACGCCGTAACTATTGCGGAGGTATGAGCTGGGGCATTATCATGTAGAAGACGGACATGTTTAAAACCAGTGGCAGGGCGTCGTTTCTGATAATACTTTTTCAGTTTCTTCAGTACTACGTCTTTGTAGTACTTTCCGGTGATGCTTTTGCCCTTTTTCACTGGCACTTTTATTGCGACTCCTTCACCAGAGAAGAAGATTGCATACAAAACCTTCTTTGTACTCAAAGAACGTTTGGCAATTATTGGGCGTTTGCTGTGTTTAGTGGCCCAGATCTTATTGCTAACCTTTCTGACGGGCTCAAAATAATGGACGCAGGTTTTATCACCTGTGACGACATTGGCAAACTGCTTTTTGTCATATTTTGGAAACATTTGAAGCAGCTTTTTGGCCACTTTAACCCGTTGCCTCTTTTGCTCGTCAGTCAACAGATGTGGCACCCATCTAGCAGAAATCTTTCTGACTTTCAAATGCTTCTTCAAAATAAGGTGAACCGTTGATAGTGATATGCCTACCTTTCGTGCAATATCACGAACTGTAAATCTGGCATCTCCTTCAATGATTTCCTTTATTTTGGAAACGATTTCTTTACGAGATGCAGATTTTGGCCTACCTGATTTCGGTGCATTTTTGATGGACTCTACACCAGACTCAAATTTCTTTTTCCACCGCCGAACTGTGTCATAAGACACACAAGAAGGTCCAAAAGCAGTAGAAATTTCAGTCATCAGCTTCTTCAAAGAACAACCAAGTTTTGAGCGAGCTTTGATGTAAGCCCGTATTTCATCTTTTTTGTCGACGCTTCTACCAACCATTTTTACTGCAGTGGTCAATGACTGTGTGTATTCAAATGGCAAATTTTATGTCTTACACTTAGTCTAACATGTACATTTATACAGCATTGTGTAGATATTGAATAGCCCTATACAGGTATGCATTGTTTTTTATCGTGCCCCACGTGGATTTCGAGCTAGAGGACAATAAGCAATTCATTTCGAACATCCCTCGTATGTGCCAGAATTGATGACTTAGTCATACAGTTAATCAGAAATGAAGCTAAACTCTTGTGTTGACATAAAATTGGCAAAGTCATTAATCTGTTAAATAAAAATCATGGTCATAAAATGACACCGCAATGTTGTAATGAATATTTGGAAGAAAGTGTATACCAGGTTAGATGGTTGTAGGTGTTAATCAGGAATGGACCCAAATGCTGGGTTAATGCAAACATTAACCCTTTATGCCCCAATCACATCTGTAGTAGATGGCATTTTGAAATATATATATATATATATATTTTTTTTTTTTTTTTTTTTTATTTTTCAAAGACAATAAAATAAGTAAATAAGTTTTGATTTTTCATGTGAATCACTTGCTAAGCCAATGTTTCACATGACATGTCAAGACTGATTTTCTCTGAAAAATAATAAAAAAAATGCTGTCTGCTACAAATTTTGCTTGGCACTTTAAGGATTAATGGACAAATAGATGGATGGATGAACAATCAGACAGATCAGTACACAATATACTGCTTAATTAAGCAGGCTCAACAGACATTCTGTACACATTATATTGAATGTTATTCTTACCTGCATGTGTAAGCTGACAGATCATCTCTAATGGTAAACAAATTCACATCACATGCTGAGGCAGCTCTCAAAAGTGATGGTATATCATTCATCACATCAGCGCATGTTTGAGCTATCAGAAAAAGAAACATTCCATGTTTACTCTAGTATTGTGGGACAAACAGGACTAAGCAAACAGACTTGGACATAGCTCCAGTTAAAGCACTTTTAAACAAAAAGTACGGTCAATGTCCTACAATTTCAAAACCAAAGTGTCTGACAAAATGACATATACAAACAGTGCAGACCCAGATGAAGGAGCAGTCTGATCAGGGTCTACACTGTTTGCCATTCCACTATGTATTTTAAGAAATAGCTGCATAAAAGCAAAATTTAGGCCAAAACAGTATGGAATAAAGTATTCGAAATTTTAGGATACTTACTGTAATGTCATTTTTTTTTATTTCTCCACAAAAACAAATGATGTGGTACTCATTAGAAGTGCCTCTGTGAGGCACTTCTAATGAATACCCATAACATATATTTTTATGTCAATATAACTCATAATCCACAATAACTCTCATAATCCATTGTTTTTCAAAAGACAATCAGGTAATCTACTCCGCTGCTCCAGTAAGTCTGCTAAATATCAAAGCCCTAGCGCAAATACTTTCTAAGTCATCTTGTAGACAAGGTAAAGGTAAAGTGTGACAAAAGGAATAACAAACGGACAAACAAAACTAAAGCAATATGTCCCTTTAACTATTTTTTAAAGTTGGGGGCATAATTGATAGATTAAACAAGACTTACATACTTAGGGTTCAATAAGAAAATATCACTAATTTTTCATTATCTGGTTTATGTTAAAATGCTAAAGTTCAAAATTTATCTATGGTAAATGTCCTAAAATTTTGAACACTTTATTCCATACTATTTTGGCCTGAATTTTGCTTTTTATGCACCTGTTGCTTAAAATATTTAATTGAATGGCAAACAGTGTAGACGCTGATCAGGCTGCTCTTCCAGGAGCAGTCTGATCTAGGTCTGCACTGTTTGCATAAGTCATTTTGTCAGACACTTTGGTGTTTGAAATTTTAGGACATTTATCACATAGGACAGATCACGTTTTGACAAGTGAAATATTGCACACTTTAAATGAGATGTATTCATGTTTGTTCTTTGAGATGGAGTTTAACAGCCCAGTCAAGCTGGTCAGTTCACCTACACACACTTTTTCCTGGGCAGGTTTAGTCCTCTAAGCGGTTAACCAGTACTTTGCACACATACTTTCACCAATTACTGACAACTGCCCATTTTGAATCAATGTAAGGGGGAGAATGACTGTAGATAATCGCCACAAAAGTTATGTGGCTGAGCTGGGATTCGAACTTGTGACCCCTGGATCTGCAGTCAGACATGCTACCGACTGTGCTATGGAGCCCAGCAGTGGTCTACTCTACTATTCTCAAAGGAACCCCTTGGAAGCACATTCTTTCCTTTTGGATTACACTTCTTTACAGAAGAGACGGCCATGCAGGAACATAAACAGAAGTTACAATAGTTGTCTCCCTTGTAAAAATGTCAGGAAGTCTACAGTGTATACAGTCCACTTAAGATAAGTTTGTTTGATTTGGGCTTAATGTCGCTTTCAACCTTTTTCAGTCATATCGCGACGGTGTCTGGATGTGGCAGGGAGCTCAATGCTCACTTTTAGAGTGCTGCCTCACTGAAATATCACGCCCCAGACACTTTGACATGATATTCCACCCAGTCACATTATACTGACACTGAGCTGACCAGTTCTAGCTCTACTTTCTTAATGCTGAGCGCCAAGCGAAAGAGCAGCTAGTACCATTTTTAAAGTCTTTGGTATGACCCGGCCGGGGATCGAACCCGCAACCTCCCGGTCACAAAGCGGACGCTCTACCACTGAGCCACCACTTAAGATAAGCTCCTGAGGGTATAGTATTCATAATTTATTCAAAACCACATCACTTACCGGTACATTCAAGAAACATATCTGGGTAAGACGTAGTAGGGGCAGCACCACAGGTCACCTGGGCATTAGCATGGTCTTCAAGCGCCAAGAAATTCAACATCATATCAGTCACTGTGTCATCTAGGAAAGTAGCATCACACTGAATATCTTCTATAGACAGTACTGTTTCCTTCATACAATATATGCTTGAGTAATATGAGCTGAAATAGAACATACAGCAACCTTTGACCTTCTGCATGCCTCACTTAACATTCTAGGTAAAAATTTCAGCAGATGACATATTGAAATATTTTTCTTATAAGAAAAATAATCGTCAATTTGTTGTCTGCTCAGTGTGCACAGCGAGTGGTAAAGGCTAACTATATCCAACATATGGGAGGGGCTTAATTGTATAAAATGACAAATAACATATTAAATTGATAGCATGTGTAGCTGAGCATGCAAAAAATTTGGAAGAAAAAATAGGAAACTACTTTATTTACAGTAAGAATTAGTTTTGTTTTTGTTTTTTTTTCAGAGAAAATAAGGTATGAAATTTCATGCAAATTCTCTCAATAGCTGACAATTCACATGAGAAACATTAAAAATAAAAAAAATAAATAAAATAAAAGGAACATCATCAGTTGTTATAGAGACTACTGTTTAAAAACAAATATGGTAACTGTCCTAAAATTTCTGACACTAAAGTTTCTGACAAAATGGCATATGCAAACTCTAGGAACAGTCTGATCAGGATCTATACAGTTTGTCATTCCACTAAGAATTTTAAGAAATAACTACACAAAAAGCAAACTTTAGGCCAAACTACAATTCCGAGAATTGGATTTTTCCAATGAAATCAACGCATCCCTGAGAAAACTAAAGTGGAAACTAATATCAACACAACAACAAAAGGGCCATGATGGTCCTGTATCGCTCACCTGAGTATCATAGCACTAACAGAACCTGACCTAGAAATGATCAAGGCAAACATTCTGACCAAGATTCAAGATGATTATATTAACAAGAAAGACAATGTAGAATGCCTGGATTTTTATCCCAAGTGACCCAGTTTGAACTTCAGTTAGAAATAATCAAGACATATTTTGAGCAAGAGTACTGATGATTGCTTCAAAAATGTTACCTCCAGAGTGTTAACAAGGTTTTCCTTTGACCTAGTGACCAGTGACCTAATTGTTTTACCCAAGTAACCCAGTTTCAAACTTGACCTAGAAATAATTAAGACAAACATTTTGAGTAACATTCATGACGATTACTTCAAAAATGTGACCTCTGGAGTGTCAACAAGGTTTTCCTTTGATCTGGCTTGGTGACCTGGTTTTTTACCCCATGTGACCCAGTTTCAAACCTGACCTAGAAATCACATGAAAAACATTTTGAGCAATATTCATGATGATTATTTAAACAAGACCTGTCGCCAGACAGGATAGCTCACCAGAACTTGAGCTTGTCAATCAAATAAAAAAATAATGAGGTCCTAAAAACTCTGACGTAAAATTTTAACAAGATAATTTTAAGTCTGTGACCTTGACCTTGACATGAACTAAGGTGGTGGGATGGTACTGCACAAAATTTTTTACCAATATGTATAATCATACCAAAGATGAATCAAATTGGTGATAAGACTAGGAAATAATGAGGTCTTAAAAAACATTTAACAAAAACTTTAACATTTGTGGACACCGACACCCACGCCACAATCAATGCTGGCACCAAGGGTAGTACAATAGCTCTCCGTGATTGTTATTCAGGTGAGCTAAAAATGTGATCTCTAGAGTGTTTATATGATTTTCCTTAAATCTAACCTGGTGACCTAGTTTTTTACCCTAAGTGCCCCAGTTTAAAACTTTACCTAGATTTCATAAGGGCAAACATTCTGAACAAGTTTTATTAAGAATGGCTCAAAACTGTGACCTCTAAAGTGTTAACAAAATAATTGTTGACAATATTTGCTCAGGTGAGTTAAAATCTGTCAAAAAAGGGCCATAACTTGGCCAAAAGTTTGCAGGTGATTACCAGTATCAATCTTGACCTGTATTTTACAATGATATACCCTTCTGCAAACTTCTGATGAAATCAATGCATTCCTTCAAAACTTGTTGAACAGAAACCAATATCTTAACCAAAAACAAATCTAAGTCAAAAAAGGACCATAACTCAGCCAAAATTTGGCTGATGATTACCAATTTCGATTTGATCTGTATTTTACAATGATATAACCTTCTGCGATCTTGGAATGAAATCAATGCAGCCCTTCAAAACAAAAAGCGTGATGAGGCAGATGCAGACGGGGATATAATCCCTTTGTGTCTGCTATGCTACGCAGGCGACATAAAAAAAAGTAATGAATAAAATATTCAAAATTTTAGGATATTTACCTTATCCATTTGAACTAGAAAAATTTACATACTTGCATGTATCTGCTGTACTAGCCATCAAATCATAGATTGGGGCATAACAGGACTGGAATTGTTTCATGTTCTTTATGGCAGGATACTGGCACTGGCTAAACTCTTCTGTGACTCTACCTTCAAAACAAAACAAATTATGGAAATATTAACCTTTACCACTGGGCTAATTCAGCAGACAATATATTGATATCATTTTTTCCTGATTTTTTTTTTTTTTTTTAGGAGCCTATTTTCTAGAAATTACAAGAAAAATATTTCAAAATGTCATCTGATGATATTTTTTTACCCAGCATGCTAAGTAGTAATAATGGATTCCAGGTCTGAAATCACCTGGAAATCTATCTAAATTGGAATGAAAACACCTTCAGCATAGCTCCAGAGAAGAAGGGTATCCACAAAATATTTTTCCTTATTTCTCCACAAAAACATATGTTGTGGGTACTCATTAGCAGCGCCTCAATGAGGCACTTCTAATGAAAGCCACAAAATATGTTTTCAGCGAGACATTAAAAAATATCAGTACTTTTTGATTGAAAAAGCATCTTATCTGGAGATATGCTTCACAGGAGGCAACTCTGTAAAAGTTACTTTGTCTCCTTTTCAAAAGGAGGTTGGTGTGCAGGTAAGATTTCAGAAGTCAAAAAACAATCTCCTTGTACAAAGTAGCAGAAAACCTACCAACTGTATCCAGTCTCTAAAATGCAAATGAGATGCAAGAAGCCAAAAAGGGACTTTATACCTTATGATGAATAGTCTAAATACAAGTAGACATCTTAAGAGGACTGGGTATATTTATGGTGTATAAGATACAGACAGATCAGCCTGAGCAGCCCTGATGTATTTCACCTTGCAAAATCTATTATATTTACCCTTAATTTTGGGATATCTTAACTCCTTACTTATCCAAAACTACTAAAAAAGTCTTACTGCTTGTTGTTGCTACAGTGTAGGCCCTGATCAGTTCTGTGGCATCTGGGCCTACACTTTTTGCTCAGGCCTATCTGTCCAAATATTTATGGTAAATATGCTACATCTCGTTGCAAGGGTTATACCAACTACATTAGCGACTGAGTTAAAAAGTATCCAAAAACTTGGGGTAAAGATATCATTACAAACAGACTTACTTTTACACTGTTCCAAATTGCTTGTCTCCATCTCCAGGCTTGTTCCAGTCATGTCAGCAGCCATTACATCTTGTAAAGTACAGTTAAATGTCATGTATTGGGAATACTCTTCCACACAGCTTGAAAGCCAGAAATACATACTGAAAAAAAAAGTCCAATTAATATCAGCTGCAGAGTAACAAACCTGTTTTTAGACAACAAAGGAAGTAAAGAAGTACATGTACACCACAACTTTTGTATCTAAATTTTAATTGTAAGTGAAAGCAGAAGACATAAAAATCAGCTTTGCTTTAAAATAAAAACAAGATTATACTTTTTTTACAAGAAAAAAGGTAAGTGTTAGATCTTGTGCAGTTAAACAGATTACAGATATTTCAGGATTCCATCACCTAATAGCCATCTATTCAGGACTTATACGAACTGGATAATCTGATGGTCAATGTCAGGCATAACAGACAAACAGACACTCCCATTATCTCATGACTTTTGAGATGTTACAGAAAAAACAGCGCGAGTGGAAGACCTTCGATTTTCAAAATTGTGGCCCAAGAATAAGAATGGGCCAGCCTTTGCATTTGTTAGTTGTTAGGGTGAACTTGATCAGTGCAGGGAATACACATGACCAAATGACTAAGTACAAAGAGTGCAAAGTATGCGGAAGACCAAGGTCTTTCTGGTGGTGTCAGTGCTAGTCTGAGATCTGGTCTGATTCTCAAGAACACTCTAAGAATGTTTTTGCTCTCAATCAGGGCTACTGGGACAATGTCCACGAATTTTGACAAAAAACATCCTTGGAATGTTCTAGAGAATAAGACTAGTGCTTACACCACCAGAAAGAGCTTGATTTTCTGCGTACTTCATACTTTATATGAGAAAATTTCATTAAGTACAAGCAGAGATATTCTAAAAAGTCCTAACTTATGCGGAGCTAAAAGTAGAAACAAACTCCATGTACCTAGTCATTTTGGTCATGTGGATTCCCCACAATGTGGATATAGGTTTTGAAAAAGAACTACTTGCATACTTAAACAGAGTCCCCTGTACAACATCTTTCTTACATATAACTTACAAAACAACCGTTGAAAAAAATCTCGATTTGTAGCTTTTATAAACAGCTATAAAGTCACTGATCATGTAATTATACCATATTCATAGCTGCAGATAATGCACTGTTTTTCATCAGAAGGTACTGACATTTTCTTATTTCTCCTCTAAAATATATGTTGAGGGTAGTCATTAGAAGTGTCCCACTGGAGTGACCGACAATATATGTTTCATGGAGAAACAAGGAAAATATTACATGTATATGGATACCCCTCTTATTGGGATGTATGCCATATTAGCCCTAAATTTTCAGACAGACAGGCCATTTAATTTATCTGGTGATGTGTCTAAAACATTCAGATCATTTTACTGTTTACCATACTTATCCTAAAATCTGAGCACATCCATTTTACTACCTGTATACAGTCGAACCTCGTTATCTCGAACTCACTTTTTTCGAATTACCGCTTATCTCAAAGTGAAAATCTGGTCCCTGTTTGAACATGAAACTATGACAACAGGTAATAAAATAATGTGGAAAAGAGAAGAAATTGCTTCTAAGGAGCAATTTCTCCCCTTTTCCACAATATTTTCAGTATATCTCTATTTTCAGGAGTCAAATTACATATTCATTTGTGAAATGTGGTTGTTTATCTTTTTTCCTCAATTCTGCAAATCTGATATGTCAAGATACGGATATCTCAAAGTATTTCAGAGAGTCCCTTGGACTTCAAGATAATGAGAGTCGACTGTATGTCTAAAAACTGCATGATTAGTGGCAAATAGTGAAGACTATGATCAAACCCTGCATTCTGTGGCATCTGATCAAGGTCTGCCCTGTTTGCTCAGGACTGTATGTATGACTTAGGGTATACTTAGGGTAAACACATCCATCATCATGTAATTAAGATAATACTTACCCACATTTCAAGTCAATATCATCAGGTAAAGAACTAATATTTAGAGGGCAGTCTCCAGGATAACTGCATTTACCCACAATGTATCTGAGAGCTGTATCACTCTGACACACCATATCTTTACTCATAATTTCAGCATCTAGCTCGCTCGCAGTAGCTGAAATAGACAAAATAAAACAGCATATACACCACTGCCTCTTTATAACACTATTGTTGGGATCCAAAGCAAAAACTGTGTTGGCAAAACAACCATTTTGTATCCAGACAAAAATGTATAGATTATATAGAAAATGACCACATGTTTTATCCAAACAAAAATGTAAAAATTATATAGAAAAATGACCATAAATGGTCATTTTTCTATATTATCTGTACACTTTTGTTTTGATAAAACACTTTTCAGAGCCTTAGATAAGGTTTTAAGCAATTTGGGCATTTTGATCTGTTTTTACCCACCCATTTCTTTTTGAATTGGGTATCAGGATTTTTCTTTTGGATACTCTGTTATATTAATGGGAGCAAAATTACTGATAATTTGGTATTTACCCCATATATTTGATTTGAATTGCTTTTTTTCGAAATTTTAATTGGGTAAATACCACAAAAAGCAGCTTATCTAAGGTGCTGACTTTTGGGGTCAACCTTTAAACCACCTTTTAACCGAAACCATCTTGTAAAGAAATTTGAGTGTACATGACAATAAGTGTTTACCATATTTACTCTGAATATTTAGACAGACCGAGCAAATGGAGTAGATCCAGGTCAGACACCACAAACATTCTGCAACATCTATTTACAACTCTGTCAACACCTTTAACACATTGAATGCTGGGTAAAAATTTCAGCAGACAACATTTTGAATTTTTTTCCTTATTTTTCCTAGAAAATAGGATTTGACACTTCAAGCAAATTGTCTCCCTAGGAGACTATTTGCATGAAGTGTCAGATCCTATTTTCTAGGAAAAATAGAAAATAGGATTTGACACTTCAAGCAAATTGTCCTCCTAGGAGACAATTTGCATGAAGTGTCAGATCCTATTTTCTAGGAAAAATAAGAAAAATATCTTCAGTTTGTCATCTGCTTAAATCTGCCCATAGCGTGGTAAGTATTAAGACACATAATCAGATAGTCAAACCGAGTTGTTGAAATTTAGGACAAGTATGGTAATGAGATACGGGAGGGTAATATAATGAAAGACAATGAAGCGCTGTACAATCACGAGCTGAATTCCATGTGCATCAGAATTCAAACCTGGAACTTCATGATCCGAAGTTGGGAGCGCTAACCACTCGGTCACCCATACGATTCATCATCTTAAAGGATTCCAAGGTATGTTTGTATCCCCTCAGTTATTCCTTATCTGGAACATTATACCATATTACCGCTCTAAAACAGCCACACTTTGCTATTGTACAGAGATGTTTCTTGTTCAGAGGTTAATGTTTAGCATGCTGAGTAAAAATATCAGCAGATAACATTCTGAAATATTATTTTTATCAGAAAATAGGGTTTGGCATTTCATAATGTCATTTGCTGATAATTTTACCCAGCATACCAGGCACGAAACTCCCATTTTGTTTAACACAGCTTAGGATAACCAGGGTCCTGCTGAACCCAGATATGCACTGCCCTTGCAAACAGTATAGTTCCAGATCAGATAGCTTCTTTGGAAGCCAACTGATCTGGATCCACACTGTTTGTTATTAAGTATGTGAATTTGTATCAACAACCTGGATCAAGTAATCTGATTGGCTGAAAATTAGAAGAGGCATCTTAAATTTATTCAGCATGGTAAGGGTTAAGTCCTACCTCCTATACAGCTTTGTACATCTGTGTCCTTCTGGAACAATCTCAGTTTAAATGGGTCGCCATTAATGACGTCAACTATTCCAGATGCTGTACATTCATCTGCTCCAAGAGTAAGTGCATTGAAGCGTAAACATGTTACTAGATCTTTTAAGGCATTCTTTGCTTCAATAGAGCTAGAATGAAAAAGAAACAAAAACAAACAAATTAGTCATAACCCTTCATTTGTTTTAGCCGGAGTTTTACATCCAGTCAGTTAACCTTGGCATTAGTCTTCTAAGTGGTTAACTAGTACTTTTGCACATAATTTTGCCGGTAACTGACAACTGCCCTTCTTAAATCAACAGAAGGAGGAGAATTACCTTAGAAATGATTTCATGATCAATCTCCATGGAAGTTATGTGGCTGAGCTGGGATTTGAACTTGCGACCCCTGCATCTGACTGCACTATGGAGCCCAATTATCATAACCCTTTCAAACCATGTATTCCTTAAGTGTTCAAAAAGACAAGCCCGAGCTAAAAGTGTAGACCCAGATAAGACACCAATGAAGTGGTATACTTTTCACCACTCATCCAATAATTTTTAGATACATCAACTGATAGCCAAATGTCAATATTCTTGGCTAACAGCAACACCTTATCAATGTCAACGTTTATGCAAAATCTGAAAAGATACTTGAAGTTTTTAAGCAAGGTAGGAGAAACCAAAACACCTTTTCAGAAGTACAAAGGGAAATAACTCTAAAGGAATTAATCCATATGCCCTTCTTTTTGTCTAACAGCAACATCTCATCAGTATCAACATTTATGCAAAATATGAAAAGAATCCTCAAATTATTTAGCAAGATATGAAGCAGAATCCAAAAGGCAACAGAAAGATGGATAACATGAAAACAGTCATCCTCGGTAACCCAGGTGTGACCCATTACGTTACACTTCATTTATCACCCCTGGGACAACTCGCTTACATTTCTTCGTCCTCATGAATTATTAATGAGGGCATCTGATTGGTGATCTCAGTATTTCCATGAGAAATTTTAATCTATTTTTATCTGGCGTACTCCGCAAATAACGTCATCGTTCTGTGTTTGTTTTGCGAATATCCAATCATATCGTTCGTTGCAATCCAGGCATGGTATTAATTGCTGACGAAAACGTTTATCGGGTTTTCCTGCGTTATTTTTAGTAACGGAAGAAGAACAAATGAATCTTCCGCCAAAGAGAGTAGCGCTATGTTAGCGACATTTTGATTAGCTATTGAGGTATTCCCCGGTGTTATGAATATTCATAGAAAACGAAGTTTCGTCAGTCAGTTGTCCCAGGGGTGATGAATGAAGTGTAACTTAATGGATCACACCTGGGTTACCGAGGATGGAAAACAGTATACCCTTCCCACACAAACATATAAATTTTAACCTTTAATACGCTGCACTTTTTTTTTTCTTCAGAAAATAAGGATTGACATTCCATATAAACTGTCTCATTACAGAAACTATGGCTTGCGACTTTATATGAACAGTCTCCTTATAGAAAAAATGACCTGGCATTTCTTGTTATCTCTTAGAGCATAACAGTTCATAAAAAACAAGCAAATTCCATGGCGGAATTTATGTCCCCCGCCTTATTTTTATTTGAGGTGT
Source organism: Anodontia alba (assembly GCA_964016985.1). Lineage (NCBI taxonomy): Eukaryota > Metazoa > Mollusca > Bivalvia > Lucinida > Lucinidae > Anodontia > Anodontia alba. The sequence continues at coordinate 86,313,797 of OZ024821.1, forward strand.
TAAAAATGGTAAAGTTAACCAGAGGACCATTGGTCCTATATCAATTACCTAAGTATTGAAGCAGGAAACCAGTGATAAAAAATTACTTCAAGATTCTGAAAAAAACACATGCATATCTTCAGACCATCCTTAAAGCACTTGTAAAGTTTCAAAGGATCGGCTTAAAACTGTGGTAGGAGTTACGGGGTCAAGGTACCTACTCCCTATACGCTTCTGTAGTATTAGAACTCAAAAAATGTCTAAGTTAAAAATGCAGAAACAGTGGTAAAAAATTATTTCAGGATTCTGAAAAAAACCACATGCATATCTTCAGGCCATCCTAAAAGCCCTTGTAAAGTTTCAAAAGGATCGGACAAAAACTGTGGGAGGAGTTAAGGGGACAAGGTACCTGCACCCTTTACACTTCTGTAATATTAGAACTCAAAAAATGTCTAAGTTAAAAATGCGGAAAAAGTAATAAAAAAATAATTCAGGATTCTGAAAAATCCACATGCATATCTTCAGGCCATCCTAAAAGCCCATGTAAAGTTTCAAAAGGATTGGCCAAAAACTGTGGGAGGAGTTAAGGGGACAAGGTACCTACTCCCTATAGACTTCTGTAATATTAGAACTCAAAAAATGTCTGTTAAAAATGCGGAAAAAGTAATAAAAAATTATTTCAGGATTCTGAAAAAACCACATGCACATCTTCAGACCATCCTTAAAACACCTGTAAAGTTTCAAAAGGATCGGACAAAAACTGTGGGAGGAGTTAAGGGGACAAAGTACCTACTAAAAATTCGGAACCACGCACCACGCGCCACGCACCACGCATCACGCAACATGCACCACGCCCCACGGAAAACCAAAAACAGTGTCCCTCCACTTTTCTTCGAAAAGGCGGGGGACAATAAGGAGACAACTTGTAAGAAATATGAAGTGCACTTTTATGTAAAATTTAAGAAAATATCATCAAATTTGCCCATTGATTCTTTGACATTGTTCAGAGAGTACTAAAATTAAAGTCCAAAGCAAACAGTATAGCCCAAATTTCATCCTTGGGTTTTTGATATGGACTCTTCCAGCTTTGAATTTAAACAGGTCCATTCTTTGTAAATAGAAACAAGATGGCAAGCTGTGTGGATCCTGTTATGAGCCATCTCATCTGGATCTAAACAGTTTGCACAGGTATCTGTACCAGTCTACAGGGTTGAAATGGTTACAATACCTGCAATCTTCTGTGACCACATCACCAGTTTCAATACCATCATGGAAATATGGAACATAGCAGTTGTGTTCATATGCTTTAGATATGTAAGCAGCATTGCAAACAGGAACCTCATCTGAAAAAAGGAAACCTAAAATTTTGAACATCTTGATTCTTTACCTTCCTAATCCTAATATTTAATACTCAGCACCCTGGGAAAAAATCCTGCAAAAAGAATATTGAAATATTTTTTCTTATTTTTCCCAGAAAACAGGATTTGACATTTTATGCAAACTCTCCAATGGAGACAGTTTGCAAGAAATGTCAAATCCTGTTTTCTAGGAAAAATAAGAAAAAATATAAATGTCAAATCCTGTTTTCTACGAAAAATATGAAAAATATAATCAATTTGTCGCCTGCAGAATTAGCCCAGAGAGTGGTAAAGGTTAAAAAAGTCCAACACAGTACCTGATAATGTGTCCAAAAGTTGTTAGGTGAGTGCCATCCAAAGCAAACAAGGATAGACCCGGATCAGGTGCCACATTCTGGGGCATCTGATCTGGGTCTTCACTGTTTGCCCAGGCCTGTCTGTCTACATAGGTTAAATATGGTACACAGATGATCTTTGTAGAACAACTAATTACTTATTTTGTGGAACAACTAATTACTTATTTTCTGAACAACTAATTATTTATTTTGTCAGAAAATTAATTACTTGAGGATTCACAACATGAGAAAACTTATCTTCTGATGTGTGCACAGCAAAGACTCAAATCACCCTGTGCATTAGTGCTGTCTGATCTGTGTTTTTATTTTCCACATGAAGAAACTTTACATCCTTGGCTATCCAAAATGCTCCCAGTGAAGATTCTGGTAAGACTTCATGAATGCACAGGCTGATCTGAATCTTCACTGGGTGCACATCTTAAGGAACATTTCCTGACATTGCAGCAGGAACAACTGTAAACCTAACACATAGCCCCTTACAAATTCTATCTTGGCACAACACTGCATTAAAAATGCCAAACTGAGATGCTTTGAATGTGTACCCACGTTTTTTGGTGTAGGAAAAAGGAGACTATTTATCTAAATATTAAGTGCATCCAACCGGAACTGTGAAGCAGTTCCCCTAACTGCGGAGCGGTTCAGCGTGCAGATGCACTACTATAGACTACCGAAGTGACCAGTGATGTGCGTGACCAAAAGTGTGATGGTCCAACAAATGCTTGGGTGGTTCCGTGCTTATCCTGAAAAACAATAAGCGTTCCGTGATTTGGCAGAGACTATTGACATGGCAGCCGTGCCAATAATAGCAACAGAACAGTCAATAATGCCAAGTATTCCAATTGCAAGGGGATGAATCACGAGACTTATGACATCAGCCTATAAAATTTGAGATCGTGGCCATTTTGAGTTTTGTCTCCATTTCGAATTTTATTTCTATCTGTTCTCCGTCTATTTACAAGCTAAGCATGATTCATTTTGTGCATAAGGTACACTTTGATGTAGGTTTTTTGATAACACATAGATTTTACGCTCTTTTCACATGATAATCTTAAAAAACTTCGACACAGTTAAGCAAACGATAGTATATTGTCGTTGTACCTGACATCGGCATACACTAGTTTTCGGTATTCGGAAAGCATGGCCCCCGCCCATCAAGGCCCGCGAAATAGATGGGCTGCCAAAAGCCTCCATGGCAGAGCTGCTAGTAACTAAGCAGGACCCAAATTCATGTGATCGGGTCGGGTAAAAGTCCCACTAATTTGGAGGCAATGTCTCTGAACTACTGAAATATTACTGACTTTGACGTTATATCGCAATTCATGCACTGGATTAGAAGTCAAGCGTGGTCTGAAATCAAATTCAGTTAGATCCTGGCCAACCCACCTATGAAGCAAGTGATGATAATTTGGACACACGGATATAGGTAGCACCTATTAAATTCATACTACTATATCTAGTGCTATGCCTGTATTCTTAGTTAACCTTAGCAGTCTCTGGGCAAATTCAGCAGATGACAAACTGATATTTTTCTTATTTTTGTGTGAAAAATAGGCTTTGCCTTTTCATGCAAATTGTCTCCTATTTTCTGACAAGAAAATAAGAAAAATATTTCAAAGTCTATTTTCTGACAAATGTTTCAAAATGTCATCTGATAAAATTATTACCCAGCTTCTAAGCGCTAATTCATGTACCTAAGTATTGAGACATATAGGTCTTTGCAAACAGTGAAGACCCAGATCAGACACCACAGAACATGGCCTCTGTTCAGGGTCTACACTGTTTGCCATACATGCAGCAATATTTTGGACACATCAAAAGGTAGTAGAATGGATTATTTCAATTTATGGACAACTATGGTAAGCAGATAAGGTGTCCCAATACTTAGGATAAATACGATATTATCCAAAACCTACTGAAAATGAATGAGAAAGTTCTAATGGCCAACATGTATGAACAGACTGATCTAGCTTTTGGTAATAATGATTTGGGGTTTTACATCCCATTCAGCATTACTGTATTTACCCCAAGTACTGGGACACCTCCTTGCCATACTTAATTGTCTTAAAATTTGAAAAAAGTCTATTTTACTACCGGTTGATTTGTCTAAAATAGTGCTGGATGAGTGGCAAACAGTGTGGACCCTGATCAGATGCCACATTTTGTGGCATCTGATCTGGGTCTGCAATGTTTGCTAAGGCCTGTCTGTCCCAATACTAAGGTATTTGACATGCTGAGATGAGGGAAGGGTGATAATGAAAGGCTCTGTGCAATGAAGTGCCGTACAGTCTTGAGCTGAATTCTGCCTCCTGTGGGATTTGATCCCGGGACCTCTTGATCTGAAGTCAGGAGCCTTTACCACTCAGCCACTCAAACTCTTCTCTAGCACTTGGATATGTTATCATATCTCTATTTTTCAGGGCCCAGTTGTTCAAAACTAATGCTGTTGTTAGTTAATATGTCGTTAAAATTTTGATCATTAAATATGGCATATACGCTAATATTTTTGCTGAAAAAAGTGAGTAGCTTTGCAAAAGCTACTCACATTTTTTCAGCAAAAATACCTGTGAATTAGATATTGTACTTACTAGAACAGTTAACATTTGACCACTAACGAGCTTGTTAAGCTAACAATGCTTTGAACAATTGGGCCCAGATTAATTACACTGTTTCTTACCATTGCAAACCGATTCTAAATCTGTTGAATTAGATGGAAGCTGGTCACCATTTGGAATGTTGTCTCTTAGGTACTCATAGACCAAACTTCCAATGTAAGAGATGTCTGACTCACAGTCAACTCCCAAACTCTGAACCTCCACTGTCACACATGATATAAGGCTAGAAATCTGCCTGTAATACAAATGCAGAAAATAACATTCTTAAGTGAATCATTAGATTTATACGTTTTAATGTGATTGATATATAACTTCCTATATTCATATTTTTTTAAAAGATTTGTTCCCTCATTATATTTGGTAATAAACCTATAGGAAATTAAAGGTTGTCACATAAAACCCAATATACATCTGACACAGATAGGTCCTGGTGCTCAAATTCAAGTGAGCATCTCCAATTAGAGAAAACGCTTTAGACAGATGTGACCAGCACAGACCTAGATCAGCACAGTCTGATCAGGTGTATGGTTTTCAAAAACAAGAGGCCCATGGGCCACAACCCTCACCTGAGTCAACTGCTGCAAGTTAATCAGGTCATTTACTCATCATTCCCTATCAGCCTGTCAAGTTTCAAGACAATTGCTTAAACAGCTTTTGAGATATCTTGCTGACGAGGTTAAAATGCTGAACTTTTCAAAGGGCCATACTTAGTCAAAACAAGAATATATATGGTTTATGGGTGGGTATCTGAACGGTTTACAAGATATTATGCATTTTATGAAAAGAGCGAGTGGGGCATGCCCCCGGCGGACCCAGGGATCCATGTCACTAAATGCAGCTTGTCATAAGGAACAGCAATATATATGATTTATGGGTGGGGATCTGAAAAGTTTCCGAGATATAACACATTTTATGAAATGAAGGGGGTGGGGCATGCCCCCGGGCACTTAATGCAGCTCATCATAAGGAACAAGAATATATATGGTTTATAGGTGGGGATCTGAACGGTTTCCAAGATATTAAGCATTTTGTGAAATGATGGGAGTGGGGCATGCACCCGGGGGACACCCAGGGGTCCCAAGATCCATATCACTAAATGCGCCTTATCTTAAGGAACAAGAATATATATGGTTTATGGGTGGGGATCTGAACATTTCAGAGATATAACACATTTTATGAAATGAAGGGGGTAGGGCCTGCCCCCGGGACACCCCCTTGGGATCCATGGTCCATGTCACTAAATGCGCCTCATCATAAGGAACAAGAATATATATGGTTTATGGGTGGGGATCTGAATGGTTTCCAAGATATTATGCATTTTATGAAAAGTTTGGGTGGGGTATGTCCCCGTGGGACCCAGGGATCCATGTCACTAAATGTGGCTTATCATAAGGAACAACAATATATATGGTTTATGGGTGGGGATATGAACGGTTTCCGAGATACAACACATTTTATAAAATGAAGGGGGTGGGGCATGCCCCCGGGGGACCCCCTTGGGATCCATGGTCCATGTCACTTAATGCGCTTCATCATAAGGAACAAGAATATATGATTTATGGGTGGGGATTTGAAAGGTTTCCGAGATATTAAGCATTTTGTGAAAAGGGGGTGGGGCATGCCCCCGATCCCAAGATCCATTCACTAAATGCGCCTTATCTTAAGGAACAAAAATATATGGTTTATGGGTGTGGATCTGAATGGTTTCCGAGATATAACACATTTTATGAAATGAAGCTGGTAGGGCATGGCCCCCCGGGGACCCCCTTTGGATCCATGGACCATGTCAATAAATGTGCCTTGTCATAAGGAACAAGAATATATATGGTTTATGGGTGGGGATCTGAACGGTTTCTAAGATATTAAGCATTCTGTGAAATGAAGAGGGTGGGGCATGCTCCCAGGGGACACCCAGGGGTCCCAAGATCCAAGTCACTAAATGCGTCTTATCTTAAGGAACAAGAATATATATGGTTTATGGGTGGGGATCTGAATGGTTTCCAAGATATTATGCATTTTATGAAATGAAGGGGGTGGGGCATGCCCCCGGGGGACCCCCTGGGGTCCCAAGATCCATGTCACTTAATGTGCCTTATCATAAGGAACAAGAATATATATGGTTTAGGGAGGGTATTCTGAACCCTAAGTAAGTTATTATGCATTTTCACTTTTTCGCATACAAATGCCTATGCGACCAAATTTGACCTTGGCCTAAAATAGGTCAAGGTCATCCAAGGGTCACCATTTATGCAATTTATGATGGGCCCACGTCCCAGATGCTACATACCAAATTTCATGCAAATCGGCCCAGTGATTCCAGAATAGAAGATTTTTGAAGGATTTTTACCATATATGGGCATGGTGGCCATCTTGGTCGTGACCTGGATCCCATATGCAAACTTTCATTCCCCATCCCATGGAGGCTCCACATGAAATTTAACTTCAATCGGCCCAGTGGTTCCAGAGGAGAAGAAGTTTGAAAATGTGAACACACGACACACAGACAGACAGATAGACAACAGCCTTGCCATATGATAAGCTCACCAATGAGCCTTCGGCTCAGGTGAGCTAAAAAACCATTAAAATCCATAGAATTATACTGAAAGGAAAAAGAAATGCAGGGTAGAGTTTTTCCTTCTTATTTTAACCATTTTTTACAGTGTTTACTATAGCCATACACTTTTACAGATTGTCCTGTGAATGTGAACCGCGGGTATACGAGTCTTTGGTCGATGTGCTATCTACCCAGTGTGTGAAATCATTCAACCGTGCATTACACAGTGCATTGCACGGACAATATGGAAAGCCAAAATTTCACGCAAAACAAGCATGTTTAAACCTTCAGCACAAGATTTCCTCACACCATTTGGTACACTTCAATGATACACAACGCTCTTCGATTCTTTTACCGATTTTCTTTTCATTTTTACACTACTTTGAACTTTTTTCAATCATGCTACGATTGACTGATGTTCAGAGGGGTAGGGCAATTGCGTTGCTGATGCAGGGTCAGAGGCAACAGCAAGTTGCCAATCATTTTGGGGTTAACGTCTCAACAATTGAACATCTTGTTAGACGTTTAAGGGAGACAGGGCTTTTAGCAGACCGACCGCGGTCTGGGCGTCCACGCGTGATGTCGCGAAGTCAAAACAGGACAATCCATCTGGCACATTTGCGGAATCGTCATCTCACTGCTACCGAAACTGCCCTTAATACAGTAGGTACACATAATTGACAAATTTCTCCGAAGACTGTTGGAAGTGGATTGCGTGAGATTGGTCTTCGAGCTCGTCGTCCATACGTTGGTCTGCCTCTGACCCAGGCATGTAGGTTGTGTCGTATGGCGTGGCTGACGGCGCATGCGCCCAGGCTATTTCCGATGAGGCAGTGGAGACGAGTTCTTTTTACGGACGAGTCTAGGTTCACTCTCTATCGCGCAGATGGTCGACGTCGTGTGTACCGACGTCGCGGAGAACACTTTGCCGACGCCTGTGTTGTCGAACGGGATCGGTTTGGGGGTGGCTCCGTTATGGTCTGGGGAGGCATTGCTCACGGGATAAAATCACAGTTGATTATTGTTGCGGGCAATCTGACCGCAGTAAGGTATAGGGATGAGATCTTGCGTCCTGTTGCAGTCCCGCTTGTGCAACAACGTAATCTGATTCTGCAGCAGGACAATGCCCGACCACATGTTGTCTGAGTTTGTCAGGATTTCCTGGCAAACAATAACATCGCACCACTAGCATGGCCACCGTACAGTCCAGATTTGACCCCAATAGAGCACATGTGGGATGAGCTGGACAGAAGGGTTAGGAAGCGCCGAAATCCCCCCGCAACTCGCGCACAAATAAGGAATGCGTTGATAGATGAATGGAATAACATCCCGATGCGAACTGTCAATGCTTTGGTTAACTCTTATCCAAAGGAGAATTAGGGCAGCAACGGCAGCAAGTGGGGGGCACACCCGATATTGATTTTCAGTTTGATTTTGATTTCAAGATTTGGGGGTAGCTACCAATGAACTTCAATAACTCGAGACTTGTTGATCACAAACCAATGAAATTTGGAACTTTTGTTCCATACATGTACCGTTTTGTAATCATAGTAAAATATTTAACAAACTTTTTCAAACTTGAATGAAATTTAGGAATAAAATTTACCCTGCGTTTCTTTTTCCTTTCAGTATATGTTAGTGACCAGAACAGACCCTAGGTCTACACTGATCACATATCATAAAGGTTGTTTTTCATAAAGAGTGGCACAAGTTTAAGTTCCCAAACATTAAGGGCCAGGTTGCCTCTTCAGTCTCCCCATAGCACAAGTTTACTTTGTGTGTCTGGTTACCTTTAGAAAACTTCTATGGGGAAAAAAATACACTGGAGCCTCTTTTTATGACATTTCATTAAGTCAGTTATGGATATAAGACAGTTTAAAGATGGGGCCCAAAACATATTGCATCCTAACTAAAATGTATAGATTATATATAGAAAAATGACCACTTGTGTTTTGATACAACAGGGAACAAAAATGTATAGATTATACAGAAGAAATACCATTTATGGTCATTTTTCTATATAATCTATACATTTTTGTTTGGATATAACAGGGAACAAAATGTACAGACTATATAGAAAAATTACGATTTATAGTCACGTTTCTTTATAATCTATACATTTTTGTTTGGATACAACAGGGAACAAAATGTATAGACTACATGTATATAGAAAAAATATTATTTATGGCCCTTTTTCTGTATAATCTATACATTTATGAATGGAGACAATGAGGTTGTTAAGCTAACACATTTTTGTTTCTTGTTCTGGATCCCATCTATAGTGTTATAAAGAGGTTGTGGTGTATGAAATTCAATACTTACCCACAATTCTGTTGAGTGAGACCAAAGCTATTATTACTGTCTCCATTAACATTGAAACCAGACAGATCAACAGCTGAAGCACAGCTGGTAGTTGTAGAGAGTATAGTCTCCTCATCTGAGCAAGGATTTTTGTCCCCTTTATCTGTAAAAATGAAAAACAAAAATAAATAAATAAATTCTACAGCTACGTAAGACGAGTCTTCACAGGGGTAGATCTTAATTGGCATTTAACTGGTCTTCACAGGGGTAGATCTTAATTGGCATTTAACTGGTGTTGGATATATTTGATAGATTTACTGCCATTTTTTCAAAGGCAAAGAACTTTGGTGACTTCCTGGGCCCAGCTGTTCAAAACTAACGACGTCATTAAGTTAACATATTGTTAAAAAACTGATCATTAAATATGGCATATATGTTAATATTTTTGCTGAAAAAATGTGAGTAGCTTTTGCATTTTTTCACCAAAAATTCCTGTGAATTAGATATTGTACTTATTAGAACAGTTAACATTTTGACCACTAACGAGCTCGTTAAGCTAAAAATGCTTTGAACAACTGGGCCCTGTTTGCTTTTCTGCACACCAACACCCTCCAGAAAAAAGGTCTACTCTAAAAAGAAAGAAGTGTCTCCAAAGGGGAGCTGCTTTCTTTTTAGAGTAAACTCTTACTTCTTTGGTTGGGAGGCAAAAACAATATTGACAGTGTCAACCCCTATGTGTATTCTTTCTTAAATTCATAGTTTTGGCCAAGGTGCTTCTAATGAGCAGCCAAAACATATGTTTTTGTGAAGAAATAAGAATAAATATCAACTTCTCCACAAAAACAAATATTTTCATGACACCGCAGCTTATCTAGTGCTTCATAGGAAGGACATTTCTGGAATGTTTTCTCAAGAAGTTGGTATGTTTTTCTTATTTCTCCTCTAAATCATATATTGCAGGTACTCATCAGAAGTGCCTCACTGAGGTGCCCCTAATAGTACCACAACATATGTTTTCTTGGAGAAATAAGCAAACTATCACCAATTTCTGTTGACAAAAATACCTTGTATTCTTGACAAGCATACTGTGCACACAAAATTCTTACCTTTAGTTGGAAAACTTGTTCAACCACATGGGCAAGTTTCACAACTTTACCCTGCTGCAGTAAAATATGTTGTGGGTATTCATAAGAAGTGCTTCACAAAGGTACTTTTTTCCAGTTAAAAAAGTGCCTATGTCCTTCACCTCTACCACTATCTGGGCTAATTCAACAAATGACAAATTAATTATATTTTTCTTATTTTTCCCAGAAAACAGATTCGACATTTCATGCAAACTGTCTCCATTGTGAACAATTTGCATGAAATGTCAAATCTGTAGCCTGGAAGAAATAGGAAAAATATAATCAATTTGATGGAGACAATTTGCATGAAATGTCAAATCCTGTTTTCTGGGAAAAATAAGAAAAATATCATCAATTTGTCATCTGTTGAATTTGTCCAGAAAGTGATAATAGTTAACAAGCATTCTGTGCATAAAAATATTCTTACCTTCACAGTCAGCAAACTTGTATTGTCCAACCACCTCTGAAATTTTCACAGCTCCACCATACTGCTTTAAATCCTCCAAAACGTCCTCTTGCAGATTGATAAACAGTTCAGTCTTCAGTTCAGAAAGGTCACAAGCAGTTCTCGTTTTTTCTCCTGTACATACTGCTAGGTCTTGAATAGGTCTGCAGAAAAAAAATATGGTGTTTTACATCCTTTTCAACATTACAGTTGACTCTCACTATCTCGACCTCGCTTATCTCGAATAACCGCTTATCTCGAAGTGAAAACCTGGTCCCTGCCTAAACATGAAAATCTAATAACATGTAAAAAATATTGTGGAGCAATTTCTCCTCTTTTCCACAATATTTTCAATAAATCCCTAACTTCAAGAGTCCAATTACACCAATATTTGCTAAATGTGGTTAATCAAATTAGTTTTTCCTCAATTTTGCAAATCTGATATCTCGAAGTACGGATATCTCGAAGTATGTCAGAGAGTCCCTTGGAATTCGAGATAACGAGAGTCGACTGTATTTAAGTCATATCAAGATGATGGAAGGCTGATAATGAAAGGCTCTGTGCAATGATGCGCTGTGCATTTATGAGCTAACTCTGCTCTGCCTCTAGTGGCATTCAAACCCGGGACCTCTTGATCCGGTTGGAAGTGCTAACCACTCAGCCACCCGTATGCATCTACAGATAAAAGATTAGTGTTGTTTAACCATTTCCACTCTTTGGGCAGATTATGCAGACATCAAACTGATGATATTTTGCATATTTTCTGAGAAAATAGATTTTGACATTTCATGCAAATTGTCTCCTTCAACTCTCAGAGAAAGGGAGAAAAGGGGCATAAGAGAGAGGAAAGAGACAGACAGAGAAGGTTAATGGAAAAGCAAATGACTGGAGAAATAGAAGAAATTAAAACATGTCCCCATCCCCACACCTGCTCCTAGCACAGTGGGCATTTACCCCACCACAGTCACCATGCAGAGAAAAGGAAAACAAATTATACCTGATGTCTAAGGTTAAACTAACGTACCCCATTTACCCTAAATATTAAGACAGAGAGACCTGTCTGTGCAAACAGTGTTTACCCAGATTAGATGCCACAGGTTGAGTGTCTGGACTTTTTTTTTTTCAAGTATGGTAAGTCATTTAAGTGCCCCAATATATTTTTGTTTTACTGAGTTCTTGTTTAATGACCTATCATCCCATGGGGGTCCCCATAAAATATGATTTTGTGGAGAAATATGAAAATATCAATATTAATATTTTCTGGCTGAAAAGATCACCTTATAAGGAGCAGTGATATTATAGCATAGGTTTAGATAAAAGTGGGTATCAGGGCCCAGTTGTTCAAAGCTAACGATGTCGTTAGTTAACGATTCGTTAAACTTTACATCGAGTGATATGCAAATATGCTGAAATTTTTTGCTGAAAAAATGTGAGTAGCTTTTGCACTGCAAAAGCTACTCACATTTTTTCAGCAAAAAATATCAGAATATTGTATATTGAATCTGCTAAAATGGTTAACGAAATGACCCTTAACAAGCTCGTTAAGCTAACGACGCTTTGAACAACTGGGTCCTGGTAAATATTTTTTTTATTTCTCTATAAAAACATATGTTGTAGTACTCATTGGAAGTGCCTCACTGAGGCACTTCTAATGAGTACCACATTTTATGTTTTCATGGAGAAATAATAAAATATCAATACTACAGTCAACTCTCATTATCTTGAATTCCAAGGGACTCTCTGAAACACATCGAGATATACATACCTCAAAATATCAGTTACGGAAGTGAGGAAAACAATAAATCGAACAACCATATTTAACATGAATATGTAATTTGACTCCTGAAGTTAGAGATACATTGAAAATATTGTAGAAAAGAGGAGAAATTGCTCCTTAGGAGCAATTTCTCCTCTATTCCACAATATTTAGTTACCTGTTCTTAGATTTCCATGTTAAAACAGGGACCAGAATTTCACTTCAAGATAAGCGGTTATTCGAGATGAGCAAGGTCGAGATAACGAGAGTCGACTGTATTTGGATGAAAAAAGCACCTTATGATGAGCTATGATTATAGAGGATCTATTGTATAAGGTACTCACTCGCATATTTTCCAGGATTCATACTTGTAAGAACTGTCATCAAATTGTGGCAAACAATCAGACATGGCAAACAGTAAAGTTGGTGGATCTGAACATCGGTCAAAGTCTGAAAAATAAACAAAGCAAAATATTGTAGAGCAATCCAAAGTCCCCTCTGTCAGATGATTACATCTGGTTTGATTGGAGCTTTACAGCCAAGTCGACACTGTTAATCTTATTTGAGCTGGTCAGTTAACTTTTTCAGTTTTCCTGGGCAGGCTTAGTCCTCTTAGCAATTAACCAGTACTTTGTAACAGGGAAAGAATATAGTTTCAGGGGAGGGGAGGCAACTCTATCAAAACTGTTTTGCCGCCCTTTAAAAGGGGTCTAATTAAAAGCAAACTATGTGCTCCTCTTCTTTCCATTTAAAGTAAATCCCTTTCCAAAAGGGGACTGGTGTGAAGAAATGCAACCAAGAAAGTGGGGAAAAAAATCTCTCTTGTCAAACTGGCAGCAAATCTACCAAGTACAAAAACACATATCTAGTCCCCACCTAATACATGTTTCAAGACTTTTCTGAAGACACAATAGCTAAAACTAAGTGCATGCAATTCCAATAAAAACATGGTAGCTATCTTCCACTAACTTAACGTTTGCAAACATTGTATACATATTTGATGTACCTTTCAAAACTCACCCCGCTTTTTTTTGTGTATTTTTTACAGCGAAATATCCACCAAAATTTAGGAGAAGGATTAAAGATTACATGGGTAAAAATCGGATTTGAGAATTTCTAGCAATATAAATTGAAATCTCTGCAAAGCAACTCCACTGAGTATTATATTTACCCTTAAGTATTCAGACAAAAAAGCCTGAGAAACAGTGTAGACCTAGATCAGAAGCAGCAAATGTTTGCCACTCATCTAGCCATTTCTGACACATCAATAGGTAGTCAAATGGGCTAGCTCAAATTTCAGATCAAGTATGGTTAGACGATAAGGTGTGCAAATGTTTAGGATACATATAGTACCCTCAAGATCAATTTCTGTGCAAAAATAACAAAAATTATCCTAAAGTATGGCCTCAATAATATTAACCCATTTATGTTTAGATTCTTCCACCTTAAGTCTTTGGACACATCCATTTCCTATATATTGGGTGCCTAGTTAGCTTTTAGTCTTTTTACTATTACCATGTTTGTAGAAATTTATGTATTTAATGCAGTGTAGATTCTGATCAGATGCAGCATTCTGTGGTGTCTGATCTGGGTTTCTCAGTTTGCAAATGTCTCTTTTATGGGACATCAGGCTTAAATGGGTTAACTGTCACTTTATCTGGGGCTATGCATTGAAATACAAAATAGCAGAATCTACAAAGAATGCCTGGTTATTTGCAGTGTTCAGTCTTTTTCAACACACAAGAGCCTTTCCCAATAAAAACAGACCTTATGACACATGCAACTCAGTTCAGCCTATGCACCTATGCAGTCTGATCAGAATCTACACTGGCCACAAACATAATGTATGGAGTCGTAGTAGAGACCTTAATCAAGCTACACATATGTGCGGGCTGATCTAGTTCTACACTGGTTCTCTAGGTCATTAGGTTAACTTTTTATCAGAGGGGTTCATACATATGTAAGAACTGAAAAGACACAGAAAACTACATACAAACACAATGGGTTGCGCCATGCGAAAACGTGTCTTCGGGCATAAGCAGACAGCCAAGGCCCAGATCAGCCTGCGCATCTGGGAAGTCTGATCAGGGCCTTCACTGTCCACTAACAAGACCATTGGACACTATGGAATGTATCTATAGAGAGCAAATGCCGGGATGAGACTTTATGTATGCGTGGAATGAATCTGAATCTGTGCTTTTTGCATGTTCAAAGACACATTTTCGCTTGGCACAGCCCATATGGGAACTGAAAAGACGCAGAAAACTCCACACAAACACAATCTGGCCGCATGTCATAAGGTGATTTTCTATTTGTGGGTGCCACATATTACACTTACTGGGATGCTCATAAATAGCCACAATCAGAGCCATATTCTTTTCAAGATCATCAGCTGCTTTCAGATCAGCAATTGTTTTTGCAACTGTTGTTCGAAGCCTGTTATTGGTGCTAACTGCATAAATCTGAGCTTCCACCATGACATCACCACAAGTATCTCCACTGCAAATAATATAGAATAGAATATAGTGGAACCTTCACTACTGGTCACCTCACAACAATAGCCACTTCCTTTATAACCTTCACTTTTTAATTATGGAAGTGCCGTTTTACTTCCATGTTTACCCTAAGTATTGTTACATCTTAATTCCTCACCATACTTGTCCTAAAATTTATACAAGTCTATTTTACTACCTTAATGCATAGCACTAGTTAGGGCGCTATTTTCAATCCAAAAGTATTGATATTTTTCTTATTTCTCCACAAAAACATATGTTATGGGTACTCATTAGAAGCGCCTCACCGGGGCACTTCTAATGAGTACCCACAACATATGTTTTTGTGGAGAAATAAGAAAAATATTTACCGGATACCCTCCCTTATCTAGACCTATGTAAATAATGTGTCTAAACTATTGCTGGATAAGTGGCAAATAGTGTAGACCCTGATCAGATGCTGCATTCTGCAGCATCTGATCTAGGTCAACACTGTGTCTGGCCCAATACTTAGGACTATAATGGTATATAATCAATCTTTATAACAGCCACTTCCTTACAACAGCCATTTTTATGCCTTTGTAAAAGGTGTCATTGTAGAGAGCCTCAGAGGTTGTACTGTAATAACCTTTCACCTGATATAATTAAGGGAAATTAATACACTGCCATGGGAAATAACTCTTGACATGGAAATATTTGCCTCCCCTCTTAAAAGAGACTTAAATATTTGCACTCTTTGAGCAAATTGTTCTCTTTAAGATTAGCCACTTTTTCTGAAAGGTTTCAAATACTAGGGAGGCAACTTCCCATCTTCATGATGTCTCTACCTTTGCAAAATGGCAGCAAGATGTGTCTCCCTTTGCAAAATGGTGGCAATACATTTCAGTGGTATCAATTCACCTTAAATATTAGCAGATAAATATTATATTCTTTTTTCTCTAGGATTCTGAGAATCTAAAGGTTGTCATTTCATGTGAATTGTCTGCTTGGCACTAAGCAGACACCTTGATATGAAACGTCAACCTTGATTTTCTCTAAAAAAATATTGAAAAAAATTAGAATGCTAGTTACTGCAATTTTGTTTGGTGCTTTAACCCATTGTATACTGAATAGCCTCTCCCTCACTATATAGTGGAAGAGTCCAATTTCAATTTTAGGTAATTCTGCTATGAGATTTACATATTCCTTGAGAAAAATGGCTAAACTATTTGCAAACAGTGGAGACCCTGATCAGACGCCGCATTCTGCGGGCGTCTGATCAGGGTCTCCATTGTTTGCCAATTACCCTTTTACGGGTCTCCCGACTACAATGGGTTAAAGGTTAGGACAGTATGTTCTTGATTTTCTCCCAAAAATGTATATCATCTGAGCTGCAAAATGAAATAATGTAGTTTATGACATACACCCATTGAAGACTCAGATCAGCCTGCACTACCACACAATCCGAACAGAATCTTTGCTGTCCTCATGCAAAAGTTTTGGCTCCATGGCTATCATAAGAATACACTGAAAATATTCTGACTGGACTCAAGGATGAAAAGCTGACCTTAACCTGATCTTAACCTTATCCTGCTGTTCACGACAACCCCTACCTTTGTAAACAGTGTAGATCCAGAAGCCATCTGATCAGGATCTACACTGTTTGTCATTCAGTTTGTGAATTTGAACGAAAACATTATATGATGTTATCTGATTGGCTGATAGTCAGAAATGGGTATGGCTAATTAAATTATTAAGCAGGATAAGGGTTAATCTTCACTTAGTGCACATGTGATGAAAAATATCAGTTGCGTCCATTTTATATATTTTTCTAAAAAAAAAAGATTACTTGTTTCTGTGCTGCTAATTTCCTTATCTGTGTTAGAGAAACAAAAACAAGTGCCTTATAGTTCCAATATAACAAGTCTAAACTTGGATTATTTCTTGATTGCTTCTAAGAGTGTATACCCTATTTATCCTCAGTAATCTAACAGACAGTCAAGAGGGAACAGTGCTGACATTAGGGCTGACTATTATGTCAAATTATGACTATCACGACAGTATCAGAAGGTGGCATGGCATCTGAATTTATTCATCATGGCAAATTTTACTTACCCAACAAAATTTATAGCCTGAAAATCAAACTCTTCCTGCAAAACTTTCTCGAACTGGAAAATAAAAATACAACAAATTAATAAGGCATATTATAAAGAACCAACAAAAAAACACGCCTATTTAGTTTTGAACCCCCCCCCCCTACCCCCTTAAACCCCACTTTTATATAGTATATATTAGTTTTCTTATTTTGTTACAAAACATAGATTGTGGGTACACATTAGAACCACCTCATCAAAGTAATTCTAATGAGTACCCACAATCTATGTTTTGAGCATAAATATGAAAAATATCAGAATTTTTTATCTGAAAAATTTCCCTTTTAGGTTGTGAAATTTTCAATATATTTGAAAAGGTGTGTTTTTGTAATGAGGGTAAATGGCCATCTCTATTTGTAACAGGAGACAATTTCTTTAATGACGATGATGATGATGATTGGTGTTTTAAATCCCTTTCAACATTATTTTATGCCCTATTGTGATGATAGTAGGATGATAAAGAAAGGCTCTGTTCAATGAAGTGCTGTACAGTCATGAGGTGAATTCCATCTCCAGTGGAATACCTAGGTCCTTGTGATCCGAAGTCAAGAGCCCTAAACATTCCACCACCCCGATGCTTCAGACTTCTTTAAACTGAAAACTAAAACCTTTCAAAACACTATTCTAAAAGAAAAGAATTTGTTCTTAAAGCAATTTTTTTTCTGAAGTAAACTGTTTCTTTGAAGACTAGTGCTAATGAGAGGGGAGGAGTATATTTCCATGTCAGAGTTATTTCCCTTGGAGGTGTATTGCATCCTCTTAACAAACACACATAAAAAAAAAAAAATGACCAAGACAGGCCTAAGCATTTGTCTTTGGGATTCAATGCATCATAATTACTTAAATATTAAAACAACATTTTTATGTACAAGGGAGACAACTTTTGTGACTTTATGTTTGCCTTCTTATACCATATGCCCCTTCTGAAAAAGGGGTCTTCTCTAAAAGGAAAGAATTTGCTCCTAAAAGGGAGCAAATTCTTTCCTTTTAGAGTAGACACCTTCTCAGAATGGAGGCAAAACCAAATATGATAGTTGCCTCAACAGTTGCCTTACCTTCTTTTCATACTTATAGTATAGATTTTGAATAAATTGCTGTGTCTATAACTCTGCTCTATAGGTTTTGGGAACATATTAGAACTGCCTTGGTGAAGTGATTCTCATAAAGATCTCAACATATACTTTTGAGCAATTTCTTTTCTTTTAGAATAGACCCCTTTTTAGAAGGAAGAAAAAACAATTTTGAAAGAGTTGCCTCCCTTGAAATTGTACCCCCACCACAACTGCACCCCCAAAGCCCCCATTCACCTAAAGAAAAGCCCCTTTCTTGTTTGTGTCTATGGACAGTAAGAGTATAAAGACGGCTGATGATATCAGGCACAACTTACAAGAGGTGTGAGTCCAGTGATATAATTTTTTCCTGCCTGTGATTGCAAATCTCGTATGTTTGGATCCTGACACTGTGTCTCCGAAACTGTCAGCCAGGTATGATAAACTGAAAAAAAAAAAAAAAACAAACAAACAAGAAATTAGCTAAATACAAAGAAAACTCAAAATTATACAGAGAAGCATTATAAAGGTAACAATTATTTCCTTTTTTGTTATTTTTCAAGCTTTTTGGGTCAACTATTTCATTAGGGATACAGAGTCACAAAAGTCTTTTGACTCTCTTTTGAATCCCTTTTGTTTAAATATCTTAACATTCAACCTCAGTTGTAAATACTGATATGACTTATACAGTGAAATAAAGTTTAAACCAAAAAATAGTGTTAGTCAGAAAACATGCAATTTATTTCAGCTATTAGAACTATTTTCAGTTTTCAAACTGATTTTACAAGTTAGTTCTCTGCCATTGTAACCCTTTCATCCCTACAGATCAATTCAGAAACTTTAAATTTGCAAAAAAATATTGATTTTTGACTGAAACTCCTAATTGCATAAACGGATGTGTCCAAACTGAAATATGGAAAAGTCTTTTTTAGAAACATGGGGGTGAAATGGATAAATCCACCAGTGCAAATTTCTGACCTAAACTTGAAAATTAGTACATTTGCTCGTTAGATTTTTAATACTATATACGTTTTCCCTGGAACTATATCGGTAAAATGTGTCTTGTCCATCTGAGAATGCTATTTTGCTAAGGCGGCTTCAGATAAAGGACACATGAAGTCAAAACAATTAGTAAGGACACAAGAAGCACTAAAAATGATAAGGGTACACACTGTAAACAAATAAGAACAGTGAAAACAAATAAAACAAAGAAATAAGTTGTAAGAACAATGAGAATGCATATAGTTAAAAACTAAGAATAGTGAGGGCACTGTAACAGTGAGGACTCACAAACTGAAGAAATATTAACAGTGAGGACACATAAAAGTAAAAAAAAAAAAAATAATAATAATAAGAGCTGTGAGGACACAGGAAGTGAAGCAGTAAGAACAAAGAGGACACAGGAAGTGAGGATATAAGAACAATTAGTACACAAACGGGAAGTGAAGAAAATAAGAACAATGAGGACACAAACGGGAAGTGAAGAAAATAAGAACAATGAGGACACACAAAGTGAAGAAATAATATGAATATAGGCAAGCTCACTATGCACTGTGCTTTGAAAAAACACATTTTGCAATTACAGTACAAATGGATAATATTTGGTACCAGATTCTGGTACCGGATTTTCCCAGTTGGTCCCGGCAAATACAATAGATCTGCCACATTAATTGAGAATCCAACAAACTGCAAACAAATTGTTTATTTCCTGTTTGGTTTGAAGGCAACAAAACATACCCATAACTTGTCTTCCTTGCTAAGCAAATTTATGGGATATCACAGTTTTCTTCTTTGTTGTTTTTTTTTCAGACCAAATAGTAAGACTTGGCTAATTATGTATTTGTATTTCCGTTTTCGTTCAACAACAGAAACAAATTTCAGACATGTCAAACATGTTAGAAATTCATTGAAAAAATTTTGTGTCTCAAGCATGTAATGTAAGCTTCTCGTTGAATTTCCTGTTATGTGTGCTGTATTATAGAGCTTGCTCCTGCAGACCTTTGGCCAAGGTCTGCGCAGCATGTGGTGGACAGCTTGTCATTAACAGTGAGGACACAGAAAGTGACAAAATAAGAACAAGGATGACTCAGGAAGTGAAGAACAGCATCACAAAGTTGGAGAAATGGAAGTCCCAAGCAAAGATAATCCTACAACAAAAACAATTCTCATACAATACTACTCATCAAGCTGATCATTTCTGTGGTTACATGAAAATGTACCAAAAAATGTAGTAGTTTGCATCCTAAAGTTGGACAGACTGATAGAGCAACCATTCAACCAAATAGCAGATGTAATAACTCTATATCCCCACCCAACCTTCAGCTGAGTGGAGGTTATACCAATCAATAGGACACTACTATATATCTGAACTTCATTTGTACAGGGTGGGGGGAGGTTGGGAGAGGGTATAATAAGTTAAGATCAGTGAAATCACATAAGTGAATATATATGAACAGTGGGGACACAAGAAATGAAGAACTAAGATCATTAAGGGACAAATGAAATGAAGCAAAAAGAAAAGTGAGTACACAGAAAATGAAGAATTAAGATCAGTTAGAACACAAGAAATGAAGATCATTAAGGACATATGACGTGAAGAATAAAGAACATTAAGAATGCAGGAAATGAAGAACCAAGATCAGTAAGGACACATGAAGTGAAGAATTAAGAACAGATAAAATGTGGGAAATGAAGACCCAAAATCAGTAAGGGCACATGAAGTGAAGAATTAAGAACAGTTAGAATGCAGAAAATAAGAACACATGAAGGGAAGAATTAAGAACAGATAAAACGTGGGAAATGAAGAGCCAAAATCAGTGATGACACATGAAGTGAAGCATTAAGAACAAAATGTGGGAATTAAGGAACCAAGATCAGTAAGGATATATGATGTGAAAAACTAAGAACTGTTAGAATGTAGGAAATGATGAACAAAGTTCAGCAAAGATTTTTGTTTGTTTGTGTTGAGGTTTTACGGCCCAGTCAACCCAATGGGGTCATGTCGAGCGCGGTCAGTTTACCTAACCACACGTTACTGGGCAGGCTTAGTCCTCTAAGTGGTTAACCAGTATTGTGCACATTCTTTCGCCAGAAACTGACAACTGCCCTTCTTGAATCAGCGGAAGGGAGAGAATGACTGTAGAAAATATTTCACGATCAATCTCCACGAAAGAATGTTGCCGACCTCGGCGGGGGTTGAACCCGCGACCTCCTGGTCTCCAGTCGGACAGCGCATCCAACTGAGCCACCGAGGCCGGCAGTTCAGCAAAGATACTGGAAGTGAAAAAATAAGAACAATGAGGACACAGGATGGATTAAGAAGACATAGGAGTGGAATAAGAACAGTGAGGTATCGTGACATGAAGAAACAAGATCAGCCAAGGTACAAGAAATGAAGAAGTAAGAACAGTATCCAGAAGAATATTTCACCTACCTGGAGTTCTGGGCATAGTTGTTCAAAACTAACGACGTCGTTAGTTAACATATCATTAAAACTGTGATCATCAAATACGGCTTATACGTTAATATTTTTGCTGAAAAATTTGTTTGTGTTGAGGTTTTACGGCCCAGTCAACCCAATGGGGTTATGTCGAGCGCGGTCAGTTTACCTAACCACACGTTTACTGGGCAGGCTTAGTCCTCTAAGCGGTTAACCAGTACTGTGCACATTCTTTCGCCAGAAACTGACAACTGCCCTTCTTGAATCAGCGGAAGGGAGAGAATGACCGTAGAAAATATTTCATGATCAATCTCCACGAAAGAATGTTGCCGACCTCGGCGGGGGTTGAACCCGCGACCTCCTGGTCTCCAGTCGGACGGCGCATCCAACTGAGCCACCGAGGCCGGCTTTTGCTGAAAAAATGTGAGTAGCTAAGCTAAAGATGCTTTGAACAACTGAGCCCTGGATACTAACCTCTACATCGAGTTTTATCACCATAAAGATATCGGATTCCATCTCCTACGTCTTCATGAGTATTTTCAAACCCACACTGTACCCCAGAGCTAAGTTGATCTAGTTTAGCCTGCACACAGGTAACTAACTCATAAAATGACCTGAAACAATGTTGCAATTCAAGATTTGAGTCAAATTAGTCAAAAAGAGGGCATAAGCATGGTCCTGCTAAACCCAGTTATGCCCTGCTTTTGCAAACAGTTTAGATCTAGATCAGCTGGTTTCTAAACAAGCCTACTGATTGGGATCTGCATTGTTTGTCATTAAGAATGTAAATTTACGAAAAACCTAAATCAAGTACAGTCACACCTGCTGTAGCAACCACATTCATTCAGAGGTCACTTTGAACTCCCTGCCCCCTAAAAAAGAGCTCTTTAAATTACCCTAGTCAACCATCATCTCAGTTCTGCGATCACCTAATTTCATTCCAAGTAAAGATAAGTCCTTAACTGGATGGTCAAAACTGATCAGTCTGCTTGTTCCTTCAGGTAAGATGACCAACAAATACTGAGTGTTGGTATCACCTTTAATCCTTTTCATCGGCAAATACTGTCCACTTGTGTGTAAACAATTACCAAAAGCACCTCCCAGCAACCACCAATAGATCTGGATACACTCCATATCTGAAGCTATGATACAATATTATTTCACAGATCTGGATACACCCCTTGTCTGAAGCTATGATACAATATTATTTCACAGATCTGGATACACCCCTTGTCTGATGCTATGATACGTTATTATTTCATAGATCTGGATACACCCCTTGTCTGAAGCTATGACACTTTATTACAGTCGACTCCCGTTATCTCGAATTCCAAGGGACTCACTGAAACACTTCAAGATATCCGTACTTCGACATATCAGAGTTGAGAGAGTGAGGAAAACAATAAATTGAACAACCACATTTAGCAAATGAATATGTAATTTGACCCCTGAAGTTAGAAATATATATATATAATAATGTGGAAAAGAGGAGAAATTGCTCCTGAGGAGCAATTTCTCTTCTTTTCCACATTATTTTGTTACCTGTTGTCATAGTTTCATGTTAAAACAGGGACCAGATTTTCACTTCGAGATAAGCGGTAATTTGAAATAAGCGAGTTCGAGATAACGAGGTTCGACTGTATTTCATAGATCTGGATACACCCCTTATCTGAAGCTATGATACTTTATTATTTCATAGATCTGGATACACCCCTTGTCTGAAGCTATGATACTTTATTATTTCATAGGTCTGGATACACCCCTTATCTGAAGCTATGATACTTTATTATTTCATAGATCTGGATACACCCCTTATCTGAAGCTATGATACTTTATTATTTCATAGATCTGGATACACCCCTTATCTGAAGCTACACCATTGTTATTTCATAGATTTGAATTTATCCTCTATCCAGAGCTATGATACTCCATTATTTCATAGATCTGAATATGCCTGATCAAGAGCTATGATACTCCATTATTATTTCATAGATCTGAATATGCCTGATCTGGAGCTATGATACTCCAATATTATTTCATAGATCTGAATATGCCTGATCAGGAGCTGATACTCCATTGTCATTTCCTGGATTTAAATATGCTCTCCATGGCGCTACGATACACTATTGTTATTTCACTGACCTCTATGTAAACATACCTGCATGAATCAAAGGAAAGTGTGATTTGTTGACTACAGGTTATTACAGCTGTTTGGATTGTCTCAGTTCTTCGGCAATCCTCTGTAGAAAAAGAATTGACTAATGTAATGAGAAAAGATGTTTACAGTGCTTCTGCAAAGAATTTACATCCACATCAGCTAGCAAAGTTACACAATCTGTTTTCATTGATAAATAAGAATAATATCTGAGGGATAACCCGCTTATCTAGAGCTATGCAAACATTAAAACACCATGGCCCAGTTGTTCACAACGTCATTAGTTAACATATCGTTAAAACTTTTATTATTAAATATGGGATATACGCTAATATTATTGCTGAATAAATGTGAGTAGCTTTTGCAAAAGCTACTCATATTTTGTTTTAGCAAAAACACCTGGGAATTTGATATTGTACTTACTAGAACAGTTAATATTTTAACCACTAATGAGTTTGTTAAGCAATTAATGCTTTGAACAACTCGGACCTGAACTCTAAAAACCTGAACAACTCCATTTGTGAACTGGCGATTGAAAATGGCTGCAGATCTTGATCAGACTTTTCTTTTTGGATCACACTGATCTTTGTTTGTGTTGAGGCTTTACGGACCAGTCAACCCAATGGGGTCCTGTCAAGCGCGGTCAGTTTACCTAACCACACGTTTACTGGGCAGGCTTAGTCCTCTAAGCGGTTAACCAGTATTGTGCATATTCTTTTGCCAGAAACTGACAACTGCCCTTCTTGAATCAGTGGAAGGGAGAGAGTGACTGTAGAAAATATTTCATGATCAATCTCCACGAAAGAATGTTGCCGACCTGGGTGGGGATCGAACCCACGACCTCCTGGTCTCCAGTCGAACATGCATCCAACTGAGCCACCAAGGCCAGCAAGGATCAAACTGATCTGTCTATGTTGTCTGCTCAAGCATTTCAGTCTGAATACTTTGGGGTGTCTGGCATACATTGCTAAAGGTAAAAATTAGAAATAATTTAGCTGCTAATGACGACAGAGCCAATGCTTCTGAAAGAAATGGAATTTTTCTATACATTTTAACTGTTTAGCTATGCTTGCACCTGACAAGCTGAAAAAGATCAGGCATATGGTATTGTTTTTTTCCCTGATGAGAGAAGCCGTTTTAAAAAAAAAAAAATGTGCTTTCTGCACTATGTGGATGTACTACACATTTTTAAATCTGTTTGAGGTCATTTAGAATGTTTCATTAGCACAAAAAATGCAATCGAGGCTGAACCCTGTTTAAGATCTTTTCAAGTTATAGCAGGTTCTAGATTTTTTCCGCTGGACTGACAGATAGACAGAGGCTGAAAGGTAAACCTAAAGTCCCTTCCACTGACCTAACGGAAGTGAACTAAAACAAATAATCTGCCTGTCATGCAATCTCTAACTGCATTAGAATAATAGTTCTTTACCACTCCTTTATCAATAGGCAAATTCAGCACACAATAAATTGTTGATAATTTCTTATTTTTCCCAGCAAACAGGATTTGACATTTCATGCAAATTGTCTCAAATGGAGACAATTTGCATGATATGTCAACCCTGTTTTCATTGGAGACAATTTGCATGAAATGTCAAATCCTGTTTTCTGGGAAAGTAAATTGTCTTCATTGGCATGAAATGTCAAATCTTTTTTTCTGGGAAAAATATGAAAAATATTTCAATATGATGCCTGCTGAAAATTTTACCCAGAGTGCTAAATGGATATTGCTCTGTACCTGGCACATATATTTTACCCTCCTCACGACAGTAGGCACGGCAACCATCATAACAGCATTTAGCCGCTCCT
This sequence comes from Anodontia alba, assembly GCA_964016985.1. NCBI lineage: Eukaryota > Metazoa > Mollusca > Bivalvia > Lucinida > Lucinidae > Anodontia > Anodontia alba. Next base: position 86,339,355 of record OZ024821.1, read on the forward strand.
TCACAGTGATCATCAACATAGCAGGAATGAGTTGGATTCTCATCACACACAACAGTCTCACCAAGGGGAGGACAAGTTCCATTTTTAGGATCTGAAAAAGGAAACAATCAATCTTAGAGCTATGAGTCTGTACCAGACAATGAATACGAGACATTTAATATAGGTCACAGGCCAACATACAGGGCAGTGACCTATTTAAAGTAAAAAGCAAGATTGACAAAGAATGCATCTAAAATAAAAGATCTTGAAAAAAACATGTATTTTGACATGTTTTATCAAAATCAGATAAAAATTAAGAAACTTATTGATGAAAACTGATTTTAAAATTTTTTGTCCCAGACACAGTCATTCTGATTTTTTTTTTTTTTAATTAGGTTCTTAACATTTTAAATTATAAGTTAATAAAATCTTTCTGACATAAAACAATGCAGATGAAAGCTAATTCAATACATGTATAGAGAAGAAGCTATTTGCATAAATATAGGGGCGACATATTATTACATATAGTATTTATTTAGTTTTTGCATAATTAATTAAGGTTTGATGATGTATAATGTAAAACCGGTAAATTCTGGTTAAAGGTTCAGAATAGCGGTACCCATAAAAGCAATTCTGAAATCTCCAAATCTCAGTAACTTTTCTTAGGTTTCATCTGATTCTAATCAAATCTGCATCAAAATACATGTTTTTTTTTTTTTTTTTTTTTTTTTTTTTTTTTTTTTTTTTTTTTTTGTAGCTGCTTTGCTCTTGTTTCACTCTTTATTTTTACTACATGTTTGTCAGAAAATAGTTCATGAGCTAATGTTATCTGTTATATGTAATTGACATAAAATAATATTTTTTGTATCTTTTATAAAAATCTTTCATTTCAGTTACATTTTTTGCCAACCTTGCTTTTCCCTTTAAAGTATGCAACAAAACTCAACTAAATTTACCAATATGCAAAATTTGGTGAACCTGTGCCAAACAGTATAAAAGAGCTTTGTTGAATCAATTTTTTCTTTAATGGAGATCAGCAGTCAAAATATATGTGACCTACTTAACCCATCAAAGACTGAATAAACTTTCCCACACTATATATTGGAAGAGTCCATTTTCTATTTTAGGCATGTCAGGCTATATGATGTAGATATTCTTAAAGAAAATGGTTGAACTATTTGCAAACAGTAGAGACCCTGATCAGACCCCGCATTCTGTGGCATCTGATCTGTCTGCACTGTTGCCAATTTACCGTTTAGGGGTCTCCAGTCTTCAATGGGTAAAGTCTGTGATATATTGTAGTCACTAGATGTACCCGTACACCAAATTTGACAAGCATATGCCATATATGTACAGGCAATATTACTTTGAAAAAAAATTGTGTGGACAGTCAGAAAAACAGCCAAAAATATATGTCACAATTACCTACTTAATTTATGTGATATATTATATTGTATTCACTAGATGTACCCATACACCACATTTTATCAGCCTAGGCTATACAATACAGGAGATATAGCTATGAGAAAAACTGCAATTTGTGGATGGATAAACAGATAGGCAAACATGAGGAAAACTTAGTTCAACTTCAGTGTTTATTCTGTAAACACCGCAAGATCCTAAATTGGTTCATTTAGCAGTTGAACCAGGGCACAACAAAACCTACTATAAGACTTGTGTGACCACCACAGACTCAAACCAGCCTGTACATCCACCCAGTATGGCAATTCTCTGAGGCTGTAGAAAGCACATGCAATCAGCTAAGTCTCTGGTCAGACTGTGTGGAAGCATAGGCTAACCTGTGTCTTTGCTGGTTTGACAAGTCTTACTGTAGGCTTTATCATGCACTGGCTTGGTTATTTTCAAAGGGATTTTATGTTGGAAGAAACTTGTTCTTTAGGGACAGACGGACAGAGAATTTACCAAAACTCCTAAAACCATGACCCTAATAATACATACTGATATCTTTTATAAGATTTGAACACTCCATAGTGCACCCATTGCTACAGCACTTCTCCAAGTTGCCACACTCCGAGTCAATTAAACAGGATCTCTCTCCTTCAACAACACCATCACAGCTTTCCAGAGGATCTACTACACACTGACCTGGGTTTGTCTCTGAAGAAGAAAAATGAAACAAGCCAATAAGTACTAAATTACATATAAGCAGCAAATTTAGAAAATGTACCTTCGGACATGTGTGCCCAGCAAAGCTTCAGATCGGCCTGCACATTCCTGCTGTCTGATCAGAATCTTCACTGGGTGCATTTTGGATAGCCAAGGATGCAAGACAATGAAGACTCTGATCAAACTGTGCAGATTCATTATGAAAACATGCCTATTCAAATATACTGAAAATTCACCACCAAAAACTGAAAGTTTTCAGATAAAACTTCTGATGTTTTTTTTATATTTTTGCTCAAAACATATATTGTGGGTACTCGTTAGAACAAGGCAGTTCTAACGAGTACCCACAATCTATGTTTTGAGCATAAGAAAATAATGTATACCCCACTAAACTTCAGTTTTACTATATAAAAGTGGGGTTTACGGGGGCCAAAATTATATAGGCATGTTTTCGTGATATGCAGGCTGATTTGAGTCTTCACTGGGCACATGTCAGAAGGTATGTTTCCTCAAGTTATAGATAAGCTCGGTATCCCATATTTCTCCATGAAAACACATGATGAGTACCATAACATCTGCTTTCCTTGAGATATATCAGTAGTTTTGGTTGGAAAAAGTGCTTTATCTGAAGCTTAGTCAGAATTGCTGGACTATATAGTCTTATCAAATGCTCTGATGCAACTGTGCCGACACATATTAACCCTTATCCTGCTGTTAATGACAACCCCTACCTTTGCAAACAGCGTAGATCAAGATCAGATGGCTTCTGAAGAAGCCATCTGATCAGGATCTACACTGTTTGTCATTTAGTTTGTGAATATGAATGAAAACATTATATGATGTAATCTGATTGGCTGATAATCAGAAATGGGTGTGGCTAATTACATTATTCAGCAGGATAAGGGTTAAGATCACAAGCTGTATAATTCACATGATGTTAACTTCCTTATGATTTCTGAACCCAATTATTCCTGTTTTATCATGTAAAACTGTGAAATAGGGGCTTTTGTTTGATGTCTGAATAAATGATATATTTCTTTCTATGACTATGTTTAAAATGACTGACAGAAATAACGTAGAAATGTGGTTTCTTGCACACCAAATAAGGAAATCCTGGATCTAACCCTGGAATAGAAACTCTTATCCTATCCAAATTATCCTACCAAGGGTAAGCTAAAAATCAAGAATTCTCACACTTGATATGCACTAGTTGTAATGGATGTCATGTATGCTATTGTTAAGGTTTATGTCACTGAAAGTAATGATGTCATTAAATACCACAGTAATGTCATCACAATACAGAGGTGTGCAAGAAAAAGAATATATCATGGGTGTGAGGGGTAAATAGAAAAATACGTCCCTCGCGATCACAGTCTGACATCACTTGGCAAGCCTCATGATGCCAGACAGTGATCCTTCGGACAGATTTTTCTATCTACCCCTCACATTTATGATAAATCCTTATACTATTAAACCACCTACTTTGTAAAAGCATATTAGAGAGGTTCCAAAGTTGAAAGCTTAAACTTTAACCTGCTGGTTAAACCTAAAATCAGAAAACATTTATTTTTCTCATATAAATAAGATGACATTTCATTCAAAGTGTCCCATTAATTTTCCTCCAATGATTTAGCTTACTGTATGCTAAAGCTTAAAATATATATATGAGATAGACCAAGTAATGACATACTTTTCAGGACAGTTTTAGCTTAACACAGCTTGGGTGAAGAAAAACTTACCAAAGCATTGCTCATCTACTCCAAAGCGAGTTATTAATGTATCATCAAGCATTCTATATGATTCAGCAATGGTTGGTCTGTCACACACACTGATACTAGATTCAGACTCTGATTGCAATCCCTTTGAACACTGACCAAAGACCTCTGCTTTGCTGAAATTGTTCCAAGAATAATACATGTATCAAAAGATATCCAGCTGTAAATACTAGTAATTCTGTTTCATTTATGCTCTGAAAGAGATCAGCATTATCTAACAGTAGTTGCTTCCCTTCACTTATGCAATGAATTGTCACTCACAGCCCTATCCCCACCCACAAACATTGAATCGTTTCCTTTAAGGAAAAGAACCAAGGAATTAAACCCTCTCTGGGTCATCCAAATTATTAACTGATTAACTGAAAACTTAGCAGACCAACTGAAAACCACAAACAAGCAACGGACATTTAAATTGAGTTTGTTGAAAAAAAATGGCATGTTTTATTTTAGTTTACTAGGAATATCACAATTTTATAAAAGCTTCCTGACAAAATTACTTGATTAACCTTGACTGCTCTCTGGGCTAATTCAGCAGACAACACGGACAATATTTTCTTATTTTTCCCAGTAAATAGGCTTTGACATTAGGTGCATAAAATGTCAAAGCCTATTTTCTGAGGGAAAAAAAAGAAAAATATTTTAAAATGTAGCCTGCAAAATTTTTTACCAAGCATGCAGTGTTAATTAAAAATGTCTTACATCTACCCAAGTTGCTTTCCTTAATTGGTGTTTGCAGTCTACAGGCAGGCTTTCCAGTGCCCTCCATCAAAAAAGTAGGGATAAAGAAGGCCTCAAAATTTTTGAGAAAGTAGGGCAAAAGTAGTAATTTCAATCATGAAAAGTAGGGGTACTAGGAAGGTTCTGAGTGTTTTCAGACTTAGAAAAAGATATAATAAGCAAACAAAGTTTTCTCTGAATAATAACACAACATTACCATGGAAAGGAAATACCAAAATAAATGTTCCAAAAAGATTAAAAAACTGAAGTAAAAATATTTCATAAACTGCAGTGTGGCTGCTCAGAGTAAGTTGATCTGATTTTTAAAACCTCCAAAAGAAAAAATCACAATTTTTGGTCACTTCAAATATATTTGGACTAAAAAGTAGGGATAGTGGGGCATTTTCAGAAAAATGTAGGGAAAAGTAGGAGTACAAAAAAAGCATGGAAAAGTAAGAAAAGTAGGGTTCATTTAAAAGCCTGTACAGGGCTATTGCACTGATATTGGTGAATTTTCAAAGCTGAGATATCAAAGGAAGTGAGCTTGCAAGCATCTTTTGATATCCCAATTTGGGGAAATGCTATTTTTTATTATATATCTATGAATATTTTGTGTCATTTACAATTGTCTGTAGCCTCAAAATAGAGTTTTTAAATATTTAAAATTCAGTCTGCAAAAATGCATGACAAATTTTGTTTCTGGGGGCAAGGACATTATGGCATTTTTTTTTCTCTTTGTCTTAATCTTTTTTTTTTGTTTTTCATCTTTAGTCCATAGAAATATTTAGGATGGGTATTTCATGGTGCTAAGTAAACCATATATATGTATGATCACCAATGCTTTGTAAATGTATTTGTTTGATTTGAAAATAAAATCATAAAAAAATGAAAAAAAAAAATAATAATAAAAAAAAAAAAATTGCCATAATGTCCTTGCCCCCAGAAGTCGTCTAAAGCAATGTCATGTAACAGTTCAAAGGCATCTGGGTAAGTGTGCAATATCAAGTAAGCTAGCTGATATCAAGTGATATCTACACACTTGTTCATCCGATGTTATAGAACATTGGGATTGGCATGCAATAAAACAAGTAACAAAAGCTGCCTCCCCATCACGAAAACATACCTATATAATTTTGACGCCCCTAAACCCCACTTTTATAAAGTAAAATTAGGGTTTACAGGGGTATACATTTGTTTTCTTATTTCTGCTAAAAAACATAGATTGTGGGTACTCATTAGTACCACCTCGATGAGGCAGTTCTAATGAGTACCCAAAATCTATGTTTTGAGCATAAATATGAAAAATATCAGAATTTTTCTCTGAAACTTTCAGTTTTTGTGGTGAAATTTTCAATATACTTGAATAGGCGTGTTTTCGTTATGCTTGGCAGAAATAGTGGAAAATCTACCAAGTGTGTCCAGTTCCCTAAAAAAAAAATCACTGGACACTGAAAATTATACAGACAACCCTCTTTATACCGGCACTCGATGCAACAACAAAATTTGTTATAATAACAATTTGACTGTCACAAAACCTTCGCTTAAGAGGTAACAATAAGTCACAAATTATGTAAGAATATTGTATTTAATACTTTAAAGAAACATATCTTTTGGATATTTGTTAGAATTACCTCAATGAGAGGATTCTAACAAATATCCAATACATATATTCTATAAAGAAATAAGAACAAAACAAGACTTTTTTTACATATCAATCTGCTCATGAAGTATTCCGTACAACAGCAAATTCATTTTCATGGCAACATCTTTGCGAACAAATCGAGGGTTGAGCGCAAGACTATAGTAACTCAAACATATTTTTGAAACCCTTGTTTAGGGGCAACTTGGACCCCTTTGTAAACAATGCAAATTTTAGGTGCCATTGCTCATATGAGCAATGGCACCTAAATTTTCATTGTTTACAGAAAGAAATGTTGTAATCTTCATAACACCTTCATGGTGAGGAGTCTAGGTTTGGGGAAAAACAACCATCTGACTTACGCCAGTCTTGCGCTCAACCCTCGAAAATGCTGTCATTGTAATAAGGGTTCACTGTACTGATGAACAGAAGACTGAGTTTGTTGTTGTTGTTTTTTTGTTTTGTTTTGTTGTTTTTTTTTCTCCATTTTCTCGTCTTGTGACTAACAAGGTAATGAATGACACAGGTGATGATGAAGATCCGGTGTTTAACAGCCCTAACAATATTATTTGATCATATTGAGACAATGGAAGGTGATTATGAAAGGCTCTGAGCAATTAGCCATGAGCTGAATTCCACCATGAGCAGGATTTAAACCAGTGGTCCCAAGTCTGGATCAGTAACCACTCCACCACCCAGATGCTTCAATGATCAGTGAGAAAGATTGTTCAGTACGAGCTCACCTGCAGGGATTTGACATGTCAACTTCAGTATCATTCTGCATAAGAAGTGAACCACAGTTAGTCAGGAAACTGGCACCCATTGACTGCGGACTCTTACACAGGGCTTCACGGCTGTACGAACCAGAACCTTGGGCTGAAATAAACCAGAGAACATGTAACTAGGGAAATACATTTATCTTCAGGGAGCTGTTTTGTCTTCCTTCTGAAAAGGAGTCTACTTATAATTAAAAGGAAAGAATTTGATCCCACTGGAGTAGACACGTTTTCAGAAGGAACCACACGTGCATGCATGAAAGCAAACATTAATCCTTGTCCTGCTGAATAAATTAAGATGCCTTTTTTTCAAATTTTCAGCCTGTCAGATTACTGATCCAGATTGTTGATATAAATTCACATACTGAATGGCAAACAGTGCAGATCCAGATCAGTTGGCTTCTTAGAAGCCAACTGATCTGGATCTACACTGTTTGCAAAGGAAGGGCATATCTAGGCTCAGCAGGACAAGGGGTAATACACAAAAAGTTGTCTCCCCTGTAAAAATGGCAGAAATTCCACCAGGTTTGTTTATCAGTCCTCTTAAATGTCAACAAGAGCGACATGAAATAGGGTCAAGTCTAGCAGACTGAGTTGAGGTTTTACGGCCCAGTAAACCACTTAGGGTCATGTCAAGCCGGTCAGTTTACCTAACCACTTTTTTCCTGGGCAGGTTTAGTCCTCTAGGCAGTTATTTGTGCACATTCTTTCACCAGAAACTGACAACTGCACTTCTTGAATCAGCAGAAGAGAGAGAATGACCATAGAAAGTATTTCATGATCAATATCTACAAAAGAATGTTGCTGGCTCCTGTGGCGATTGAACCCATGACATCCTGATCAAAAATTGGATGTTCCTTTGACTGAGCCACCCAAGCCAAGCATATTTTGACAATCAGGGCCCAGTTGTTCAAAGCTAACAATGTCGTTAGTTAACGATTTGTTAAAATTTACATCGAGTGATACGCAAATATGCTGAAATTTTTTGCTGAAAAAATGTGAGTAGCTTTTGCAGTGCAAAAGCTACTCACATTTTTTCAGCAAAAAATATCAGAATATTTTGTATTGAATCCGCTAAAACAGTTAACGAAATGACCCTTAACGAGCTTGTTAAGCTAACGACGCTTTGAACGACTGGGCCCAGTATTTGTTAATACTAGAAACCCCATTTTTGCTCAAACCAACCAATACACAAGCACCAGTGTTTCCATCATTATCAATATTCTACAACACAGAGGTCTCCATAGAGAGGAATTTTTGCTTTTTTTGCAAAAAGTACAATCTTGTGGGTGCAGCTTGGGTTTGATTCCAGGCACTGGCATGCGACAGGGTAATGGTTGGCCATCCATGGTTGGTGGTTTTCTCCACCATGAAATGCCAATACTCGTTCCTTCAAAGACATATTTATAAGTTCACTGAGCTTTCTTTGTAACTGAAGTAAAAGAAATCAAGTTTGAACTTTAAGGTAAATACAGTATAAAAAAGTCAAACAGAAAGCCTTACATGGACACTTTGCAATCTCTGGATACTTCATGAACAGCCCAGTCTGTACTGCAGGTTCAATGTCCACTAACTGACAGGTTGGAACTTTGGAGGCCAGCACATCTCTCATGGCACACCTTGTTGTCTCAGCAAATACACTGAAAATAACAGAAAATACAAATGACTCAATTTTATGTTGAAACATAACCAGGCTCCTTTAGCTCTAATGGTCATGGACTGATAAATATTACAGAGTGCTGGGATGGTTCAATACGAATACAGTTATATAATAAATACCGGTACATAGGTCTAGATAAGAGTGGGTATCAGGTAAGTAGTTTTCTTATTTCTCGATGAAAACGTATGTTGTGGGTACTCATTAGAAGTGCCTCACTGAGACACTTCTAACGAGTACCTACAACATATGTTTTTGTTGAGAAATAAGAAAAATATAGATACTTTTTGGTTGAAAAAAAAGCACATTATCAAGAGCTATGTTAAATAGTTCCAATAAATTTACTTGTTTCTGAACTGTATATTTTTTTTTTTTTTTTTTTTTGCCTGCTTTATGCTTTGATGCCAGAATTAGTCAATATGTATAATTCAGGCGAATCCCCAATAGACATTAGTAGAATTTTATATTTTGAGTAGTTGCTGTGTAAAATTAAACAGGGGTTTTAATAACCACCCGTCCGTTGGTCCGGGACCAGTGATTTTTGGGCAGGATCAGCTGATTTCAGTAGAAGCTGTCCTCCAGACCAACTACTTTTTATGCTGACTTCAAAAATGTTATAATCAAAACCAGCAAACACTGAGAGGACCAGTTAAACCATGCACAAACTGGTCCTGCCCACTAGTTGGGGTTTGGGCCTTAGCATAAACCCTGTGAAAGTAGAAAATTGCCTGGGGTACAAAAGACTCTTATACCTGCCGTGACCTTATACAAGATGCAAAGGTGCAGTATACTATACGCATGTATTTATGAGCATACACACTGCACCACAGTGCTCCACAGATGGTGTCATATACATGTACTTACCCACAAGCCATATCAGGAATTGTCATAATTTTCTTCTCAAGTTCCTCCTCCATATTGAAAGCACAGGACTCGTACACAGGGACAAGGTCCTTGATGAGTGTCTGTTGACATCTGCCTGCAGCAGTCTGGTAGTGCTCTAGAATATAAATAACAACATATACTGACATTAACCCTAAGCATTCAACATATACTGACATTTACCCTAAGTATTCAACATATACTGACATTTACCCTAAGTGTTCATACTTGTCCTAAAATTTGAACAACATTTACTATCTGCTGGATGATTGGCAAACAGTGTAGATCCTGATCAGATGCCGCATATTGCGGCATCTGATCTGGATCTATACTGTTTGCTCAGGCCTGTCTGTATGAATACTTAGGGTATATATGGTAAACATGACATTCTGTCAATGAATATTATAATTACAACCAGAGGACCAATGGTCCTGTAGCTCGCCTGATACATTTGTTCTGAGCAAGCTTATGGTAAGATTTTTAAAGAATAAAACAGATGGGTTTGGTAGCCAGTACAGTTTGAACAACCTTTGGTCTCTGTATCCTAAAGTAAACTGGTATGGAATTTAGCTTTTATTAATTTGGCAAAACAGAAACTTCACATAAAATATGGCTTCGATAAAGTGACATACCAAATATCAAAGGCCTGTGGCTTCTAGTTTCACACAAGAGTTTAAAAGTCTTTGACCTCACGGCTGTAATTTGAACAATCTTGGTAAAGGTCCATTAGATAAAGGTAATGACCAAATGTCAAGCGCTATTCAGGCTATTCAGGCAAGAATATTTTTTAAGTTTTTCCCCATATGAGTCTATGTAAGACAAAAGACTGCCTGGAAGGCGCCATTCTGACCCAAAGGCCATAATCTGAACAATCTTGGTAAAGACCCTCTAGCTGAAGCTACATACCACATATCAAAGGTGTGGGCTTCCTAGCTCTCAGACAAAAAGATTTTTAATGTTTTTCCTTAAATGAGACAATGTCAAACAAGTAACTCCTTGGGTGGGGCCATTTTGACCCCAGGGCAAGTTTTTCCTTATATGTGTCTATGTAAAAAAGTGACCCTAGGGGCATGGCCATTTTTTACCCCAGGGCTATAATTTGAACAATCTTGGTAGAGGCCCATTAGATAAAGCTATATACCAAATATCAAAGGGCTGGGCCTTCTAGTTTCAGACAAGAAGATTTTTAAAGTTTTTCCCTATATTATTCTATGTAAAAAAAAGTTAGCCCCAGGGCAGGGCCATTTTTGACCCCAGGGCTATAATTTGAACAATCTTGGTAGAGGCCCATTAGATGATGTTACATACCAAATATTAAATGCCTGGGCCTGCTAATTTCAGAGAAGATTTTAAAACTTTTTCCTTATTTGAGTCTATGTAAAATAAGTGACACCTGGGGCAAGGTCATTTTTGACCCTAGGGAAACAATCTGAAGTCCACAAGATAAAGCTATATACCAAATAACAAAGGCCTGGGCCCTCTAGTTTCAGACAAGGTTTTTCTTAAAGTTTTGCCTATTGGAGTCTATGTGAAAAAAATTTGACCTTTCCGCAAAAGGTCAAGGTCAACCCAAGGTTATCATTTTTTCAAAATTTAATTGGCCCATGTCCCCAATGCTGCATACCAAGCCCCAGGGCTATTGGCCCTTTAGTTCCAGAGTAGAAGATTTATAAAGGGTTTTACCATTTATGGGCATGATGGCCATCTTGGTCAAGTGACCCAGACATGGCAAACAAACTTTCATTCCCCCTACCCACTGAGGCTCCATATGAAATTTGGCTTTGTTTGGCCTCATGGTTTCTGAGGAGAAGATGTTTGAAGAGAGTGAATGACAGATGAATGCAGGATGGACAGACAATGAAGCCTGCCTATATGATAAGCTTACCTAAGAGCCTAACGGTTCAGGTGAGCTAATAAAAACTCATGACACCCTATGCCCTTAACATACTTGTGATAAAATCATACAATATTCTAACCTGACAAGCTGGAGAACTGTTTTAGACTGGAAGTCTCTTATAATGATACACACAGTAGACCCTGATTACAGCATTTTGATCTGGGTTTACATTGTTTGCTCCAGCATGGATGGTTACAGGTTTAGATGCAATTCAAATGAGTGCACACAACATATGCTTTTATAAAGAAAAGAAAAAAACAAAAAAAAACACAAAAACATTGCATTTGCATCATTTTTTATGTCTTTTGCTGATCTTATTATTTTAAAGTGTACCCTTAACCCTTCTCTTGCTGAACACGACATGTCCTGTCTTAGCAAACAGTGTAGATCCAGATCAGTTGGCTTCTGAAGAAGCCAACTGATCTGAATCTGCACTGTTTGTAATTAAATATGTGAATTTCTATCAAAAGCCCGGATCAAGTAACCTGCTTGGCTGAAAATTAGAAGTGGGCATGGCATCTGAATTTATTCAGCATGACAAGGGTTAATATAAGTGGACATATATTTTACCACAAGTTTTCCTAGTAATTCTGAAAACAACTAAGCACACAGTGTAGTAATTAGGTCAAATAGGGTACTCATATTTATTTTTTACCTCTCCATAAAAAATATTGTATGGTACACATCAGTTAGTTTTTATCTCAGTGAAGAGCAGCTTTGAAATCATTTTTTGCTCCATAGAAATTTAATATCTTGTGATACTTTGCAGAAATATCTTGGAGAGATCATTTTCATGAGTGTATATCATATCCAGAGTATTTTATGTTTAATAAGAAATAAACACACTGAATGTATTTATACGAATACCTCTCTACTCGGGCACTTAATTCAACAATTTCAATTTCTGACATTGACTATTCCAACTTTGAATCTGAATATGAGCCATTTTCAAAAGGGATCTGGTGTGCACAAAAGCAAATAGGAAGTCACAAAAGTTGTCTCCCTTGTAGAAAATGGCAGAAAATCTACCAAGTATATTAAGACCCCTTAGGCTTACCTGCACATGCAGCACCAGGGAACTCTGTAGCTTCTAGCATGTCAACAATATTATATGGGTAGTTTCTTTCCCAGATGGCAGCAGTGATGGCATCATAGTCACATGACATACCCAAAAAGTTGGAGAAATGATTCAAAACACACTGGGTAGCTAGTAGGTGCTCACTGTAACAAATAAACATTATTAACTCACTACACATGCTTATGTCAAATATATACTTCTCAGCCATGATGCTACATAAGGCAAATTTTTCAACCAAAACATTTCTCCACAAATGCATTTGTGGTGGGTATTCATTAGAAGTTCCTTGCAGTACCACTACAAATGTTTTTGTGGTGAAATGAAAAACAGTTAGAAGCCCCTCTGTGAGGCACTTCTAATATGTTTTTGTGAAGGAATAAGCAGTTATTTTGACACCCTCTTATCCAGAGCTATGTCAGCCATACGGTATTTTCACCATACAATATGGGAAAAATGCAGAAGATTTGATTATTAACAAGCAAATTCTACAGAGAATTTATGTCCCCAACCTTTTGTAAGTACAAGATTTGCAACTTACTTAGACAACTTGATGTGCTTTAAAAGTCCACAACTGTAAGAGGAGTTGCACACATAACATTTAAGCTGTAAAAAATGACTAAGTTCAAACTGACCAAAAAGGTGATAAAAATAATTTCAGGAATATAACAAAAGCACATGCATATCTTCAGATCATGACAAGAGCATCTGCAAAGTTTCAAAAAGAACCATCTACAACTGTAGGAGGAGTTGGTCCAACAAGGTACCCACTATCTGTACTATCTGAGCTTGAAAATGACTAAGCTCAAAACCCAGAAAAACTAACAAAAAATAATTTCAGGAATATATTAAAACCACATGCATATTTTCAGACCATGACAAAAACACCTGCAATGTTTAAAGAAGATCCGCCCGCAACTGTAGGAGGAATTGCATCCACAAGGTACCTACTGTCAGAGACTATCTGCATTAAATATCAAACCTTTTTTTTTTTCTGGGAAAAAAAATCCAAAACTTTGCTGCTGAAAATTTTATCTAGTAATGTAAAACTAGCATTTACACTAAGTATTGGGATGGGACTGACAGGCCTGAGCAAATATATCAGATGATGATTTGATGTTTTAAGTCTCTTTTAACATTGTATGTCTTATCACTATAATAAAGGTGCAATGATAAAAGGCTCCGTGTAATGAAGGGCTGTACAGTCATAAGTTAAATTCCACCTCTAGCAGGATTCAAACTCAGTGCTTCAGAGCCGGTCCTTCGCACCATCTGAACAGTATTATCAAGAATGTTTACTTATCATCTAGCAGCTTTTAGAGACATCAACAGAAAAGTAAAACCAAGTTTTTCAAATTTTAGGACAAGTATGGTAAGAAGTTAAGAGGTGCCCCAATATTTAAGGTAAATACAGTAATACTGACCTGCACTGATCAATGACCTCTTCAGATGTGATTCTCCGCCAGTCTGTGCACTCATAGACAAATACATAGGCAATGTAGTTGTGATTTTCACACATATCTCCTGACAATGGTGGTCCAAGGCTAGGGATTGGCTGAGCTGTACAAAACAGAAAATTTCATTCTGACAAAATCCACATCAAAACTGAAACACTTGCCACAGTGTGACTATATTGCATAACTTATGTCACAGAGACACAGCTTATTTATTCCACAAATCATTTCACATATACACAACTTATAATTAATGATAAGTTGTGTCTATGTGATATAAGTTTGTGGAAATGTTAAGTTGTATCTATGTGAAATACATTTGTGGAAATGATAAGCTATGTCTATGTGAAATAAATCTGTGGAAATGGTAAGTTTTGACTATGTGAAATAAATGTGTGGAAATCATAAGTTGTGTCTATGTGAAATAAATGTGTGGAAATAAGAAGTTGTCTATGTAAATAAATTTTAGGAAATAAATAATAGGTTGTGTCTGAGTGAAATAAGTTTATGGAAATGATAAATTGTGTCTATGTGAAATAAATCTGTGGAAATGATAAGTCACGTCTATGTAAAATAAATTTGTGGAATTGACAAATTATGTCTATGGGAAATTATAAGTTGTGTCAAGGTGAAACAATTTTGTGGAAATGATAAGTTGCTTGTAGGTAAAATAATTCTGTGGAAATGATTAGCTATGTTTATGTGAAATAATTTTGTGGAAATGATGTTGTGTGTTTGTGAAACAATTTTGTGGAAATGAAAAGTTCTGTGTAGGTGAATAATTTTGTGGAAATGATTAGCTGTGTCTATGTGAAATAATTTTATGAAAATAGTAAGTTGTGTGTATGTGAAATAAATTTGTGGAAATGATAATTTATGTCTATGTGAGATAAAAATATTGTGTACGCTACCCAATATGTATCACCCATATTGGAACCTGTATTTCTGAACACTCTTCAGTAACAAAAACAAAATTAGACACTTTGCTACTGTGCCCCAAATCTAGACATCAGTCCCAAATGGTATGCTCATTAACAAAACCAATTTTAAAAACAAAAATGACAACAATACTGATGATCTCAGTCTGGGCTGCACTAAGCAAAATGTGTCTACAGACATATGCAGACAGTGTAGGCCCAGATCAACCCATACATCTGTGCAGTCTGATTATGGCCTTCACTGTCTGCTCAGCATATTACATAATGATGAATGTAGAGCAAAGGTCTGAATGATACTTTGCGCATGCACGGGATGATCTGAATCTGTGTATTTTGTGCATGTTCAAAGACAGTTTTTCACTTGACATGGCCCAGTCTGTCTCTCTGTATTCTATAGTATCTACTATGTACTGTTTAAGGAGGATATATTTTCAATAGAGACTTGGTTTTGCCTCTCTTCAGAAAAGAGCTCCACTAAAAGGAAAGAATTTGCTCTCATTGGGAACAAATTCTTTCCTTTTAGAGTATATCCTATTTCAGAAGGGACTTAGTGTGCATGACAGGAAACAGGAAGTCATAAAAACCCATCTCTTTTGCAAAATATGGTGGAACACCTACAAACAGATGAATGCTTACTTACCTTGACATAGCATGGGGTTTCCTTGTTGTGCATTGAAATTTTAGTATTCCCTATGTGACATTATGCTCAATAAACATTCACCGAGTTTTACTGTAAATCAAAGAAGTGCTTCTTTATTTACTTTTTTTTTATTCATTTTTTTTTTTAAACATTACCTAAGCACTTTGCAAATCCACCATTCTGGAATGCAGGTACATCAGATAAATATTTGTAGAATCTGTCCTGATTTGCCCTGACCATGTCTTCAATTTCTGACAAACTACAGTTATCCGTTGACCACAATGAAGTATGGGCCTCCACACAGACTATCATTGATTGCAGAAGACTGAAAAAAAAATTACAAATATACCATTATAGGGCACCAGATACACTTGGCAATTTTTTCACTACTTCTGACAAGGCAGACAATTTTTTTACTTCATATTTGCTTTCTCACTCCAATTCCCTTCTGAAATGGGGTCTCTCTAAATGGAAAGAATTTGCTCCATGGGAGCAAATTCTTTCCTTTTGAGAAGAACTTTTTCAGAAGGGAGACACAATAACTTTGATAGAAGGGATACAAAAACAATGCTGACAGAGTTGCCTCCACTGAAAGCACATCCAATAGCAGTAATCCTTCATCTGCTGAATTTAAATATTAGATAACATTATAAAATATTATTGAAAATGTTTACAGTGTTCAACAAAATATTTGGACATCTGAACTCCTTCCTATATGTATCCAAAAACTTGAACAAGTCCATTTTACTACCAATTAATGTGTCTAAAATAGCTGGATGAATGGTAAACATTGTAGATACTGATTAGACTGCTGCACCCTGATAAGATGCAGCACTCTGCACACCTGATCTGTGTCCAAACACTTATGGGTAACTATACTGTGATTGTCTGCCCAAATATTTATGGTAAATATGGTAGTTATGACCAAGACTAATAAAAAAGTGTCTTTGGGACTTCCATGGACAGTGAAGGCCCAAATCAGCTTGTGTGCCCAAGCAGTCAGATGAAGGCCTTTGCTGTATGCTTACAGAAGCACTGAGTAATGCAGCAATGACCCTGGCAAAAGCTAATCTGATTTGGATCTACATTGTTTCCCCAGGCCTGCCTGTAAAATTACTTTAGGGTAAATATGGCCTGCAATATAATGTTTTGTGTTTTACTTCCTTTTCAACATTATTTAAGACATGTCAAGATAACCAAAGGATGATAATGAAAGGCTATGTGCAAAACAGAGCCATACAGTCATGAGCTGAAATACCCCCATGCCCCACCCCCCTATAGTGGGTTCCAATCAGGGACCTCATGATCCAAAGTCAGAAACACTAACCACTTGGACAAAAAGACACTTCTGGGCCCAGTTGTTCAAAGCATTGTTAGCTTAATAGGTTTATTAATGGCAAACTTGTTAGCTGTTGTAGCTAAGGTATTTTCAATACATTGATTTTTTTTCTGCAAAAATGTGAGTAGCTTTTGTATTGCAAAGCTACTCACATTTTTTTCAGCAAAAATATCAATTTATTTGCTATATTTCAAATAGAAATTTTAACGACATGTTAGCAAACAACTTTGTTAAGTTTTGAACAAATGGGCCCTGGTCTGCAATATACAGACTTAGTAAACTACAGTGTGGATAGTACAGATCTTTAATGGACTATTTACCCTGGCTCTTTACCTTGGAATCTGAAAAAGTTTAACCATTAAAGCACCTGACAAAGTTCAAAGCAGACAACATTCTAAAATTTTTATTTTTATTATCATTAGTAGTATTCTTTTTATTATTTTTTTAGAGATAATAAGCATTTAAATTTCATGTGAAACGCATGCAATTGTGATTGGTGCTCCAACTGTTAATGTTGCTCCAACTGTTTAATTTTATTCAACAAATATTTAACTTTGATTACACTGAAAGCTCAATGAACTTACAAATGTGCTGTCAAAGGCATGGATGTTGGCATTTGGTGGTAAGTGTGGTGGGAGGAATGTCGAAAAAACCACCAACTTTGAATGGGCTTTAAGTCAGTGCAGGGTCAAGCAAGAGTATTAGCTCTGCACTATCAAAGCCCCTTTAAAAATTCTTATAATGACCTACATACAAGAAGCATGGTAGTTCAGTGGTGTGTGCACTGGCCTCTAGAGCTAGAGGTACCGGGATGGATCCCAGGCTTAGGCAAGGGAATTTTCGGAGTTCGAACATGCTTTCCTTTGTGTCATTTGGAGGCATGGCATGAAAACAGTGCACTGTCCTTCAGATCAAAACATTAACTGGAGGCCGCCTATGCAGGGAAATTCACACACAGTGAAAGTTATAGAGCCTGATGCTATTTCTAACTGGTTACTTGTAGGCCTTCATCCTGCAACCTGGTGTGTACAATGTACACTGTCAAAGTACTCCTCGGAGGTTAAGACGTAAGTGAAGAAAGAAAGAATGAAAAGAGGCACAGTTGATATATTTACCTGCAGTCAGCTCCTTCCACTTGAATTGTGGTCATTAAATATACTGGAAGAAAACATTGTTCAAACATGATTGCCTCTATGTTGGCCACAGCACAGTATTCACCTGAAAAATAAATTCTTTGCTTCAGAGATTACCCTAAAATTACATGAAAAAGCTCTTATAAAAATATAATCATTTTAGAATCAGAACATGCTGTGTATAATCAATCAGGGTCAATTCTCTACACTCAAATTCTTCCATGTACTTTGTTGGCCAAAAGCTGACTGGTTAACCTTTCCATCCTGGCATATATGAAGTAGATTATTAAAAAAAAAAAAAAAAAAAAAAAAAAAACTGAAGCACTTCTATAGAGTACCCACAATATATGTTTCAGTGGAGAAATACAAAAAATTATGGATGGATAACCCTCTATCTGGAGCTATGATTAAGTCCAAAGTCAAAGCAGAATGGCAAACAGTGAAGATCTAGATGAAATGGCTCATTATGAGCCATTTCATCTGGATCTATAATATTTGCAAAGGTAGTATTTTGGTCAGCAGGACAGAAAGGTTAAAAATGCAGATCTACAGGTTAATCTGGGTCTCACTGGTCACAAAGCAGTCTTTTTAGTCAATCAGATTACTTGATCCAGGTTGTTGATACAAATTCACATACTAAATGACAAACAGTGCAGATCCATATCAGTAGGCTTCTTCAGAAGCCAACTGATCTGGATTGACACTTTTGCATAGACATGGCCTATCCAAGACCAGTAGGGTGAGGGTTAAGAGACCTGTAATAAATAACAAAGCTTATGTTGTGGTGATCTGCTGTCAAAATAAAGCATTTCAACATATAAACTGGACTGTTAGAAGATGTTTTTTTTGTAAACATAATACACATGTCCACCCATAAAAGATTCAAATCAGCCTGTGAACCATGCAGTCTGATTAGAAATATTATTGTCTGCCTGCCAAAGCCTTGAACAGGCTGATGTGTGTCTTTAGACACACATCAGCCTGTTCAAGGCTTTGGCAGGCATCACAGTGTTTGAGTTCCTTCTAAGGAACCAGTGCATGCCAGTTTGATGACTATAGGCCAGTTATCAGAGCTGGAACAAAATGATGAATTGACTTAAAAAATGACAAAGTAAATATATGTATAGGTTTTGGTCATAAAAGCACTGCAATGTCTGAGTCTGTGTTAGATCAGAGAGGAAGCTAAACACTAGGATTGATGAAAAAAAAAAAATGAGAATTTGATTGGGATTTGATTTTGAGTTTTATGGCCCAGTCAATACAGTTAAGGTCATGTGGAGCTGGGCAGTTAACCTACTCACTTTTCCTAGACAGGTTTAGTCCTCTCAGCAGTTGACCAATACTTTGTGCACATACGCTCACAAGTAACTGACAACTAACCTTCTTGAATCACTCCAATGGGGAGATTGACTGCAGAAATGATTTCATGATCAATAAAAAAAGGAATGGACAACACTAGCACTGATGCAAAAACAGAGGAAAGTACATGTGAGCTGGTGTGAAAAATACTTCAGAACACCCCTCTATCTAGGGTACAGTAGACTCTAGTTATCTCTAAGTCCAAGGGACTGTCTGTTATACTTAGAAATATCCGTTGCTCGACATATCAGAATTGCAGAATTGAGGAAAAAATAAATCAACCACATTTAACAAATGAATATGTAATTTGACTCCTGAACATGGAGATATATTGAAAATATTGTGGAAAAGAGAAGAAATTGCTCAGTTTCTCCTCTTTTCCACAATATTTTGTAACCTATTATTAGATTTCTATGTTAAAACAGGTACCAGATTTTCTCTTCGAGATAAGCGGTTATTCGAGATAAGCAAAGTCGAGATAATGAGAGTCAACTGTATTTAGATTAAGGGGAACCGATTCACTTTAAGGGGTGACAACTCTATTTTGCTTCCTGTCTAAAAAGGATCACTCTTCCCTGAAAAGAAAGAATTTGCTCCCCTTGGTCTGTGCAGAAAAGCAAACTGGAAATCCCTTAAGTTGTCTCACTTGGACAAATGGCAGAAAATCTACCAAGAGCATCCAGTCCCCTAACATGTTACTTACATTGCTCCAAATTTAATGCTAATCCTGCTGAACCCGGATATGTCCTGCCTCACCAAACAGTGTAGATCCAGATTAGTTGGCTTCTGAAGAAGCCAACTGATCTGGATCTGCACTGTTTGCCAATAAGAATGTGAATCTATTTCAACAATCTGGATCAAGTAGTTTAATTGGCTGAAAATTAGAAATGGGAGTGGCATTTTAATTTATTCAGCAGGACAAGGGTTAAACTTACATTGCTCCAAATTTAAATCACTAGTTTGAAAGATGTCTTCTTGATGGTCCACAATCATTGATAGGCCATAATCCTTGATGTTTGGATCCACAGTGCATGTGTCATAATGTTCTTTTAGACTTGTCTTGATACAGTCTTCTAGGAGTTTGCCAACACTGGAAAAAAATGTTCTCTATTATTATAAATTAGCAACTGATTTAAGGGGAACCGAGACTTCAGTGGAGGCTACTCTGACAAAATAATTTTGTGTTGCTAAACTTTAAACCTGCCTATTTGATTGCTAGAGGGGCAGACTCTGAGCTCTCCAGATAAATAGAGTTTTCAAAATGGTATTTTTTTCTTATTTCTCCAAGAAAACAACATTTGGTACTAACATGGAAATGCCTCAACAAGGCAATTTTGATGTGTAGTCACAACATGCGTTTTATTCTGGAGAAATGATAAAAATACCAGTACTTTTTGATTGGAAACGGCACCTTAGCTGGAGCTCTGTGGAGAATTACTTAACTCTTTTGGCACCAAATTTCAGACTGCATTTGTCTACTTCTTTTTTTTTTTTTTTTTTTTAAATAAACTATCAATTGGAAAGTTTATAATTATGTTAGTCAAAAGACTGACTTACAAAGAGCATAGATCCTGATGAGACGGCTCATCATGAGCCGTCTCATCTGGATCTATGCTGTTTTCAAAAGCAAATATTATCAACTGTGGCAGCCAAAGAGTTAAAGACTTCTAAAACCCCTGAACTATGCAAATTCTTACTGAACTTCAATCTTGACTGGCATGTACTCTATATCTACACTGTTTGCTTTCAGGTTTTGAATTTCACCTGTTTTTGTCTAATACCTTTTTTATTAAAGCAAAGCAATCTCTATACATTCAAAAGATACATTCCTATAGCTCTACAGATTCCAATAGCTCAGTGGTATTGGCTTTGGGAATGGGAGATCACAGATTCAAATTTTGGCCATGACATACAAAAGGTGGTACTAAGCACTTCCTTGGCAGATGCTCACATTATCAAGGTTAGTCTTAGGAAGATAAATGAATGCAGGTAAGTATTTTTTTAAGGATTCTTTGGCACAGTAAAAGCTCTACAGAGCTTACATTGTCTGTTTCTGATATGCAACATTAAATAAAGCTTATTTATAATAACAGAAGTGTTTTTCTGTATTTCCAGACTGAAAGGGTGAGGCCACTTACCCACACTTGTCCTGGGTAGTCATCATGCTGTTAACTATATCCTGACACTCAAACTCTGCCACTGAATACATCAAGTTCATATCCATACAAGGCATATCACTCTGTATTGACCACATAGGACTGAATGTATAATAATTCACTGAAAAAAAGGGAGAGGTAAACCCTTAAACCATACCCAATTAGAATGGTAAATATCTCTTAAAACTCCTATCAAAATTGTACTAATCATTTTGTTTTTTTTTGTTTATTTTTTTAATTTCAGAGAAAATAAGACTTAACATTTCATATTAATTGTTTACTAAGGAGATGATTCACATGAAACATCAAGCCACATTTTCTCTGAAAACTGAAGTTAAACTGCAAAAATAAGACTTCACATTTCATGTTAATTTTTTTACAAAGCAGATGATTCACATAAAATGTCAAGCCATTTTTCTCTGAAAACTGAAGTAAAACTGCAACTAGAAATGTGTCAGTGGGACACCTAGGGGACATTCCTCACTCCAAAAAAAGCATTTTGCAAATGAAGCTGAAAAAAGGTCATAACACCTATAATAATTAGTGGACTTTATACTCTGAATTGAACGATCTATATTTTATGTTTATATATCTGTTTTTAAATATAAATCCAATACACTAATCCTTCAAAAGATATCAAACAGAAACCATTTTTCAAATATACGGACAGGATGATGAAGTTGTTTGTTTGTGCTGAGGTTTTACGGCCCAGTCAACCCAATGGGATCATGTCGAGCGCGGTCAGTTTACCTAACCACACGTTTACTGGGCAGGCTTAGTCCTCTAAGCGGTTAACTAGTATTGTGCACATTCTTTCGCCAGAAACTGACAACTGCCCTTCTTGAATCAGCGGAAGGGAGAGAATGACCGTAGAAAATATTTCATGATCAGTCTCCACGGAAGAATGTTGCCGACCTCGGTGGGGGTTGAACCCGTGACCTCCTGGTCTCCAGTCGGACGGCGCTTCCAACTGAGCCACCGAGGACGGCGGATGATGAAGATGAAAAAGGGCCATAACTCCAATAATGTTTGGTGGTTTTTACCCTAAATCGACCTTGACCTTAATTTTCTGGTTATGTACCTGTGTATAAAATATGAATCTAACACACTAATCTTTTCAAGAGATATCGAAAAGAAACCATTTTTAGAAGTTCAAAAAGGGCTATAACTCCAATAATAATTGGTGGACTTTACCCTAAACTCTAACTTGACCTATATTTTATGATTATATACCTGTGTATAAAACATGAATCCAATACACTGGTCTTTTCAAAAGATATCGAAAAGAAACCATTTTTAGAAGTTCAAAAAGGGCTATAACTCCAATAATAATTGGTGGACTTTACCCTAAACTCTAACTTGACCTATATTTTATGATTATATACCTGTGTATAAAACATGAATCCAATACACTGGTCTTTTCAAAAGATATCAAACAGAAACCATTTTTCAAAGCTGAAAAAGGGCCATAAGTCCCATAATAATTAATGATTTTACCCTAATTCAAACTTGACCTGTATTTTATGATTAAACCTGTGTATAAAATATGACTCTAATACACTAATCTTTTCAAAGCTATCAAACGGAAACAGTTTTTCTTTAATCTAATACACTAATCTTTTCAGAAGCTATCGAAAGGAAACAATTTTTCTGATATACAGACTGGATGGACTGACTGGACATACTACCGGAACGTACATATGAACAAAGGGTGATACTACAGTAGACTCTCGTTATCTCAAATTCCAAGAGACTTGCTGAAATACTTCGAGATATCCGTACCTTGACATATCAGATTTGCAGAATTTAGGAAAAAATAAATTGAACAACCACATTTAACAAACGTGTATGTAATTTGACTCCTAAAGATAGAGATATATTGAAAATATTGTGGAAAAGAGGAGAAATTGCTCCTTAGGAGCAATTTCTTCTTTTCCGCAATATTTTGTTACCTGTTTTTAGACTTTTATGTTTGAGTAGGGACTAGATTTTCACTTCAAGATAAGCGGTTATTTGAGATAAGTGAGGACAAGCTAACGAGAGTCAACTGTATATGAATGCCTCCAACTGAAAATGGCAGGAGTATGAAAAATGTCTGATACAATTGTGTTTGCACTTGAAGGGTTAAAGTGCCAATCAAAATTGTAGCAGGTTACATTCAGACCCAGATCAGCATGTGTTCTGAGTGCTTATTTTCTTAAGTCAAGAATTATTTGGTGCTCTATCCAGAGTAAGGAAGAATTGGGACAGAAGAGCTGGTAGAGGAGAGGAATAGAGGAAAAAGGCAAACAACAGTGCAGAAACTGAAGAAACACTAAAATGCCCCTTCCCCAACCTGCAGCAAGTACAGCTGACCCTTACCACCACTCCACCTACCACCCACCCAGGGCCCAGTTGTTCAAAGCATCATTAGCTTAACAAGTATGTTAGGGGTCAAAATGTTAACTGTTCTAGTAAATAAAATATCTAATTCACAGGTATTTTTGCTGAAAAAATGTGAGTAGCTTTTGCTTTTTTTCTTTCATCCAAAACTGGTTCCCAGCTTTTTTTGTTACACAAGAGATTTAGCTTCAATTGGTGCTACTCAGATTTTCTGTGTGTGTGTGTGTGTGTGTGTGTGTGTGTGTGTGTGTGTGTGTGTGTGTGTGTGTGTGTGTGTGTTTTTTTTGCTTTTGTTTTTTTATTTACCTGGTATACAATTCTCAATATCTTTATCATGCAAGCCCAGAGCCATCATATCCTTCTGTTCAAAATTGGCTCTCATATTGTTCCAGGAACAGACCTCTCCATCATAGGAATACATTAAAGAAACACAGTCCAATAAGGCAAGATAGGTGCTGAAATGGATTTATGAAATATCAAAAGAACCATTAAAGGAAAAAAATGTTTAGGAATGTATACAGTGAACACTAAAAAATTCACCAAACATTTAGACAGCCATCTAAACTCCTCACACTTACCCTAAAATTTTAAGATCTTTTACTGCCTGGGCCCAGTTGTTCAAAACTTAACAAAGTTGTTAGCTAACTTAATGTTAAAATTTCTATCTTGAAATATGGCAAATACATTGATATTTTTTGCTGAAGAAAATGTGAGTAGTTTTTGCAGTTCAAAAGCTACTCACATTTTTGCAGCAAAAATATCAATATATCTGATAATATCTTAGCAACAACAGTTAATGAGTTTGTCATTAACAGGCTTGTTAAGCAAATGATGCTTTGAACAAGTGGGTTCAGGTGATGTGTTTAAGGGCTCTGGATACACTTGGCAGAGTTTCTGCCATTTTACAAGGGAGATAACATATGTGATTTTCTGTTTGCTTCCTTGAACACCAAACCCCTTCTAAAAGGGGATCTTCTCTAAAAGTGGAATACAGATACCATTTTTTTTTTTTAATTATCCCACATACCCCTATAAGCAAACATTCAAGCAATTTCAAAAATCATCAGATTACAGTCCGAGTATATTTGTATGTTCGTTGCTAGGACTAACCAGCATAAATCCTGCTCAGAATGCTAGTTACTTATTTCATATTAGTGATATTCTGGGAAAATGGTATTTCTCCATAAAACAATACTAAGGGCACTCATCAGAAGCATCTTGCCAAGGCATTTCTAAACAGCGCCCACAAAAAATGTTTTGTTTTTTTTTGTTTTGTTTGTTTGCATACTTGAGCAGCTATTTCATAGCTTTCACTATGTTCTTTTTTTTTTTTTTTTTTGGGGGGGGGGGGTGGGGGGGGGTGGGGAGGGGAGGTTGTTTTGTTTTTCAGATATATTATTGTACAATAATAGTAAAATAAAGAAATCCTACTTTAAGTAATAAAAATCTTACGAGCATGTATCATCTGTAGAATTATTCAGAAAGTATTGCAGAATTTCCCCACAGACTTTCTGTTCGGCAAAATCCATCATTGTGATGCCATTTCTACAAGGTGGATCTGTAAATACAGATAATCAGCATTTCATTTTATTTCATAAAGAAAAAGACAATACATAACTGGCACATATTATTTCAGACATGGTCACAGATGAAAAAATTCAAAACTAATATTGCTTTAATACTTAGCATACTATGGGCAGATTCAACAGACAACAAACTAATTACTCTTTCCTTATTTTTCCCAGAAAATAGAATCAGACATTTCATGCTAATTGTCTCCTAATCTGCATGAAATAGCAAATCCTATTTTCTGGGAAAATAAGACAAATATCTAAAAAATGTTACCTGCTGAAATTTTCATTTGTTAAAGATGAGACAAAAATTTGATGCCGATTGTGTAGCAGGATAGAATATATGAAGGGAATGGTAATGAGAAATTTTTCCTAATTTCATTACTGTCTTAGGTAACTTCAAGGAATTTGTAAACCAAAGATCTCAGGGCCAAGTTGTTCAAAGCATTGTTAGTGTAACGAGCTTATTTGTGATCAAAATGTTAACTGTTCTAGTAAGTACAACATCTAATTCACAGGTTTGTTTGTTTGTTTGTGTTGAGGTTTTACGGCCCAGTCAACCCAATGGGGTCATGTCGAGCATGGTCAGTTTACCTAATTACACATTTACTGGGCAGGCTTAGTCCTCTAAGCGGTTAACCAGTATTGTGCACATTCTTTCGCCAGAAATTGACAACTGCCCTTCTTGAATCAGCGGAAGGGAGAGAATGACCGTAGAAAATATTTCATGATCAATCTCCACAAAAGAATGTTGCCGACCTTGGCAGGGGTTGAACCCGGGACCTCCTGTCTCCAGTTGGACGGTGCATCCAACTGAGTCACCGAGGCCGGACTAATTCACAGGTATTTTTGCAGAAAAAATGTGAATAATGTGAATAGCTTTTGCAAATGCAAAAGCTACTCACATTTTTTCGGAAAAAAAATTAGCATATATGCCATATTTAATGATCAAAGTTTTAACGATACTTTAATGACATCCTTAGTTTTGAACAACTTGGCCCTGATAATGCCACTACCATATTTATCCTAAGTATTCACACACCCCTCCTTACCATACTTGTCCTCCAATCTGAACATGTCCAGTTTACTATCTTTACTTGTGTCTAAAAAAAACTGGATGAATGGCAAACTGTATAGACCCTATGTCCAGTTTACTATCTTTACTTGTGTCTAAAAAATACTTGATGAATGGAAAACTGTATAGACCCTGATCAGAAGCCACAATATGTGATAGCTGATCTGGGTCTATATTGTTTGCTCAGGCCTGTATATCCTCATACCAAGCATACATCAAAATTTGGTCAGCCTACGCTTTAAAGTACAGGAATACACCTCAGATAAGTGATTTATTTTTCTGAAATGTAGAAATAGATTCAAGTAGGCAACCAGCTGTAGCTTTTGTATCCATCACCAAATTCTGTCAGCACAGGCCAAGCAGTAAAGAATATAAATGTTGCATAGATTATAAGGTATCCCATCATTTAACCCTTGTCCTGCTGAACCCGGATATACTCTGCCATTGCAAACAGTGTAAATCCAGATCAGTTGGCTTCTGAAGAAGCCAACTGATATGGATCTAAACTGTTTGTCATTAAATATGTGAATTTCTATCAAAACCCCCAGATCAAGTAATCTGACTGGCTGGAAATTAGAAGTGGGCGTGGCATCTTAATTTATTCAGCATGACAAGGGTTAAGGTACATACAATAAATTTTGCTTCAGCTGCAATTTGTTTTCTATGATGAAACCAAATACAGAATGCTTACCTGGAATGACTTCAATTTTTGTGGCAGTTGTTACGTTAATAGCTTGCAAGAAATCTGGTGCTGCTGCATCATTGGCAATCACTGTGAAGACTTGTTCAACAACAGGCATAACAAACTCTTCTACTTTTGTTGACAGATCAGCTACATCCTGACGAGTTTCAGGGACAACAACCACAGTCACTGGCATCTTCAAGATATAATCTGTTACTATGCTGCCTTCACTGCAGGTAAATAACAATGAAATATAAAATTACTATGTCACTCTAAAATATCTTGGGTCATATACAACTACCACAGAACCAAATCAACAGGTCTATTTGTGCAGTCTGATCAGTCTACACTGCTAATTTATAGGATCCCTGAAGAGCATTGGGTTCAGACATGATTATAAGGTGATAATTAAAGATGTTTGTTATTTTTGCACTTAAATCTTAAGGGTAAACACTAGAATCTCTTCACTGAGGTAAAAAAAATAAATAAAAAAGATCTTTTGAAAACTTTTTAACCTCTAAATGTTTGTTTGTTTGTGTTGAGGTTTTACGGCCCAGTCAACCCAATGGGGTCATGTCGAGTGCGGTCAGTTTACCTAACCACACGTTTGTAAGGGCAAGCTTAGTCCTCTAAGCGGTTAACCAGTACTGTGCACATTCTTTCGCCAGAAACTGACAACTGCCCTTCTTGAAGCAGCGGAAGGGAAAGAGGGACCGTAGAAAATATTTCATGATCAATCTCCACGAAAGAATGTTGCTGACCTCGGCGGAGGTTGAACTCGCGACCTCCTGGTCTCCAGTCGGACGGCGCATCCAACTGAGCCACCGAGGCCGGCTCTAAATGTTTGGACAGACATGTTTGAGCAAACAGTTGTGACCTAGGTCAGATGCTGCAGAAAGCAGCATCTGATCAGGGTCTAAACTGTTTGCCACTCACCTAGCATTTTTGTTGTAAGTCTGATAGGAAGCTCAGACCCCGAGGTTATAAAACTTCTTTTCACGTGATAAACACAGCTGAGCATGAAATTTGTCCTACTTATAAATCTCAGATTACTAACAATTGCAAATTCTTTCTTGCTAAACAAATCTGAGCATGAAAATATTTATGCAAATAAATATGAAATATGAAAATGCAAACTATTATTGGCATTTTCATATTTATTAGCAGAGAAAATTTCGCGCTCATCTGAGGTGAGCATGAAAAATGTTTTATATTCATAGGGCCAGTTTCCAAATATTTACAGTAATCAAAGTACTTCCTTTTATCAGGATTTATGATTTAAGGTAAATGATAACACCTGGTACTTTTTCTGTCATTTCTTTACATAGGAGGTAACTTTTGTTACTTCCTGTTTGTTTTCTTGCACAGCAGGTCCTTCTGAAAAGTGGTCCCAAGGGGAGAGTAGACCCCTTTTTCAGAGGGGAAGCATAATAATTTTGACAAAGTTACTGCCTCTGAAAGTGTATACAGTTCCTTCAGTATATACATTATATTAGCAAATGGTGCAGATTGCATTGGTCTGCATTTTTGTTGGACATTGTGTGATATGGTTGTTCTTAGTTCAGTGTTAAGAACCTAATAAGTAAACAAACAATTCAAAAATGACCTTTAGACAAGCATGATCAACCTGTGTAGTCTAGTCAGGATCTGCCCTGTTGCCATAAGGTAACAAATTATGCCACATAAACTAAACACATATGGTACAATCTTGGTATAAGACCATTACACAATCCAAAGAAGGTTTTTAACTTGATATGGATTGCAGAAATGTTTGCAAATTAAAAAAAGAAAAAAAAAAAAAATCTATTTGTGTCTTAACCAACTGGTGACTTTGTTATGGAAGACACACTCATCAACTGAGGAATCTTAGTTTCAAATTACAGAAGCATATACATCAAACAGATGGTGTCCTGCAATGCAAAATCACATTTTAGCACATATTCTAATAGCAAAGGCTCAGATCAAGCTGTACAATGTTGTTTAACCTTAAACTGCTAATCACAACAATTGTCGTCTACAACAATTGTCGTCTACTTTGTCATCTGCTTGTGATTTTAAAAGTCATTTTTGCAAACGGTGTGGACCTAGCTCAGACTGCTCCTCTACAAGCACTGCCTGTATTCAAACATAGGTTTGCAAAGTTTGCAAGAATATTCAGCAGACGACATAAACAGACGACATTTTAAGATGCAGGTCTTCTTGGCATTTTAAGGGTTAAAATATCATATGCAAAAGGATATGCCACAGAGCAGCCCATGCAACTGCCAAATTTTGGAAAGCCTTAAATCTTACCACCCAAAGTATAGAAATTTTGCAGATCATACATACATAACACCTAAAACTGTGAGCAGCAATATTTACCCTAAGTGACAGACAGGCCTGAGCAAACAGTGTAGACTCTGATCAGATGCCATGGCATCTGATCAGAGTCTACCCTGTTTGCCACTTACTAAGTAGCTTTAAAACACATCAGCAGGCAGTAAAATTGATTTGTTCAAAGTTTTATGACAAGTATGGTAAACAGTTACGGTGTCCTAATATTACAGGTAAACTTGGTAATTGCTAAAATGTACAGCTAAGTCTGGGTCTATGCTGTCAAAATATTGCATTTTGTGGAGTTTTATAGCATTGTTTAGCTGACTTGAAGCATACAGTGAGGTTGTTTGAACAATAAGGTAACATGCATTTCAACAATATTTCAGTCATGCAGAGCCATCCCTCAGGCTATCCAGATAAAAGATTTATTTCACCACAAAAACATGTGAGCCATTTCTGATAAGTACCAGCAACATGTTTTGGTGGAAAAATAAGAAAACTACTTATCTCGGTACCCTACTTTTCTGAGGGATGACGACATAACTGAAATATTGGTGACAAGGCTGTTTATTAGCCTTGTCAACAATATTTTAGTCATGTCAAACTTGCAGTGGTTGAATAGAAACCACTTCACTGCACGTTTATAACTACAAATAGTTTGAAAGTACTCTTCATGATTTACTTTTGTGTAGTTTGTGGTAAATATGCTTTTACAATAAACTAAAGCAACTACCTATGCAAAACCGGAAGTGCAATGAAGTCTACAAAACTTAAAAACAAATGTAAGATACTTTTTATCATCAAGTTTACAAGCAGTTTGATCTGGATCTTCTGAAGCCATGTAGACTAACAGTCTGAATAAGACCTGTATGGTTGCCTAGCCTATTATCGCATAATAAATCCTGTAACAGTCAATGGCCCTTGTACCTTTTTTTTTGGTCAATAACCATACTCCTTTTTTATAATAATCATAGTTTTAACCTTAACCTGATGAATTAAATATTAGCAGACAGCATTTTTAAATAAGCTGCAACCTGTGAAACATACCTGACATGTGCAGCATCCAGGTATTACTTCGACCAGACTGCACAGATGTTTGCTATTTAAAGAAGCAGACTGTGCAGTCCATGGCTTCAGATTAGAGGTGGTATCCACAGAATACTTTTCTTATTTCTCCACAAAAACTTATGTTGTGGTACTCACTAGAAGTGCCTCAGTGAGGCCCTTCTTATGAGTACCTTCAACATATGTTTTTGCGGAGAAATAAGAAAATGTCAGTTCTTTTTAGCTAAAAAAAAATCACCTTATTTGGAGCTATGCAGTCTGAAGAAGCATCCATGCAAGCTGATCCATGTTTCCTTGGCTGTCCACAGAACACTCAATGAACACTATGATCAGTCTACATGGATCTGAGCTTTCACTGGACATATGTGCAATAGGGTATATTTTTTCACGTTATAACAACTGCTTATTTGGTCTTGTTTTCTAGAAAACAGTAACAAATACATGAACTGTTAACCCATTTACATGGTGTGGACTTTTCTACCACAACTCTTTGGACAGGATCATTTCTAATATTAGGGCGTCTGGTTTATTTTTATTATTACTAGGATTTATAGATTTGTTAGTTTGTGTTGAGGTTTTACTTCCCAGTCAACCCAATAGGGTCATGTCGAGTGCGGTCAGTTTACCCAACCACACTTTTACTGGGCAGGTTTAGTCCTCTAAGTGGTTAACCAGTAATGTGCACATTCTTTCTCCAGAAACTGACAACTGCCCCTCTTGAATCAGTGAGAGAGAGAGAATGACCGTAGAAAATATTTCATGATCAAATCTCCACAAAAGAATGTTGCCAACCCAGTGGGGATCGCACCTGTAACCTCCTGATCACCAGTTGGACCCGCATCCAACGAGCCACCAAGGCGGGCAGGATTCATAGAAATTTCTGTAATTAATGCAAATAGTGTAGACCTGATCAGATGCTGCAGAATGACCTAGGTCTGCACTGTTTGCCAATTACCCTTTTGTGGGTCTCCAGACTAAAATGGGTTTAGCCCTATTCTGGGACAAAAATTAAGACAAAAAATAATCACTCTATTGTTACTGTCTGCTAATAGTGTCATCACCATACAAAAGATAATACAGATAATGGTATATATAAATATGAAGTAGATAAGGGCACTCAGGAAAAAAAAAACACTTGGGAAGGAAGGAAGGAGGGGAGGATGATACTCGTGAGAATAAACCAATTACCATAAAAAATTTATCACATCTATTTGAAATTGATGATGACAGTTTGGCATTTTACATCTCAAAGCTTCAACAGTATTTGAGGAAAATCAAGATGATAGGAGGGTGCTAATGAACTGCTCTGAGCAGCTTACAGTCCTGAGATGAATTCTGCCTAGAGCAGGATTCAAATCCACATGTGTTTTGTAGTCACCCCAGGCTTCCCATTTGAAATTAAACATGTTATTAGTACCAGAGCAGAACTTATTTACATAAATATATTACTTAATATCACTAGAATAAACATAAGCAAAAAAGAAATTTTTCAGGACTCTGACATCACTTCAAAAGACTTTTTTTTTGCTCAGTGTTTTATTATTTTGAAAAAAAATTTTCAAATGTGACTATTAAACAAACTTTCTAATTAATCAGGTGTCTCATATCTCGTACCTTGTAAAAAAACACAACTCCACTATTGGAAAGATATACAGCCGACTTTTTGTAAATATAAAGCCTGAATATTGCATGATACAAAACCACTGTATAGCAATCCGAAATGAATTGCATTTTAAAGGAAAGTATGTATTTTACATGGTGCTGTTTCAGATTTTTGCCTAGCAACTGCGAGTTATGTAAAGTGTATAGTAAACAGGTATATACTGACAGGTATAAATACACCCATCTAGCAACTTTATTTTAATATTTGCTTTTCTCTGAAAACTGAAATATACACTGGGAATAATCACATGGGTTTCTTACCCTGTCATCTGTCACCTTGGAACATGCATATGGTATAACTTGAGCAGTTTCACACAAAAATGGGGCCTTAACACATGTGCAAACAGCAAACCCAAAATCAGTCTGCACATCCAAGGAGTCTGATCACAACATAGCCTGATCAGTGTCTCCACCATTATCATGTAAGAAGCCTATATGCACAGTTCTAGAAAAAAGGAGTATGGACAGTTTTCTGCTTTCTCCACAAAAACCTGTATTATGTTACTCAATGGAGTAACATAATTAGGGTAGGTAACTTGGAGGCAGATTTTCAACAAGTTCTTCTTCTTCAATTTTTCTAAAATTTTCACAATATTGTTGTGAAACATCAATACATCAAACTCAGCAAAGAAAAGTAAAAAAAAAAAAAAAAAAAAAAAAAAACATGGTCTTAGACAAAAATTCCAAAAAATCACTTTTCTATAGAAACTGCATAGGTCAGAAACATTATTGGTCTTAAATTTGATTTTAGGGTAAATATTTGAAAACAAAACACAAACAGAAAAGACAAATGGTTTCTGATAAGATATGGTCAATCAGAACAAAATATTTTCATTTAAAATTAAACGCCAGGCGAAAAACGTCTTTCCGAGGGATGTCGAAAGGACAGTAATTTGGCCTTCACGGTTTGCCATACAGCTTGTTCTGGAGGAGTATTTGATAATCATTCTGGAATTTTTTTTTTCTTATTTCTCATAAAAATGTATGTCCTGGGTACTCATAAGGAGCGCCTCTATGGGGTTCTTCTGATCAGTACCTATAACATGTTTTTATGGAAATGGAGAAAATCATCTCAGAATTCCCACCAAATATTCTTCCTTAACAAATATTCTGGTTTGGACATGTATTATGGCCTCATTTCGTGTGACTTGGCTCACTTACTTTGTATCATTATTCTCCTCATAACTGTAATTCCCAATTTAAGAGCAAAATTAATACACAATGTCAATATACAACTTGAATAATTGACTATACCGACAAAAACAGAATGATGATGATGCAGATGATGATGAGGGTAATGATGAATTATATTTTATATCCCTTTCAAGAGAGTTTTAGTAATTTAAGTCATCAAGATGACAGAAAGGTGATACGGGAAGGCTCTGAGGAATGAGGCATTGTATAGTCAAGATTCAAAGCAGGATTCAAACATGGGACCTCATGATTATCATTCAGAAGTTCCATACCTACTTTGACCCCTTAAACCCCACTTTTATATGGTAAAACTGGAGTTTACAAGGGTATACATATTTTTCTTATTTCTGCTCAAAAATATAGACTGTGGGCACTTGTTAGAACTGCCTCAGTGAGGCGGTTCTAATGAATACCAACAATCTATGTTTTGAGCAGAAATATGAAAGATATCAGAATTTTATCTGAAAACTTTCAGTTTTTGGTGGTAAAAATTTTCAATATGTTTGAATAGGCATGTTTTCTTATGTAACCCCTCTCCACCTGAACATTTCTACCTACCCTAAATGTAAAAAATGATTAATTCACATGTATTCTGATCCATTCTTACAAAATTGTACAGTCTGGTATGAAAAATTGATTTTTTTTTCCCAGAAAACAGGATTTGACATTTCATGGAAATTGTTTCCAATGGAGAAAATAGGATTTCATGCAAATTGTCTCCATTGGAGACAATTTGCATGAAATGTCAAAGCCTGTTTTCTGGAAAAAATACAAAAAATGTTTCAATATGTTGTTTGCTGAAAATTTTACCCAGAGTGTTAAGCGTTAAGCTTTTAAGGGTCTGCAGATATATATTTTTCCCTTGTCATTTTTTGTGTACTTCTGCTTTCAGTTTTAGCTGAAAGAAAACATATCAAACATGCAGCAAAACAGACTTTTGTACAAACATTTCAGCAACTTACCGGAATGTGATATTTGTTACTTCCCCTTCTTGACCTTCATCTCTCAGTCCATCCTCAATCTTTAAATATAGGAGTAAAACAGAAATAACAACAGACTGAGTGATGCTGACAGTCTTACAGCCTGAATGGAATGCTCAGATTACAAAATACTGTCAGCTCCAGATAAGAATGGGTAGTCATATAATACTTTTCTTATTTCTCCACAAAAAAACAAATGTTGAGCGGAAAAATAAGAAAGTTATCAGCACATTTTGATTAAAAATGTGTAAGTCAGAGTTTGTTTTTTTGTTTGAGATGAGGGTTCATGTCACCATCCAATCTTTCAATAATGTCATGATGGTGTCTGGCTGAGAAAGTGGGAACTGATGTCCTTTTATAAAGCCACTTCATTGCAGTATCATGCCCCGACACACTGACATTATGCTTCTAGTTCAACCAGTCTTAGCTCTTAAGAGCAGCTAGTACCAATTTTAGAAAATCTTAGGCAGGACCAAGCTTGGCAGGACAATCATGATGGTCATGATGATGATGATGATGATGATGATGATGATAATATGGCACTTTTTCCCACTGAAAATTATTGATATTTTTCTTACTTCTCCATGAATTGAAAATGTATGTTCTTTGCACTTCTAATGAGTACCAACAATATGCATTTTCATGGAGAATAAGAAAAATATCTGGGCTCAGTTGTTTGAAACTAATAATGTCATTAGCTAACTTATCGTTAAAACTTTGATCATTAAAGGGGAATGCAACCTTGAAAGGTATTGTGCTTTAAAGTAAAGAACTTTATAAACAATGAATTTTGGCACAAATTTGACCAAAATCGGTGGAAAATTAAAAGTTATAGACAACTGAATATTTTAACACTGGTGGAATGGGCGCCACCATTTTGAACATTTAATGAGGTTTTATAAAAATTAAAATTTGTTTCACAAAGGTGGTTATTCTCATAAAGTTGGTTTATTTAGGTGGAAATGATTCCTTGCCACTAGAATTAAAAGATTATAAAAAATCTGTAGCAAAATTATTCTGACAAACCCTTTATAATTTGATTTTGCATATTTAATTTGGGTTATATGACATCACAAAGCCTACAATATGGCGGCATCCATGACAGCCATTTTAAATATATTCAAACCACCATAACTTCCTTATTTCTAGGCCGATTTTGAAAATTCTTGCATCAAAATAAATGGCTTTTTAAGCACTTTACTTCAAGATATACTTCAAGTTATATTGTGTTCCTTTTTAAATATGACAAATACGCTAATATTTTTGCTGAAAAAATCTGCAAAAGCTACTCACATTTTTTTCAGCAAAAATAACTGTGAATTAGCTATTGTACTTACTAGAACAGTTAACATTTTGACCACTAACAAGCTCATTAAGCTAACAATGCTTTGAATAACTGGGCCCTGGATAACCCCTCTTATCTGGAGATGATTTGGTATTTCACATCTCTTTCAACATTGCTTTAAGTCATATGGAGACAATGAAGGTATTACTGTACATTTATAGAATCATTGTATATTGAAGAAAATACTGACAAACATAGGCCCTGATCAGACTGCAGAGGCTTAGGCAGATCTCGGCTTTGCTGTTTGCATATATCATAAAATCCTTTCTCATAAGACAGCTCTTGTGCATAAAGGATACGGTAATTTTTTGCATGTTGCATCATATTTATAGAAGCCTACAAAGATGTTTGTTTGTATTGAGGTTTTATGGCCCAGTCAAACCAATGGAGTCATGTCAAGCGCGATCAATTTACCTAACCACATGTTTACCGGGCAGGTTTAGTCCTCTAAGCGGTTAACCAGTATTGTGCACATTCTTTTGCCAGAAACTGACAACTGCCCTTCTTGAATCAGCGGAAGGGAGAGAATGACTGTAGAAAATATTTCATGATCAATCTCCGCGAAAGAATGTTGCCGACCTCGGTGGGGGTCGAACTCGCGACCTCCTGGTCTCCAGTCGGATGCGATCCAACTGAGCCACTAAGGCCAGCACTACAAAGATATAAAAGTATTCACTTACAGCCTTCTTGAAGCCTGCTGAGTAGTTCTGATAAATGGCACTATCTGTGTCGGCCAGTTCTGGGTTATAGGGGACATTAGATGTAACTGTACCATTTAATTCTGTAAAAAAATACATTTAACTCTTAAAGTGCTTCTTTTTATTTTTCAGAGAAAATATGTTATGACAATTCATGTGAATCATCTGCCATGCAGACAATTTACATAGAATGGCAAAATTTATTTTCTTTGAAAAATAAAAGAAGACATTGCTGTAATAGTGATTGGTGCTTTCAGGGTTAAGAGTGAACAAAATTTTATAAAGTAAAAGATAGATGGTTGGTCTGGAGTTTAATGATCCAGTCACTATGAAGGTCATGTCAAGCTGTTCAGTGTACCTAACCACAGTTTTCCTCTACGCAGTTTCCCAGTACTTATGCACAGTCTTTTGCCAGAACTGACAAATGCCCTTCTTGAAAATGACAAGAGCTAAAATTAAACTGACAGAAGTGGATATTTAAAAAAACACCTGCTCTGGTTGTTGTTGTATTGTGGTTTAATGACATATCAACCCCTATGGGTCATTTTTTGTTGTCTCTCAGAGAAAGAGAGGAAAAGGAAAATTCTACACTTTTATGCTGATATCTGAGGGATGGATCATGCTATGTGATCATATGCCTCTGCGGCATAGCCAGACAGCAAAGGACCACATCAGACTGTGCATACATATAGTCTGATCAGAATTTTTGCTGACCACTTAAAGAATCAATGGCTACTTTACAATGTATCAATCAACAGCTATGGTCCTGGTGAGACATTGCAGATGTAAAAGATGTTGATGTGTTAGTACTTTGGTTAAAATTTCAGCAGATAACATTTTGAATTATTTTTTCTTATTTTTCCCAGAAAGCAGGTTTTGACATTTCATGCAAAGTGTCTCCAATAAAATGGAGACAATTTGCATGAAATGTCAAAACCTGTTTTCTGGGAAAAATAACAAACATGTCATTAATTTGTTGTCTGCTGAATTAACCCAGAGAGTGGTAAAGCTTAATGCACATTTCTTATATATTCAAAAGTCCTGGCCCCAGTTGTTTGAAACTAACGATGTCATTAGTTAACGTATCGTTAAAACTTTGATCATTAAATATAATATGTTAATATTTTTGCTGAAAAAATGTGAGTAGCTTTTGCATTTGCAAAAGCTACTCACATTTTTGCAGCAAAAGTACCTGCGAACTGGATATTGTACTTACTAGAACAGTTAATATTTTGACCACTAACGGGCTTGTTAAGCTAACGATGCTTTGAACAACTGGACCCTGATGAGATAGTACAAGATGCTGATCTGTTAATGCACATTTCTCACATGTTTAACGCTTAGCACTCTGGGTAAAATTTTTAGCAGACGAGATTTTGAAATATTTTTCTTATTTTTCTCAGAAAACAGGATATCACATTTAATGCAAATTGTCTCCTGAAATGTCAAATCCTGGTTTTGGGGAAAAATAAGAAAAATATCATCAATTTGTCGTCTGCTGAAAATGCCCAGAGAGTGGTAAAGGTTAAACACATAGTTTTGCTTGATGCAAATCAGGTTACTCACCAACTATGGGGATTTCATCAGGAACAGCTGTTGTGGGTGGTATACTAGTGCTGACGGTTGTCTGTGGTCCTGAAAATAGACAAGAAATTTGCCGAATGGCTATGTTGTGACTGCTGGTGGTGTACAAGAAATGGAGCTAAATGCACAGACTAAAGACTTTTTTGGCCAAGCATGAAAATTAGGTCAGGGTTAGTAATGGTCAATGTGGGCAGGGTGCATAGTGGATGTTACATTAGCCTAGAAGCCTTCGTGTTTGAGAAACGGAGCTAAACGCACAGACTTAACACTGTTGACGCTGAGGACAATGACAACTAAGCCAACACAGGTGCAGGAAAGTGATCCCAGTGTCACTCATGCTTACTAAAGCAGTCGTGACAAAAATTAAACAACATAGGAGAAGTGTTGGAAAATCAGTTTACAAATACCTATTATGGGTTTATAACTAAAGCTGGCACAATTAATCCGATAATTGATTAATTGATCGATAAATTCCACAAAATTATTATCGTTACAGATTTGCTAATAATCAATCATTTAAGTTCTGTGTCTCTTACTTTACCGTATTTACCCTTAGTATTCAGACACCTCAACTCCTTACCATATTTAATGTAAAATTTGAACAAGTACAGCTTACTACCCAATGTTGTGTCTAAAAATAGCTGGATGAGTGACAAACAGTGTAGACCCTGATGTGACGCCACATTTGCGGCATCTCATCTGGGTCTACACTAATTGCTCAGACCTTTCAGATTAAATACATACAGTAAAGTACAACATATGGTAAGAGTCATGCTCAGACAGACAGGTAAAATTATGACTAAATCTTCAGTGATTACTAATCGATTATCGATTGCAATGGCAGGACTGATAGTTGATTAACTTTTCAGCTCTGAGTAGCCAGCCTTATTTATAACTGAAACAGCAAAACCAACAAGCTATCACAAATGGATATTGGTGATGATTATTTGGTGTTTTAAGCCTCTTGTGCCATTATTTATGTCATACTGAGAGGATGGAAGGGTCATAATGAAAGGCTCTATGCAATGAAGTACTGTAGTCATGAAATGAATTCTACCTTCAAATGGATTCAAACTTGGGACCTAGCAATCTACAGTCGGTAGCACAACCATCATAAACAGATAAAATGTCTTTAAAAATACTTTCTATGTACTATTTATTTTTTTTTTTTTTTTGAATTCCACAAGGTAACAACCACAAGGTAACAAGAGTAAGTAAATTTTCTTTTCTTTCAGAACTCTGCATAAATGGTGGAAATCTAAATTAATGTAAGTTTTGGTAGATTTGGTTTTACATCTCTTTGAACATTAGTCACATATCAAGATGAAGGGTAATAATGAAAGGCTCCTCGCCATGTAGGACCATACAGTCATACAGTCATGAGTTAAATTTTGTTTCTAGCAGGAATCGAAACTGGGACCTTCAGATCCTAAGTCAAAAGCGCTAAACACTTTGCCATGCAGAAATATACCGGCATACAGCTTTGATGTCATGACATCAGTGCTAACAAAATATGATTTAAGTTACCGAGGAAAAGCCACAATCATGCATAAGTGTCCCAAGGCACTGGAAGAAGTAATGATAAGAAACAAACAATGGCAAGACACTATGGCACAGCTGCAATAACCAATATACAAACAAAGAACTGCAACATTCTTGGGATGGTGGGCAGAAAAACTACTTGTGGGGAGGGAGTGGGGGCTGAGTGTGTATGTGGAGGAGGCAGGAGACGGGGAGCACAAACAAGTTTTAGTTGACTGATACATGATCCTTATTTTGATATAGCTCAAAATTATAAATACCATAACCATAAGTATTGGGACAGATAGGCCTTTGCAAATAGTGTAGACCCAGATCAACCGCCACCGTATGTGACGTCCCATTGGGTCTCAACTGTTTGCCATATATACAGCAATATTTTAGACACATCAAGAGGTAGCAGAATGGACTATTTCAAATTTTAGGACAAGTATGGTAAGAACATAAGGTGTCCCAATACTTAGGGTAAATATGGTATATGTTTGGTCTGTGTAGGGTCTTCTACCTCATCAGTGTAACAGCACAGTAATATAACAAATAAATCACAAAACAAATACAGTCGACTCTAGTTATCTTGATTTCCTTTATCTTGAATAACCCCTGATTTTGAGGTACACATACGGTCCCTTTTTAAACATGAAAATCTAACAACATGTAATAAAATATTGTGGAAAAGGAAAAATCTAAGGAGCAATTTCTCCTCTTTTCCACAATATTTTCAATATATCCCTAACTACAGGAGTCAAATTACATATTCAATGTGGTTAAATCTGATTGGTTTTTACTTCAATTCTGTAAATCTGATATGTCGAGGTATGTATATCTTGAAGTATTCCGACTTGGCACTTGGACTTTGAGATAAGGAGCCAACTGTAATCACAAAACTGTGAAGAAACAAAGTAGAGATATTGCGAATGTGAAGCCATAGCAAAAGAAAAACACAAGTTAGAACACAAAATGCCTGACAAGAGACAGCAAAAATCAGATGCAAACAAGCCTCAAATGAAAGGTTGCAATACAGATCTGGAAAAATTAACTCAGCTGATCAATTTTTCATATCAAACTGTAAGAAACTCAACAGTTTGAAAGTTGTATCATGAATAGGTATATAGGAAAAGCTGATGTACAAGACCTTAAGTCTGAAAATTCCCACTACAGGCATCAAAACCACAACTCCCCTTGTAGGACTGTACAGTCCACAAATTAAGTGATCACTTGCAAAACTTTTTCATTGAAATTTGAAAATTTTTGAATCCTCAAATTTGCTCACAGCTCTAGATAAGGTTTTTTATTTTTCACTAAAAAGTGCTGAATTTTTTCTTATTTCTGCATGAAAATATATGATGTGGCGGTGACAAGCTACTTCTAATAAGTTTATGTGAACAAATCAGAAAAATATTTATCTGGATACCCCACTTATCTGGAGCTATGCTTTTTGATTACTTTATTCAAGTTCAGACTAGATATTTTTTGTACTTAAGATTTCAAGGCACATGCAATGTATGTGGATTACTTTATTACCACACTGATTTCTTTTAAATACTCTACCTGTCGTGCCTGTACCAGGTGATGTTTGTGTCTGAGTAGTTGTTGTTGGCACTGTTGTTATTCTAGTTGTTGTTGGTAATGTTGTCATTCTGGTTGTTGGCATTGTTGTTGTCATTCTAGTTGTTGGCATTGTTGTTGTCATTCTAGTTGTTGGCACTGTTGTTGTCATTCTAGTTGTTGGCATTGTTGTTTTCATTCTAGTTGTTGGTATTGTTGTAGTCATTATAGATGTTGGCATTGTTGTTGTCATTCTACTTGTTGGCATTGTTGTTGTCATTCTAGTTGTTGTTGGCATTTTTGTGGTCATTTTAGTTATTTTTGACATTGTTGTTGCTATTCTAGTTGTTGTTGGCATTGTTGTTGTCATTCTAGTTGTTGTTGGTTCTTTTGTTGTCATTCTAGTTGTTGTTGGTATTTTTGTTGTCATTCTAGTTGTTGTTGGCATAGTTGTCATTCTGGTTGTTTTTGTCATACGTGAGGTTGGATCACCAGTAGTTATAACAGGAGTTTTTGTGGTTGGGATTCCGGTTGTTGGCTGTGTTGTTGGAAGTTTGGTGGTTAGTTGTTCAGTTGTTGTTGCCTTTCTTGTTGTTGGTTGTGTGGTTTTGGCTGTTGGCATTTTGGTAGTTTGTTGTTCAGATGTTGTTGGCATTCTGGTTGTTGGCTGTGTTGTTTTTACAGTTGGCATCCTGGTAGTAGGCTGTGTTGTTGCTGCAATTTATAAAAGAACCCGTAAGAGCATCTATATCATCCAATTAGTTCATCACCTTACATGGGAAACATGATCCCTGGATTATGCATAGCTCCAGATAAAACAATTTCTTCAACCAAAAAGTGTTGACATTTTTCTTTTTTGTTAATGAAAACATGTTGTGGGTACCCACAACATGTTTTCATGGACAAAAAAGAAAAATATTTTCCTGATACCCCTCTTATCTGGAGCTATGTGTACAAGAGTCATGCCATGTGATAATATGTATTCAAGGCATAGGTGGACAGTCAATCTCCAGATCAGTCTTTGCATGCATCCAGTCTGATCAAGGTGTTTGCTGTCAGCTTACAGAGCTATGGTATACTGTAAATATATTAACACTGGTCCTGCTGAACCCGGATATGCCTTGCCTTTGCAAACCCAGATATGCCTTGCCTTTGCAAACTGTAGGATCCAGATCTGGATCTGTACTGTTTGTCATTAATTATATGAATTTGTATCAATGACCTGGATCAAGTATTCTGATTGGCTGAAAATTAGAAGTGGGTGTGGTATCAATTTATTCAGCATGGCAAGGGTCAATGTACAGCCTTTTTCAGACTGTTCAGCTTTACTGGCTGATCTGGATCCTTACTCTATATAATATACCCTGAAGACATCTTTTCTCACAGTGTCGCTCACATGAGCAGTGAAAACCCTTCCCTGATTCACAGGCTATGTGCTGGATCACTGCTGACTGGAAACATCTGACTGATTTTCGACCATTTTTAACAAGGGGTATAATTTTTGCCACCTCCTGTTTGCTTTACAGCACATGAAATCCCTTATAAAAAGGAAACAATTTACTCCTCCGGCCCCACCCCCACTGCAGACCTTTTAGAGCAGAACCCTTTTCAGGAGGGAGGCAAAACAATTTTTGACAAGGCTGCTTCCCCTGACAGTGTATTCATTTGCCTTAATTCTATGTTTGCAAGTAACCTTCTGATGATAAATATTTATTTCCCAAATCTTTAAAACGAAATGATAATTGTGTTGAAGTTTAACAGCCCAGTCAACCCAATGGGGTCATGTCAAGTGTGGTGGAACCCGCAAGCTCCTGATCACCAGTCAGACACGCATCCAACTGAGGCCGGCGAGTATCTGATAATAATTCTGGGATAATATTTTTCATTTCTC
The DNA here is from genome assembly GCA_964016985.1 of Anodontia alba. Lineage (NCBI taxonomy): Eukaryota > Metazoa > Mollusca > Bivalvia > Lucinida > Lucinidae > Anodontia > Anodontia alba. The sequence goes on from OZ024821.1 coordinate 86,382,427, forward strand.
CATAAAAAAAAAAACAACATGTTGTGTTACGATCTAACACTCCTACCTTTGATTATCTGCCTTGCCAGATTACACAAAGCTTCTAAGTATATATTCAATCTCTGACAACTGCGTCAGGGAGTCCACTCTTTGGCTCAGTGGTTAGAGCATTGGATTTTTATCCGGGAGGACCTGGTTAGATTCCCACGGCAGGCGTGCTTTTTTCAGCTATGCTTCATTCCTTTGTTGCGACTTTCATGTCGTAAGATGGGGGCTCGTCCGGGATAGGACTTTATACGCCGAAAATGGCTTCACATCATCATAAATGATGACTTCCTTGAAAAGGGGGAGTGTTACGATCTAACACTCCTACCTTTAATTATCTGCCTTGGCAGATTACACATAGCTTCTAAGTATATATTCAATCTCTGACAACTGTGTCAGGTAGTCGACTCTTTGGCTCAGTGGTTAGAGCATGGCAGGCGTGAGAATTTTTTCAGCTATGCTTCATTCCTTTGTTGAGACTTTCATGTCGTAAGAGTTGTGGGAACTCGTTAGTAGTCGGCAAGTATCTGATAATAATTTTGGGATAAAGTTTCTTATTTAGTCATAAAAACAAACAACATAGGTTGTGTGAACTCATTATAAGCACATTGCCAAGGTGCTTCTAATGACTACCCACACCACAACATATGTTTTTTTATGCAAAATGCTGTTATCCCAGAAATATCATCAAATACATACCAAGTCCTTTGGTTCCAACAACTTATATTTTTGTGGTGAAATAAAAAAAAAATACTGATATATTTTGGTTGAAGAAAATATATAGTGTCTTATCTAGAGCTATACTAGAGAAGAAAGTGAGATTAGGCTACACTTACTTGGAACACACATCATTCCATCATATATCTTGTCAGAAGTACACTGGCAAACTGAGGAAAGACACACTAGGTCTGGTGCCATACACTCTTTATCATCTAAACAATTTTCATTGTACCCCTTCCCTGCAAAAGTACAAAAAAAAATTGAAACCTGATGTGGGAAATACCAGAGCTCCAGGCAAGATGCTTGCTAAATAACTTTGTATTATATCCACTAAAACATCTGTGGGTACTGATTAGCAGCACCTTGATAAGGCACTTGTAACAAGTACCTAAAACAAGAAAAAAACATCACTTCATGGAGGTTATTCTGATGGGTACATTTACAGGTCTTTTTTGTGTAAAAATAAAAATACCCTATACCTTGTTAAGAACTATGCTGTGCCTAGAGCATTTGCATAAAAACACAACAGAGGTTAAAGCTCTAAAAATGCTGAATTCATATATTTGTAAATATTTGTTTTACACTATTTTAACTACATGAACCATTTTTGAGGTGGTGTTGAGGAGGTGGGTGGGTGGGTGGGGAGGGAGGGGGTGGGGAGGGAGGGAAGAGGGCCATGAGAGCAGAGAGGAGGGCTGGTAATTTTCTGATATTTTTTTTCTAGTGGAGAATTAGGAAAATTGATTATTTTACATCAACCAAAAATTGGGCTTTAGCTCTTTCTTTAACTAAGGACAAGCGCTTTTTTTTTCTGGAAAATATATTCCTCTGCAAATTTTGCCTAGCATATATTAGAAGTTAACTCTTTCAGCCCTGTAGACCTAAATAAATACCGATGCAAACAGTGTAGATCCAGATGAGATGGCTTGAATAAGCTATCTCATCAGGATCTATACTATTTGCCATTCTGTTTTTGATGTTAGATTGAAACCCCTATTTGCATCAGTGGTCATGTCCGAATTCCAGGATGGAATGGTCCACTTCAGAAACTCGGGATGAAAGGGTTAAACATCCAACTTACTGTTAAGACAGGTCATTCCTCTAAGGTACATAGCAGAAGAACAAACACACTGGCCCCCATCACAGACTGAGTTTTGAACCAGACATTCCATGGCTGATGAACATGATTCTCCATTGCCTTTCTCTGGAAACAATGAAAACAGTTACCATTAAACATTTCTCAGAAAAAGATATTGCTTCAAAAGTTCAGAAATATGACTTACAATAGGTCATGTGTACCATTTTAACCATACCTATTCAGACACACAAGTCTAAACAAACTATCTAGACCCAGATCAGATGCTGCATTCTGATATCTGGGTCTACACGCTTGTCGCTCATCAAGCAATTTTTAGATCCATTAAGAAGTAGTAAAATGGGCTTGTCCAAATTTTAGATTATGTTGAGTTCCTGTTCAACGACACATCAACCCATGAGGGTCATTTGTGTATCAAATTTTAGAACAATTCTGGAAAGGATTTCAGATGTCATCACACTTTGAGTAATGTAGTAAGTATTCGTTTTATACTATTTTTTTATATTTTTATAAATGAATCAATTTGTTATAAGGGGATGGGAGTTGGTAAAAAGCATGGGCTGATAATGTTTTGATATTTTTCGTTTTGGTAGAGAAATAGGAAAACAGATTATTTTATCTGAAAAATGGACTCTGCATTTTGTTTAGCTTTGTATGAAATATCAAGCGCTATTTTCTGTGAATTATATCTTTACCTTTTTCTTGGCCTTAAAGTACTATAGTTAACCCTCTGAAAATGATAGAAAGTCCTTCTGTTTTGAGCAACAAATATAATTAGACTGCTCACTGTCAGCCCGTAATGCTTCTTTTTTTTGTATTTTGTAGCTGAGCTATGACGATTCTGACATCTTTGCCTACTGTTTTTTCAGCTCCTAGGAAAACAAAAACTAATTTTTCTTAGGCTTATTCTGATTGCCATAACTCCAGATAAAGCACTTTTTTGACCAAAAAGTATTGATATTTTTCTTATTTCTCCAAGAAAATATAAAACTAGAGCAAAGGCCGGCGCCATTTCTTAATTATAAAATATTTTAAAGTTAATGGCAATGATATAAGGCAAGATATAGTTTACAATGTCAGTCTCTGAGTGACACTAATCTATCATCCCAAGTACAACTTTCCTGGAGTAAATAGTCTTCAAGACATGAAGCAAATTTGCTGGGCCATAAAATATAGGTCACTGACCCACACATACTTGAGAAATTAATCTGATGGTCACACTGATGCATTATACCAACTGGATGTTAATCCATTAAATAATCTAAAAGATATTAAGCAAAATCACTAGACCATGAAATTTAGGTCATACTGATTTATATTTACTTGGAGGTGAAAGTTTGGCTCACACTGTGTCATTATATGTAAATATGACATTTAGCTATCAAACAGTGGGAGATATAAGACAAAATCACAGGGCTATGAAATGTAAGTCACATAATCCCAAAATATGAGTAATACAGTGACCTACATTTACTTTTAATTCAACTGTTGGATCATACTAATTCATAATCCCAAATAATGATGTTCATACATCAATTAACATTCAAGATATGCAGCAAAATTACTGGACCATAAAATATACGTCAAGGTGACCTACATTTGTTATGCTGCCAATCGTGGTGTCACACAGAACCAATATTCCAAGTATCACATTAATCCATGAAATAGTCTTCATAAGGCAAAATCGCTGGAGCATGAAAATATGATCACAATGACCTTGACTTTATTACACTGAATGTTGATGTGATAAACATGTCTGATGCCCATCCTGCTTTAAGAAGTTGTTTGTATAAACAAACTGCATATTACAACTTTATTGAGGCATTAATCCATGAAATAGGCTTCAAAATATGTCAAAATCACTGAAGCATGAAAATAAGGTCACAATGACCTTGACCTTATTACAGTGAATGTTAATGTGATAAACATGTCTGATGTCCATCCTTCTTTAATAAGAGGTTGTTTGTATGAACAAACTGCAATAATATTACTTTATTGGGGGTGTCCTAGATTTTGACTTCTAGCCCCACCCTGGGGCATGACCCAGGGGCCCATTGATGTAGAATGGAAGAGAACCCTCCCAGGTACCCACATACCAAATATGAATAGTTTTTTATTAGTGGCTGCAGAGTTATAAGCAAAAGACAAAAACTTCATGTAAAACTTTGACGTAAACATCACACTATTTTCTAAGCCTGTGACCTTGACCTTGGGTCAGCAGCATCAGCAGAATGATGTCAGCTATTCTGTAATCATCTAGTAGTAACACTAACCACACATCAACATCCTAAAGTGTAAGCTTTCAAAAATATATGCAAAAGGAAAAAACTTCACATAAAACTTCGACGCAAAATGTTACCATTCTTACGGACGGACGAACCGAAGGAAAGACGAAATCTATATACCCCTCAACATACTTCATAGGCTGGGGGTATAAATATATGTTGTGGGTATACATTAAAAGTGCCATAGTGGGTTTGCTTCTAATGAGTATCAATCATGAATGTGTTTCTGTGGGGAAAGAAGAAAAATATTTACCTGATACACTCTCTTATCTAGAGCTAAGGATATCATTACTACAAAACTCTGAATAAATACTGACCACTGTCTACTATATGACCACACTGTGATTATAATGGAGCTCCATAACAGAAACATGCATAATAAAACATGTTTATGAAAAAATTCAGTAAATTCATATTTTCTTGTCTCTGTGTCTCCCTTTTTTATCTTAATGTAGTAAACTTACTGTTAAGACAGGTCATTCCTTGGAGGTACATGGTAGAAGAACAACCACAGAGACCGCGATCACAGATCGAGTCTGTAACAAGACATTCCATGGATGATGAACAGGATTCCCCATGGCCTTTCTCTGTGGAGAACAGAAAAATATAGGCTATAAGTACCATATGATACACAACATGCAAAAAACACCTTTTCACCATACTTAACCTGTGCCTTAGAATAGACCAACTTGGGCCTTCAACACTTGCATACAGAATCAATGGATATTGTAAAGTAAATCTATAAACAAAGAAAGACTTCATGAGACTGTACCAGAATTAGCAGAAGTAGAATACAGAGTCGAGTCCAGTCAGGTAATCTCATAAGCATTTGGACAAGACATGCTGATGCATCATTCAAGGCAACTAGGTGCTTGTTAAAGGATAAAAATTCTATAATATAGCAGATAGACTACCACTTCTAGGCATTTCTTTTCAAACATTCTGACTGGTTAATCACAAAAATAACACCAAAAGCATTACAGCCAGTTTGGCATAATTTGTACACAAGTTGGGTAATTTCATATACTACCTGTAACCACCTGCAGTGGCACAAATCTTTGGCATGTTAAGTAGCACCATGATTTTTGACTATTAATAGATTCTTATGTCTTTACATTATCATTATAACTCAGAGTTGCCAAGAAAAGCATTGCTGGTTGGGATTTTGCTGCAGCTGTTAACAAGCAAGATTTTAACGTTTCTGCATAGCTAAAAACTTCACAGATTTGCTATCGCCAAAACCTGATTAGTTTTTAGGCTAAAAGGTTTAAAGATAAATGCTGGAGATTTACAGAACTGACTCTATAAGTGAGTACTCCATAAAACTTCCCCCATACTTCAACATAGTGCAGATTATATTTTTCTTTTCTTTTGGGATCATTGAGCCCATTCTGGTTTCTTTGAAAATCAAATACTGCTAAAGCCAGTGCTAGCAGCTGGCATATGCTGCCTTGCAAACTTCAATGCTTTATATGAAGAGACTTAATAAGATTGACAGGCTCCAGCAGGCATGACACCATTTTCACAGAATCTTCAATTGCTGGTTGAAGTCCAAGTTAAAGAGATAAAGCTTTGATATGAAATAAATGTTAACACCAATGTTTATAAAAGATCAGAAATGCGGCCACACCAAGTCAGTGTCATTGCTGCTTTGACTGACTGATTGATGTTTATTTGGTAAAAATCAACACATACATACAAACATAATAATACAGTTAAAGCACAAATGTTATAATATTATCACATTAGCATTAAATCAAAAGATTTTATAATAAATGACATTTGAATGAATATTTAATGATATATGAACTACATATGAATAAATTTTGTAAAATAAAAATATACTAGAGTGTAAGCTTTGAATTAAGATAGTAAAACAAAAATATACTAGAGTGTAAGCTTTGATTCAGTAAAATTTTTTTTTTTTTTTTTTGATTTGGGTTTTACGGCCCTTTCAAGAATATTTCACTCATATCGAGCCGATCGTTCATTGAAGGTGGGCGAAAACCGGAGTACCCGAAGAAAAACCACCTGACCATCCGTAAGCAGAACTTGGCTTTCCCACATATGACCCGAGCTAGGCTCGAACCACAGCGGTGAGAAACCTAATGGATTAAGAGTCAACTCTCTTATCCACTAGGCTACGGGGGCCCGCATTCAGTAAAATAAAAATCTAAAAGGTTTCCTTTAAAAAACAAAGAACACACAAAAGAATGAAAATCAGAGACTTGCTTTTATTAAGTCTCTTCATATACAGCTATATAGTTTGCAAGGCTGCATAGTTTGCTGGGCTAGCACTGACTTAAGGGGTATTCAAATTTTCAAATTAACCAAAATGGGCTCAATGATCCTATTAAAGGAAATAAAAAATATAATCCACACTATGGTGAAGTACTGGGAGATGTTTTATAAAAAGTTTAACCCTTAAAGCGCCTATCAGAATGTTCAGCAGTTGATGACATTCTAACCCTTATCTTGCCTTTCGCGACAATAGTCGCGCTGGGGAGGGGTCTGTCAACTCAAAAGCCTGTCATACTTACAATATACCACATGCAACCATTCAGAGCAAGTGTTCTCATACAGGAGTGAACCTACTTTCATACAAACACGCCACTTTTCATTAGATAGTCAGGTGCTGGATTTTACCCACACTAAAAATGACCGAGAATACCAAATTTCAAGCTGCCATTAATTTCAGCACTCACTTCAACAAATTGATCAGGCTTTTCTGGAAAAAAAGCCCATAACACCTGAATCATTTCCAGTGAGGAAGAAGTAGGAATAACAGTAGAACCTATGTATGTCACTCGTTTCATTCGCAATAGTACACAGTAGGCACTGGGCTCTTGTAATTTTTTTTTTTTTTTTTTTTTTTTTTTAAGTGTCTTAAACGGTTCCCGGTTTACACATGACTGTCACGTGACTTTCTAGTCACGTGACCATCCTTTCTCTGGTAAAATGGCCACCTAGGATCGGCAAATTATACGTGAAAATTTCATGAAAATCGAGGTAAAATTCAGGGGGTAATGACTTCTCAAGTAGAGGTACCCCCTCTTACGGGCCTGATTCATTTTATTTCCGGCAAGAGAAGAGCTAAAATATGTTGTGTTTTCTTTTTAGAAAATAAGGCTTGACATTTCACATAGATCATCTGCTAAACAGACAACTCAGATGAAATGCTGCCTTATTTAGTCTGAAAAATAAAACAAAAATATTTTAGTATGTTATCTACTACAATTCGGAATGTCACTTTAAAACGTTAAAAATTATGTCCACACACACCAAAGGTAAGTTTGTTTGTGTTGAGGTTTACGGCCCAGTCAACCAAATGGGGTCATGTCCTGTGTGGTTAGTTAATCACACTTATACTGGGCAGGCTTAGTCCTCTAAGCAGTTAACCAGTATTATGTACATTCTTTCACTGACAACTGCCCTTCTTGAATCAGCGGAAGGGAGAGAATGACCATAGAATATATTTCATGATCAAATCTCGACGAAAGAATGTTGCTGACCCAGCCGGGGTCGAACCCACAACCTCCTGATCACCAGTCAGGATACACCAAGGGTAAGCGACTGTGGGATTGCACACTTACTGTTTAGACAGGTCATTCCTTGCAGGTACATGGTAGAAGGACAAGCACACTGACCCCCATCACACACTGAGTTTGCAACAAGACATTCAATGGCTGATGAACAAGAGTCACCCTGGCCTTTCTCTGAAAAAAAAGGATTTGAAATTAAACATTCATAAGAAATGCTGATTATCATTATTTCAAACTGAAGAATTATACTGTCAATAAGAAAGAAGTGGTTTTTTTCACAGTTTATTAAGGACTAACTTATTAAGGACTATCTGTGCAGTACAAAATTTGGCTTTTTTCTGGATTTTTGCTAAATGACTATAAATGTGTGAGCTTCAGGAATAAGCTGTCCTATTATAAATAACAGAACTTAGTCATAGGTTTAAACAAACTAGCTTAAATATCAAACTTACTGTTAAGACAAGTCATTCCTTGGAGATACATGGTTGAAAGACAAGCACACTGACCCCCATCGCAAACTGAATCTGTGACAAGACATTCTGTTGCTGATGAACATGATTCCCCATAGCCTTTCTCTGAAACAAAAAAAAAGAAAACAATAGAAACACAATGGGAAATGTTATACAAAAGGCTGCCATTAACATGTATGTCTGAGTTAACCCGTTCAGCTCTGCAGACAAAAATAAAATCTTATGCAAACAGTGTAGATCCAGATGAGATGGCTTGTAACAAGCCATCTCATCAGGATCTACACTGTTTGCCATTATATTTACGATTTTTGACTGGCATCCTAATTTGCAATAATAGACTTGTCCAAATTCAAAGCTGGAGGGGTCTACTTCATTCAAAGATGGAAAGCCTACTTCAGAAACCTGGGGTAAAATTAGTTATTTAATAATTCATTGGTTGTAAATTACATAACTGTTGTACTTCAACCTTGTCCTGCTGAACAAGGATATACCCTGCCTTTGAAAACAGTGTAGATCCAGATCAGTTGGCTTCTGAAGAAGCCAACTGATCTGGATCTGCACTGTTTATCATTCAGTATGTGAATTTATATCAACAATCTGGATTAAGTAACCTGATTGTCTGACTAGAAAGGGATGCGGCATCTTAATTTATTCAGCATGACAAGGGTTAATTCCTGTACTGGCCAACAGCTGACAAAAGGCAGGACTGTACTACGGAAGGTACCAAATTTACTCTAACCCTTAAAACACTAAGCAAATTTGTAGCAGATAACATTCTAAAATTGATTTTGTTATTTTTCAGCAAAAAAAATAAGACTTGACATTTATAGTTGTCTACCTAGCTGTTGATTCGAATTTAAATGTCAAGCCTTTTTTTCACTGAAAAGTGCACATAAAAAAAATGTTGTCTGTTGCAGTTGTGATTGGAATATTAAGGGTTAATGGATAATTTCTTTTTTTTTTTTTATTATTTTTTACTGGAAAATACAGCTTACCATTTCATGGGCAATACGGTAAATGTCCTAAAAATTTGAACACTAAAGTGTCTGACAAAATGACATATGCAAACAGTGTAGACCCTGATCAGACTGCTCCTGAAGGAGCAGTCTGATCAGGGTCTACACTGTTTGCCATTCCACTAAATATTTAAAGAAACTGCTGCATAAAAAGCAAAATTTAAGCCAAAAGAGTATGGAATAAAGTGTTTGAAATTTTAGGAAATTTACCGTATCTCCAAAAGGAGTCAGTTCATGGGGAATACCTCTTGTTGGGTGAATGATGACAGAGTGGGGACAGGTGTATTTTGATAGGGGAGAAGGGGCTTGACAATGGCAATGAGAATACAGGCTTATATGTTGCTGGCTGCTGTTTTGACTGGAACTGCATGTTAAACTAGAAGAAGCTTTGGGTTAAAACCATGTTATCCTCAAACTTACTGTTAAGACAGGTCATTCCTTGGAGGTACATGGTAGAAGAACAACCACACAGACCGCTATCACAGACCGAGTCTGTAACAAGACATTCCATTGCTGATGAACAAGACTCTCCAGGACCTTTCTCTGCAAAAGAAAATTAGAACCAGAAATTTAAAATTTATGTATATCATGAGCTTACATAATTCTCAAAAAATTCACCAGCCTCCTATTCAGGTGATGCTATTAAAACATGAAAAACAGACAAGATTAAAGAGAACATATACACTGTCAGCTGATGACAAGCAACTATTGAAACTGCATTTGCCTCTCATTTGGGATCTACTCTAAAAGGAAAGAATCTGTTCTCTTTAGGAGCAAATTATTTCCTTTTAAAGTAGACCTGTTTTTTGGAAGGTATTTGGTATGCAGGAAAACAAACAGGAAATCACATAAAGTTATCCCCTCATGAAAAATTACAGAAAATCTATATAGTGTATCTAGTCATCTTAACCCTTGTCCTGATGAATAAATTAAGATGCCATGCCCACTTTTAATGTTCAGCTAACAAGATTACTTGATCCAGACTGTTGCTACAAATTCACATACTAAATGGCAAACAGAGCAGATCCAGATCAGTTGGCTTCTTCAGAAGCCAACTGATCTGGACCTTTTGTGTTGAGGTTTTACGGCCCAGTCAACCCTATGGGGTCATGTCGAGCGCGGTCAGTTTACCTAACTACAAGCTTACTGGGGAGGCTTAGTCTTCTAAGCGGTTAACCAGTATTGTGCACATTCTTTCGCCAGAAACTGACAACTGCCCTTCTTGAATCAGCGGAAGGGAGAGAATGACCATAGAAAATATTTCATGATCAATCTCCAGGAAAGAATGATGCCAACCTTCTGGTCTCCAGTCGGACGGCGCATCCAACTGAGGCACCGAGGCCGCCCCAAATGAACATGGTACAGAGTTAAAGTGTTTAAATATTCAGCTTAAATCCAGTAATTCTCTTCCCCATTCTGGTAAAGATAGGAAATTAACTCAAATGTCCTAATGCAGCCAAAATATTTAGATGTTTTCAGTACAAAGGCTTTACTGTAACAAACTAACATTCTGTTATTACCCTAAATATTTGAACATCATTGGTGTTAAAATTTGAACTAGTCCATTTGACTACCTCATAAGGGGCCTTAAATTATGAAGGAATGGCAAACAGTGTAGGAGCAGTTTTATCTGAGTCTACATTGTTTGCTCAGGCCAGTTTGTCTGAATGAATAGGGTAACTATGGCAGAAATATCATACTTACTGTTGCGACACTCCATTCCATCCACATACATAGCAGCCGCACAGCCGCATGTTCCAGTTACACTATCGCAAAATGAGTTAGTAACCAAACATTCCACACTTGATGAACAACTCTCACCATTCAACTTCTCTGTAGTGATAAAAATATTTAACTGTATCAAGTGAAACAGTATCTCTGCGCATAAGTAAAATGTACAGTTTCAGACTGGCTTAGTCATCTGTAGTCTCATCCAGCAGTCTACTCATAATCCATAAAAACAAAAAAACAAAAAAAAAAAAAATGTTAGGTTTGGCAAAATTCTAAGAATTTCGGGTAAACTTTTTATCATTTGTCCAACCAGTTTCAGACAGACTTTGAGAGGTTTTCTGATACTCTGATCCACGTCTTTGATTAACAGGTGATGATGATGATTTGGTGTTTCAACATTATTTAAATCATATCAAGATGATGGAAAGGTAATAATGAAAGGTTCTACGCAATGAAGCACTGTGCTGACATGAGGTCCAGTGGGATTTGAACCTGCTGCCCCATGATCTGTAGCTGGAAGCACTAACCACTTTGCCACCAGGATGCTTCTATCAGTTGTTTTTTTTTTGTTTGTTTGTGTTGAGGTTTTAAGGCCCAGTCAACCCAATCTATCAGTTGTGGAAACAAAGACTTGATGAAAGAATGTAGAAGGCCTAATTGTTTACCATACTTCCACTTTTGAACAAGCTGATTTGACTATCAGGGCCCAGTTGTTCAAAGCATCATTAGCTTAGCAACCTCGTTAGTGGTCAAAATTAAATACAATATCTAGTTCACAGCTACACACATTTTTTCAGCAAAAAATATTAGCATATATGCCTTAATTAATGATCAAAGATTTAATGGCACGTTAACTAATGACATTGTTTGTTTTGAACAACTGGGCCCTGGCAATTAATCTCAGAGACAGTTCAAGAACTCAGATATCTTATCCCCCTACCATGCTTGAATTTTTTGAAAATAAAATATAGTAGAAGAATTCAAACATCTTATCCCTTTATCAAACTTTAATTTTTGAGATTTTGAAAAGCTGACTTAAATTTCAAGTGATGAATTACAAATATATTAAAAGCATGACCAAATGTAGACCCTAATCTGACCATTTCTTGGCAAGTTGTCTCTGACAACTGATTCTAAATCATTTGCTGAGGTAATTCTTCCAAATATTTAGGGTAACTACATGTCCATATTGAATCATTTAATAACATAAAATTAGTGATTATTAAAGTGAATGGATACACCTGAAAATTTGTCATTTTTCCAAGGGAGACAACCTTGACAGTAAGGAATTTAATTCTCTACTATCTGATTCCTTTCAAAAATGGAAGCTACTCTTAAAGGGAATAATTTGCCCCTTAAATCATTCTTTTAAGAGCAGCCCCAACTGATAAGGCAGATAAATATTTTCACATCATTTATTTCATATAGAGGTATATCCATTCCCCTAAAGGTCAACCGATTCACCTGGTAGATTTTCCACCTTTTCACAAGGGAGACAACTTTTGTTCTTTCCTGTTTTCTTCCTGGACAGTAAGGCCCTTTTGAAAAGGGGTCTCTTCTAAAAGGAAAGAATTTGCTCCCCTTGGGAGCAAATTCTTACCTTTTAGAGTAGACCCCTTTTCAGAAGGGAGCAAAAATGATTTTGAGGGAGTTATCTTCCCTGAAATGGTATTCATTCTTTTAAGATATCTCAGTTTAAATGTCATTATCTGAAGCTTGACTGTAGAACATGTAAAAGTTAAGCTTAGTGAGAGGTATACATGGAAAATGACTTACTGTCCAAACAGCTGGTTCCCTGTAAGTATCTTGTAGCTGGGCAATCACATGTTCCAGCACTGCAGATGGCACCAGTCACTACACATTCAGCCACTGATGAACAAGCTTGGCCATTGAACTTTTCTACAGAGAAAAACATGACAAGTAACATATAAACGTTAAAATATAAGACATGAATATTACTGCATATAAGCAATATATCTAGAAAAAATTGCCATGCCATGCAGAAATGTGCCCTGAAGGATTATGTGGACAGCCAAATCATGGATCACATTCTGCATTCATGCAGTCGGGTCCCATGGTTATAAAACTTTTTTCATGCTCAACTCAGCTGAGCATGAAATTTGTCCTGCTAATAAATCTCAGATTACTAATAATTGGAAATTCTTTCTTGCTAAACATTGCTAAGCATGAAAATTTCTCTGCTAATAAATATGAAAATGCCAACTATTGTTGGCATTTTCATTTTTATTAGCAGAGAAAATTTCATGCTCAGCTGAGTTGAGCATGAAAAAAGTCTCTATGAGGCTAGGGCCTTGGCTGTCTAGTTACAGAATCAGTGAATCCTGTAGAATATACTGATGTATAGCAAAGGCCTCTATCAGACTGTGTGCCTTTGCTGAATGATCTAGACCTTTATTGTAGGTATATGCCCAAAAGACACCTCTCATGGAATCTATTAAAACATTTGTCTTATTTCTCTGTGACTAGAAATGTGTATTTGTAAAATACTATGCCCTCAACTATATGCTTGTCCCTACAAAATGTCAAACTTGAATTGGGGCATAACTCTCATAAAATTAATGTAATTTTTTTTTTCATAAGTTAATCAGGTGATCTACTCCTCAGCCCCAATTAGTCTGCCAAATATCAAAGCCCTAACTCAATTACTTTCTGAAATAAATCTTTTACACATGATAAATCTTGACTAAGAAAATAACAAATGGACAGACAAATAAAGCAAAAGCAATGTACCCCTTTTTTCCCAAACTTTGGTGCATAAGAATGTAAGCTGTGGGTATTATTAGCATAGCCTCCTGGTGGTTTACCCCTCTCATGCCTTTTCACATTTTAATAAAAATACTAATAAAAACTTCTATCTCAATGAGGCTAGATTATCTCTTGGATAGCTGACGGTGAAATAATAATCTTCTAATGCCACTTCTATTAAATAATTCTTAATCAGGCCCTGTCCTGGCAGAGAAATCAAAAACATATCATATTATGCCACACTATAGATGCAGCAGAAAGCATACTTACTGTCCATACAAACTGTTCCCTCAAGGTATGTGGCTGCAGGACAACTACATTTCTGGCTACTGCTATCACAAACAGAGTTGGTAATCAAACATTCACTGTCTGAGGAACAATCAGCCCCATTTAATTTCTCTGTAAGCAAAATAACTATTCAATTCTCATAGATAAATTTGAGCTGCAATAAAACTTCAAATGTGCACCAGATTCAAATCAGTTTGTGCATTCAAGCAGCATGATCAGGATCTTCACTGGGTGCATTTTGGATAGCTAAGGATACAGAGTTTGTTCATGCACTTCTAGTTTTATGATTTCTGCATGAAAAGAAATATCACTGGGACAGTTTTAATGATTACGAACTCATTTTTTTTTTTTTTTTTTTTTTTTATTGTCGTGGAAATAAAATATACAATTATCTGGGTAGCCCGTTTAGTTTCAGCTATGTCTATATACAGTGAGCCCTCTTTACAATGACAGCATTTGTTTCCAAAGATGTTGCTATTAAAATGAATTTGCTGTTGTAAAGAATTATGAATGAGCAGAGTGATATGCAACAAATGCAATGTTTTAGTCTTATTTCTTATAGAACGAATGTTTTGGATATTTGTTAGAATTGCCTCAGTGAGGCAATTCTAACAAATATCCAAAACATATGTTGCTTGAAGTATTAAAATATAATGTTCCTGCATAATTTTTACCTCACTGTCACCTCTTGAGAGAGGGTTTTCGTGCAAGTCAAATTGTCCGTATAACAAATTTCAGTCATTGTATCAAGTGTCAGTATAATGAAGGTTGACTGTATAACTACCTTTTTATAACACTACCCCCATGATCTAAAGCAAAAACCATGGTAACAAAGGCATTTTGTAGCCTAACTAAAATGTATATCTTATACAGAAAAATGACAATAAATGGTCATTTTTCTTCATATACAATGTAATTAATATGTTATTGTTTCAACCCATTTTAGTTAGGAGACCCCAAAATGGTAATTGACAAACAGATGCTGCAGAATGATGAATCTGATCAGGATCTATACTGTTTGCACTAAATATAGAAATTTCTACAAAACATAGTAATAATAAAAACTAACCAAACACCCTGCTAATGGAAACTGACTAGTCCAAAAAATGTGGTAGAAGAGTCCACTTACTAAATTTGGCTGAACCATGGTATTTCCAAAATTGTACATGAATGTGTTATATTATACAGGGATCCTATGTAGTAATAATGACAGCTATAAATCATAAGATTCTTATCGCACGAAAAGGGCCCCTGTGTAATTTGCAGTTAATGCAGGCCCTGATCAACCTGCACATAAGCACATGCTGATCAGGACCTGCATTGTCCAATAACAAAATAACAGAATCAGTGGATGCTGTAGTATATGTCAACAAACAGAAAATGCCCAGATTAGAGTACACAGATGCGCATGCTCATCTAGACCTACTTTGTCCTCAACATGCATAAGGGCCCATTTTGTGCATTGTGCAACACATGATAATAAATTAATGCTCATTATATACATGTACCAAATTTACCCGAAATACTGTGACACCTTACAGCCTTACCATACGTCCAAAAATTATAAGTACATTTCAACCTCTTTATAACACAGTGGCTTTGGATATAACACGGTTCAAAGAGGGATCCCAAAAATGTATAGATTATATTGAAAAATGACCATAAATGGTCATTTTTCAATATAATCTATACATTTTCGTTTGGATATAACACGTTTGTTTAACTAGCACGGTTTATGCTATGGACCCCAACAATAGTGTTATAAAGAAGTTGTGGTGTATATATGAACTCCTTTCCTGTGTTTAAAAACTACCAGATGAGGGGAAAACCATGCAGACCCTGATCAGATGTCAGATTCTGCAACGTCTTATTAGGGTCTTTCTGTTTGCTCAGCCCTGCCTGTCCCAGTATTTAGGGTTCTTATGGTAATATATGTTTCAACTGGAATTATACATACTATTCTGACAGCTTGTTCCCTGGAGATATTTGTTCTGTGGACAGTCACATACACCAGCATTACAAATAGCATCTGTTACTAGACACTCAGACTCCGTTGAACACATTTCTCCATTAGTTTTCTCTGTTAAAAAATAAACAAATACATTTATGAAAAAAGAGGATCTGTTGTTTTCTGGTGCACAATGTAGACACAGATCAACCTGTGCATTCAGTTTAATTGCAGATACACAGGCTGATCTGGGCCTTGCTGTTGGTTGTGTGTCAAACACATAAAAGTTTAACAAGAATTCTGAGAATTGGATGTGCCGCCTGCTTAAAGCGCGAACCATTTTATACAAAAAAGAAAAAAAACAATGGTCCTTATAATCACTCCTATCCCTAAAGGCAACTGAGTCAAAAAAGGGCCATAACTTGCCCAAAATTTTGCAGATGATTACTAATATCGAACTTGACCTGTATTTTAGAATAATATCCTTCTGCAAACTTTCAATAAAATCAATGCATCTCTGCAAATGTTATTGAGTGGAAACCAATATCAACACACCAACAAAAACTAAGTCAAAAAAGGGCCATAATTCAGCCAAAATTTTGCAAATGATTATTAATATCGAACTTGACATGTATTTTGTATTTTCTGATCAGGGTCTACATTGTTTGCCTTTCATCTATTAAGTATTTTAGGAAACAATGAAATAAAAAGCAAAATTTATGCCAAAATGGAACAAAGTGTTCTAAATTTTAGGAAATTTACTGTAAGGTAAAACATGGCATCATTTATAGCAGCTAAAAGGACACATACTGGTAATACAGCTGGTTCCCTGGTGATAACTATTGGATGGGCATCTACAGGTTCCAGCTTCACAAACTGAGCCAGAACTCAAACATTCTGTGGCTGATGAACACCTTTCTCCAAGGCCTTTCTCTACAAAATATTTAACATTTCATTGTGTTATACTAATGAAATATATTATATATCTCTCAATGTTGGTACAGAAAGTATAGGCAATAAATACTGGTACAGTAATAGGATCTGATGCTCTCTATAACATCAAATGGATGTTCCAACATCAAAAAATCATATGAGATGCTTGGTTCGAATGTGATAGTGATCTGGGAATATCCAAGAGACCAGAACATCAAATCACATTTCTGTAGTAATAATGAGTTTTATTAATATAAATGTGAAAATTCACCTTTGAACCCTGATTCACAACAGCCAGCAGACATTTTATTATTTTTTTTGTTTGTTTGAATAAAAAAAAGAGGCTATATATTTCATGTTAGTTGCAAAGTTCTGCTATACAGATGATTCAAATGAAATGTTAAGCCTTATTTTCTCTGATGATGGTTGGGTGTCTTATGTCTCTTTCAACATTATTTAAGTCATACTGGTAATATGAAGGGGTGATAATGGAAGGCTCTCTGCAATGAAGTGCCACACAGTCATGAGCTGAACTCCACCTCTAGCAGACTCCAAACCTGGGCCCAGTTGTTCAAAGCATTGTTAGCTTAACAAGCTCATTAATGGTCAAAATATTAACTGATCTAGTAAATACAATATCCTATTCACAGATATTTTTGCTGAAAAAATGTAAGTAGCTCTTGCAAATGCAAAAGCTACTCACATTTTTTCAGCAAAAATATTAGCATATATGCCATATTTAATTATCAAAGTTTTAACGATGACTTCATTAGTTTTGAAAAACTGGGCCCTGGAATCTTGCAATCTGAAGTCAGAAGCACTAACCACTCAGCTACCTGGATACTTCATGTATTTTCTAAGGAAAATGTACAGATTCTTCTTCTTTCAACTTTAAAGGTGCTTCAATGGTCTCTTCAGCGGAAGGAGTCACAGGAATGTTAAAGCATGTGATTTTGATAAGATCTGGAAAAATCTGACTCTCACCTGATCTGGCTCCTAAAATCATACTATTATTTACTACTATTACTGTCACAATCTGATATTACATTATTCCAGAACAACACTGATACTTACTGTTGAAATAAACCATTCAATCGAGATACATAGTTAATGTATAGCTACAGTTACTACACCAAAACCTCTTTTTAAAACTTTTGCTGGGATCCAAAGTAAACATTGTGTTAACTAAACAACCATTATGTATAAAAAAAAAAATGTACAGATTATACAGAACAAGGGCTGTCGTAGGACAGCGTAGCTCGCCTGCTGGGTACATTTTATATTGTAACATTTTTATCATTAAGCCATATAATATAGGTCACACTGACCTAGATGTATTTGTATGTAAATCATTTTGTCACATAGATATAATAATCCAGGTATGACAATTCTCCATGAAATAGTAATAAAAATAAAAGGAAAAATCACTGAAGCATGAAATATAGGTCAGAATGACCTAGATATAGTAAGTGGTCATTCATTGGGTCACATGGACCTAATATCCCAGGTGTGACATTTATCCAACAAATAGTATTCAAGATATAAGGCAAAATCACTGAACCATGAAATATAGGTCACACCAACAGAGATATATTTTGACGTCAATAATCGGGTCACAAGGAACTAATATCCCAGGTGTGACATTTATCCAACGAATAGTATTCAAGATATAAGGCAAAATCACTGAACCATGAAATATAGGTCACAATGACCTAGATATAGTAAGTGGTCATTCATTGGGTCACATGGAAGTAATATCCCAGGTGTGACATTTATCCAACAAATAGTATTCAAGATATAAGGCAAAATCACTGGACCGTGAAATCTAGGTGACCTGGACCGTAAAATGTAGGTCACCATGACCTTCACTCTCTTACACTTAAACCGATGTCACATAGTTAGCTGATGTATAACCAGTTGTGTCTATAACCTGTAGGCATATAAGATTTTATAAATGTGTCCTAGATTTTGACCCCTAGCCCCACTCCAAGGCTCACCCTGAGGTATGAACCCAGGGGTATGTTCTTTTGGAATCTCAGAAGACTCCTCCAGGTACCCAAATTCTAAATATGAATGCTCTATGAGGAGTGAAAGTCAAGATATAAGAATTTGAAAAACTTTAACACAGTATTACAAAGGTGTCCTAGATTCTGACCCCTAGCCCCACCCAGGGGCATGAACCCAGGGGTTTATTCTCTTGGAATCTCAGAAGACCCTCTTAGGTACCTTAGTTCCAAATCTGATGCCTCTGTGAGGAGTGACTGTTGAGATATAAGCATTTGAAAAACTTTAACGCATTGTGACGGGAACGGGAACACAAACGCAAACGCAAACGAAAATGCAAACGCAAACGCCGACGACCGGGGTGACTACAATAGCTCTCCTTGTACTTCGAACAGGCGAGCTAAAAATTATCATAAATGGCAACAATGTATAGATTATGTAGAAAAATGACCATAAATGGTCATTTTTCTACATTATCTATACATTTTTGTTTTGATACAATGCTTTTGTGGTCCACCTTTAAATTATCTTTTATATGAAACCTTCTTATAATGACTATCTTATAAAAAGGTTCCAGTGTCACAAACTGATCTTATAACATTTCAGAACAACACTAATGTACTTACTATCAAAACAAACCAATCCTTCGAGATACATAGTTGATGTACAGCTACATTTTCCACTAACATTGTCGCAAACTGATCTTATAACAGAACACTCCACATCTGATGTACAATCCTCTCCATTAGATTTCTCTGTAAAAACAAATTACATGTATAATCATGAAGTTTTAGCAAGTTATGTCCCACTTTAACCATTAGAATTCTCCGGGTATAAATAACAGATGATAAATAACCCTTGTCCTTATGAATAAATTAAGATGCCACACCCCTTTCAAATTTTCAGCCAATCAGATTACTTAATCCAGATTGTTGATATAAATTCACATACTAAATGGCAAACAGTGCAGATCCAGATCAGTTGGCTTCTTAGAAGCCAACTGATCTGGATCTACACTGTTTGCAAAGGCAGGGTATATCTGGGTTCAGCAGGACAAGGGTTAATAAGTACCAGAAAACATGGATATGAGCCAGCGTACGACATAACCTACAATAAGACCAGTGTAACTAGCAAAGACTCAGATCAGCCTGTACAGCCACCCAATATGGCAAGGGTTCTCGTTTATTCCTCTTTGGACAGCCTGGAGGCTGTAGAAGGAACAAGCAATCAGTGAGGACTCTGCGTGGATGCACAGGAGGATCTTAGTCTTTGCTGGTCCCATTAGATTTATTGTAGGTTTAGTCGTACCATTGCTCATATTTCTAATGATCTCAAGAGGAGGATGGAAGAGGGGTTGGTATACATTACACAGACATGTTAATGTAATGGTATTTGAGTATCTGGTTAAGTAAATAACAAGTATTGGCTGAATGGGGAACAGAGTTTACTTGGATCTGCACTGTTTATTCAGATATGTCTATCCAAATAATACACAGCTCCAGATAAGGAACTTTTTTCAACCAAAACTGTTGAATTTTTTTCTTATTTCTCCATTAAAACTCACCAAGGCCCTTCTAATGAGTACCCACAACATATGTTTTAGAGGAGAAAAGGGAAAACTAAATTCCTGATACACCCTTCTCTTATCTGGAGCTATGAATAAGAGGTAAATAGTTGGGTACACTTCCCTACTTTATCAGGATAATACAGAAAATGTAATAATATCTTGCTGTTAAGCAATTTTAGACTCACTGTATTTACCCTAGGTATTCTGATCAAATAATGTCAACCCAGATGGTGCAAAAACTGGTTTTTAGTTGGGGTCAACACTACAACTCTTATAGCAATGTTTGGACAATTGAAGAGGTAGTAAAATAAACTTGCATAATTTAGGACAAGTCGAGGGTTGAGCGCAAGACTGTAGTAACTCAAACATATTTTTGAAACCTTTTTTTAGGGGCAACTTTGACCCCTTTGTAAACAATGCAAATTTAGGTGCCATTGCTCATATGAGCAATGGCACCTAAATTTCTATTGTTTACAGAAAGAAATGTTGTAATCGTCATAATGCCTTCATGGTGAGGAGATTAAGTATTGAGAAAAACAACCATCTGACTTGATACAGTCTTGCGATCAACCCTCGAAGTATGGTAAGAGGTTAAGGTGTCCTAATATTCTGTGTAATTTTACAGTAGCCAAATGCTATAATGGAAGCCTATGGAAAAGTAATTAGGATCCTGGTTTTGTTTGTTTGTGTTGCGGTTTTACGGCCCAGTCAACCCAATGGGGTCATGTCCAGCGCGGTCAGTTTACTAACCACACCTTTACTAGGCAGGCTTAGTCCTCTAAGCGGATGACCAGTATTGTGCACATTCTTTTGCCAGAAACAGACAACTGGCCTTCTTGAATCAGCGGAAGGGAGAGAATGTCCATAGAAAATATTTCAGGATCAATCTCCACGAAAGAATGTTGCCGAACCAGCGGGGGTCAAACCCGCAACCTCCTGATCATCAGTTGGACATGCATCCAACTGAGCCACAGAGGCCGGAAAGGCTCCTGGTATGTGAATGCTAAATGATTCATTACACAAGTGTACCATATTTACCCAAAGTATTCAGACACCTCAACTCACCGCCATACTTGTTCTAAAATTTGAATAAACACAATTTACTACTCAATGTTGTGTCAAACAGTGTAGACCCTGATGAGATGCAGCATTCTGTTCTGGGTCTACACTGTTTGCTCAGGCCTTTCTGTCTGAATACATACGGTAAATACTATATCTTAAATAAAATCAAAGAAGCTTACTTGGTTTACAATGTACATCATCCAGATATGTGCCACTGGTGCACTGGCAGACATTGCTGAAACACTCCGACAGGTCAGAAATACATTCTTCCCCTTCATTACAAGACTCTCCAATATGCCTTTCTGTAAGAGATATCAACATACTTCATAGCTCTAGATAACAGCTGTAGCCACAGAAATATCTTTCTTTTTTCTCTACTAAAATTTGTGTTGCGGTTTTACGGCCTGGTCAACCCATTGGGGTCATGTGAAGTGCGGTCAGTTTACCTAACCACACTTTTTTTTCCTGGGCAGGTTTAGTCCCGTAAGCAGTTAACCAGTACTTGTGCACATACTTTCGCCAGAAACTGACAACATTCCTTCTTTAATCAGCGGAAGGGAGAGAATGACAGTAGAAAATAATACATGTTCAATCTCCATGAAAGAATGTTGCCACACCCGGCGGGATCAAACCCGCAACCTCCTAATCACCAGGTGGATGTGCATCTGAGCCACCAAGGTCGGCTTCTCCACAACATTATTTGTTGTGGTACAAATTAAAGGTGCTTAACCAAGGTGCTTCAAATGAGTACCTATAATATGTTTTTATGGAGAAATAAAAAAAATCAGTTTATAGAAAAAAAAAACAAGAATTCCGCGGAAGGCGTCATCGCACCTGCTGGGGCAAAAGTCACAGGAGCCACAATCAGAACGTGGTTGTTAAATAAGTTTATTTCATTCTTAGCAGTGCTTACTTGGAAAACTGGGTTGAAAAAAATGTAGACAAAGTGCCTAGTGGGGCACATATATTCCAGGCCAGTCACATTCCCTCTAATGGCTATATCTTCAGCACTGACTTTTCATATTATACAGCCCAATGATAATGGAACGTTGACGTAAAATGTGTAAAAGTCACTGGAGCATGAAATATAGGTCAAGGTCATGGGTCAAGGTACCTGCTAATTCAGTGCATCAAGGAGAAGCACAATGCAAGGTATGGTGGTTGTAGGCCTTATAGTTGAAGAGTTATCAAACATCAACGTAAAATGTGTCAAATATAGGTTAAGGTCACCGGGTCAAGGTACCTGCCAAGCCAGTGCAATGAGGTGAAGCACTATGCAAGGTTTAATGGTTGTAGGTCTTATATTTGATGAGATACCGAACATCAACATAAAATGTGTCAAAGTCACTGGAGTGCACAATATAGGTCAAGGTCACCAGGTCAAGGTACCTGCCGAGTCAGTACATCGAGAAGAAGTGCTATATAAGGTTTGGTGGTTGAAGGCCTTACAGTTGAGGACATATGGAAGGGTGACGTAAAAGGTGTAAAAGTCAATGGAGCGCGAAATATAGGTCAAGGTCACCCAGTGAAGGTACCTGCGCAGTCCGTACAATGAGGAGAAGCACTATGCAAGGTTTGATGGTCGTAGGCCTTACAGTTGAGGAGATATTGAACGTTGAC
The DNA here is from genome assembly GCA_964016985.1 of Anodontia alba. Lineage (NCBI taxonomy): Eukaryota > Metazoa > Mollusca > Bivalvia > Lucinida > Lucinidae > Anodontia > Anodontia alba. Next base: position 86,405,499 of record OZ024821.1, read on the forward strand.
GTAAAATGTGTAAAAGGCACTGGAGCGCAAAATATAGGTCAAGGTCACCAGGTCAAGATACCTGCCGAGTCAGTACATCTAGGAGAAGCACTATGCAAGGTTTGGTGGCTAGAGGTCTTACACTTGAGGAGATCTGGAACATTGACGTAAATTATGTCAAAGTCACTGCAGCCAAAATATAGGTCAAGGTCATCAGGTCAAGGTATCTGCCAAGTCAGTACATTGAGAAGAAGCACTTTGCAAGGTTTGATGGTTGTAGGCCTTATAGTTGAGGAGATATCAAATGTCGACGCAAAATATGTAAAAGTCACTGGAGCGCAAAATATAGGTCAAGGTCACCAGGTCAAGGTACCTGCCAAGTCAGTACATCTAGGAGAAGCACTATGCAAGGTTTGGTAGTTGTACGCCTTATAGTTGAGAAGATCTGGAACATCAACGTAAATTGTGTCAAAGTCAATGGAGTGCAAAATATAGGTCAAGGTCACTGGGTCAACATACCTGCCAAGTCAGGAGGTCAGGGAGATGTGTCATGCAAGGTATGATGGTTGTTGTAGAATTGTAGTTGATTAGAATACTAACTTCGACGTAAATGTCGAACTTCAACATAACAGAACTGTTAACAGACAGACGGACGGATGAACGGACAGACGAATGGAAAAGCGGGCACCTATGTCGCAAAGTCGGGAGGTCAGGGAGATGTTTCATACAAGGTTTGATGGTTGTTTAGTTTTGTAGTTGATTAGAATACTAACTTTGACATAAATGTCGAACTTCGACATAACAGAACTGTTAACAGATGGACAGACGGACGGACAAACAGACAGACGAATGGAAAAGTGGGCACCTATGTTGCAAAGTCAGGAGGTCAGGGAGATGTTTCATGCAAGGTTTGATGGTTGTTTAGTCTTGTAGTTGATTAAAATACTAACTTTGACATAAATGTCGAACTTCGACATAAATGTCGACAGATGGACGGACGAACGGACAGACATACGGAAAAGCGAACGCCTATGTCGCAAAGTCAGGAGGTCAGGGAGATGTTTCATGCAAGGTTTGATGGTTGTTTAGTCTTGTAGTTGATTAGAATACTAACTTTGACATAAATGTCGAACGTCGACATAAATGTTGACAGACGGACGGACTGACGGACGGACGGAAAATCGGACGCCTATATCGCACCCTGCTACAAGCAGGTGCGATAAAAAACTCGTCTAGAGCTATGAATGGATTCATGTCAGGAAACAATAAATCTTTGCAACTTGTCCAATACTTTTAGCAAAATGTTTTATTATCTTTAGAAAAGCCAAAATTGGATTTCATTCAGAAAATCCTTGCAACAGGTACATACAAACATATATACCATATTTACCCTAAGTATTCGTACACCTTATCTACTTACCATACTTGTCCTTTAAATTTGAAATAGTCCATTCAACTACCTCTTGATGTGTCTAAAATATTGCTGTATGAATGACAAACTGTGCAGAGCCTGATCAGATGCCACGTTCTGTGGCATATGATCTGGGTCCATACTGTTTGCAAAAACCTATCTGTCCCAATACTTAGGGCTATTATGGTAGCAATATCTTTCCTTCTTTTGCACAGCCATATTTGTCCATTACCTGCAGGGAGACAATTTTGCAGATGGACCACTATGGAGCAATTATTTCTCAGTAGCAAGATCATTAATCTGCACAAGGGGTGTCTCTTTCCCTGAAAGGGACCCTCCAATTAAAGTCATCATCCAAAGAATGGGTTCACTGGATCAACATCATCCCTGCCAATGGTGCTAATGAAGCATATCAGACCCAGAAAATTTCCCATCCCCAAGTTGGGAATCGAGCCCAGAACCACTAGTACCAGAAGCCAGTACACCAACAACTGCCTTACCACATTTGTTTATTTATCATGAAATCATTTTTTTTTATTTATTTATTTTTTTTTTTTATTTAAAAACATATTTAGAGAAGTAACACTCTGAAGATGGTTAACTAACCTAATAGAAAAGTTTGGGCTGAAAAAAATTGCAGCATACTCACATTCAAGGGTTTAGTCAACCATGATATGTGAGCTGACAAATATACTGCAAATAAACTTGTTTCTAAAAATAACTCAAGGAAGTCCTAAATGTATATATACAGTACATGATTTATTTTTCCTAATGATTTAGATATGGAGCTGACTTTCAGCAGCCTTCACAAGCCAAGAAACATGACAGTAAATACAGTCGACTCGTTATCTCAAACTCGCTTATCTCGAATAACCGCTTATCTCGAAGTGAAAATCTGGTCCCTGTTTTAACACAGAGATCTACCAACAGGCAACAAAATATTGTGGAAAAGAGGAGAAATTGCTCCTTAGGAGCAATTTCTCCTCTTTTCCGCAATATTTTCAACATATCTCTAACTTAGGAGTCAAATTTAAGATTCATTCTGTTAAAGGTGGTTGTTGGATTAATTGTTTGCCTCAGTTCTGCAAATCTGATATGTCGAAGTACGGATATCTCGAAGTGTTTCATACAGTCCCTTGGATTTCGAGATAACGAGAGTCTACTGTACACAGTTTTGACTGGAAACTTGATTTATGATAAGTCTTGCCCATTCCAAAATTGTGAGTGAGAACATGGTAAATATGCAAGTTTAGGAAAATAACTCACTTTCAACACAGTTTTGGCCATCAAAGAAGTATAAGTCAGGATTGCAGACACAAGTGGTACCAGCACAGACTGCCCATGGTGAGGCACAGTCAGAATCCTCATTACAGCCATCACTATTTATCCCAATTTCTGAAGAAAAAGAGAACAAAATTGTGAAACTTGAGCTTCAAGATGAAAACAGTATACTTTCTGACATGTATGTCCAGCCAAGGTTCAGATCAGCCCGCATGTCTGACTAGACTGCAGTGCTTGCACTAACTGTCAAAATCAGGATGTCCCAGGACTTCCTAGCTCCAATAGCTTGAAGTCCTGGTGATCAAATTTTTTCACTCACTTTCAGAAATTCATCCTTAATATCCTTAACTCTCATTTATGGAGTAAAACTGCCATTGTTAAGCTAAATAACACATAAATTCATTCTAAATTTTTGCGATAAATGGCTAAATATCTTTAAGACTTCCTGGCATTGATTTTTGGAAGTCCCAGGGCAAGTTTTGCAAGTCTCTGATTCCCAGACTTCCCTTAATGCAAGCACTGAGTCTGATCTGGACAAAACAGTGGATAGCAAGGTTCCAAGGATTATTCAGGCAGATGTACAGTCTGATCTGAGTAGGGCAAACATCTTAAATTATCTCACTTTATGGATCATACTATTGTATGGAATATGCTTTTTTTCCATCTCTGCTGATAATATATTTTACAATTCATTGAAAACAACTGGAATTGGTTAGTGGCGTACCATTAGTGTACCACAAGACTTAGTACATCTCTAATGCATAGCTCCAGATATCAGGGGATCAAGAAAATATTTTATTTTTTTATTTCTCCACAAAAACATATGTTGTAGGTTCTCACTTGAAGCATGTCAGTGCAGGGCTTCTAATGAGTACCACATCATATGTTTTCATGTAGAAATAAGAAAAAATATCAGTACTTTTCTGCAGAAAAAAGTGCCTTATCTGGAACTATGCTACTGTTTCCGCGTTCCTAGATCTAACCTTAGTATAGGATGGGATTTATACTCTTAGCCATCAGTGACCAAAATGTCATCATTTGGCAAATATACTTGTGCACTATGTTGTCTGATGAGGGTCTATACTTCTCAGTATAGCAAAATAGCTTGAGATAAGGTATCATTTTCAATAAAAAACTGTTGATATTTTTCCTGTTCCCTCTCAACAAAAACATAAGTTGTGGATAAGCATAATACCTTGTCAAAAAGTATTTAATGAACACCAAGAACATGTTTTTGTGACGAAAAAAGAAGAATACTGTTACGAGCCAGGCGTAACGAGAAAGAAATGAAAGTGAAACCAGCAACAAGTTTTAAATTATTAACAATATTTATTCCACAAAAAAATAAGACAAGATTAAAAACAAAAGAATGTAAGTAGACAGTACCTTTCAAGTTTATGTCACAAAGTCCCTCTGAAATAATCCATGAGAATTTATAAAACAAATCCTTTGAATATCAGTTTCTGATCCCACAATTTAATGTTCCTGAATTCAGAATTTAAGTCCAGAATGAATAAAATAGTAAAGTAATCCAGTATAGAATAATTTCCAGTGAAAGTATACAAAGATGCCCAGATGAAAATCTTTTCTCCTTATATAATATCAAAGAAGGTTCTAGAAAAAGAATTTACTACAAGCATCTCTTATTTTCCAGTTCCAATCAAGAAACTTCTAAATCTTCCATGACATTCCAAAAACAACCCAGTCCAGAATCAAGGACGTAAACATCATGTTATTGTAAACATGTTGTTCTAGAAAGTTATTTTTGGAAACATAGTAAATAAAGCTATTTATGGAAACATAGTAAACATGATGCTTAAGATAAATGAACACCCTATATATAACAATATATTCATTTAGATACCCTTCGAAGCCAACAGGAAGTCATAAACAATTGTCTCTCTTGTTAAAATGGCAGAAAATCCACCAGATGTATCAAGTCTATCTTATTATACCCTTTACCATGAGCTCTACTCATAGTTCCAGACAAGATGTGGTACCAGGAAAATATCTTTTTTCTTTCTCCATGAAAACATACGTTCTGGATTCTCATTAGAGGTGCCTCATCAAGGTGCTTCTAATGAGTACCCACAACATATGTTTTTGTGGAGAAGTAAGAAAAATATCAACAATTTTTGGTTGAAAAAATGTTCCTTACCTGGAGTAACATCTCCTCCTGCTTTAACCCTTGTCCTGTGGAACCCGATTTGCCCGGCTTTTGCAAACAGTGTAGATCCAGATCAGTTGGCTTCTGAAGAAGCCAACTGATCTGGATCTGCACTGTTTGTCATTCAGTAGGTGAATTCATTTCAACAATCTGGATCAAGGAATCTGATTGGCTGACAGTTAGAAGTGGGTGTAGCATCTTAATTTATTCAGCATGACAAGTGTTAAGGGTAGACTCTTTTCCAGAAGAGATTTGTGAGCAGGAAAACTAACAGGAAATCATGAAAATCCCTCCCTTTATAAAATGGTAGTAATTCCACCAGATGTATCAAGGCCCCTTAGTTACACTCTTTACCTGGAGCTCTGCTCATGCAAACTGAAACATCGGCCTTGGCGACTCTGTTGGACTAGTGATAAGGAGGTTGCGGGTTCGAACCCCGCCGGGTTGGTAACATTCTTTCGTGGGGATTGATCATGAAATATTTTCTATGGTCATTCTTTCCCTTCCTGTGATTCAAGAAGGCCCGTTGTCAGGTTCTGGCGAAAGAATGTGCACAATACTGGTTAACCACTTAGAGGACTAAGCCTGCCCAGTAAAAGTATGGTTAGGTAAACAGACCACACTCGACATGACCCCATTGGGTTGACTGGGCCATAAAACAACCCAAACACAATGCAAACTGAAACACTTACTTTCTTCACATAGTTGTCCATTATAGAAGTGGGTACTAGGACACATACAGGTGTTGGTAATACATTCAGCTCCAGTGGTGGCACAATCTGATGCTGTATCACATCCAGACTCACCAAAACCTATCACTGCAAAACAAATGGAAAAAAAATACAATGGTACTGTATCAAGAAGTCATGAAAATATCTGAGCCTAACAAAGTTTAATCGAACAGCAGGTGTAGCCTGTTTGCTATCCAGATGCATTAACCCCTGTCCTGCTGAACCCAGATATACCCTGCCTTTGAAACAGTGTAGATCCAGATCAGTTGGCTTCTGAAGAAGCCAACTGATCTGGATCTGCACTGTTTGTCATTCACTATGTGAATTTATATCAACAATCTGAATTAAGTAATCTGATTGGCTGACAATTAGAAATGGGTGTGGCTTCTTAATTTATTAAGAATGACAAGGATTAAGATTCAAATATTTTATATGCAAACAGTGAAGATCCAGACTAAGCTTGCTTGGTTACACAGAATTGTCTGAGCTCTCACCATTTATATATGGCATTTTGCATGTTTGTTCTTTCATGCTACCCTTTTTTTATACTTAAGTTTTATCAAATTTACTTTTTAAATATTTATAAGCAAAAACTTAGCTCAAACATGGTAATGTTTTAATACCATAAAACTGAGCCATTCCATGGAAAAAGATGTCTCTGAGGAATATGTGACCGGTGAAAAACAGATCACATCTTCGCAGTATAAGAGGGCCTTTGGTATTTGCTCACAGAATCATTCAATACTATCGAATACATTGGTATATTATAAAAGGCCTTTATTCGATTGTGTGGCTTAGCTGGGTGGACTGGAAGTTTACTGTTCACACAGCCCAGAAGTTCCCTTTTCTCATGACAAGGCTCATTGTATATGTGATATTGAAACATTGAATTGATTAATTCAACTTAACGCTTAGGATGTTTGGTAAAAAATTCAGCAAACAACATTTTGGAATATTTTTCTTATTTTTCCCAGAAAATAGGCTTTGACATTTCCTGCAAAGTGTTGCCTTAGTTTGCATGAAGTCAAAGCCTATTTTCTTGGAAAAATAATGATAAATAGGTTTTGACATTTTATTCAAATTGTCTCCTATCAAGACAATTCATGAAATGTTAAAAGCCTATTTTCTGGGAAAAATAATGATAAATAGGTTTTGACATCTATGGAGACCATTTGCATGAAATGTCAAAGCCTATTTTCTGGGAAAAATAATAAAAATATCATCAATTTGTTATTTGCTGAATTTGCCTAGAGAGCCAAGGTTTATACTCACATGGAACACAGGCACCATCTTTCAAAAAGTGTATGCTGTTATCACAGACACATAGACTATTCAAGCATACAGCATCTGATGTAATGCACTGACTGCTGTCCATACAAACAGAGCTGTTATATGCAATTTCTGAAATTACAGAAAGGTATTCCACTAACATGGCAAGAAAAAATTTAGTTAGTATGTATATACTTTAGAACCTTGAATATTAGAACAATAACTTTAACAAATGTGTTTATTCAGAAAAATGAATTTCAGGGTCCAGTTGGTCAAAGCTAACGATGGCGTTAGTTAACGAATTATTAAAATTTAAATCAAGTGATACGCAAATATGCTGAAATATTTTGCTGAAAAAACGTGAGTAGCTTTTGCAATGCAAAAGCTACTCACATTTTTTCAGCAAAAAATTTCAGAATATTGTATATTGAATCCGCTAAAACAGTTAACGAAATGACCCTTAACGAGCTCGTTAAGCTAACGATGCTTTGAACAACTGGACCCAGAAGTACAATGTACATGGTAAATGTTCTAAAATTTCATGCACCAAAGTCTCCAACAAAATGGCACAGGGAAACAATGCAGCCAGAACAGACTGCTCCTTCAGGGTGAGTACCAATATCAAACTTGACCTGTATTTTATAGTGATACAATGTTCTGCAAACTTTGAATGAAATCAATACATCCCTTCAAAAGTTATTGAATGGAAACAAAAAGTGTGACAATGACACTGACGACGACGACGCCCGACGACAACAACGCTGACGACGCAGACGAACAAACGATCCCTATGTGTCTGCCATGCTACGCAGGTGACACAATAAAGTGTTCAAAATTTCTAGGGCATTTACTGTAGTCAGTGAAGATACATCACAGAGTATACCACTCCACTTGGGAAATAATGATGAATAAAAACTCAATCCTTAGTTGTCAGTATGAGTCTTTTACAACTTTGGTCTACTTGGCATGTGGTTAGTATTTGGGCAATACAAAAGAATGGAGGTGAAACAAAAGCAAATACTCTACCTAGCTCCAGATAAGAGATGATAATTCTGGATATCTTTTGCTTTTTTGCAATAAAACATAAAATATGGGTACAAATAGATAACTGGCTCATTGAGGGGATTCCAGTGAGTACCCAAAGGATATATTTTGTTCCAAAACATGATAACAAATCCATCCAATGCAAAATGCTTAAGTCTGTTTCCTTGACCTTGGTTTGAAAAAAGAGCTGGATGATGCCAGCTAATCTATATCTGGTCAGAAGCAATATTTTTCACATATCAACTTCAAGAGAAAACTTTAAAAAATAAAAGCAAAGAGAAAAAAATTAATGCAAATTTTTATGCAAATTATCTACGTCTGCAACCTTGATCTTTGGTTAGCACAGCAACAAGATGTCTGCTGATACGTAACCATCCAGTTATCATGCTAACCAAATATCAACACCAAGTGTAGATTTTCAGAAATACAATGATAAAAACTTAATGCAAAACTTTAACATATGGACGGATATCCAGATGTAAATATTGGTGGATGGATGGACAAAGAGAAGGAATGACAACTAAACATCTCTTCACATATTTTGTATGTGAGGGGTACAATTAACTTCTGAGTACTAGCACTAAATCCCCTTAACTAAAGCTAAGGAAATTATTCAATAAACGATTTTGCTTCAAACATATTCATTTATTTCGAATGCAAGTTCAAACAAGAATACAATTTTCATATTAAGATAAGAACAAATGCAGAAATGAGCAGTTTTAATACTTGGGATACAAGTTCCTCCAGCCTGGTCATCACCATTGCTGTCATAGTAACCACTGGCACAGTTACACACCATCGGTGACCCGGAACACTGCGTGTGCATGTCTGAACAACCTACTGCTCCATTACAACTTTCTCCAAGATCTGCTGCTCCAGTACCTGCAAGCAGTCATAGCAAAAATCCACATGAACCACAACGTCAGAAAACGTACCTTCGAGTATGTGAGCTGGATGCATTTTGGATAGCCAAGGATGCAAACTTTCTTCATTTGGGCAATGAAAAATCTGATCAGACTGGGTGGATGGGCAGGCTGATTTGAGTCTTCATCAGGGGCACATGTCAGAAACTACATTTTCATACATTGCCGCTCATATAACAACTCAAAAACATATTATTTAAGAAATAGATCAGCTCTAGCAGTGATTTGTCGAGTATTAAATCACTGTTTGGAGGTCAGTTGTAAAGTAGATCAAATCTGGAGTGTGTATCGCTCGAGATTTGTCTACTTACAACTGATCGACAAACTGTTATTCTTAACAAATCACCAACCAGAGCTGATTTATTTTGATTCTAACACACAGAAAACGACGAAAAAGTAATTGTATCCTTCAGATTCTTCGAACTTTCTGCCATCGCATAGAGAAATCCTGCCAACAGTTTTGACTGTAATGCTGATGTCTACATGCATTTCTTATGTTGTTGCATGAGAAAAATGATGTTACACCATCTAACATCTTAGAAACAAAGTGGCAAAATGATGTCGGGACGTTGGCCTATAGCATCGCGCCATTCCCCCAGTGATTTGTTGCAGAATAAATCTCTGGTTTTCTCCATTGCCTATATAGGTGCCCTGTGTTATAATTACAGCTTTTGTTAAATTACAGTATCCACTACTTTCATTTCTACTTTAACATCAAGGCAAACAGCAAATAACTCCAGATAAAAGGAATATCCATACGAATACTTTTTTTTTATTTCTCCACAAAAACATGTGTAGGGTACTTATCAGAAGCAAGGTGCTTCTAATGAATGCCCACAGTATATGTTTTCATATAAATTGCTGCACTTATTAGAAGCATTGCCAAGGGGCTTCTAATGAGTACCCACAGCATATGTTTCAACATAAATTGCTGCACTTATTAGAAGCAGATTGGCAAGGGGCTTCTAATGAATACCAACAAAGTATGTTTTTGTGAAGAAATAAAAAAAAATATCAATAATATTTGTTTTTTCTTAGAAATAGGAAAAGTAACAATAATATTTGAATGATAAAAGTACCATATCTGAACCTATCAGTCCTTTTACTTTTTGTAAAGTAGGAAACCTGATCTTTTGAAAAAATAATGAATCATATTACTAGACATTATGTTCTAGACATTTAAACTGACATTATAAAGAAATTATCAACTGACACATTACACAACATATTAAAATAAATACTATAACATTTTTTTTTTTTTTTTTTGTGATGAACACCCCTTTATCTGATAAAAACCAGCTTACTTTAATACATACAACCTTAGGAGTCATATTCACTTTTTTCAATGTTCTGATACTGCTAAAATACTATTACACCACAACCTCTTTATAACACTATTAAATACAAAAACTGTATTAGCTAAATAACAGCGTTGCATTTAAAACAAAAATGTATAGATTGTATAGAAAAATGACCATAGTGGTCATTTTTCTATATTATCTATACATTTTTGTTTGGATACAACATTTTTTGGGTCCATCTTTAAACTGTCTTATTTCCAAAACCATGCTATAATGAATCATGTTATAAAGAGGCTGCTTTGTACTATGCAACATACCATATTGACATTAAGTATTCAGATGCCTTAACTCCTTACCATACTTGTGCTAAAATATGAAACAGTCCAAAATCACTATAATCTGATGCATCTAAAATCTGCTGGATGGGTGGCAAACAGGTAAGACCCTGATCAGATGCCACATTCTGTTTGATAAATCCTATCTGTCCTAATATGGAAGCTCTAGACATAAAGGACGTGATTTGTTTTTGTTGTTTCTCCATAAAAACAAGTTGTAGATACAGGATTTTCATTCGGATCACCTCCCAAAGCAGTTCTAATAAGTTCCTACAATGAGTTTTCATGGATGAGGATGATGATGAGCTGGCGTTTTACCTCCCTTTCAACATTATTTAAGTCATACTGAGATAAAGGAAGGATGATAACAAAAGGCTCTGTGCAGTGAAGCGCCATGCAGTCATGAGCTGAATTCCACCTCCAGCGGGATTTGAACCAACCCCAAGTGATCCAAATTTGGGAGCATTAACCACTCAGCCACCCAGACACTTCTGAGTTTTCATAAGGAAGTCAGAAAAATGTCAATACTTTTGAGTTGAACAAAGCAGCTGCTATCAGACTACTGGGATATAAAAAGAGCAAACCAATTTTTAACTCTACCTTGATGGTCTACAACTTGTGTATCATCAGGTATGATTTGCAGTCTCTCTACCAATGTGCTGCTTCTTCTTAATTGGCTTTTCAGTTGATCTTCAATTACCACATTATCCAGTGATGTCTCCTGCAGGTACACAAACAATGCAAAGAAACAGTTAACCTACAGGGCTATAGATAAGGTGCTTTATTTCAGTCAAAAGGCACTTTTTTCAGCCCCCCAAAAATATTTTTCTGATTTCTTCCTAAAATCAGGTACTCAATAGAAGTGCCTCACTGAAGCACTTTTAATGAGTACCACAATATGTTTTTAGTGAGGCACTTCTAATGAGTACCCACAGTATATGTTTTCATGGAGAAATCCTGAGGATTTCTCCATGAAAACATATACTGTGGGTACTCATTAGAACATCTACAATATATGTTGTTGTTTTTTTTTGTGTGTGTGGAGAAATTAGAAAAATTCTTATCTAGGGACTCCTCTTATCTTCAGCTCTGAACTAAATCTCTGGTACTTCTGATAAACAGTAATTCTCAAAATTTTTCCTGTGTATAATTATATGTTCACAACTTTTGGGGTTGATCAACAAGCATAATATTAACTACCCAGGAACATGCTGTTTATTAATATTTATGAACAGAAATGAGAAGAATCCTGAGCATTTATGTCTGTCAACATGTCTAAAATCAGAAAATTGCAAAAAGTTGTCCCATTAAGTACAATTACTGTATTTTTGGAATAAATAAAGAACTCCTTTAAAAGGAGCAATGTCCTGAGCAGACCATTTTTTAGGCATATGCAAATTGTACATGCCCCAAACAGACTGTGCATATGTGCATTTTATTCAGGAATGTGTAGATCACTTCTTAACCCTTCTCCTGTTGAACATGACATGCCCTGTCTTAGCAAACAGTGTAGATCCAGATCAGTTGGCTTCTGAAGAAGTCAACTTGTCTGAATCTGCACTGTTTGTCATTAAATATGTGAATTTCTATCAAAAACTTGGATCAAGTAATCTGATTGGCTGGAAATTAGAAGTGGGCGTGGCATTTTAATTTATTCAGCATGAGAAAGGTTAACACCCAAGAACTGATACATTTCCATCAGAGGAAACTCTTGGGAAAAGAGATCTACCCTAAAAGGAAATAATTTGCTTCCTTTTTCTCGAGAAAACTTAAAAAAATATTATCCTAAGGAGACAACTTACATGAAATGTCAAAGCCTATATTTTCCTGAGTAAAGAAAAATACTGTCAATTTGTCATCTGCTAAATTAGCCAAGAGAGAGGTAAAGGTTAAGGCAAAATTACCATATGCACCAAACATGTCCATTTAAATAGTATCATTCACCAAAAATACCAAATACAAACCTCATGCTCAGTGTTATTGCAAACACTTATATCTACTGTGTAGCCAAAAATGAAAAAAAAAAAAAGACTAAGTATCTGAATGTCCTGTGTTTTAGAAAGCCACTTTTTCTAATGTTTGTTTGTTTGTGTTGAGGTTTTACAGCCCAGTCAATCCAATGGGGTCATGTCAAGCGGGGTCAGTTTACCTAACCCCACATTTACTGGGCAAGCTTATTCCTCTAAGCGGTTAACCATTATTGTGCACATTCTTTCGCCAGAAGCTGACAACTGCCCTTCTTGAATCAGCAGAAGGGAGAGAATGACCGTAGAAAATATTTCATGATCAATCTCCACGAAAGAATGTCAGTCAGTTCATATGACAATGATTTTGGACCACTAAAATTATTATTTGGTATTAAACCAGTACTTTGTTATTTTCTGTACAATTCCTAACAAATGTTAGAGCTAAAAGTATTTGACTTTTATCATCATTATGACAGGATGATACTACTGGTCCAGAAGAAAGGTTGTGACACAAGTACTGACAAAGGAGTACAAAATGTCTAAAGTTCAACAGTGTCCATTACACTCACCTGATCTGCTATGACTACATCTGTGGTGCTGAAATCCAACTTGAGTATGGCCACAATACTGCCCCTCCTGAAAAAATAAAATCAACATAAAATAAGCAAGAAAGGAGGTATGTTACGACAACAGAAGACTTGTTTAGGAGGAATATCTGATGATAATTCTGTAATAATTTTTTCTTATTTAGCCATAAAAATGTATGTTGCAGGTGCTCTGCAAGGCGCTTCTAATGATTACCCACAGCATATGCCTTTAAGGAGAGCTGGAGAAATTTACCCAGGAACTAGACTTTGTTCTCTAGATAATGTCCAGGGCCCAGTTGTTCAAAGCTAAAGATGTCGTTAGTTAACGATTCGTTAAAATTTACATCGAGTGACAAGCAAATATGCTGAAATTTTTTGCTGAAAAAATGTGAGTAGCTTTTGCAGTGCAAATGCTACTCACATTTTTTCAGCAAAAAATGTCAGACATTTTTTCAGCAAAAAATGTCAGAGTATTGTATATTGAATCCGCTAAAACAGTAAACGAAATGACCCTTAATGAGCTCGTTAAGCTAACGACGCTTTGAACAACTGGTCCCAGATGTCTCCCCTTTTGAGTACTGCTTTGTAGAATTAGTCAAGGTTAATTAGCTATCAGATTCGAATTCCCACTAATGAAAATAGTATAAAGTATTTACAATGTTCAATGGCTGTGACTACAAAAGAAGGTAAACAAGAATACTGGTTCTTGAATTCTGCATGTTGTCTCACATTATTTATCATTTGTGTAAACTTATCTCAAAATGTAAAATATCTCAAAAGGTTTTGAAGTTAAAGTGTGGATGCAAGTATATGACAGAAATAACTATTTACAATGTTCAAAAGGCTGTTACTCAAAAAGTCAGTAAACAAGAGTTATAGTTGTTTTCTCCACATTCCCCCTTGGTGCTTTATATTTGTGCAAAGTTCCATGAAAATATCTCAAACACTTTTCAAGATGCAGAGTGAGCACATGATGGGAATCACTATTTACAATGCTTGAAGTGCTGTAACTCCAAAAGCAGGTAAACAGGAGTTACAGATCAACCTGTGCATCCACGGTCTGATTGTTGCCTTTGCTGCCTGCTTGAAGACCCTTTGAATCCTTTGCTACCCTCAGAGTGCCCTGTGAAGACTGATCAGACTGCCCTGATGCCCAGCCTGATTTGAGTCTTTGCTGGGCACACATGCAATATTCATTACGAAAACATGCCTATGTAATTTTGACCCCCTTAAACCCTACTTTTATATAGTAAAATTGGGGTTTACAGGGGTATACATTAGTCTTCATATTTCTGCTCAAAGACATAGATTGTGGTACTCGTTAGAACCGCCTCATCGAGGCGATTCTAACAAGTACCCACAATCTATGTTTTGAGCAAAAATATGAAAAAATATCAGAATTTTTTCTCTGAAAATTTTCAATTGTTTTTGGCGGTAAACTTTTCAGTACATTTGAATAGGTATGTTTTCGTAATGTGTAGGAAATGCTCTGGCTCATATAGCAGTTACCTGAATCCAGTAACACTAGCACTAATGAAAGCTGTGTCAAGGTCACTGTTTCTCATGTTGGAATTAACCTGCAAGAATGTTATAAACACCGTTAACCATAGAGAGACAAATAACAAACCATTTAATAATCTATTTAATAATCCATATTAAATACAGCAGAGATCCAAATACACCACAACACTATTATTGGGATCAAAAGCAAAAACTGTGTTAGCTTATCAGCCATGTTGCAGGGTTCGCGTTACAGATCGCCATTGTCGCCATTTGCGCAGAAAAATAAAATTTGGCACAAAAAATCATAAATTGGCGAAAACAAGTGGCGAAAAAATATCACCTGAATTACCCGCTACTGAGTCATATAATTGTCGCGCATGTCTATCGCACCTTCCTTGATTGTATAATTTGCCAATTAACAACTCAATTATCGATCAGAAAACGGTAGCTGATCAAATTAACCTGAATTTGATGAAAGCGATATAAGGTCACGTGACGTGATGCGCAGTTTGACAGTAGCACCACCCACTTTCCACGCCTTTTGTCCTAAATATTCATGACGCTCTGCCGAAACTACCAATCAGGAATTAATGTCAGAGTCGCATCGCCTACGTCACGGAAATTTACCCAGAATGTAATCACGTGGAACCCTATGTCAAACACAAAGATGGAAAACAAATTGATTACACGAGAAATAATTATTGTCATTAATCGGTTTGGCTTATTAAAGCGGTAAGTACACTTTGACAGTGCTGACTTTAATTAAGCATGTTTCGGTACCTTCTTATGAGCCTTAATTTTATTTGGTGATCAACGAACGTCGTCCCGAAAAAAAACACAAAAAAAACACGAATAATGCCTCGGAGGCGGACACATTAGTCTCCGATGGTCCGGATCGCGCATTCGATCCCCACAGATTGTAGCGATTTATTATGAAACACATAAATTTGCTACGGTCATTCGTTCCTTCCACTGCTTCAAGACTGGCAGTTACAAGTTTCTTGCGGAAGGGTGTTCAATGTACTGGTTAACCGCTTATTGTATAAGCATGCCCCCTCTTTTTTATTGGCGTGATTCATAAAAAAATGCTGTTCCCCATTCCATTTCGCATAGACCATACTCGTAAAGCAATTGCAGTAAACTCCCTTTTAAGTCAGTTGCAGTTAGCTCCCTTAAAACAGTAAAACCTGCTGTGTTAGAAACTTACCCTGCATTTATCAGGGTACAAATGAATATTGTTACGTTATCCTCTTACAGTATAATACATTAATAACACTATATTTATTGGCTTATACAGCACTTTTCAGAACTTTCGTTTCCATGTAAAGTGTTCCATTTTTGTGTCCAACATTCGATATGCAAAACAAAGACTTATTATTAATTCATGACATTGTAATTAATTAATTACAGCAGAAGTTTTAAAAATCAGTGCAAGAATTAATTTCAAGTCCCCCACACATTTCACATTATACTGACTCTTGAATCTATTGCTGCAATTAAAGGAATCAGTAAATGAACACCTTTTTTCTGACAAGATAATTCTTTGGCGAAAAATGGCCAAAATTTGGCTCAAAATCTGGCTCAAAGTTAAAGAAAATGGCACAAAAAAAATCAAATTGGCGAAATTGGAAAGAAAAAGAAATCCTAGTGCGAACCCTGCATGTTGTATCCAAACAAAAATGCATAGCTTATATAGAAAAATGACCATTTTTGTTTGAATACATGGCTGTATGGTTTATGGTCATTTTTCTATATAATCTATACATTTTTGTTTGGTTATAACACTTTTGGTGGCCATCTTTAAACCATTTATCTCCAAAGCCTTCTTAAAATGGACAGTCTTATAAGGAGCTTCCAGTGTACAGAGTTTTTGTTTTTATATCAATAAATAATAACATACATCTGTATTTCTACTCAATTTTAGGATAAAATCTTTTTTCTAGTTCCTATTGAAACTATAAACAAATCTGGGTGAAATAATTGCCAACTGGTGTCCTATTCTGCCTTCACAAGTATGTATACAAAATCTGGCCCATCTATTCCCCTAAGGTACCTTTTACTTTGCCCTGGTTCATAAAGACATCAAAAATTCTTACTTCAAAAGAAGACAAATGCAAAATAACTGAAAAGAATGTACACAGAAGCAGCCAGGACTTCAGGACTCTAGATGAAAAAGGAAGTTCAGACTATTTCTTTATTTCTTGATAAATCATTCTGACATCTCATGAAACTATTCACTAAAACTAAAGATTAAACTGACTGAAGAGAATAAAGTCCTTATCATAACATGCAGCTCTTCAATATTTTACTTCAATCTGGTGGTTAGACACAGCTACTGATAAGAAGGGGGTATCAGAAAAATATGTTTCTTATTTCTACAAGTTTACTTAAGTTGTGGGTATTTATTAGAAGAACCTTGGCTAGGCATTTCTGGGTATAACATGCAGAAGTAAGAATAATATTCAATTTTGGTCAACAGACAAAAGCACCATATCTGGAGCTATGTATGATCATTTGGTCATGATGAATTGGCGTAGTATCAAATACACCACAACCTCTTTATAACACTATTATTGGGGTCCATAGTATACACCATATTAGTTAAACACCCGTGTTATATCTAAACAATAATGTATACATCACGAAAGCATACCTATATAATTTTGACCCCCTTAAATCCCACTTTTATGTAGTAAAACTGGGGTTTACAGGGGTATACATTATTTTTCTTATTTCTGCTCAAAAACATAGAGTGTGGGTACTCGCTAGAACCGCCTCGCAGAAAAATATCAGAATTTTTATCTAAAAACTTTCTGTTTTTGGTGGTGAAATTTTCAATATATTTGAATAGGCATGTTTTCGTAATGGATTATATTGAAAAATGACCATGATGGTCATTTTTCAATATAATCTATACATTTTTGGGATCCACCGTGTTATATCCAAAACCATGTTATAACAAGCCGTGTTATAAAGAGGTTGTAGTGTATGTCAAATATGGCCTCCTAAATACCCCTATCAGGCCAACAAGGATATTTTAACTTTAACAATTCTAAATTCTTGATTTTCTGTACTTACCACAGTTTCTACATCATTCTTGAGACTGATGTATGTAGCACTAGTTGGGTCATCAAGAGCAGAATTATAGTCTTGGTTCATTCTAAGTGATACTTCATATGATGAAGCTGTAAAAATAAATACATGTAATTCATATAGGCAATCTCCCATAACCCAGTCAGCATTCTTCATAAATCTACAGCGGGCCGTTATCGGCCGTCAGGGTAGCTGACGGGCCGATAACGGCCCGCTGTAGATTTATGAAGAATGCTAACTGGGAAGCTATATGCAAACTGTTAAAGGAATAATCACATTAACCCTTAAAGCGCCAAGAAAACCCGCATCTGAAAATGTCATCTGTTTATGTTATCTGCTGAATATTCTTACAAACTTTTCAAACCTTTTTTTTGCATACAGGCAAACAGTGTGGACCTAGATCAGACTGCTCCTGAAGGAGCAGTCTGATCTGGGTCCACACTGTTTGCAGAAATGATTTTCAAAATCACAAGCAGATGACAAAGCAGACGACAACTGTTGTGATTGGCGGTTTAAGGATTAAATAATAACATATAAAAAAGAACCTATAAAGCTGAATAGTATGGTAAAAGTGTATGAAAATTGTTTGAGAAGTAAGAAAATACTTAAGCTTTGAATATGTAGAAAATACTTTCATGGAAACTACCATTTTTGTGATTTAGTAACATCATAACCACCTAAATAAATGTGCAAAATGTTTTGCTATACAACCGTAAATGTGTTCCTTTGTTTAAGAGGAGGAAATTCTGTTAAATTATTTGCCTCACATCTGAAATGGGATCTACTCTATATGGAAATAATTTGCTTGCCTTGGGAGCAAATTGTTTTCTTTTATAGTAAAGCCTTTTTCAGAAGGGGCTTGGTGCACAGGAAAGCAAACAATATAAAAAAAAATACTCTTCATTCAATTTACACAATGGCGTAAAACTTGCCAAGTGTATCCAGTTCCCTTATTATGTGTTTGTGGAATGGCAAACAGTGCAGGCGTGGTGGAAGTGTCATGTATTTCACGTCACCGGGGCATCCAACTGATATTGGCTTACAGATGGGCAAGGCCTGCTATTCTTGTAGCAGTTAAGGGTAGAGGGGGAATGTTTTATTTCTTCTGTTTCTTCACTTTCATTCCTGTTCCTCTCTCTTCCCTGTCCCTCTCTTTCACCTCCTCAACTATCTCTTCTATCATCTTTTCTCCCGTTCTTTGGGAGACGACACAAAATGACCCACAAGGGCTGACGTGTCGTTAAACCCCAACACAATCACTCAAACAGTGCAGACCCTAATTAAGCTAACATTCTGAACTGGGCCTACACTGTTTGCTCAGGAGTAGTTGTCTGAATATTCAGGGTAAATGCTTTACTTACCAGTACTAGGGCGAGGAGTTGTAGTGGTGGCTCTAATTATCACATCTGGCCTATCATAAACTGAAAATAGAAAAAAAATCACACATGTATGAGTCATGTCACTCAAAAAAGGTCCTATTGGGTCAACAAATACACCCAAAAGGTTTTGCTGTCATTTTGCAAAGGGAGACAACCTTTTCCTATCTAGTATTTGAAACAATTAAATCTGGGCCCAGTTGTTCAAAGCGTCGATAACTTAACGAGCTCGTTAAGGGTCATTTCGTTAACTATTTTAGCGGATTCAATATACAATATTCTGATATTTTTTGCTGAAAAAATGTGAGTAGCTTTTGCACTGCTAAAGCTACTCACATTTTTTCAGCAAAAAATTTCAGCATATTTGCGTATCACTCGATGTAAATTTTAACAAATCGTTAACTAACGATGTCGTTAGCTTTGAACAACTGGGTCCAGAACATGAAACGATAATACTCTACCACTACCATACGGCGGGCAGATAACTCTGTCAAAAATTGACTAAATTTGCCCATTAGCAATCCTAAACCAGAGGTTTGATACTTACTCGAAAGTATTGTCCGGAAATGAAAATATAGATGGACGGGCAGACGTACATACGACAGATCAATGGATGGATGGATGGACAGACATACAGACGACCAATGTGAAACCATAATACCCTGCCACTAAAGTGTGACGGGGCATAAACATGGCAGTTACTCTTAAACAAAAGAATTTGTTTTCAGAGGGAGAAATTCTGTTTAAGAGTACATTGTAGCTGCAAATGAGAAAGGGGCCAAATATTTCCATGTTATTTCCCTTGGAAATGAATTCATTCCCCTTAATGCATATGCAAATATCTAAGGCACAGAGCTGACTTCATCACCATCTGATCAGGGCCTTCACTTTTCACCAGTGCCATCTATATTACTATATTTCCTATTGTGCTTTTGACATCTTTCTTCAAGAAAGTTGTTTTTTTGCTTGCTGCTTTACACAGACAAAGTAAAGTAGCAAACTTTTGTCATGATTTAATGCAAAACCATTAATTTTGTTGTAACTACCTTAGCACAAAAAGTTTAATACTAGTCACTTTTTAAAAAAAAAAAAAAAAAGCAAATATTTTCACTTCTTCACATAGTAAAGAACTAAAAATGAATGCAAACAAGAAAAGGTTTTTTAGAAAAAAAAAACAAATGTCCCCCACAACATCCCCAGAGTTGTCATTCTTGTAGGCAACATTTTGACTCGTCCTGTCTACAATTCTACCAAGTATCATCAAAATATTGTGAAAGTTATTCAAGTAATAGAGTGGACACAAAATCAAATTCAAATACAAGGGGAGATAACTCCAAAAGTAAACAAGAGGCCCACGGGCCACGGGTCGCTCACCTGAGTGACATAGCCATGGCAGATATGCAGATGTTATGCAACATTTTTCCAATCCTGTCATCGCAACTAATGAAAAGATCATCATTTAAGCAGTTCTTTATTTTGAAGAAGAAGATATATGGCATGCCAATCAATTGAGCGTGATCATTTGAACAAACTCTAAATGGCAGCCAGCTTGGATTTACGATCGGCACGATTTTAGCTATTTTTGATCTACGAGCCACCCCAATGCTTCCTACCAGGTTTCGAGTCAACTGGCCTTTCAGTTCAGGAGAAGAGGTGAAAAATAGATTTTCAAGATGGCTGCCATGGCGGCCATCTTGGATTTCCGATCGGCACGATTTTAGCTACTTCTGATCTACAAGTCACTCTGATGCTTCCTAGCAAGTTTGGAGTCAATTGGCCTTTTGGTTCAGGAGAAGAAGCGAAAAATAGATTTTCAAGATGGCGGCCATGGCGGCCATCTTGGATTTCCGATCAGCACGATTTTAGCTATTTTTGATCTACAAGTCACCCTGATGCTTCCTAGCAAGTTTGGAGTCAATTGGCCTTTTGGTTCAGGAGAAAAAGCTAAAAATATATTTTCAAGATGGCGGCCATGGCGGCCATCTTGGATTTTCGATCGGCACGATTTTAGCTATTTTTGATCTACAAGTCACCCTGATGCTTCCTACCAAGTTTGGAGTCAATTGGCCTTTCGGTTCAGGAGAAGAAGCGAAAAATAGATTTTCAAGATGGCGGCCATGGCGGCCATCTTGGATTTCCGATCGGCACGATTTTAGCTATTTTTTATCTACAAGTCACCCTGATGCTTCCTAGCAAGTTTGGAGTCAACTGGCCTTTCGGTTCAGGAGAAGAAGCGAAAAATAGATTTTCAAGATGGCGGCCATGGCGGCCATCTTGGATTTCCGATCGGAACGATTTTAGCTATTTTTGATCTACAAGTCACCCCGATGCTTCCTACCAAGTATCAAGTCAATTGGCTCAGGGGTGTAGGAGGAGTAGGCTTTTAAAGCAATTGTTGACGCCGCACGACGGACGACGGACAACGCACGGCGCACGACGGACGACGGACATTGACTGACCACAATAGCTCACCATGAGCACTTCGTGCTCAGGTGAGCTAAAAAGCCAGAGTTGTCATTCTTATATGCAACACTTCGTCTCGTACTGATCTTCATTTCCACCAATCAAAATTTGTTTGTTTGTTTGATTTGGGCTTAATGTCGCTTTCAACAATCTTTCAGTCATATCGCGACGGTGTCTGGATGTGACAGGGAGCTCAATGCTCACTTTTAGACTGCTGCCTCACTGAAATATCACACCCCAGACACTTTGACATGATATTCCACCCAGTCACATTATACTGACACTGAGATGACCAGTTCTAGCTCTACTTTCTTACTGCTAAGCGCCAAACGAAAGAGCAGCTAGTGCCATTTTTAAAGTCTTTGGTATGACCAGGCCGGGGATTGAGCCCGCAACCTCCCTGTCACAAAGCGAACGCTCTACCACTGAGCCACTGTGCCGGTCCACCAAGTAAAGTTAAAATAATCCAAAGGGTATTGGAGTAACAGAGTAGACACAAAATCAAGTTCAAACACAAGAAGGGGAGATAACTCAAAAAGTAAGAAAGCCAGAGTTGTCATTCTTGTTCACAACAAATCACCTCATCCTGTTCTACATTTCTCCTACGTATCATCAAAATATTCTGATAGGTATTTGTTTGTGTTAAGCTTTTATGGCTCAATCAACCCAATGAGGTCATGTCGAGCGTGGTCAGTTTACCTAACCACACGTTTACTGGACAGGCTTAGTCCTCTAAGCGGTTAACCAGTATTGTGTAAATTCTTTCGCCAGAAACTGACAACTGCCCTTCTTCAATCAGCGGAAGGGAGAGAATGACCGTAGAAAATATTTCATGATCAATCTCAAAGAAAGAATGTTGCCGACCTCGGCGGGAGTTGAACCTGCAACCTCCTGGTCTCCAGTCGGATGGCCCAGATAGGTTTTTGAATTATAAAGCGGATATGAAATCTATTTCAAACAAAACAAAGGAAAATAACTCTAAAAGTTAGAAAGCAGAGATGTCATTCTTATACGCAACTCGTCATCTTGTCCTATTCTACATTTCTACCAAGTATCATAAAAATATTCCAAAGGGTGTTCGACTTACAACAGAGCGGACGGGAAGTCAATGTATAATCACTGCCAAATAAAACAAAGGGAGATAATGCCAAAAGTAAGAAAGGCAGAGTTGTCATTCTTGTATGCAACACATCGCCTTGTCCTGTTCTACATTTCTACCAAGTACCATCAAAATATTCAGAAGAGTATTCGAGTTACAGAGAGGACATGATATCTATTTCAAACAAAACAAATGGAAAAAACTCCAAAAGTAAGACAGCCAGAGTTATCATTCTTGTACGCAACATGTCGTTTTGTCCTGTTCTACATTTCTACCAAGTGTCATAAAAATATTCCAAAGGGTGTTTGACTGACAGAGCGCACACAAAATCAATGCGTAATAACTGTAAAATATAACAAAGGTAGAATAATGCAGAAAGTAAGAAAGACAGATTGTCATTCTTGTACGCGACACGTTGTCTTGTCCTGTTCTACATTTCTACCAAGTACCATTAAAATATTCCGAAGGGTATTCAAGTTACAGAGCGGACACAAAATCTATTTCAAACAAAACAAAGGGAATAACTCAAAAAAATAAGAAAGCCAGAGTTATCATTCTTGAATGCGACACATCCTCTAGTCTTGTTCTACATTGCTACTAAGTATCATCAAAATATTCTAAAATGTATTCAAGTTACGGAGCGCACAAGAAGTTTTAAGCCAATGCGGACGCCGATGCCAACGGGATCCGTCTCAAAAACAATATGTCCCCTCACCCTTCGGTAGGGGGGTGTGGGGGGGGGGGGACATAATTATGCAGAAATCTGTAGGGTAGAGGCAGATTATCAACAACTTCCCCTTGTTCAATTTTTCTGAAATTTTCACAATATTGTTGTAAAACATCAATAATTCAAATTTTGCAAAGAAAAATAAAAATTATCTTCTTAGACAAAACTTCAAAAAAATCACATTACTAAAGAAATTCCATATGTCAGACCAATTTTTGGCCAAAATATAATTTTAGGGTACATATTTGAGAACAAAACACAGAAACAGAAGAGACAAATGGTTTCTGATAAGATATGGTCCATCAGAACAAAATATTTTCATTTAAAATAAAAAGCCAATGAAGAACGTCTTTCCAAGTGATTTCATAAGTACGGTAAATGTCCTAAAATTTCGTACACTTTATTCCATACTATTTTGGCCTAAATTTTGATTTCCATGCACTGTTGCTTAAAATACTTAGTGGAATGGCAAACAGTGTAGACCATGAGCAGTCTGATCTGGGTCTGCACTGTTTGCATAAGTCATTTTATCAGACACTTTAGTGTTCAAAATTTTAGGACATTTACCATAAATACACATTGGCTTGAGCGAACAGACCAGATCAGATGTCACATTCTGCACCATCTCATCAGGTTCTACAAGATTTGCCACTCATCCAGCAATGTAAAGACATCTCAACAGGTACAATAATGGACTTGTTCGAGTTCAAGCATACATGCCATATCTTACACTGTGAGATAAACTCTCACAGAATTTGGCCTATCTGGAAGGCAATTCCCATAAAAAAGTTCAAATCTCACAGAATTTTAGGACCATTTTACAACAGAGTTTATGAAGAAAAATAAACATAAATCAGGCACTGTCGTGGTTTTCACCAGCTTCTTACTTGAAAAAAAAAAAAAAAGACTTTATAAACTATATTGGGGGAGCTCCAAAGTAACAGTTAAGAAAATCTCACAGACTTTTGATCGCCCTTCAAATTTTGTCTTATCTCACAGATTGTAGTCCTTAACTGTAAACATTGTATTTATATGTGGAAAATAGCTAAAGAAGAAAAAAAATATAACAAAATTAAAATGTGGAAAATGTTATTTGGACTTCAGATATTATTAATTTAGTGTTAGAATTATTTGTTATTGATGATACTGTATCTTAATACCTCTACCTTTTGTGAGCTATTCCCTATGAGACAATACAAGCATTAGAAAAGTCTAAAAGAATGTAAGAAACATGTTGCTACATATGTTATGAGGACTCCTTTGAATCTCCACAATTCACAAGATAGGCATTTATGGAGAACTAGAAAAAAGTATACATGGAAAGTAATCTGAAGACTCTGAGACTGTCTGACTGAGCAGTAATTAGGTCAAATATGGTCAAAGTTTTGGTATTTCAAAATTTATGAATCATGATAGACACAGAAAAGTAATTACCATGTATTAACCCTTAAAGCAGTTAGCACTGAGCAAAGGGGTAGTGTCAATAAGGCCTGTTTTTGGACTCAAGCCGATTTTCTTTTTAATCTTCTTAAATGAACCCTTATGTATTGGCTCTATGTATGCAAACTATTTAGTGGAATGGACCAACCGTTTGGAAGATGTATTCAAATTAAGTGGGTGGGGTAACTTACCCCCTAACACAACTGTGATAAACAAATGCATCTACAGCTTTACAGCTATTATATAATTTTATAAGCCTATATGTCTTTGAATACATATGTGTGGCTTCTTAAATGCATGCTATTTCTGCTGTTAGAATCAGTTTAGAGGAATTTTGGCAGTGAATTTTCTTAAATTTTCAAAAGGTTGACTTTACAAAAACCACACATGCCTTTATTACAGATTTTTCATCACTAATATTGCTGGTCATTAGTATAGATGCATTACCATAATTCGTAAAATCTTACTTTTGTAAACTGCTCCTCTATAGCATGAATTACTCCCCCTTAATGTTTGATAATTACTGATTTTAAAGCCAAACATGTTTGGACCTCATGCTTATCTGTATCTTTTATATGAGGTGAATTTTCTATCTGAAAGCCTTTTACAAGCCACTTACATGTTCTCTCTTATATCTTTGAGTCATCAAATAGCTGATGTCATTCATGACGTCACAGTAGTCTTGATGTTTGTCAAGTTAATTGCAAGAATTTAAGAGGAGTGGATACAGTGACATAAATGCATAAATGGATTTAACTGCAGTATTATATTTTCAAATGCTTTGTTCCGTTATACTTCACATGAAATGAAAGTGGGTTTAACCTTAACTTGCTTCAAGGTAGGCTAAAAAATTGTTAAAGTCAGTGTACTGAACACCGAGTATTGACATGAAAAGTAATAAAGCATCATATTTGATACACATATGTTCTGACACATTTAATCCACTTTGGTTTGCTTTATGTATGCAAACTATTTAGTTGAATAAAGCAACCGTTTGGAAGATATATTCAAATTAAGTGGGTGGGGTAACTTACCCACTAACCCAACTGGTGATAGGTTTTCATAGATTTTATTGATTTTAGCTATTTTTGATCTGCAAGTCACCTTGATATTCAGGGATACAGACTAAGAATTTTGAGTCAGGCCCCCAAGACTGACATAAATCTTGATTTAATTAACATAAAGTTAATTAAAACTTAAGCCCCAGCCCAAAATTTAGGAGCTCTGGGCCACTGGACAGTCTGTATTACTGATACTTCCTACCAAGTTTCAAGTTATTTGGCCTTTTAGTTCAGGTGAAGAAGTGCAAACTAGATTTTCAAGATGGTGGCTATCTTGCATTTCCGATCGGAACAATTTTTTTGCCATTTTTTATCAACAATTTGTCCCAATACTTCCTACCAAGTTTCCGGTCAATAGCTCTTTCTGTTCATCAGAAGAAGTGCAAAATAGATTTTCAGGATGGTTGCCATGGTGACAATCTTGGATTACTGATCAGAAAGATTTTAGCTTTTTTTATCTACGTTGCCCGATACTTCCTACTAAGTTTGAGTCAATTGGCGTTTTTGTTCAGAAGATGGGCAAAATAGATTTTCAAGATGGCCGTCATGGCAGCCATCTTGGGTGGCCATCTTGGATTTCTGTTCAGAAAGATTTAGCCATTTTTTATCTACAAATTACCCCGATACTTCTTACCAAGTTTTGAATCAATTGGCGTTAAGGTTCAGGAGAAGATGCGCAAAATATATTTTCAGGATGGGGCCCATCTTGGATTTCCGATCAAAATGATTTTAACTATCTTTGACATCACGAGAACATGCCCATATAATGTTGACCCCCTTAAACCCCACTTTTATATAGTAAAACTAAGGGTTTACAGGGGTATACATTATTTTTCTTATTTCTGCTCAAAAACATAGATTGCAGGTACTCGTTAGAACTGCCTTGCTGAGGCAGTTCTAACAACTCCCACAATCTATGTTTTGAGCAGAAATCTGAAAAATATCAGACTTTTTATCTGAAAATTTTCATTTTTTGGTGGTAACATTTTCAGTTTCTTTGAATAGGCTTGTTTTCGTAATGATCTACAAGTCACCCAAATGCCTCCTGGCAAGTTTTGAGTCAAATTAACTGGCCTAGGGGTGTACAAGAAATACTCTGTTAAAGCAAACTGCTGATGCATGATGGATGATGCCATGGACAGCACCTGTAAAAAAAGTAGGCCATGAAATTATGAAACAGAGAAGAACTTTACACCATTAGAAGTTTTATTTAGACGTTTTATTTATCAATACGAATAGTCTTTAATGAATTTTTCAGAAACTGATTTGGCATTGATACATCAGGTGTATTGAATAACTCAATATTCGCACGGGTGACGGATGTCATATTCAAAATTTCATTAACACAAGCTAAACCAGTGCCCTAAATAAGGTTTTAAGCAGTTGGGTATTTTGTGCTATTTTTAACCATCTATTTCTCATGGAATTAAATGGGTATCAGGATTTTTCCTTTGGGTACCCTGTTAAGTTTTTTGGTGCAAGAATTACTGATGATTGGGTATTTACCCCATACATTTATTTCTAATTGCTTTTTTCAAGACTTTAATTGGGTAAATACCCCAAAAAGCAGCTTATCTAAGGTACTGCTAAACGATGATTTCGTTGGCTGAACATGACGTTTCATAGATGGTCGCGAAAACTAATGACACATAGCGGACGCTTACTCCTAATTTTTCAAACGAATAAACTTTCACTCACGCAGGTTATATTTGTAAAGAAACTTTTCGCCTTATCAAATTATTATTATTATTTTTTATATATAGAAACCCCATCAATAGTGTCTTTCCATTTTTTTTTGCAGACGCTTAAAATTCTGTATGCACAAGTATGAGCCATTTCGCCCTCTTTTCACTTCGCATTCAGAAGTTCACTCCCACCACTAGTGTATTTTCATGTTTGCAGGAAAACCTTATGTTTATGTACAACTCGATTTAGTCAATGGATTTTTTCGATTTGTGTGTGTGTGTGTGTCACTGTGTGTGTGTGTTATTCTCTGGAATAGGTTACCAGCTGATCTCGCCTTTGATTCAGATCTTGACTCTTTCAAATCAGGAGTCAGCAAGATCAACCATACAATCTCTTAAGGCATAAACTGTTTTTAATCTTGCTTTTCAACTCTTCTTCCTTACACTAACTCTATCATCTTTGCTCACCTTAATTTTACACTTTTTATGCTGCACTTTCTCACTTTTTCTTCTCTTACTAACACACCATGCGCAGCACATTCAAATAATACTCGAAAGAGGGCCGGGTTTGATAGATACACAGACAGATAGATAGACAGATAGTGTGTGTGTGTGTGTGTATGTGTCACAAACTGTCTGCGCACCTGTATATTACGAAAACAATCCTATTCTAATATACTAAAAATTTTACGACAAAAAAATGAAAATTTCAGATAAAAAAAAAAAAATCTGATATTTTTCATATTTCTGCTCAAAACAGAGATTGTGGGTACTTGTTAGAACTGCCTCGCCGAGGCGGTTATAACAAGTACCCACAATCTATGTTTTTGAGTAGAAATAAGAAAAATAATATCCCTGTAAACCCCACCCATCGGGCACATGACGTAAATATAACGTCGCCTTGAGCAACGTCGATGCAACGTCATGACGTTGCATCGACGTTGAGGCGACGTTATATTTACGTCATGTGCCTGCCGGGTAGTCTCACTATATAATAATGGGGTTTAAGGGGGTCAAAATTATATAGGTATGTTTTCGTGATAGAATGTCCGCCACAGGGCACAAGAACTCTTTTAAACCAGTTTTACACTCTTCGACATCTTATGAAAAGTCGTTTTTTTTTGTTTTGTTTTTTTTTGTTTGTTTTTTTTTGCCTGACACTTTACACAAAAGTAAATTTGCAAACTTTTTATTATGATTTTATGCAAAACCATTTGTCGTAACTATCTATGCATAAAATCTTTTATTCTAGTCAAATGGTTTTGAAAATATTGAATATTTTCACTTTTCCCTTAGTAGATAAATTGCCGCAAAATACAAAAAATTGATGGGGTAGGTGATTTGGATGCAGATATTCAACAAGCTCTATTTGCTCAAAGTTTCTGAAAGTTTCACAATATTGTTATAGATCATCAATGATATCACCTTCATTGAATGGGACAAAATGATTTCACGACTTTTTAAATAAGGTTTGTTTTTGGCCTGAATAGTTCCATGCCGACCGTCCCTATAGATCCAAGTACAGGTCACATTGTCAGCATAAATAAATATGAATGGGGACACGGTAACACAGCATTTCCTATAAGATTGCATGTGCGCCCAGCGAAGACTCAGATCACTACAAGTCCATATACACATGTCCATCCTCCAGAAGAACCAACCCAGTGGGCATATGACGTTTATACAACATCGTTTATAAAACGTCATGCGACGTTGTATAAACACCATGTTTCATCCAGCTTAATACGACGTTGTATAAACGCCATGTGCCCGTTGGGAACTACCGGGAAGTCCATTTTGCGCTTGCTGTACCAAAGCGACTTGATATTGACATGGGTGGAACTGCCATGTTTGCAAATTCTTCCACTGGCCTCAGTGGCATATGCCGAATCCATTGTAAATGAACCGTTTATAAAAGAAGAGTGCTTATATCAATACTTTGTCCCGTTTGCGTCTA
Organism: Anodontia alba; assembly: GCA_964016985.1. Classification (NCBI taxonomy): domain Eukaryota; kingdom Metazoa; phylum Mollusca; class Bivalvia; order Lucinida; family Lucinidae; genus Anodontia; species Anodontia alba. The sequence continues at coordinate 86,434,898 of OZ024821.1, forward strand.
TGACTGCACACAAGATTCTTTTTAAGTCTTTTTTTTCTGTTTGTAATGTTTTAATGTTGGGATCTGCATCAGTAGATAAAGGCGAGGTTTCGCGCGAGTAAAACTGGTTTAAGCCCCAATCCCTATGCTTTTTCTGCTGACCGTTCCAAGGTGGTTCCTTTTTTGCATTTTATTTTATTTTATTTTATTTTTGTTGCTTTCTAGATCGGTGGTTTCTTATGTGGCGTTTGTTTTGTCGTTATGTTTTCTCCTGCGCTCCTTCTTTCAGTGCCATTACGAAAACATATCTATATAATGTTGACCCCCTTAAACCCCATTTTTATATAATAAAACTGGGTTTTACAGGGGTACACATTATTTTATTTATCTCTGCTCAAAAATATAGATTGTGGGTACTCGTTAGAACCGCCTCGCTGAGGCGGTTCTAACGGGTACCCACAATATATGTTTTGAGCAGAAATATGAAAAATATCCGAATTTTTATCTGAACTTTTTTCATTTTTTGGTGGTAAAATTTTCAGTATATTTCAATAGGCATGTTTTCGTACTGATCGGGAAGGCTGTGCTTCATGGTTGTGGCATTTTCTGAGTATCACTTAGTACACTTTTGATCCTATTGCGTCCAGCAGACGACGAATTGATGATATTTTTTTTTCCCAGAAAATAGACTTAAATATTTCGTAAATTGTCTCCTAAGAAAGTTTGCATGAAATGCCAAAACATATTTTCTGGGAAAAATAAGAATTAAAGCATTAAAACAACAGATGTACATTCAACGAATTTGTAACTGACTCACCTGCAAAATATAATCCTACCCCTACGGCGGCGGCTAGAAGTAATACCACACTGACAATAAATACAACAACATAACACCGCCGTCTGTTTACGCCATTTCTGAAATAATCGCTGCTTTCAGCAGAGCCTTCGGAACCTGAAACACAGGAGACATATCTATGACAGACCGCAATGCTAGCATCGGAATAAAAAAAAAAAATAACATCACAGCATAATGCGTAAAAAAAAAAAAAAAAATAGCTGTGTTTCCACTAAACCGACCGACCCTGTTTCAAACACCCGACTGCTATTTTTCATCAGTAAATTGTAAATTAAAAAAGAAAAGCACCGACCCTCGAAAAAATACCTGTATTTTCATAAAATTACAGGCCCGACCGTGTTCTTTTATGGAGGAAAAAAAAAATAGAAAAAAAAAAATAAAAAGAAAAGTTACGCCTAAAGCCTAAAGCAAAACTCAGGATATATAGCATGCAGCGAGAGGCAACCTTTCATAAAAAAAAAGAAAGAAAAAATACCAAACTACCGATTTTACTGGCGCCAAATCTACACCCAAAGTTCAAATGTGAAAAATATAGTGAGAGCTTTCGCAAGACAGCGTAACTCGTTTGAATCGTACTTTGCCTCCGTAAAACTAACCAAAAGCTTTAAGATATTTTTTTTTTCTCTGTCCGTGACCTTGACCTCAAGGTCACTCATGTGGATTGGGATAGTACAGTATTGAACTTCAGACTAATATCTAAGATTAGGGCAATGTCTGGCTCGCATAGAGCATAGACACAACACAGTTGAAGCAACGATGAGGGTCTTAGCGAGTAGCTCAGACTCTGACAGCTAGAGCTGAAGAAAGCTTCTAGTTGAACTATGGAGGGTCCGAACAAAAACATAACAACAGGTATCAAACATCTATATACTGTTTTTTTTTACCTGTATATTTTAATGTTTGTCTAAGGAAAACTAACCGCTAATTAAGTACGCTCTGCAAAGGGAGTCAGTTCATATAAAGAATGACAATGCCAATGAACAATTAACTGTGAGCCATGATCTGAAAATGATACCAAAGTATTTGTCCCTGTTAGAAAGGAAGCGTATGCAAAGTTTGATGACTGTAGGTCATATGGTTAATCAGAAACCGAGATGGAGCTGACGCAAAAATGCGCTTCTATATTGAGTACAACATATGTTTCCATAGGGAAACAATAACACACACACACAAACACACACACACACACACACACACACACACACACACACACACACACACACACACACATTTATCAGATGCCCAGCCAGCATTCTACTTAAATCTATATGGGACCGTCATCACGAAAACACGCCTATATAATTTTGACCCACCTTAAACACCACTTTTATATAGAATAACTGGGGTTTACAGGGGTACACATTATTTTTCTTATTTTTGTTCAAAAACACAGATTGTGTGTACTCGTTTTAACCACATCGGCGAGGCGGTTCTAACGAGTGCCCACAAGTTATGTTTTTAGCAGAAATATGAAAAAGATCAGAATTTTTTATCCGAAAATTTTCCTTTTTTGGTTGTAAAATTTTCAATATATTTGAATAGGCGTGTTTTCGTAATGTATCGGTCCAACAGGATTCTACCTGGGTACGCCCTCTTCTCTACAGCCACAGTAAAACTTCAGTCACTCGAAAAACGACGGATTCGAACTCGTTTTTCAGTCTACGCCTATTCAAATATATAGAAAATTTCACCTCCAAAAACTGAAAGTTTTCAGTTAAAAAATATCTATTTTTCATATTTCTGCTCAAAACATAGATTTGTACTCGTTAGAATCACCTCGGTGAGGCGATTCTAACGAGTACCCACAATCTGTTTTAGAGCAAAAATAAGAAAAATAATGTATACCCATGTAAACCCCAGTTTTACTATATAAAATAGGGGTTTAAGAGGGTCAAACTTATATAGGCATGTTCTCGTGATGTATAAAATTCTTCCGATCGCTTAAGACAACATACATTGAGGGACATGTCGGGAAAATTTTCTTGTTTTATCATGAAAATGTATGGTGTGAGTATCATTAGAATCGCTCCGATCGATGCTATTTTAATGAATACACTCAACAAACCATTATCTTATCGTACATTGAAAAGAAGTCCGTAAATTATCCCCATTTGCCTCCTGAACTGGCGCTATGCTTAACTTAGTCTGGCTCCAGACCCTTTCTTTCTTTTTTTTGTTTTGTTTTTTTTTTCTTCTTTTTTTTTTTTTTTTTTTTTTTTGAGGGGACACAACATTTGTATAGCTTGTAGAATTTTTGTTTACTACAGTCACTTGGCTAGGTTTTTGTTCAGCCATAGGCAACTTGAAGTTCGAATAAAGAGGATCATGATAAAAAAAATAATGTAGAGAGAGAAATAGATATAAAACAAAAACGACTGGAGCCAGCCTATGCTTAACCCTCAGTGGCTCAAACTGCTCATGTCTAGAAGAAATTTCAGTGGGACCAAATATGTTCGAGTCATTGAAGTTTTGTTGTATATTGTTAGACACTCACCTTTCCTTGTATAAAATCTAGCATTATCATAAACTGTTGGAAAGGCAACTGGTTTCAAAGACCGTAGATTTTGTCCGTCTGTACTCCCGGCCACGCTGAGTCTGTATGGGTCGTACTGCCAGTCGGGGTAAAATCGTGGGTAATACAGTGGTCCCTCTTTGAATGGGAGGTCATCGTATCGACGAACATCGTCGGGGTCCTACACAAAATATAGGATTAAAATTTGATCATAAATTTCACAAAGTGAGCCGCGCCTTCAGGGCAAAAGCAAATACATAGTAGTCTGACCAAGGATGTTGCTTAACTACTTCAGATAATGCTTTTTAAGCAACTAGGTATTTTTACCCATCCATTTCTCACTGAATTCGGTATCAGGATTTTTCTTTTGGGTACACTGTTTTGTTAATGGGTGCAAGAAGTACAGATATTTGGGTATTTACCATATATATTAAATCTGTATTTCTTTCTTTGCATTTTTCAGATTTTTTTATTGGGTACATACTCCAAAAAAGCAGCCTATCGAAGGCACTATGACGTATTTTACAGTACTCAAATCTCAGACTCAAATATTCCGCAAGTGGATAGCGAAGGCCCTATGTTTATGGTCATCGAATGACATCTACATTGTGATTTAATATCTTGAAAACTAATTGAAAGTTTTGTTGTTGTTTTGTGTGTGTGTGTTTTTTTAATCAATTTTATATGCTATCATATATGTACAGACTGACATTGACTAGGTCTACTACTACGTCTTACGCTCAAAGATAAATTTCTGCTTATGACTGGAAGGCGCTGTCGGGAAACAGCAAGAAAAGAAATATAATGTAAAATGACAATGACAAAACTAATAGAACCGCACAAGACTAAGGTTAAAACAGAAACGTGTATCTCTATTTAAAATGAAACGAGTATAAGCTGTCACAAAAAAAAAAAAAAAAAAAAAAAAAAAAAAAAAAACATTGGTCTACGCTTTGCACGTAATAAATGTTAAGGCTGATTTTAATACGGAATAGCCTTTGTCCCGGGAATTCAACAACCTTTGATAAAATGCTACAATGATATCCCTTTAGACGCTCTACATAAGTGCAGTGTGCCGAAAAAGAGCACGCTAATGGAGAACGCCGTCTGGTTTGTTTTTGTTTGTGTTGAGGTTTTACGGCCCAGTCAACCAAATGGGGTAATGTCGAGCGCGGCCAGTTTGCCTGACCACACTTTTACTGGAGGTTTAGTCCTCTAAGCTGTTAACCAGTATTGTGCACATTCTTTCGCCAAAAACTGACAACTGCACTTCTTGAACCAGCGGAAGGGAGAGAATGACCGTAGGAAATATTTCATATCAATATCCACGAAAGAATGTCGCCGACCTCGGCAGGGGTCCTGATCACACATCGGACGCGCATCCAACTGAGCCACTCAAGCCGGCGGAGAACACCTTCTGTATATGTAGGTGTTCCAATAAACTTATATTCTATTCAGTGCCATATCTAGTCTTGGGATTTATTTATAGAAAACATGCATAAGGTCAATGGTGCATTGTGGATCCGTGTCCCAATCAAACTGTATGATGTAGGTGTAGACAATGATTGTGGCTAGCCCATCAGTGAACTTGCTGACGCTGGTTGTACTGGTCTTAGTGCTGTAAGAGCGACTGCCCTAATGGTCTAGGTTGGGGTTGGAAAATGGACCAGTTTTATTAACTTGGTACAGTTATGGTCATTGATTGATGTCAGAATTCTGTTTTGACTGCATATCTCGAAAATGAATAGTTGGATTTGATTGATTTTATTTACACATTTATACTTAGCAGACTATTCATAACTATATAGCAGAATAATGGTCACAAACTTATTGCCTGCATAGGTAGGATATTATGCAGTGACTGCAATGCTACTTTTTCTACAGATACATACAGGACAGATAGACAGACATTGCACATTAAACACGTAAGGTGTAACAGGGCTCGGCTTAAGTGCAATGACTCCAGCCCACTTACAGGAAATCAAATATTTACAGGCCGATTAAACTATATGAGCTTTCTGAATTTCGGTCCCAAACACTGATAGTCTATAATATTAATAATGATAATAATAATAGTAATAATTATGATGGTGACGACGTTGATGATTTATCAATTCCATAAAAACCAAGGGTGTGAATCTATTACTGATTTCAAATGAAAATGTGGTTTTATTCAAAATTCAGTATACGGAGGAATGCCACGATGTATATTAAAAATAGAAGGAAAAAAAAAAAAAAAAAAAAAAAAAAAAAAGAACAGAGCATTTTGCAACACTTGGAACAATAAAATCGTATGATTTAATTGTTCCAAGTGTTGCAAAATGTCCATTACGTTTTGTTGTATGCTTTTAATATACACCGTGAACTTAAAAAAAGTACGAGTTCAATAAATGGTTACAATAGTAAATCGTGAGGTGTGGATATATCTTTAACAAAAGCCTTCTTTCAACCAAATTGCTCTTTATGTCTCTGAGCTTCATTGGTCATTTACACTTAAAATCAAAACACGCCTAGGCCTTGGGCGATCATTTTATGTTTTAGTCCAACAATGTTCTCAGGCACACTGTGTTCTCAGGAAGGCTGTGCTTCACGATTGTGGTCTTTCTGGGTAATTTCAACAATAATAATAATTTGTTTGTTTGTGTTGAGGTTTTACGGCCCAGTCAACCCAATGGGGTCATGTCGAGCGTGGTCAGTTTACCTAACCACATGTTTACTGTACAGGCTTTGTCCTTTAAGCGGTTAACCAGTTTTGTGCACATTCTTTCGCCAGAAACTGACAACTGCCTTTCTTGAATCAGCGGGAGAGAATGTTTCATGATCAATCTCCACGAAAGAATGTTGCCGACCTTGGCGGGGGTTGAACCCGCGACCTCCTGGTCTCCAGTCGGACGGCGCATCCAACTGAGCCACCGAGGCCGGCAAATAATAATAATAATAATAAACACTTATACTTTAGTCCAGCAGTTTTCTAGGAAGGGTGTGCTTAGTGATTGTGTGGACTTTCCTGGGTAACTCCAATAAAGAAAAAAGAAAAACAAGAGGACCATGATGGTCCTATATCGCTCACCTGAGCAAACAGCTTTGCATACTTACTGTTGAAGTTTCAGCCAAGTTCACTACTCTAAGATTTTTGTTTAAATTTTACAGCCCTGCTCCCCAGCGGCCATGCCTTTTTTTTTTTTTTTTTTTTCCATGCATCATGATGGCTTGAACTGAAGCTTGAAAGAGGGTCACCAAAGGAACATTTCTGCCAAGTTATATTGAAATTGGTCCAGTGGTTTCTGACAAAAAGATTTTTAAAGTGTTTTATACAGCTATATAGGGAAAATAAGCCCCGCCCTCTAACGGTCATGTTTTTTGACGAATCATGACAGCTTGAACAAACTTGGTAGATGGTTACCATAGAAACATTTCTGCCAAATTATATTGAAATCGGTTCAGTGGTTTCTGACAAGAAGATTTTTTAAGTTTTCTATTTAGATATATAGGGAAAATAAGCCCCACCCCAAGCAGCCATGTTTTTTGACGAATCATGATTGCTTGAACAATCTTGGTAGAGGGTCACCAAAGCAACATTCCTGCCAAGTAATATTGAAATCGGTCGCGTGGTTTCTGACAAGAAGAATTTTAAAGTATATATACGGAAAATAAGCCCCGCCCCCTGTCGACCATGTTTTTTTGACGTTTCATGAGGGCTTGAACAATCTTGGAAGAAGGTCACCAAAGCAACATTCCTGCCAAGTTACATTGAACTCGATCCAACGGTTTCTTACGAGAAGATTTTTAAAGTTTTCTATATAGATATATAGGGAAAACATGCCCCGCCCCCTAGCGGCCATGTTTTTCGACGAATCATGACGGCTTGAACAATCTTGGTAGAGGATCACCAAAGGAACATTTCTGCAAAATTATATTGAAGTCGGTCAAGTGGTTTCTGACAAGAAAATTTTTTAAGTTTTTAGTTAAAAAATCTATTTTAGCTGCTGTGACCTAGATATGCAATGGACCGGAACCATTCGAACAACTTTGAAAGAAGACTAACCAAGGATCATTCCTGTGAAGTTTGGTCAAAATCCAATCAGTGGTTTAGGAGGAGATGTTGTTTAAAGATTGTGGACGGACGGACGGACAGACGGGCGACGACGACGAAGGCCGGTGAGCGATCACAATAGCTGACCTTGAGCCTTCGGCTCAGGTGAGCTGAAAAAACAAGAAGAACGTATCCAACAGTTTGCTAGGAATGGTGTGACTCGTGATTGTGGCTTTTCCTGGGTAACTTCGTGTGTAGTTTTATGCAGCAACAAGACCATAGCTCCAGATAAGCGGGGGTATCCACATAATAGTTTTCTTATTTTTCAATGAAAGCATATGTTGTGAGTACTCATTAGAAGCGCATCGGCGAGGCGCTTCTAATGAGTTCCACAAAATATATTTATTGTGGAGAAATAAGAAAAATATTTCATTCTTGGTTGTCTGGAACTATGCAAGGCGTTGTAACCGTTTCTACCATATCGAAAGTGGAATAATCCATTTAGCCCTTTGCACTCTGGGTAAAATTTTCAGCAGCCCATGTATATGCACATTCTGAAATATTTTTCTTATTTTTTCCAGGAATACTGGTTTTGACATCTCATGCAAATTGTCTCTAATCTAATTGGAGACAATTTGCATGAAAAAATCCAATCCTGCTTTCAGGAAAAAAAAAAAAAAAAAAAAAAAAAAAATAAGAAAAAATATTATCAATTTGTCGTCTACTGAATTAGCCCAGAGAGTGGTAATAGTTTTGTTATTTTCCCAACAAAAAGGGCTTAGGCATTTCAGGCAAACCATGTCCTTTCAGTAGATGGCATTTTAAAAGAATATAATTCGCATGAAATGCCAAAGCCTTTTTTTCTCTGAAAATAAAAAAAAATCAAAATGACACCTGCTGAATTTATAAGCCAGCATCCAAAGCGTTAAGGGGTGTATTTTTCCATTAGTTTAATGGAAAATCATACAGCCCCTGATCAGTTATCGCTGGTTATATGCCGCATCCTGCGTCTGATCTGGATCTACACTATCTGTCACAGACCACTTGGTGGGACATTTGGCTCAGGGGTTATCACACGCGTAGCTCCAGATAACATTATTAAGGTTGTTTCCCAGCTAGCATTCTTCGTAAATCTACATCGGGCCGTCATCGGCCCGTCAGCTACCCTGACAGGCCGATGACGGCCCGATATAGATTTACGTAGAATGCTAACTGGGTTGTTGTTTCTCTCTTTTTTTTTTTTTTTTTTGAACGAAAAAGCAGATATTTTTCTCCACGAAAACATACGCGGCGCTTCTAATGAGTATCCACAACATATGTTTTCGTGGAGAAATAAGAAAAATAGTTACCTGATACCACCTCTAATCTTGAGCTATATGAATTCAGCCAAATGTTCTAACGTTGCTAAGCAATCGGACTCGAGGAATGATCAGGACCTGCATATTTAGTCTCTATACCTTATCGATATTTAGTCTCTATACCTTATTGATGATGATTGATGATTATCATCATCATTATCATCATCATGATGATTTGGTGTTGTACGTTCCTTTCAACATTAAGGCGCTAATCAAACAGCAGAAGATGCTTTGATATATATATATATATATACAGAGAAAAAAGAAAATAAGGCTTGATATTTTATGTGAATCGTCTGCTTAATAGACGACTCGCATCTTAGTTTCTCTGAAATATAACCGAATCATTTTTTAACGTCGACCTACAAATTTGCTTAAGTGCTTTATAGTGCAACAGCCAAAGTGAGTTACACTACCCTCTCTCTCTCTCTCTCTCTCTGCCGGCCTCGGTGGCTAAGTCGGATGCGCGTTCGACTGGTGATCAGGAGGTCGCGGGTTCAATCCCCGCCCGGTCCGGCAACATTTTTTCGCGGAGATTGATCATGTAAGAAGAGCATTCGTCAGTTTCTGGCGAAAGAATGTTCACGTTTTGGCTAACCGCTTAGAGGACTAAGCCTGTCCAGGAAAATGAGGTTAGGTAACTTGATCCGGGCTCGACAAAACCTTAACGGTGTTGACTGGGCCGTTAAACTCCAAACCAACCAACCCTCTCTTGTATACGGTGGTGTTATTTATTATCACATCCGGATAGTTTTATAACATTGACTAGGCCAGAGGCTTTATTTACATGTCATACCAGTGCAGGGTAGTGTCATTTCTACACCACTGGAACCGGTGTTTATTATGCGTGAAATTTCTAAATACACAATACAAATACAAACCTCCCTAAATAAACACACTATAGTGAAAACAGATATAATCTTAAGGAATTACGAAAAGATGCCCTGAAGGTGTGCATTTAAACGTCATTCAAAAGTGTAGCAGACGACATTCTACTTTTATTATTTTTGAGAGAAAATAAGGTTTGATATTTCATGTGAATCGTATGCGACCGTGCAGGGTCTATCAAGTGCATCGTCTGGCTGCCCGGGCAAGCAGAATGCTTTCTAGCTTGCCCAGAATAAAATATAGGTGCGTAATGGGAAAGGCGATGAATTTCAGAATTTTCTTGCTAGAATACTTCACCGGGCAAGTACATGTAGATGATATTTTAATTTGTCAGAATCAGTTTTTTATTGGTGACACGTCTGATGACATTCATTCACCAGATAGGATCCCTATCGGGCACATGACGTTTATACGACGTCGTCTCAACGTCGATGCAACGTCATGACGTTGCATCGACGCTGAGACGACGTTGTATAGACGTCATGTGTCTGCTGGGATCTATTGCAATGAACAGTAAAGATCCACTCAGTCTGACCAAGACCTTTAGAGAGCATCAGTCTACACGTGGACAGAAAGCACTGGCGAATAGTGACTGTCCTGATGCGCCGACCGACCTTGACCTTCAATGTTCACCTCTAAGAACCCATTTCACTTGCGCGCCTCATAACAATTATATATATATAATACCCATCCCTGTGGTTATTTATCCTTTTTTATGAAATTTTCGGTGGTTGACAAGAAAAACAGGAGATTGTTTGGAATTATACAAGAGAACATCATATTCAAAATAAGAAATAATGTGTAAATATGAGCGTTACGTCAGAAAACGTACCTTCGGACATGTGCGCCCAGCGAAGATTCAGGTCAGCCTGTGCATTCACGCAGTCTGATCAGAATCTTCATTGATCGCACTCTGGATAGCCAAGGATGCAAAGTTTCTTCAAGCGGACATACGTCAGAAGGTACGTTTTATCACGGTATAACACACATTTCCGCAGGCCCGGTGATTTAGTTTTTTTTTTTGTTTTTTTTTTTACAAGGTTGTTCCATGTTTTGAATCATCATTTTTCAGTACAATACAGACACTGCTTTATATAACCTCAATAGGTGACATCGAATATTCTGACCGTTCATAAGCTATAACTGGACAGACAGGCGGGAGGGCGGATGGATGGGGTGTGTTAACCACACGTTTATTGAGTCGTTTCCCAGAGAAATAGGGAAAATGGATAGAAGGGTTAGTAGAGAAAGGAAAAAGAAGAAAAAAAAAAATACTGATGGAAAAGCGAATGACAGTAGAGTATCAGAAGAAATATAAACATACCCCCTTCCCAAACCAGCTGCAAAGACAGCAGACCCTTACCCTACCACAGTCACCAATGGATGGATGGATGGATAGAGACGACACAAGGATGATTAAGGAAGCTCCATTCTTCAACTGCGGTCCAGCCTCCTCCCATGGGATTCCGAGAATCCGCACGGTGGCGCAAACAGTTCCACCACCCGGTTGCTTAGGAAGTTATTCCGTGACCTAGGCGGAGGTCAAATTTATATGAATAAACTTTCGCGTTTAAATTAGGAACATAAAACCACCTGCTCAAACTTTCTAAAAATGGGTAAACGCGAAATGCGACTGTCCATGTTTCCATAATATCTGTTCGTCACTTCCTATCATTATCTGCACATATAAATGTGAAAGTATGAGAAGAGCGTGCGTGTCTTCAATGTTCAGGTTAATGTTTTTTTTTTTGTGTTTTTTTTTTCTCCACAAGAACATATGTTGCAGGGATTCATTAGAAGCACATCGGCCAGGCGCTTCTAAAGAGTACCCTGAAATGTTTTTGTTCTTTTTTTTTTCAGCGAAGAAAAAAAAAACAAAAAAACTATCAATAAATCTCGGTTGAGAAATGCCTTATCTGGTGCTATAATCGTGTTGTGTTTTCGAAACTAACTACAACTATTTGCACCCCCACAGTCTGTCAAACAGCATTGAACCCCGACTCTTATGCTGTTTGTAAAGTCATGATCAAATTTGCCCTAAGTATCTAAGAGATAGAACTGAGGAAACAGTGTAGACCCAGACAGAACGCCACGTTCTCCGGGTCTACACTGTTTGCCACCCATCAAGCTATTTTAGACACATTATCAGGTAGTATCTCAGCTAGCATTCTTTATAAATCTACAGCGGGCCGAGATCGGCCAGTCAGTTAACCTGACGGGCCGATAACGGCCCGCTATAGATTTATGTAGAGTGCTATTGGGATAATGGACATGTTTGAATTTTAGGGACAAGTACATTAAGGAAATAACACTTAGCATGCTGCATGGGTAACATTTCAGCAGAAGAGAATTAAAAATATTCAGGTGTGGATTCAAAGAGGGCTCGCGGAGTTTGACTGACCCCGCCCCCCCCACACCTCACCTCCAGCTGACTCGAAAGTTCATTGTTATGGGAAATGTTGGATAAATTTACCGTATTTACCCTAAATGTCCATATCCCTTACTTTTTACCTTATACTTTCCATCAACAAGTCAATTTTACTACCTATGGATGTGTGTAACGTTGCAGAATGAGTGGAAAATAGTGTAGACCCTGATCAGACGCCGCATTCTGATTTGGGTCTACACTGTTTGCTCAGACCCGTCTTACCGAATACTTAGAGAAAGTACGGTAGGAATACTTCTGGATCAGCTCCTGAATATTTTTTCTTATTTTTTTCCCAGAATATAGGCTCTGACCTATCATGCAAATTATTTTTCCTAGAAAATAGTCAATGTCCTTTCATGAAAAGTGTCTCCTTTGGAGCTTTGGAGACAATTTGCAAGAAAGGTCAGCGCCTATTTTCAGAAAATACACCCCGACATTTCATGCAATTTGTACTTTTGAGAAAAACAGAGTTGGACCTTTCTTGCAAATTGTCTTTTGGAGACAATTTGCATGAAATTTCAAATCCTATTTTCTGGAAAAAAAAAAGAAATATATCACGAATTTGTCGTTAGTTAAAGTGTTAAGATGTTAATTAAAGGGAATGGGCCCATAAACTAGTATTTGTAGTTTGGAAGAAAGGCATTCATTAGCTTAACATTTTGCAACAAGTTCCATGAAAATCGATCAATCTATAAGAAATTTATAAAGGTTTAAAAAATGCTAATGTGAGTCCAGATCGAGGCTGTGAGTTTATGAATATCAAATAACAGCCATTCTGGTGCAAGATAATTTCAGTGAATGGCCAATTTATATCTCTTTTATTACGTACATATAATGAAAATTTACTGTTTTTAAGAGAAAAACGACTTATCCTTATGCTTGAAATTAGCGACTTCTTATTTCGTCACGGGACATGACTGACAAAATGGCGGCCTCCACAGAAAGCTATTGTGAAATGTACAAATGGCCATATCTCCTAAACCGCTCAACCGATTTACATAAAACTTGTGGCAAAGTGTTTGTCTTTTTAACCCCTTTTTATTGGAGCGACAATTAAAGTTTGTAGGCCCTTCCACTGAATTCAGGTAAATACAGAATCGCGTGAGAAAACCACTGTTTAGATTTTTATCGTGCCAATATCACATCTGGTTGTGGCAGTAAGAACGGGAGTAAGAAACACAAATCAACTGTAACCTACTGAGGATATATTTGGGCAGAGAGGCCTACGAAAATGCGGCTTCTGGTCAGGGTCTACACCGTTTGCGACTCCTCCAGCAGTCTTCAGGCACGCGAACAGGTAACAGAATCGAATTGTCGAACGATTAGCCAAATAACGTAAAATTGATATGGTGTCCCTTTATTTAGGATTAATATGTGACTTAGTGATTCGTGGTTAGTCGGGACCAGAATCAAAATCAGAATATTTTACCGGTGACACATCAACTGACATTCATTCCCCAGGGCCAACGATTGCGAAGGCTAGTCTCTAGCTCTCACAAGTGATGTGGATCTAGCGACTGGGTCCTTAGAACTTTCAACAGAGGATATTACAGATGAAGGGTGCATTCCAATTCCTAATGGTGTCTGGGAAGAAACTGTACTTATATATGTCAGTTCTAGCATATGGCACTTGAAATGCCATTGGATGCTTGTCAAAGATGGTTACACAAGTTTTGTTTTGTGGGTCACAAGGATGTTTCTGATTCTGATAATACTATTTCCGGTTAAAACTAAGTAACACGTACGCGCATACACGCACGCATACATATTAAGTCTATCTATCGATACTGCGTCATCCTCATTACTGAGTATTATGCGCAGGGATGCGTGCGTGAGAATAAAAAGTAAAAAAAAAAATATAGTGAGGACTAAAAGAGTGATAGTAAAGAATGAAAAAAGATGATAGTGTTTGAGTGTTAGTATGAATGAGATTTAAAAGCAGAATAAAAACAATTTCGCAGAATAAAAACAATTTCTATGGCCTTAAGTGATTGATCTTACTCACTTCTCTCTTGAAGGAGTCAAGATCGCTTAAAAGTATATATCTACTGGGAGCCTATTCCATAAAACAACAGTCATGGAAAAGAACGAAAACCTGTAGTAATCTGCAGGGGTATATACCTGGCGGAAACTAACGGGATTATTACGGCTGTGGCGAGTGATCTTCTTGGGCCGCTCAAAATATGAAGGCATCGGCACTGCAACAATGCCATACTGTATTTTGTAAAACATCGCGAGGCGCGAGTCATAGCGACGGTTTTCAAGGAAGCGCCAACCGAGATTGTCCAGCATCGCAGAAACACTATCATTGGAGGAGTATCTGTTTGTAACCCACCGTGCTGCCCTCCTTTGCACCATTTCTATTTGGTTTGTATATTTCTTGGTATAAGGGCTCCACACGGTGGAGGCATATTCAGCTTTGGGTCTAACAAAGGCTAATTCTTTGACTGATTGATTTTTGGTTTTTACATTTCTTTTAACAAATCCTAAAATTTGATTAGCCTCAGTGACAATTCACTTTGCCTTAGTGACAAAGTCAACTCAGTGAGATTAAAAACAATCCGAATGTAGTTTTTGACATACGCCATGGGAAATGTTCTTTTGCATATAAACACTGAAAGGCCACACAAATGCGTATGGGATCAGCCGAATGGCTGCTGGACAAAAATTCAATCCTGATACAACACAACAAGGAACACAAATGCTATTTCAGGACTTTCCTCGTATCAGTATTTTCTCAAAAAATTCTTATTAATCTGATGTTTAAGTGGCTTTTCTTTATTTTGCCGTCAGAGCAACTTAGCCATCGAAATGACAGAATTGCCAGTCAGTCTTGGCAGGGCACATTCAAAGGAAAATTCTGAATATCATCCAGCAGATAGCGAAACAAAAGAAACCATTTTCCAATAAATTAAATAATTTGTTTCAGTGGAAACTTGCACAACCAGCGTTTTCACTACACCTTTCAAAGTCTACTTAACTTTCATTCCTCTTTTTTGGTGAAAACCCTCATCTCATTTTAGACAGGACAGGAAAATTCCTGACTTTCATAATAGGAGTTACTCTGATGTTAGGGGAAAATATCAATACAAAGACATCAGAGAAGGTTCGGATTAGGCTAGGATTAAACTCAGCGGACACAAAGTCGTTTATACAACGTCACGTCAACGTCGATGCAACGTCATGGCATTGCATCGACGTTGCTGTGACGTTGACCGTTGTCTAAGTGTTGAGTGCCCGCTGGGAATATTTCTTAGACATAGACACACACATGCTGTTTCAGAAGGTTTATGTGATATAAATTGTTGCGGTTGTCACAGAAATTACAGTTTCAAACTGATTTTGAATCAAAAAGAAAAAAATGCATATACTACTAAACACTAACTTCTTAGTATAGTATAATAACTAATAAATCAATAGCAAAACCTATTGATTCTTTGGATTATATATGAACTGGTTCTGCTGTTTAAAAATAGAAATTCACACGTTCTGCTGAAAAGGTGTGTCTCACTCCTGATAATTCGTCAAAGACGTGTGGTTCAGTAGCCCTCTTATTTAATAAAGATATATACAAAAACAACCAATTATGAAAATTGTAAAATAATTTTGAATGATAAAACAGAAATGGAATAAAGCTTTTCTACCTGTTCGGAAGACCCGTACGACGCCATGTATTTAGTCCAAGCAATTCACTGGTCAAGTGGTCAAACGGTGAATAAAAACATGTATTAGGTATTATAATGAATGGCTCCCGGTTTCAGGTTGAAACTGACCAGACGCGAAATTAAATGACAATTGATCCGTGCTTCAGGCATTTGAGTGTTTTACGGGTATAGACCAAGACACGACAAAAGGGCACTTAGTACATGAAAATGAATTGCGAAATCCATAATAACCTGCGCATCTGCGCTACAGTATTCACGACGTTCGGTTTCTCTCAGCGTTACAATGTCAATATTATTTGTAGTGAACAGCATATGAATATGAATGCCCTGATCAGACTGTTCAGGGCTGATATGAGCTGTTTATGTGGCGTGTGTTTGTCGACCTAAAAAAGAGTAGTATTTTCAGGTTATATAATCTCCTAAATCAGGACAACGCGGCAACACACACACACACACACACGGTACATTAAAAACTAACGATATTTTAATATAATAATGTTAATTTTAAAGGGCAAATACGAAGGTTTTAATTCTACTAAATATTTAAGGGCACTTCAGTAAGGAGGTGACTGCCGAAAACTGCATCAAATTATCTTAAATGGTTTCTGAAATATTGCGATTTGAAATTTGATATTTAACATCCAAGAGGATTGAATTCAGGCTGCCTCATTAATATTCATGAGCCCTTTTATGACATCATAAGGGAACAGTAAAATTTTAAACTTTTTTAAATTGCCAATATTTTTTGCTTTTTAATTTGCATCAATTCAGTTTTCACATTGTTTAATTTGCATCAATTCAGTTTTCACATTGTTTAATTTATTCAACTCCTTTAAACTAATATACATGGGAATTTAACTCTTATTTTCCGTTGAAAGTGTTACATTTCAAATTTAAAAATTTCATTTAAATAATTTAAAATCCAGTTACAATGCTTAATAATTAGCCAAAATTGACTTTTTTGGTATTCACTTATATGATATACACCCAAATTCACTATTATTAAAAAAACTTACGAAAAATTTAATATTAGTCAAGTTTTAAACATTTTAAAATTTAGCTTAAAATTTAAATAACTGATTAAATTTTGAGTTAAATTCTCTATTCATGGGCTTATTTGTGGACAGAGACCAATATCAATACTGGTTAAGGAGAAAAACTATGTAGCATATAAGGAAATGCAGAATATTCCTGTTTAAAATTTCAGTTTAAAATTTAAGTTCCACTATGACATTATAGAATATTGCATTGTGGGCCTTAATCAATACACAATCCAAGGGAGGTTACTCTAACAGGAAAAAAGGTAGGTATCGTAAATTCATCACCATAACTTTTGATTGGATTGGAATTTTTTGATGGGGTTTTCAACAAAATAATTCTCTTAAAGCATTCTATCAACACCCTGAAAACCAGGCATATTTTAAATTCCTTTGTATTTGCCCTTTAAACTACGACGGAAATGGTCAGGATCGATTTTCTGTTTTATTTATTTATTTTGTTTGTTTATTTATTTCTTTCTTTGAAAGAACACACTGAACCAAGCAAAAGCAGACTGTATCGTATTTGTCCTAAATATTCGGACATCTTAACTCCTTATCATATGTGTCTTAAAGTTTAACTATCACAACTTTACCAGTCATACTGGACGATAATGATGTGGCATACGGTATTGGTCTCGACCAGACCAGACGTCGCGTCCTGCACATGGCATGGTCTATTATATGAGAAATCTTGCATCAAGGTTTCTCTGTAGGGATTTTAGAAAAATAAAATTTACTTTAAACATTAAAAAGATAAAGACGCCATGCATAAAGGTGACATGAAATAGTTCAGTGTGTTGACCGTAAATACATGTATTGAGTTCTAAGGCGTTCTGCGGCGTCCAATCATGGTCTTCACTGTTTACGCAGGACTGTCTATAGGAATACTAAAGAGAGATACGATATGAGAGGATGCACAGGTTGATCCGTGTCTTCGTTGCCCGCATATATTTTGGGAACATCTTTTCGCGAGGCGTGTTCAATAATAATAGGAGAAATCTTACGGCGATGTTTTCACATAGAACATTCTGATGTCAGATTTTGCGGCCTTAAGGTGACGAGAGATTGTTCAGAAGAGAGGGAATACTGTATTAATCGTAATCATTGGGTTCTAAGGCGGTCTATGGCGTCCAGTCATGGTCCAGTCATGGTCCAATCATGTTCCAGTCATGGTCCAATCATGGTCTACAGCCTTTATGCAGTATTGTCTGTCGGAACACGATATGCGAGAATGCTCGGACTGATACGTGTCTTCGTTATCTGCATTTGTTTTGAAGACACATTTTCGCGAGACCTGTTCCTTAGTAATAGTTTAAATCTTACGCATAACGTGGGGCGGAGGGCAGGGGGGGTGGGGGGGGGGTATACTCATAATATTTTTCTTATTTCTCAACGAAAATATTATTGGGCTGACTGGGCCGTAAAACCTCAACACAAACAAACAAACAACGAAAATATATGTTGTGGTACTCATTACAAGCGCCTCGGCGAGGCGCTTGTAATGAGTACCACAACATATTTTCATAGGAAAGAAATATCTACAATTTTTGATTGCAAAAAGCACCTTATCTGGAGCTGTGCTTACGGCGATGTTTTTGTTAAAAAGGTATTTTATTGTTAAACATTCTGATGTCATGTTTTGCTTTGCCAAGATGATAAACGATAGAACATAAAGACCGAAATACTGTATTTATTCTGAATATTGGGAAACTTTAACTGCTTGCCATACTTCATACAACTCCAATAAATTCATTTGAATTCCATTACGAAAACACGTCTATTCAAATATATAGAAAATTTTACCTCCAAAACTGAAAATTTTCAGATAAAAAACTCAGATATTTTGCATTTTTCTGCTCAAGACATAGATTGTGGGTACTCGTTATAACCGCCTCGGCGAGGCGGTTCTAATGAGTACCCACAATCTATGTGTTTGAGCAGAAATAAGAAAAATAATGTATACCCCTGTAAACCCCAGTTTTACTTTATAAAAGTGGTGTTTAAGAGGGTCAAAATTATATAGGTATGTTTTCGTGATGCTTGTTAAAAATGTTGGATTTTTGGAAAAAAAAAAGGAAAAAAAAAAAAAAAAAAAAAAAAAAAAAGAAAGTCCATTGTGCTTTCACCATCATTTGAAGAGAGTTATTTTGCTTGGATTTTTATTCTGAATGCTGAAACAAATATTTGTCAGTGCCAATTTCTAATTAGAAACGATATTAATTTTACGACCCAAAATTGGTCATGAAATTTCTGTGGTGAACGGATCTTTATTTATTTTTTTTTTATTATGAATATTTGTTGTTTTTCCCACTGGTTTTTCTTTACTAATTTTACATAATAATATTTTGAAAATTTCAGCAATTTTGAACAAGTGCATAATTTGCTGCCAATTTTTACTATGGGAAAAATGAAAGTCCAACAGATGCCAAAAGAACAGTCAGTCCCGTTCAGAAGCTGGGGTCTGCGGTGTCTGATCTGGGTCTACACTGTTTGCTGATGCCTATCTGTCGACTACTTAGGTATAATACGGTGCTTAGCATTCAAGATAATATCGGTCAATCGTTTTTGTCGTAATTGAGATTTTGGAGATCTCGACCTCTAAACTTAACCGCTCTATTGCGACAAATTGATGACATTTTTTTTTCTCCAAAAAAGGTGTTTACATACCCTGCAAAGTAGCGTCTGTGCAGACAATTCATCCAGAATGTCAAATCCAATTTTGTAAAAGAAAAAAAAAAAAAATAAATAAATAAATAAATAAAATAAAATAAAAAAAAAAAAAATAATGATAATGGCGACGAATTGATGACATTTTTTTATTTTATTTTTTTCTCCAAAATAGGTGTTTACATTCCCTGCAAAGTGGCTTCTGTGGAGACAATTCATCCAGAATGTCAAATCCAATTTTGTGAAAATAATGATAATAATGATAATGGCGACAAATTGATGACATTTTTTATTTTTTTTTTCTCCAAAATAAGTGTTTACATTCCCTGCAAAATGGCTTCTGTGGAGACAATTCATCCAGAATGTCAAATCCAATTTTGTGAAAAATAATAATAAATAAATAAATAAATAAATAAATGTTTTAAAATGTCTTCCGCTGAATTTTTTCATCCAGCATTCCGAGCGTTAAATGGGCGGCTGCGGATCGAATATGATGAACAGGATGGGAGAGACAAGCTATATTATTTGACACCCCTACCCTTACCCTACCCCTACCCTACCACCCCCCCCCCCCACACACACACACACATATACACCACCACCACAACTACACGCACACAATTATAGTTTGTAGCCATTGATCAAACTATTAAGAGAAAAGTTTCACATACGTAAGTCAGAAGGAAATTTCAAATATTTTCGTTGTTATTTGTTTTCTTTCTTTCTTTTCTTTTCTTTTTTTTTCTCTCTCTTTTAAATCTGCTTTTGTATTCCTTGACAGTCGAATGTGTATTTTCGACTGAGAAGGCCCAGATATAGTCAGTCCGCAGAAAAGCAAAATATAGTAGATGGTCTTATGCCAATTAAAAACTGCATAAAAGATGGGTTAGAAATTATATACAATGGAGGTCGAGGAGGCATCGGGGTTGGGTCGGGGTTGGGTCGAGAAATGAAATCGCGCTTGTCAGTCATATGAATACATGTAGTTAGATCTACTACTTGACCTCAGGGTCATAGCTGGAGCCTCTGAGGGTGGTGCAGGCATCTCATCACGAAAACGTGCCTATATAATTTTGACCTCCTTAAACTTTTATATAGTAATGCTGGGGTTTACAGGAGGGGGAGGGGGTGGGGGTGGTATACATTATTTTTCTTATTTCTGCTAAAAAACATAGTGTGGGTACTCATTAGAACCGCCCCAGCGAGGCAGTTCTAACGAGTACCCACAATCTATGTTTTGAGCAGAAATACGTATAAAAAAATTCAGAAATTTTATCTGAAAACTGTCAGTTTTTGGTGGTGAAATTTTCCAATATATTTGAATAGGCATGTTTTTGTAATGTGGCTCTGAACAAATGTTTGGAGCAGAATCTTATGCTTGTCCAAATTTCATCATCATTCAGCCACTCAGAAAATATACAGCTTTTAAATTTTAACATAAAACTATACTTGAATATAATATTTCTGTCTCTGAGCTTAACCTTAGGCTCAGTGAGTGAGGTGTTCCATAAACGGAGCCAAACTTTGGACCACTATCTAACATTAGTCTAAATATCAACTAAATCCATTCAGGAGATATTTATCTTTAGAAAATCAAATGAAAACATTTTTAACATGAACATTCTAATTCGGCGACCTTTATCCGAAGGTCTATGAGTGGGTAGGGAGCTTGCAATGAACAGAACTTTGAACCAGTATCTGCCATCACTCCAACTATCAACCACATCCGTGGCACCCGTGCGTTCTCTGGAGATTATGAAAACTTTAACACGAAAATTCTAAATCTGCGACCTGGACCACAAGGTCATTGACTGAACAGACAAAATTTTGGACCAGTCTCAAACACCAATGCAAGTATCATTTTAGACATTCAGGAGGTACAGATATTTACATGTCATTCAAGAGGGCAACTGTCACTCACTTTTCGTAAAGACATTAATAGTAAACGGGCTATGTCACACCTGAAGTCAAATACAGTTTTTTTCTGCATTCATCCTCCTTACAATTCTTCATTACAAGTCTATAGATTTTCTATGCTTACGTAAAAGTAACGTCATTCCGAAAACACGCCTATTCAAATATATTGAAAGTTTCACTACCAAAAACTGAAAGTTTTCAGATAAAAATTCTTATAATTTTCATATTTCTGCTTAAAACATAGATTGTGGGTATCCGTTAGAATCGCCTCGCCAAGGCGGTTCTAACGAGTACCCACAATCTATGTTTTTGAGCAGAAATAAGAAAAATAATGTATACCCCTGTAAACCCCAGTTTTACTATTTAAAAGTGGGGTTAAAGGGGGTCAAAATTATATAGGCATGTTTTCGTGATGCCAAAGCAAATGGCCTGATTTGGCAATCTAGCACAAACACGATCTTATTCGTGATTACATGTATCTTTACCTGCAAGTTTGACAAAGGTCAACTGAAAATGAATGTGCTATTCTTCTGTCATGGTCAAAAATACATTTGTTTGGTACGCAAAGCCAAGTAACTGGTGAATAGTCTGAAATTTGCTAAATTTTAAACTCATCCGAGACTTTAATACTCCTGATGCCGAAGCATCGTTTCTGGGTTTAATGCATCAGTATCTTCTGACATAAAATCTACTAACATTTATGGCAAACGGGACGACATTCACTTTCATTACGAAGACATGCCTGTTCAAATACACTGAAAATTTTACTACCAAAAAATGAAAATTTTCAGATAAAAAATTCTGATATTTTTTATATTTCTGCTCAAAACATAGATTGTGGGTAACCGTTAGAACCGCCTCGGCGAGGCGGTTCTAACGAGTACCCACAACCTATGTTTTTCAGCAGAAATAAGAAAAATAGTGTATACTCCTGTAAACCCCAGTTTTACTATATAAAAGTGAGGTTTAAGGGGGTCAAAATTATACAGGCACGTTTTAATGACAGATTTGTAAATTTTCCTTATTTTGGATGGTGATGTCTATCCTGCTACATCCTATGGTGTATATATTTCTCAGTTAATTCGTTTTGCTAGCGCATCTAGTCAAGGCAGTGACTTTAACCCATTTATACCAAGTGGACTCTTCTACCTAAACTCTTTGGACAGGTCCATTTCCTATATAAGGGGTGTCTGGTTAGTTTTTATTATTGTCATGTTTTGTTGAAGTTTCTGAAGTTAGTAGACTCTGATCAGATGCCGTTCTGCAGCATCTGATCTGGGTCAACACTGTTTGCCAGTGTCCCTTTTATGGGACGCTAGGCTTAAATGGGTTAATGATCGAAATAAATTGTAAATGCTAAGCTTCTAAAGCAAGGGCTTCGTTATCATAAAGTGCGTAAACGTTTTCTAAGCTTTATTGCCGTCATCCCGAACCGGATGTGAATGATTTCAGCTCTGAATTATCCACCTATAATTTTGGTTTGAAAGCACTTCTGCAGGAAGGTCAGTCCGGACCTGAATTTGATGGCGACTTGGTCTATAAATTCAGAAAGATTGTTGGCAAAACTGATTTTTCGGACCAATTAAAAAAAAAAAAAACAACTGCATGCATACTTATTAATCCAGGTATGTTTGATAACTTTGCTTCCCTCTTTAATTGCATAACGGTGGTTGGTCCTCTGATTAAATGACAACTCCGTCCTCAATCTGTTTCAGATGGCTGGAACCTGACTGTCAATGTCTGCGGTCGGGCCCATTTTGGTTTTGTTTGTGATATTCTTGTGTTCTCACTTCAGTTCGCCATTGGGCCCATTGATTTGTTTCATCGCATTTTTTTATTGTATGTGTTTCACTATGATGTTCCACAGATCAAGTAAAGGGCCCCTATGCGGACCGAACACATTAGTAATTTGGAGCTGCTTTGATAAAATTAAGGTTTAGGTTTCACGCAAGTAAAAGCCCCATAGGTAGGTTTCCAACTGACCGTTCCAAGGCGGCTCCTCTGTTGCAGTTCTTCGTTCGTGCATCGATGGTTTCATATGTTGACCCCCTTAAACCCCACTTTTATATAGTAAAACGGGGGTTTACAGAGGTATACATTAGTTTTCTTATTTCTGCTCAAACATAGATTGTGGGTACTCGTTAGAACCGCCTCGCTGAGGCGGTTCTAACGAGTACCCACAATCTATGTTTTGAGCAGAAATATGAAGAAAATATCAGAGTTTTTTATCTGAAAATTTACATTTTTTGATGGCAAAATTTTCAGTATATTTGAATAGGCATGTTTTAGTAATGTTAAACTGAGAGTCTATGACTGTCTTTACTATCTAAAGTTCAAAAACATAATAAAAAAACTAGACATATGAGACAAGTTCACATGGCACTCAAGAGCAAGTAACTCCATAGTGAATATTTCTACTTTGTCCAGTTTTATTCTAGAATTTATGTCTATACTGATTATTTGTAAATTTCATCATGCATTTATCATGATCAAATAAAACTACGACCTATGTCAGAAACATGTAAAATACTTTTATGAGCCTTTTTGATATGGAAGGGCAAGTAACTCTCACGCAACTTCAGTCCAGCTCAAACATGGCTTTCGCAACAATCAAGGGCAGATAACAGTTGTCAAATTTTGAAAACATGCAAGATTTTATGTCTGTGCAGGGTATCAACAAGTTCTATAAATATCATATTGTAATAAGCCTAAAAATTCAAACTCCAGAAAAAATATTATAATTATCCTAAACTATGAACAATTTTTGTTTTAACACACAAAATTGTGTCCAAGATGACAACAAAATGGCAACTGGTGTAGATCCTGATCAGACATCTCCATCAGGAGCAGTCTGATCTGGGTCTCAGATTGGCCTTGGCCTGTCTGTCCGTAAACATAGGATCAATATGGCATATAAAATAAACAAACTATAGACAAAACAAACTATATCATGACCAATGTCTCAGTTTCCTGGTTGTCAGCAAGTTTCATAAAGATAACAGGAAAAAGGACTATACCTGGGACAAGATCAAATATGTGTGTTGTTAACACTAAGGTGAATAATATGATCCAACTGAAACTTGAACTCAGCCGAGATTTTAAGCCTGTCCTGGTTGTCTACCGGTATATGTTTCACAAAGACCAGCTGAATAACAAATAGGCTATGCCCATACACAAGGTCAAATACTAGTATAGACTTCTTTTTCTCATGGACAGCCAGCTTTAAGGTGAATAGTCTGATCACACCCGTGGTTAAACTTGTCCAAAATTTTATGCATGACACCATTATCAGCAAGTTTAATGAAGTTCCAACATAAAATGAAGTTGCTATGCTCGGGACATTTTCATCATTATAACCTAGGAAAAACTTTTGGAGCACAAGGACTAGTAACTCCAAAATGAAGTAGCTGATCTAGCCAAAATTCAAAGTTGTTTGATATTTTATGCCTGCCCTGGTTACCTGCAAGTTTGAAGATCCAATAAAAAATGAACATGCTATGCCCTGGATAGCATTTTACCCATAATAAGTCTATGGGAACTTTTGGTTGCCATGGCAACCATAGTTTATTTTTTTTTCCTTTCAGAGCCAGATGATTTTTTCTTATGAAGTAAAGGCCAGGTATAAAACTTTTGAAAATTACAACAACCAAAAACAAACAAAAAACAACTAACAAATAACAACCCCTCCCCTCACAAAAACATCACCAACAAACAAACAAACATTATTTACTCTAGAACTGGAAACTCCTTGCGCCATTTTACCACCAGTTGACATGTCTAAAACTGCTGAATGAGTGGCAAACAGTTTAGAACCTGATCTGACACATCATTCTGTGACATTTGATCTGGGTCTACACTGCTTGCTCAGGCTTTTCTGTCCCAATACTTAGGGTACACATGATACTTCTTTGAAACGGCCCTGTAGATTGGATTTTCACTTAGAACAAAGAGATAGTAAGTTGTTAAGATGCATCTTTTATTATTTCTCCCAGAAATAAGCAACTGATCAATACATAAGAATTATTTATCTTTACCACTCTCTGGGCTAATCCAGCAGACAACAATTTGAAATATTTTTCTTATTTTCCATTAGAAAATAGGCTTTGACATTTCATGCAAATTGTCTCCAGAGGAGGAGACACTTTGCATGAAATGTTAGAAATAGGCTTAGGCATTTCATACTAATTTTCTCCTCCAGAGAATTAAGTTGTCTGTTGAAATTATTACCCAGGGCCCAGTTGTTCTAAAACTAATGATGTCGTTAATTAATGTATCATTAAAACTTTGATATTTAAATATGGCATATATGCTAATATTTTTGCTGAAAAAAATGTGAGTAGCTTTTGCATTTGCGACGATCCCGGCAAATATAAAAAAGTTTGTCACTGAGCCAATCGAATAATCTACCATTTGTAAAAATCCAAAGCTATAATAAGAGACCGGCGCGTTCTATAACTGTCATTGTGTTGTCAACTAACATTACTTATAAGTCGGGACAGTGGCGTCGTGTCGGAATAGCATCTGGGAAACTTTGGGAATCCATTTTCTCTCCTTCTCTCTCTTTCTCTCACATGTGCCTTTATTAAAATTTCTGTATGCAATTTGCTAAATTCAACGATAGTAGCCTTTATGTTCTACACTCGTTTGTTCTGTATAATATTTGTGCTCGGAGAAGATTTCACATAAGCTTTAATTAGCTTGTTATCTGATCCTCTATGTCATTTTTGTATGTTTGTGTTGTACTCATTATATTTAATAAACTATTGTTTAAACCAAAGCTACTCACATTTTTTTTCAGCAAAAATACCTGTGAATTAGATATTGTACTTATTAGAATAGGAAACATTTTTACCACTAGCAAGCTCGTTAAGCTAACGATCCTTTGAACAACTGGGCCAAGCATGCAAAGCCTTAATTTTATACATGTACACAAGCTGCAATTTAAGAAAAAATACCTTATGACATATGTCCCGTAAAGACACAGACTACTAGCTTGCTTATCGTAGCAGTTTGGTAGGAGCTGTTGCTGGACACTCTATGGATACTCAAGGATTCTTCAGCAGGTAAGCAGACACCTTAGACTGCAAGACTGTGCATGTCTGACTGCAAGGATGTGTAGGCTGATGGTAGCAGAGAACTTTTTAATGAGTATTTTATGACATTTCTGGGATAATTTTCTCCAGTTCTCCATAAAAATATATGTTGTGTGTACTCATTAGAAGCACCTTGGTGCTTCTAATGAGTACCCATAACATATGGTTTTATGGAGGTCATATCATCATAATCGGACTTTTGATTAACATGCAGGTACAGGGGCAACATCCACATCAGTGGGCCACCTTCCAGATAGCTGGTTTGCTGTACACATGGCAGATCTCACACCAGATCTCCAGGTATGTCTATCATGAGAGCTGATACCCGAGAGCTTCCACTCTCTGCAATCCCTGTCTGTCAGCTGCTTCCATGTCACCTTGGGCCTCCCAGTCCAACGCTTTCCATCAACCTGTATGTCAAAGGCTGTCTTGACTGCTCCATTGGAGTGTTCCACATGTCCATACCAGCGCAGCCTTCTCTCCTTCAGAATGAGGTCCAGATCCTCAATGCCAAGCCGCGCAAGTAGCTCATTGGACCTGGTGGTGACAATGTCTTGCGGCCTGACATTGCAGATCTGTCTGATCATTGCCTTGTCATTTCGCTGCAGATGCTGGAGGTTTGGCTTTGTCAATGGCCAAGTCTCATTGCGCTCCACACACAAGAGCTGTACACATGGCCACGTGTCTTGAAAGTGAGGTGGCGTGAAGAGAGAACTTGTAGCAGATCCTTGAACTTCCAGGCGGTTTTCACACGTGTTGTAGTTGAAAGTTCACAGCCACCTGTTGCTGAAAGCATGTCTTCTAGGTAGCAAAAGGAATAATAAAAATTAAAAAATAAGAAAAATTATCCCAGAATTATCATTATTGTTTGTTTGTGTTGAGGTTTTACGGCCCAGTCAACCCAGTGGGGTCATGTCGAGCGCGGTCAGTTTACCTAACCACACGTTTACTGGGCAGGCTTAGTCCTCTAAGTGGTTAACCAGTATTGTGCACATTCTTTTGCCAGAAACTGACAACTGCCCTTCTTGAATCAGCGGAAGGGAGAGGATGACCGTAGAAAATATTTCATGATCAAATCTCCACGAAAGAATGTTGCCGACCTCGGTGGGGGTTGAACCCGTGACCTCCTGGTCTCCAGTCGGACGGCGCATCCAACTGAGCCACCGAGGCTGAGAATTATCATTAAATACTCCATCTTAAAAGTTCTCTGTATGAGGTATATTAAAGGGAACTGATACACTTTCAGGGGTGGCAACTCTGTCTAACTCTGTTTTTGTCTCTCTTTGTACTCTTAAAAGAAAGAATTTGATCCTTTTGCTGGCCAATTCTTTTCTTTTAGAGTAGACCCATTTTCAGAAAGGGATTGCTGTACAGGAAAGCAAACGAGAAGTTAAAACTTGAAAATTGTCTCCATTTGTAAAAAAATTGCTGAAAATCTACCAAGTACAGCTAGTTCCTTTAAGCTGACATTTGTAACTTAAATTTAGTGAACAATGAGCCAACTATGCAAAATAATGGTCTGAGACTTGGATCAACCTAGGTCTTTACCTGTGCAATCTACTAAAGTTACCCTTAATATTGCAACAGCTACATCGGTCCAAAACAAGGTAGATCCAGATTAGATGCCAAAGAACATGATATTTGACCCGAGTTTACACTATTTGCGATTCAGTCAGCACATTTTATAGGTTTCTCACTAGGATTTTAAAATGAGCCCTAAAGCAATTTTCTTCAAAAACATGGAGACTCACTATGTAATTTTGCTGAATTTCTCTGACAAGGAGTCCCAACAGCCAAAATAGGAGTTTCTAACACCATATTTGGAGTTAATGAGAAACCTTTATACACATCACCAGGCAGTCAAATGAAGATATTGAAATTTTAGGATTACCGTAATAACCCTTTGGGACAGACAGGTCTGAGCAAACAGTGTAGACCCAGAACATACGCCACAGAATGCCACATCTGATCAGGATCTACACTGTTTGCAACTCAACCAGCAATATTCTAGCACATCAACAGGTAGTGAAATGGACTTGTTCAAATTTTATAACAATTATGGTAAAGAGTTAAGGTGTCCCAATACTTAGGGCAAATATGGTAGTATGGTAAGGAATTACAATGCACAGCTCTAGATAAGACAGTATCCAGGGCTCAGTTGTTCAAAACTTAACACAGCTGTTAGCTAACGTGACAAAAAAATTTCTACCTTGAAATATGGCAAACCATTATGAAAACACACCTATTCAAATATATTGAAAATTTCACCACCAAAAACTGAAAGTTTTCAGATAAAAAATTCTGATATTTTCAGATTTCTGCTCAAAACATAGAATGTGGGAATCTGTTAGAACTGCCTCACTGAGGCAGTTCTACCACAATCTATGTTTTTGAGCAGAAATAAGAAAAATAATGTCTACCCTCACTTTTATATAGTAAAACTGGGGTTTAAGGGGGTCAAAATTATATAGGCATGTTTTTGCGATGCACATGCAGCAAAAATATCAATATATCTGAAAATGTCTTAGCTACAACATTTAAAGAATTTGTCATTTACTAGCTCATTAAGCTAACCATACTTTGAACAACTGGGCCCAGATATATATTTTCATATTTCTCATCAAAAATATATGTTGTGGGCATTCATTAGAAGAGCCTCAGTGAGAAATAAGGAACATATCAATATTTTTGGTTGATAAAAGGACCTAATCTGGAGCTATGGCACAGCCCAAATATTAGAGTATGTACAGTATTTAAGGGCCTTTTCTGCTCATTAGTAGGTTCTAAGTGTTCAGTGACTCAGTAACCAGATAAAAAAAAAAGATTAATTTAAAAGGCCTCTAATCTGGAGAAGGGAAATTCTCTGGAAGCAGGATACGCATCCGATTATCAGAAGTATAAATCGCAGCCTATGATGTCCACAAATGCCCAAAAGGTAACTTTTCTCATACTATGGTAGAAATTTATATGTAAAACTGACAATGTTAATAATCACTTTATACAAATTTTAGATTCAATATTATTATAATAATTATGATTCATACCCACAGCCTAAAGAGACTTTTATAGGCTATGGTAAAGGTCCTAAAATTCTGTACACCAAAGTTCCTAACAAAATAGCATGTGCAAACAGTGCAGACTCAGATCAGACTGCTCCCAAAGAAGCAGTCTGATCAGGGTCTACACTGTTTGCTATTTCACTCAGTATTTTAAGAAACAACTGTATAAAAAGCACAATTTAGGCAAACAAGTACAGAATAAAGTGTTCGAAATTCAAGGACATTAACCATATCACCATATATGGGCATGGTGTCTATCTTGGTCAATACAGCATTACCATTTGAAAAAACTCAATATTCCTTCAAAAGAAGGCTCCACATAAAATTTAGTGTAAAATGGCCAAGATATGGTAACTATCCTAAACCTTTCTGTATACCAACTTTTTTTGAACACCTACAGTTGAACCTCGATGGCTCGAACACCGATGGCTCGTTTACCATGGCTAATTTGAACTCGTTTTTGAGTCCCTATGAAATTCTTCCGATAGCTCAAGAAAACAAATATTTAAGGAAATTTTCTTATTTTATCGTGAAATTGTATGTTGTGTGTACTCATTAGAACTGCCTCCTCAAGGTGATTCTAATGAGTACACTCAACATACAATCACTGTGTAGAAAATCGAAAAGATTTCCCTAAATTATCGCTATTTGCTTCCTGAACTGGTGCCATGATTAACCCTCAGTGGCTCGAACTACCCATGTCTCGTACAATTTCCATGGTCCCAAAGATGTTCGAGCCATTGAGGTTCGACTGTACTTTCCTAATGAAACAGCATATGCAAACTCATCAAACCCAAATCAGACTGCTCCTCACACAAAGCATTTTATAAAAAATGAGCATATGAAAACAGTACCATTGCCTCCACACAATACTGCAGAATGCAGCATCTGATCAGGGTTTACCAATAAACTGTTTGCCACTCATACAGCAGTGTTCAGACACATCAGCAGTTGGCAAAATAGACTTGTTCAAATTTTACCACAGAAACCATGTATTACGGTGTCCAATATTTATGGTAAATAAAGTATAAAGTAAGTGCCCTTTTCTTAGGCTGTGTGTTAAATAAATAAGCAGCTTCAGAAAATAGAATATACTGATATTTTTCATTTTTTTTTTTCATTAGATAAAATATTTAATCATAGTTCTGGATAAAAATGGTTATCCACCTAATGTTTTTCTTACTTCTCCATGAAAACATTCTGAGGAGAAACAAGAAAAATATTACCGTATTTACTCTAAATATTGGGACACACTGATTCCTTATCATACTTGTTCTATAATTGATAAAAAATCTTTTTCACTATCTATTGATGTGTTTGAAATATTTCTGGACCAGGACGAGTGGCAAACAGCAGTGTTCTGATCTGGGTCTACACTGTCTGCTCAGGCATGTCTGTCCCAATACTAAGGGTTATTACCATTACACTTTTTAGTAAAAAAAAAAAAAAAAGCTGTGAATTTTAGATATTCCTATCAGCTTAAAACACACAGCTCTAGATAAGGCGTACATGTAGTAAGAAAATTTCAAATATTTCTCCATAAAAACATACTTTGTATGTTCTGGCCTCAGTGAGTGCTTAATTCTAATGAGTACCCATAACATTTTTTTTTTTGTGCAGAGATAAAAAAAAAAAATCCATCTCTTTTGATAGAAAAAAGAAAAGCATCTTTTCTGGAGCTATGAAGCATAAATATAATACATGTATAAAGTTATGAAACAGTTATCCATCTCATCACATGTACTACAATATACAAATAATAATTCAGTTTAATGACATTCAACAATGGTTTTATTATATAAACTAATGAACAGTCAGATCAGTCGGAAAGGTACAGACAGCAACTTCAGAGGTGTTCCTGGTGTTTCCCTGCTCCTTTCTTGCAGCAAAGTTTCATATTCCACATCCGTTAGGCTCGCAAAATGCCTCTTATCCCCCTTTTTGAAGCAGCGGATTTAACAGATGTATATATATATAGCTATAAATATGGAATGATTATGAATGTATAATAAAATCTGAGGAGTGTACTTGATATTGGCCCTTACTCAAATGCCTTTGAATGCCTTACATCTTTGAATGTTACTGTAACATGATGTTGCTTTTGATGACACTTAGGGCAATGAGGTCATGCAAAAATTTGTTACGTAGGTTCTGAAGTTTAGATAATAAAAATCCTATTTTGAGACTATGAAAAACTGAAAATGATGCAAAATATTGTATAGCTATATATTATATATATGCTATATTGTATAGCTATATACTATATATATGCTATATTGTACATGTATATTTTATATATAAAAGGGTTATTGTACTGATATTGGTGAACATTGCCCCATATTGGGATATCAAAGGATGCTAGCTAGCTTGCTGCCTTTGATATCCCAACTCCGGACAATATTCATCAATATCAGTGCAATAACCCTATATTATTATATAGCTAAAAATATTAAATGATTAAAATGTGCGATAAAAGCCGAGGAGCTAGTGTGCCAATATCACATGATATCGGCACACTTACTCGATATTGCAACTTACTTGGATGCTTTCTCATATTATCGTTACATTACGCTTTTGATGATGTCGTAATGTGGTGACGTCGCGCCAAACCTTGTCACGCGCATTGGTAGAATTCACATTTTAATTATTAAAACAGTGTTTGAAAGGTTAGAAACCCCGGGAAATGAAATAAATATTTATAGCTATATAATAAAAGGGTTATTACACTGATATTGGTGAATATTGTCCCTCGTTGGGAAATTGAAGGACGCTCGCAAGCTCGCGTCCATCGATATCCCAACTCGGGACAATATTCACCAATATCAGTGCAATAACCCTATAATATCAGTGCAATAACACAATGACAATAACAATGCAATATCAATGTAATAATTAGAGATCATCACATGGTGTTTTGTTATTTCTTGATGTATCAGCCTGAGACCCCATAAGCTGAAGGCTTCAGCCTGAGGGCAATTAATGACCAAGGGTTGATACAGAGGGTGATAACCAAAGCACAATGTCATTATCTCTGTATCACATATTCAAATCTGCTTCTTACTACATTGTATTTATGAAGTCATTCAAGCCTGTTATGTCATGTTGCTGACAATGTCACCAGAATGCTGTGAACAGACTGCTAACCCCTGTCTGTTCAAAATGCACTGCTTCTGGTTATCAGATGGCGCAGTTAGATAAGCACTTTCTGTTCAAAATACATGTATATTGTTTCTGGTTATAAGCCTGATTATTGTTCCGCATACATAATTGTGAACAAGCCATAGGTATTACATGTACATATATAAAAGGTAGATTACCATGCCAAATAAAGTAATGAATATATGACATCCTATAATATCACCCAGAACATTCTTTCCACAATGTGACAAGAATATCCTAAACAGTAAAGGCCTTGATCTGTTTGGGTAGATGTAAATCCTCTGTTAGAAAACGGATATATTTCAATAATACATATTGTATTTGACCTAATTTCTACAATGTGTGTGCTTAGGTTTTTAAAATTGTTAGAAAAACTTGTTGTAGAACATTCAACTAATAAGGGCTCACTTTAAAGAAAGGTCAGTGGAGGAATTCATGAGAGGATTATTTAAAGGTGCTCACACAATACTTATTATTGAAGAGTACAAAACTGCTTGACTAGATGTGCTTATAGCAGTACCTGCAGTAATAAGGTCAAATACAGTAGTGAAAATGATTGTGTTATTCAAAATCACTGATAGTAACATGAAGTGTATAATATGAAAATTGGGAAACAGATTCTGAACAAGTTCTTTGACTTATTTTTGTATCCCTTTCGTTGCACTGTTAATGGCTTTATTATTATTATTATAGTATTTATATTTGTACAGTATTCTGTTAAAATATTGTTTACACTATAAATTTGTTCGCCATCAACACCCCAAAGATTCCTTTATGCACCTACCAATGTTTTTCCCCAGAGTAGGGGTTGGGGCAGAGACTGGGTGGTTTTGTTTGTGTTGAGGTTTTACGGCCCAGTCAACCCAATGGGGTCATGTCGAGCGCGGTCAGTTTACCTAACCACACGTTTACTGGGCAGACTTAGTCCTCTAAGCGGTTCACCAGTATTGTGCACATTCTTTCGCCAGAAACTGACAACTGCCCTTCTTGAATCAGCGGAAGGGAGAGAATGACCGTAGAAAATATTTCATGATCAATCTCCATGAAAGAATGTTGCCGACCTCGGCGGGGGTTGAACCCATGACCTCCTGGTCTCCAGTCGGACGGCGCATCCAACTGAGCCACCGAGGCCGGCGAGACTGGGTGGTGGGATTACCTTGGGGAATTAGACATTTTTGAAAATTGGCTGCCTAATTCTCTACCCATGAGTCACAAATTTGTGTCAAAAATCCCCTCGGTGGGCATTCAAATTCCTAGGACTAGAAGTTAGGTATGATTTGGATGTCTAATCCCCAGGTATCCCTCCCAAACCCCCTCTGGAGGAAAACAATGATGGGTGCATTATGGATGTTTAAAATTCATTCTTCAGAGAAACTTTTCATCCTTTCTGTTGATTTTTTTTCATCAACTTTATGTAAGTGTTTAACTTCTAGCACTCTCTGGACAATTTTTTGTTCCTGATGACAAACTGGTAATTCCTCAGGAGACAATTTGCATGAAATTTGGAACCTTATTCTATAAGAAATATTCAGAATGTTCAATGCTTGAATCTTTAATCAGCAGACAGACAAGATTATGTCAATATTATGTGGTTACATTTTGTACTTTTTCTAGCTTAACCCTTTAAGTGCCAATCAACAGATGACATTTTTTATTTATTTATCTTCATAGAAAATAAGTTTTGATATTTCATGTGCCAAGCAGACAATTCTTATGAAATGTCCACTTTTTTTTCTTTTTTTTTTTCACAGAAAGTAAGTCTTGACATTTTACGTCTATCATCTGCAAAAACAGACCATTCCACAAAAAAAAAAAAAAAAAAAAGAAAAAAAAAAAAAAAAATGTCATCTGCTACAAAGTTCACCTAACAAGTCATCAAAATGACTAAAAATCTGTATAAACTTCCTTAAAAAATTGAAGGCCCTGATTATACTGTATCCATAGCTCTTGGTAAGAGAGATCAAGATTTATCAATGAAAATATATGTTGTAGGTTAACAATGGAATTGCTTCACTTAGAAATTCCAGAGAGTACTACCGGTACATCATATATTTTGGCAGAGAAACAGGAAAGTACATGGTTTGGGATACAAGATGGTTTAAACATGGACCCCATAGGTGCTGTATCCAAAGAAACATGTATAGATTATACAGAAAAATGGTCATTTTTCTATATCATCTAAACAGTTGTGTTTTGATACAACAGAAGAATGTATAGACTATACAATTTATACAATTTTGTTTGAATACAACTTTCTATATCATCTAAACAGTTGTGTTTTGATACAACAGAAGAATGTATAGACTATACAATTTATACAATTTTGTTTGAATACAACACTGTTTTTGAGCTAACACAGTTTTAGCTTAGGATTCCAGCAATACCGTATTTACCATATGTATTCGGACAGACAGGTCTGAGCAAAAGTTTAGACCCAGATGAGACGCCGCAGAATGCGGCGTCTCATCTGGGTCTACACTGTTTGCCACCCATCCAGCAATTTTTAGACACAACATCGTGTAGTAAATTGTACTGGTTCAAATTTTAGAACATATATGGTAAGGAGTTGAGGTGTCCGAATACTTAGGGTAAATACGGTAGTGTTAAAATGCAATTGTGGTGTATCAATAATTCTGGCTGAAATATGCATTTTGACATAGATCTATATGTATTACGAAAACATGCCTATTCAAATATACACAAAATTTCACTGCCAAAAACTAAAAAAACAACAACATAAAAAACACTGATATTTTTCATATTCCTGCTCAAAACATAGATTGGGGGCACTTGTTAGAACTGCCTCGGCGAGGCAGTTCTAACGAGTACCCGCAATCTATGTTTTTGAGCAGAAATAATGTATACCCCTGTAAACCCTAGTTTTACTGTATAAACATGGGGTTTAAGGGGGTCAATATTATATAGGCATGTTTTCGTGATGCTTATGGCTGATCTAGGCCTCCACTATTCACTAATGCACAAAGATCCCATTTCATTTTACAAAGCTATCTTTATTTTCACATCAGTTTACTTCCTGCGAGCAGATGACAGAGATGGAATGTCATCATGAGTCACTCCTTTTGCAGCGAGTTCATCTTTGACTCTGTCTAAATATCCTGGATCAGGGTATCCGAACCTGCAACATATAAATACATAATGAGGAGCAATTGGAGATAACCATGTTCAAACAGACATAATGAAGCTCCAGATCAACATGCACATTTGTACAGCCCTTCTAGACTCTAGACAAAATAAAACGTTATATATTTTTCATACTTTTCCAACAAATTGTATGTTGTAGGTATTCATTTATGATTAACCCTTAAAGCGCCAAGCAAGATTTGAAGCAGATGACATTTATTTTTATTTTCTTAATTTTTCAAAGAAAACAAGTCTTGATATTTCATGTGAATCATCTGCCAAGCAGTTACAAAAATAAATACATGAAAATTCTGAGATTTATAATAATAATACTTTTAATGTGGATTGTTTGAACACAGACATAATGTACATTAACGCCATTAACCCACAGGCACTCGTTTCATAATAATATGAACCTTCAGCCTAGTATCCTATTAGAGGATACTAGGCTGAGGGTTCATATTATTATGAAACGAGTGCCTGTGCATTAACCCTATAAAATTACGTTAAGCAGCAGGATTTGACTGGATTCCTTCTGAAGTTGTACAATAAGATACATGTATATGCATTGAACTGCTTTATAAAATATCTTTCTCCCTTAAAAAATGGAGAAGTACCATCTGAATGGACCAAGGGAATAATTAATCCAATACCCAAGTCGGTGGCGAAGGACGTGAGAAATCCTCTAAGTTACCATGGAATTTCATTAATATATGTACCATATAAAATATACACAGACATTTTAAATCAGAAACTCTCAAAATGGCTTGAAACAAATAAATTATTGGTGGATGACCAAAATGGATTCAGGAAAAATTGAAGCTGTCTGAAGCATAATTCTTAGTATACAATTATCAACAACAGAAAACTTTCAAGACATTCAACATTTGTTAAGGCATTCAACATGGTTAATAGAAATCTCTTGTGGTTTAAACTGATGTTTGTTGGAATATCTGGAAGAATATTAGATGCTATGGTCAAAGTTAATAACATGTTTTACCTTGGTTCCCCATCACAGAGTGTCAAACAGGGGTGTAGAATGTCACTTACGTTATTTACAGTTTATATAAATGATTTAGCACAAGAAATTAAGAACCTAAGCTGTGGTGCCACCCTGGATGATATTATGGTTTCTATGTTTCTCTACGCAGATGATATTGTACTAATAGCACCTACAGCAGATAATCTACAACTAATGCTTAATACGTTGAACTCATGGTGTAGAAAGTGGAGACTGACTGTAAAGCCAAAGAAAACCAAAGTATAACATTTAATGTTGGCATCTGTAACCAGAAGTATTTTTTTTAAGTTCAAATAAGGAGATAAAAATATCAAGTATACATCTAGTTACAAATATCTTGGTATTTGGCCACAGGAATGTTTACACATGAATAAGACAGTTTCAGAACTGTCAAAGTCCGCCAGTTGGGCATTATCTGCACTTTATGCTAAAGGCTTAAAAGCGGGTGGAATGACCATAGATGTGTTTGAGAAATTATATCAGACACTTCTCAAGCCAGTATTATCTTACATAAGTGGATTAGTGAGTTTTCAGACTACAGAGAAATACAGACAGTCCAAAATAAAGCTTGTAGATATTTTCTAGGGGGAGGGGGAGCAGGGTAATGTGCTTCAAACTTAGCCTTACAAGGAGATATGGGCTGGAATGCATGTTATGTAAAGTCAAAAACTGAAGTTTTTCATATGTGGATTAAATAAAGAAATGTTTCTGATGACCACACATTAAAGACTATTTATAACTGATCAAGGCGCAATAACCATGGTTAGAAGGCTAGGGTGCGTAAATTGTCAAAAGAACTTAATGTGACAAATATCATTAACTATCCAAATTTGCCAGATATATACTGATATCAGACACATGTTGTATGAAAAAGCTTAACATTTAAACTTTAAACTAAAATTTCAATGAACTAGCCTCAGATGAAAAACTTAATGCAGCACAAGGACCTACAGTTCACACTTGGAAGTGTTGTTAGTAGAATGTTTCATAGATGATCATAAAGGAGATGAATGCCCCAGCTACTGCCAGGTTGGCTTTTTATGGCAAAATTTCTAAGTAAATCAAGAGTAACTCTAGCAATAAAAAAATGATCAGAGTTATGTGACCTTTATGCACATGCCCTGCCTATATTCTTACTTTGCTGCAAGTTTCGCATCATTACCTTGACAATTGTAGAAGCTGTGGACACCTACCCTACTATTGCATATGATTAAGGCAAACTTTCTAAGTAAATCCAGGGTACCTAACTTTAGCAATAAAAAAATGATCAGAGTTCTGTGACCTTTATGTACATGTCCAGTATATATTCTTACTTTGCTGCAAGTTTCAAATCATTATCTTGAAAACTGTAGTATAAAGTACAGAGACATGAATCCTACTATGCCATGTGTATAAGACAAATGTTTGAAGTAAATCAGGGTCAACTCTACGAATAATAATTCAATAAGAGTTCTGTGAGTTGTATGCACATGCTCAGTCTATATACTTACTATGGTGCAAAGTTTAAACAATTATCTTGAAAACTGTAGGAGAAGTTGTGGAGACACGAACCCTACTACTCCATTTGTATAAGGCCATATTTCTAAGTAAACCAAAGGTAACTAGCAATACCAATTTGATCAGAATTCTGCGACTTTTATGCACATGCCCAGACTATATCCTTACTATGCTGTAAGTTTCAAATGATTATCTTGAAAACTGAAGGAGAAGTGGCGGAGACGCGAACCCTACTATGCCATGTGTATAAGACAAATTTTCTAAGTAAATCAAGGGTACATTACTCTATCAATGATAATTTGATCAGAGTTCTGTGACTTTATGCACATGCCCAGTCTATATACTTACTATGGTGCAAGTTTCAAACCATTATCTTGAAAATTGTAGGATGAGTTGTAGAGACATAAGCCCTACTACGCCATGTGTATAAGACAAATTTTCTAAGTAAATCAAGGGTAAGTAACTCTACCAATAATAATTCAATCACAGCTCTGTGGGTAGACTAAAATTTGTCCTAAAATTTGTTAGTCCATTCTATTACCTCTAAAATATTGCTGCATGTATGACAAACAGTGTAGACCCTGATCAGGGGGGGGGGGGGGGGGGAGTGGGTAGACTGTAGCAGAGAGAATTCTGAAGTGTATTTGTTGTTTTGGGGGGATGGTAGGCCTTGGAATTTCATGTGAGTCATACACCAACTACACCATTTACACGGGGCCTCAAGATCTGTTTACTTTGAGAAATGAGGGAGTGGGTTTAGAATGTTGTTTGCTGTAAGTTTTATTTGGCGCTTTAAGGATCAAGCAATCATATGACTGCTTTTCAAGACAGTTTTGGCTGGATATCAATATATTTTATGCTTTTAAACATGTAATATATGTATATACTGATATATGACACTTTAATAAATTAATTACTACTACTATTTACTAATACTCTAAATGAGTTTATAATGTTGAAAAAGGACATAAAACACCAAATCCTCATATCTACAATTTTAAATGTTTGTGTATAGCATAAGGGTTCTTTTCTATACTGAGAATCATACAATCTGAGTTGTGTCTCATTCAAAAGGGCAGATGTTTATGTGAACCGTAAAGGCCCAGATCAGCTTTCACCATAATAACCA
Source organism: Anodontia alba (assembly GCA_964016985.1). Classification (NCBI taxonomy): domain Eukaryota; kingdom Metazoa; phylum Mollusca; class Bivalvia; order Lucinida; family Lucinidae; genus Anodontia; species Anodontia alba. The sequence continues at coordinate 86,474,340 of OZ024821.1, forward strand.
TAAGTATTGGGACTAATAGGACTTTGGCATTCAGCGGCATCTGATCAGGGTCTACACTGTTTGTCATACATGTAGCAATATTTTAGACACAATAAGAGGTAATAGAATGGACTAACAAATTTTAGGACAAGTATGGTAAACAGATAGGGTGTTCCAGTACTTAGGGTAAATATGGTACATCCCATAAGTCCCCCACTTTTCCCTTACAGAGTCTACAAGAGCTATGCAGTCACAGCCAGTGCTCTGATCAGACCATGTGGATATGCATGCTGATCTGGGTCTTCATGTTTGGGATATGTTCTCAGTCACCATTTCTACATTTGTAGACTAGTTTGCAAATATCAGTTCTTAAAAGGGCTATAATACACTAGGCAGGTGTCTCCAATTTTGTATAAGAGAGATAATTTTTGAGGCTTCCTGTTTCCCTTCTTGCACACCAAGACCCATTTGAAAAGTGGTCTACTCTAAAAGTAAGGATTTTATTTCAAAGGGGAGCAAATTCTTTCAAGAGTAGACCACTTTTTGGAGAACAAGACTTACCTCCCTTGAATATATATATATATATATATATATATATATATATATATATATATATATATATATATATATATATATATATATATATATATATGCATTCCCCTTATCCCCTATGTTTATTCTATAACCAGTAATTCACAATAGCATTCTGTGGCATCTGATCTGGGTCTACACTTTTTGTGCGGGCCTGTCTGTTTGATTACTTAGGGTTAATATAGTAGTGTGCACCTATATATACCATCAAACGTCTATAGTAATGTTTGTGTTGAGGTTTTACTGCCCAGGCAACCCAATGTGGTCACGTCGAACACCGTCAGTTTACCTAACCACCTGTTTACTGGGCAGGCTTAGACCTCTAAGTGGTTAACCAGTATTGTGCACATTCTTTTGCCAGAAACTGACAACTGCCCTTCTTGAATCAGTGGAAGGGACTATAGTAATGTACATTGTCATCCAAAGGATGCATTTGCTTTGTTCTTACTTACGTAGAATGTGGTTTAGGATTGGTCTTGTGGTGAATATCATTCCAAGTTATAACACCTTCCTGGCCAGTTGTTCGAGAGCTACCAATTGTAAACACAAGCTTTCTCTCATAGGCTACTCGTAGCATTTCTAACACCTCACGTCCTTCTTTGGTATCTGGTAAGTAAGCCGTTCTGGTAATACCCTTGAATGGTCTTCCAGGATTTGGGTGATCAGGCTGTATCAAGAAAATAGTACTGTATTAACCCTAAATAACGGGACACCCTAATTCCTTGCCACACTGGTCCTAAAATTTGAACATTTTACTGAAAGAGTGGAAAACAATTTAACTCTTTGCATGCTGGGTAATTTTTCATGCTTTTTTGTTGTCTGTGGATTTTTAAAAAATTTAACATTTTAAAAAAAATCTTTCAGGAATACTATCACACTGTCAAACAGTTTGGATCCAGATCAGGCCCAACATTTGTCAGGCCTGATCTGGGTCCAAACAGTTTGCAAGGGTTATCAGCAGACGACAAAAGTCACCACTAGGGGGAAAGGGTTAAGGTAGATTTAATAAAATCATCTGCTACAATTTTTTGGAAAATTTCAAAACATGTTATTCTTTTTATTCAAGAAACAAATAAAATGGCATGGTTGTTTTTCCTTTAAAACTGTAAAAAAGTAGTGCAGTAAAATTAATGAAATAAGCTACACTGTTTTCACGTAAAAAATACAACTATTCTTACCCCCTGTGTTCCTGATTGGAAGCTGTATGTAATTAAAATGCTACCAGCCCCTTCAAAACCAGCACAATTCATATATTTGTCATATCGTACATCCATTCTACCTTTAGGCTGGTCTCCCTTGATTATTCCACAAACAATCCCACATGTTGGACAAACTTCCTTACAACTAGAAAAGTAACTGTCTATACAGTCTGTACAGAAAGCATGGCCACATTTTAACTTCTTTGCATTGTTTATTGTATCCATGCATATAACACAATTCTCTTCTGTCTTCTTGCTAGTCTTAATACTATCACCCTGTATGGAAACCAAAGCAATCAATCAAGGCACAGTTGTTCAAAGCATCGTTAGCTTAATGAGCTCGTTAAGGATCATTTCGTTAACTATTTTAGCAGATTCAATATACAATATTCTGATATTTTTTGCTGAAAACTCACATTTTTTCAGCAAAAAATTTCAGCATATTTGCGAATCATTCAATGTAAATTTTAACAAATCGTAAACTAACGATGTTGTTAGCTTTGAACAACTAGGCCCTGGATAGAAAATTATCATACTGTATTTACCGGTATTCTACTGAGTATTGGGATACTTTAACTCCTTACCATACTTGTCCTTAATTTTGAAAAATTAGATTTTACTACATGTTGATTTGGTTAAAATAATGCTGGCAACATGTTCTGCAGCATCCAATCTGGGTCTGCACTGTTTGCTCAGGCTTGTCTGTCCCAATATTTAGGGTTATTATAGTAGCTCCAGACAAGAGGTGTTATTTACATAATATATTGTGTATTTCTCCATGAAAATGCAAAAACTACTCTCATTTTTTCAGCAAAAATATTAGTGTCTATGCCATACTTAATGATCAAATTTTAACAATACATTAACTAACTATAGCATTAGTTTTGAACAACTGGGCCCTGTATTTTTGGTTGAAAAAAGTATTATTTGGAGCTATGATTATACACAGGTGCACCAGTTTCTCAAAAGACTTCACAGAGGACTTCTTTAGGAGAAGAATTTGGTGATAATCCTTGGATCATTTTCTCCAGTTCTCTATCAAAAAGAATATGCTGTGGGTACTCAACAGCACCTCATTAAGGCACTTCTAATCAGTACCCACAACATATCGAGGGTTGATCGTAAGACTGTAGCAAGTCGGATGGTTGTTTTTCCCAATACTTAATCTCCTCACCATGAAGGCATTATGAAGATTACAATATATCTTTCTGTAAACAATGGAAATTTAGGTGCCATTGCTCGTATGAGCAATGGCACCTAAATTTGCATTGTTTACAAAGGGGTCAAAGTTGCCCCTAAATAAGGGTTTCAAAAATATATTTGAGTTACTACAGTCTTGCGCTCAACCCTCGATGTTTTTATGGAGAAATATGAGCAAGGGGAGATGGAAAGGGGCTCATTATAACTCCATAAATAATTATCAAAATTATCCCAATTACAAATCTGTATGAGACTTTTTCAGTACCAACAGGTATATAAAGTTTCAATGAAATCCATGCAGTGTTACTGGTTATCATATGGAAACAAAATAGGGGTGGATGAAAGCATGATAGTTGGATGTTTGTACAGATGGACATTTTACATGCATGATAAAATCTGGTTGACAAAACCTATCACAACTACAGAAAAATATGTAGAAAGCACCTTCAATTTATCTAGTAACAGCGTGCACAGAATAATGCGTAAGTCTGTGTGCACACTTATAGATGGACTGATGGATGGATGGACAAATGGACATTCAACATGGAGACAATACCTCTCCACTATCATGTGAAAGGGTGTAAAGAGAAAAAAGAGGACCATTGTGGTCGTTAATGCTTAATCGCCCTGAAAAAATAGTCAGGGTCACTCCATTTCTACAACATTCATTAATCAGGAGGGCATAACTCTTAATGTATCCATGTCCCCCTGATCTGCAAGTTTAGGGAAGATCAAAATGGAGCTATGCAGCAAACAATGGTAACTATAGATATTTTTTTTAGCAATCAAGGGACTTAACTCTATGTATTAGATTGTGTAAGTTTTCAAACCTTTCAAAAGCAAACTTATTTGAAAGTGAATCCATGTCTTCCTCATCTGCAGGTCTGGAATATTCAATAAAAACTGAAGGAGCTATACCTCAAAGGGTTTTTTAGCAGTCCAGGACCATGATAGGGATAGACGGACAGATAGACACATGACTGGCCAGTTTACAATACCCCTAAGGACTTTTTTATTGGTCCATGTCTACCTTATTCTGCAAGTTTCATAAGGATCTGATCAAGTTGTGCTGATGAAGAGCTGAATAAAAGGCTTATTCAGCAATCAGTGGCACACAACCCAAAGATTGAAATTCTGATCTGGCCAGTTTTTAAACTTGTCCAAGCTTTTGTCCAGCTTCATCTTCTCTAAAAGTTTCATTTAGATCCAATCAAAACTGAAGAACTTATGCTGATGGCAAGGTCAAAAATAATCATTTTCAGCAATCAAGGAGACATGATAAATAGACCGACCTGGCCAGTTTTCAAACTTATTTGAGCTTTCCCAAGCGTACTTATATGTAAGTTTCAGGAAGATATGATAAAACCTGAGGGAGTTATGCTGATGACAAGGTAGAAAATTGGCATTTACAGCAATCAAGGGAATGTCACTCTACAATGAATAATCTGATCTGAACAGTTTTCAATTTCACTAAGACTTCATCCATATCCACCTTATCTGCAAGTTTCAGTATCATCCAATCAAACTTCAACAAGTTATGCTGATGACAAAGTCAAATATAGGCTTTTTCAGCAATCAAGGGAATGTAACTGTAAGAATAATGATCCATTTTGGCCATTTTTCAAACTCATCTAAGATTTCATGTCCACCCTATCTCCAAGTTTCTGGGAGATCCAATCAAAACTGAACTGATGACAAAGTGAAACAGAGGCTTTTTCAGCAATCAAGGGGACATAACTCTAAGACAAATGTTCCGGATCTGACCAGGTTTCAATCTCAGAGACTTCAACCACGTCCACATCTGCAAGTTTTATCCAATCAAAACTGAATGAGTTATGTTGATCACAAAGTCATAGTCAAACAGAGGCTTTTTCAACAGTCAAGGGGGTGTTACTCTAAGATTAATAGGCCAGTCTGGCCAGGTTTCAAACTCATTTGGATTTCATCCATGTCCACCTTATCTGCGAGTTTCAGGAAGATCTCCTTTGGCCCAGGTGAGCTAAAAAAACAACAAACGGTTGAATTCCTTGAAAAAGACCTTGCAGCTGAAAAGTTAAAAATGATAAGCTGTGTTTGTGTGACATAAATAAAATAACTTAATCTTATAAAAATCACTTTTTACCATTGTTGCAGAATCCCCTGGGGCACCATCATCATCATCTAGTGATCTAGTGGCACTACCATTGAAACCCAAATTCCTAAAGGAAGAAGACAGATTTCTCATGCTATCATCATTTGTATGGTGTTTATGTTCTGTCAGAGACTTGCTGAAATTACCAACTTTGTTGCCTCTAGTTTCTCCTCTTTTTCTGGGTGAGTTTGTAGGATCAGGACTCCTTTTCCTGGGCTCAGGAATTGAAGGTCTTGCAGGTTTTGAGTGGTCTTTGGCAGATAACTTTAATGCTGTCTGCAAACTAACAAACTCATCTGTTACTTTCTGAATCAAGTCAGTTTTCCACTTTTCACTGTTAACCATGTAAATAGTCAACTTGTTTCTGGTGTCTTCTTTGGAAAATTCCAAGCAACTTTCAAGGAATCTTTCAGTGCAGTAATGTGGATCTACATTGCCCTGGCCTAAAAAGTAAGCAGAACTTGATGCTTAGGAGAAACAGATACTCTTATAAGATGTTTAGTTCACAGTACACACTTCATGAGGTTGGAAGAGTACAGTCGACTCTTGTTATCTCGAATTCCAAGGGACTCTCTGAAATACTTCAAGATATCCGTACCTCGACATATCAGATTTGCAGAATTGAGGAAAAAATAATTCGAACAACCACATTTAACAAATATACATGTAAATGGATTCTTGAAGTTAGAGATATATTGAACATATTGTGGAAAAGAGGAGAAATTGCTCCTTAGGAGCAATTTCCCCTCTTTTCCACAATATTTTTTACCTGTTGTTAGATTTTCATGTCTAGGCAGGGACCAGATTTTCACTTCCAGATAAGCGGTTATTCAAGATAAGCGAAGTCGAGATAATGAGAGTCAACTGTGCTTGAATGCAGTTTGGAGAAGTTACAAAAAAAACCCAGAAACAATCATAGTTCTAGATAAGAGGCCTATCAGGTAAATATCTTTCTTACTTCTCCATGGAAACATGTGTTTTGGGCACAAATTAGAAGCATGTTGGTGAGGTGCTTCTTATGAGTTCCAAACACATACCATATTCAACCTAATTACCATACTGTGTGCTTAATTTTTCAAAAGTATTGAAAACAAAAGGGCCAGGATGGCCTGATGACAAGACAAGTTTCGAGTAAGTTGACCTTTCGGTTCAAGAGAAGAACTTCAATATAGATATTCAAGATGGCGCCCAGCTTGGATTTCCAATCAGAATGATTTTAGCTACTTTTGATTTACAAGTCACCTCGATACTTCCATTAAAGTTTTGTGTCAATTGGCCTTTTGGTTCAGGATAAAAAAGTTCAAAATAGATTTTCAACATGGCTGCTATTGCAACCATCTTGGATTTCTGATCAGAATGATTTCAGCTGTATATATTTTTGATCTACGAGTCACCCTGATACTTCCTACAAATTTTCCAGTCAAGTGGCCTGTCTGTTCAAAAGGAGTTCAAAATAGATTCTCAAGATGGCGGCCATCTTGGATTTTTGATCAGAACAAACTTAGCTATTTTTATCTACAAATCACCCAGATACTTCCTACCAAGTTTTGAGTAAATTGGCAGTTCGATTTAGGAGAAGTGCAAAATAGACTTCTAAGACAGCGGCCATGGCAGCCATCTTGGATGTCGGATCGAATGGAGTTTAGCTAATTTTGATCTACAAGTCACTCCGATGCTTTCTACCAAGTTTCGAGTCAACTGGTCTTTCAGTTCAGGAGAAGAAGCCCAAAATAGATTTTCAAGATAGCTCCTATGGCAGCCATTCTGGATTTCTCATCGGAATGATTTTAACTCTTTTTTATCTACAAGTCACCCTGATGCTTCCTACCAAGTTTTTTGAGTCAACTGGCATTTTGGTTCAGGAGAAGAAGCCAAAAATAGTTTTTCAAGATGGGGGCCATCTTGGATTTCCAATCAGAATGATTTTAGCCATTTTGATTTACTAATCCCCCCGATGCCTCCTGTCAAGTTTCAAGACAATTGGCCTTTCATTTCAGTAAAAGAAGCCAAAACTAGATTTTCAAGATGGCAGTCATGGCGGCAATCTTGGATTTCTCATTGGAACAATTTTCCCTTTTTTTTTTATATACAAGTCACTCTGTGCTTCGTACCAAGTTTCAAGTCAATTGGCCTTTCATTTCAGGAGAAGAAGAGAAAAATAGATTTTCCAGATAGCGCCATCTTGGATTGCAGATTGGAACTATTTTAACTATGTTTGCTCTACAAGACACCCCAATGGTTCCTACCAAGTTTCGAGTCAGTTGGCCTTTAGGTTCAGGAGAAGAAGCAAATTAGATTTTCAAGATAGCAGCCATGGCAGCCATCTTAGATTTCCGATTGGAACGATTTTATTTATTTTTGATCTACAAGTCACCCTGATGCTTCCTACCAAGATCCAAGCCAGTTGACTTTTGGTTCAGGAGAAGATGTGAAAAATAGATTTCCCAGATGGCAGCCGATCCAAACTATTTAAGCTATTTTTTATCAACATGTCACCCCTCTGCTTCCTACCAACTTTCAAGTCAATTGGCCTTTCAGTTAAGGAGAAGCTAAAAATAGATATTAAAGATGGTGGCCATGGCAGCCATCTTGGATTTCCGATCAGAACAGTTTTAGCTACTTTTGATGTACAAGTCACCCTAATGCTTCCTACCAAGTTTCAAGTCAATTGGCCTTTTGTTTCAGGAGAAGAAGCTAAAAATGGATTTTCAAGATGGCAGCCATGGTCGTCATCTTGGATTTATGATCAGAACAATTTTAGCTATTTTAGATCTACAAGTCACCCTAATGCTTCCTACCAAGTTTCAAGTCAATTGGCCTTTTGGTTCAGGAGAAGAAGAGAAAAAAAGATTTTCAAGATGGCCGCCATCTTGGATTGCGAATCGAAAGGGTTTTAGCTATTTTTGCTCTACAAGACACCCCAATGCTTCCTACCAAGTTTCAAGTCAGTTGGTCTTTCAGTTCAGGAGATGAAGTGAACTAGATTTTCAAGATAACAGCCATGGCATCCATCTTGGATTTCTGACTGGAACGGTTTTAGCTATTTTTGATCTAAAAGTCACTCCAATGCTTCCTACCATGTTTCAAGTCAATTGGCCTTTTGGTTCAGGAGAAGAAGCAAAACTTAGGCCATCTTGGATATCCGATCGGAATGATTTTAGTTTTTTTTTTTATTTAAAAGTCACCCCGATGCTTCCTACCAAGTTTCAAGTCAAATGGCCTTTTGGTTAAGGAGAAGAAGTGAAAAAGATTCTATTTTTTCTAGATGGCCAGCACAGCCACCATCTTAGATGTTTTCTATGGGAATGACTTTAGCTATTTTTGGTCTACAAGTCACCCTGATGCTTCCTACTTAGTTTCAAGTCAAATGGCCCTTTGGTTCAGGAGAAGAAGTGAAAAATAGATTTTGAAGATGGCAGCCATGAAGGCCATCTTGGATTTCCAATCATAACAATTTTAGCTATTCTTTATCTACAGGTCACCCAGATGCTTCCTTCCAAGTTTCAAGTCAATTGGCCTTTCGGTTCAGGAGAAGAAGCTAAAAACAGATTCTATTTTCTAGATGGCCACCACAGAGGCCATATTGGATTTCCTATGGGAACAATTTTAGCTATTTTTGATCTACAAGTCACCCTGATGCTTCCTACTTAGTTTCCAGTCAGTTGGCCCTTTGGTTCAGGAGAAGAAGCGAAAAATAGATTTTCAAGATGGAGGCCATCTTGGATTTCCGATCGGAAAGATTTTAGCTCTTTTTGATAAAGTCACCCCAATGCTTCCTACTGTTTCGAGTCAACTGACCCAGGGGTGTCGGAGGAATAGGTTTTTAAAGCAAATTGTTAATGCTGCAAGCTGCTATTATTTGACCTAGTGACCTATTTTGGACCCCACATGACCCAGTTTCGAACTTGACTAGTATTTTGTCAAGGACATCACTCTGAGAAAGTTTCAAGTTGATTAGGCTGAAAACGTGGCCGGTAGAGCGTTCACAAGCAATCTTGACAAATAACTCTGCCATTGGTGGTTTGATCTGACCCATTTTCAAAGTCTGAGATTTTATGCAGGTCATTATTATCTGCGTTTCATGAAGATACAACAAAAAATGAAGAAATTACACTGTTCACAGGGTCAATAATGGCCATTTTGACAATCAAGTGGCTGTAACTCTGCTACTGTCAGTCCAACCTGATCCATTTTCAAACTTGTCCGAGATTTTAACCATGTCATTGACATCTGCAAGTTTCACTAGACCATGAAGTGAGCATATGCTCACATGAAGTGAGCATATTCTCACTAATACCCCTGGCCATGGCCATCAGTATAGCCAGAACAACAAAGGGAAATAACTCTAAGGGACCTGACCCAGTGGCCCTTATTTTCTTTCCCACAATACAAGTACTCATACTTGTCATGTGTACAAAATTTCAAGTTTGTAGGTAAAGTAGTTCCTGAGATATCTTTGACACAAAAAAATGCCATGGCCATCAGTATAGCCTGAACAACAAGGGAAATAACTGTAAGGGACCTGGCCCCATGGCCCTTATTTTCTTTCCCACAATACAACTAGTCATACTTGTCATGTGTACAAAATTTCAAGTTTGTAGGAAAAGTAGTTCCTGAGATATCTTTGACACAAATAAATGCCATGGCCATCAGTATAGCCAGAACAACAAAAGAAAATAACTCTAAGGGACCTGGCTCCATGGCCCTTATTTTCTTTCCCACAATACAACTAGTCATACTTGTCACGTGTACAAAATTTCAAGTATCTAGGTAAAGTAGTTCTTGAGATATCTTTGACACAAATAAATGCCATGGCCATCAGTATAGCCAGAACAACAAAGGGAAATAACTGTAAGGGACCTGGCCCCATGGCCCTTGTTTTCTTTTACACAATACAATTAGTTATACTTGTCATGTGTACAAAATTTCAAGTTTTTAGGTAAAGTAGTTCCTGAGATAATTTTCACACAAAATAAATGTTAACAGACAGACTGACTGACTGACTGACAGATAGACACACAGAAAAGACAAAAACTATATACCCCCACTGCATACTTCGTATGCCGGGGGTATAATGAAGATCCAACAAAAAATTAAGAAGCTACGCTGTTCGCAAGGTCAATAATGGCCATTTTTGACAATCAAGGGGATGTTACTCTGCCATTTTTGGTCTGATCTGACCCATTTTCAAACTCGTCTGAGATTTTACGCATGTCATTGTTATCTGCAAGTTTTATGAAGATCCAACAATACAAGAGGCCCACGGGCCACGGTTCGCTCACCTGAGTGACATAGCCACTGCAGACATGGAGATGTTATGCAACGTTTTTCTAATCCTATCATCGCAACTAATGAAAATATCATCATTTGAGCAGTTCTTAGTTTTGAAGAAGAATATATGGGCCTGACAGTCAATGGAACATGATCATTTGAATAAACTATCAATCACATTTCAACAGAAGGATCAATGTGAAATTTGGTGGAAATTGGCTAAGTGGTTTCTGAAGAATCATGATTTTATACATGTAAACAGCACAGTGGCAGGGAAATATTATAAATATAAACCAGATGATGGCCATCTTAGATTTCCAATCAGGACAATTTTAACTACTGTTGATCTACAAGTCACTTCGATACTTTCAATATAAATGTATATGGCCCACACAAATAGGGAAGCAAATTTGACCTTGGAGGCTAAAAGGTCAAATGTCAACATAGAACCATCATTTGAGCAATTTTGGTAGATCTCCTGTCCCTCGTAATTTGTGCAAAGATTAGGATCCAGGGCTTATTTGGTTATGGAGAAGAAGATTTTTAAAGGTTTTTACCATATATGGGCATGGCAGCCATTTTGATCAATGGACCATACCCATTTTAGCAATCTTTCATTCTCCTGCCCATGGAGGCTCCGCATGAAATTTGAGCAACACTGGCCCGGAGGCTTCAGAGGAAAAGCCATTTGAAATTATCAACATTTTTTCCATACAAATGTATGGGGCCCATACAAATGCATATAGAAGCAAACTTGACCTCACCTTAAAACGATTAAATGTCAATGTATGACAATTATTTTAGCAACTTTGGTAGACCGCCTGTTCCAGATGATATATGCAAAGATTCAGCCACAAGCCATCCTCGGTTTTGGAGAATAAGATTTTTAAATGTTTTTCCCCCTGCAAATGCATAAGGAAGCAAACTTGACCTTGCCGTAAAAAGGTCAAATGTCAATGTATGACCATTATTTTAGCAACTTTGGTAGACCCCCTGTCCCCAATGATTTATGCAAACATTCAGCCCCCAAGCATCCTCGTTCTAGAGAAGAAGATTTATAAAGGTTTTTACCATATATGGGCATGGCGCCCATCTTGGCCAATGAACCGTGACCATTTTAGCAATCTTTTGTTCCCCCTACCTAAGGAGGCTCCATATGAAATTTGAGCAAAATTGGCCCAGAGGCTCCAGAGGAGAAGTTGTTTGAAATTCTGAACATTTTTCCCATACAAATGCATAAGGAAGCAAAATTGACCTTAACGTAAACAAGGTCAAATGTCAATGTACGACCATTATTTTAGCAATTTTGGTAGCCCTCCTGTTCCCGAAGATATGTGCAAAGATTCAGCCAAAAGGCATGCTCGGTTTTGGAGAAGATTTTTAAAGGTTTTTCCCATACAAATGCATAGGGAAGCAAACTTGACCTTGCCGTAAAAAGGTCAAACGTCAACGTACGACAATTCTTTTAGCAATGTTGGTAGACCTCCTGTCCCCAATGATTCCTGCAAAGGTTCAGCCCCAAGGCATTCTCGGTTCTGGAGAAGAAGATTTTTAAAGGTTTTTACCATATATGGGCGTGGCGGCCATCTTGGTCAACGGACCGCGACCGTTTTAGCAATTTTTCGTCCACCCAGCCTAAGAAGGCTCCATATGAAATTTGAGCAAAATTGGCCCAGAGACTCCAGAGGAGAAGTTGTTTGAAATTCTGAACATTTTTCCCATACAAATGCATAAGGAAGCAAAATTGACCTTACCGTAAAAAGGTCAAATGTCAATGTACGACCATTATTTAAGCAATTTGGTAGCTCTCCTGTTCCCGAAGATATATGCAAAGATTCAGCCATAAGGCATGCTCGGTTTTGGAGAAGAAGATTTTTAAAGGTTTTTCCCATGCAAATGCATAGGGAAGCAAACTTGACCTTGCCATAAAAAGGTCAAACGTCAACATACGACAATTCTTTTAGCAATTTTGGTAGACCTCCCGTCCCCGATGATTCCTGCAAAGGTTCAGCCCCAAGGCATTCTCGGTTCTGGAGGAGAAGATTTTTAAAGGTTTTCACCATATATGGGTGTGGCAGCCATCTTGGTCAACGGACCGTGACCATTTTAGCAATTTTTCGTTCCCCCACCCTAAGAAGGCTCCATATGAAATTTGAGCAAAATTGGCCCAGAGGCTCCAGAGGAGAAGTTGTTTGAAATTCTGAACATTTTTCCCATACAAATGCATAAGGAAGCAAAATTGACCTTAACATAAACAAGGTCAAATGTCAATGTACGACCATTATTTTAGCAATTTTGGTAGCTCTCCAGTTCCCGAAGATATATGCAAAGATTCAGCCATAAGTCATGCTCGGTTTTGGAGAAGAATATTTTTAAAGGTTTTTCCCATACAAATGCATAGGGAAGCAAACTTGACCTTGCCGTAAAAAGGTCAAACGTCAACGTACGATAATTCTTTTAGCAATTTTGGTAGACCTGCCGTCCCCGATGATTCCTGCAAAGGTTCAACCCCAAGGCATTCTCGGTTCTGGAGGAGAAGATTTTTAAAGGTTTTTACCATATATGGGCATGGCGGCCATCTTGGTCAACGGACCACGACCATTTTACCAACTTTTCGTTTCCCCACCCTAAGGAGGCTCCATATGAAATTTGAGCAAAATTGGCTCAGCGGTTTCAGAGGAGAAGTCATTTGAAAATGTTAACGGACGGACGGACGGACCACGGACGAAAAGTGATCACAATAGCTCATCCTGAGCAGAGCTCAGGTGAGCTAAAAATGAAGAAGCTAAGCTGTTCACAAGCTTTTTCCCATAGTAAGCCTACGGACCTATCAGTTGCCATAGCAACCAAAGTTCTGAAGCAATTTTCCTAAAAGGATATACAAGTATACAAGCAATCCCCCACCATAGACATGCTACAAATAAAATTTGGTTGAGATGTGCCTGCAGGCTGCAAAGATATTCTGGTTCTAAAGTGTGGACGACGGATGACGACGACAGAGGCTGCCATCCTATAAGCTCCCCTGGAGCCTTCGGCTCAGGTGAGTTAAAAAAAAACTCCAAAAACAACAAAAAACATGTAGTGAAATATCTATATGATAAGGGCACATTTTAAAGAAAGCTCAGCAATAAACTGCATGAAGGTTGTACTTAATGATGCTTATGCTAGATGCTTTCTATTTCCTTTATAAAATCATATTTTGTGGATACTTATTTGAAATGCCTTGAGAAGATTAGCCAATTCAAATGAGTAACCACAACAAATGATTTTATAAAGAAACAGATAAAAGTAGACAGGCTGTAATTCAAAGTCTAGGAAATTGCTTATAGGGGTATGTGCTTGTGCGCTTATAGGAGTATGTGCAGTTATCAGGTTGAATACAGTATGTTTTCATGGAGATATAAGAACAAGAGGGCCATGACGGCCCTAAATCACTCACCTGTGTCCCATGGCTTTAGGTTCAGGATGGCTGTATTAATTTAATTTAAATCAGGAAAGTGGTTTGTAAGATTATCAAAGTTTTCTATACAGATCATATTTTTGTACAAATATATAGGGAAAACAAGTGCTGTCCACAGTGGAGGTGGTGGTGGTTGGTGGTGGTGAGATGAGGGGTGCATGTTGTGTAATTGAAAGAATTTAGTAAAGGTCTCTTGAGGAACATTTGAGACAGGTTGGATCTGTGGTTTTGTTTGTATGCGTTGAGGTTTTACGGCCCAGTCAACCCAGTGGGGTCATGTTGAGCGTGGTCAGTTTACCTAACCACACATTTACTGGGCAGGCTTAGTCCTCTAAGCGGTTAACCAGTATTGTGCACATTCTTTTGCCAGAAACTGACAACTGCCCTTCTTGAATCAGCGGAATGACCGTAGAAAATATTTCATGATCAATCTCTATGAAAGAATGTTGCCGACCTCTGCGGGGGTTGAACCCGCAACCTCCTGGTCTCCAGTTGGACGGCGCATCCAACTGAGCCACCAAGGCCGGCAGGATCAGTGGTTTACTTTTTGACTGTTTTCTCTTCAATTTTTAAAAAAATGCCTATTACAATCCATTCACTGGTTAAGGAGGACAAGTCTTTTGAAGGTTTTTCTATTTTTAGCTCTGGCAGCCATCTTGTTCATCTGAGCAGAACAGTTTGCTCAAGATTGGTAGAGGGTCACCCAAAGAACATTCCTGTGAAATTATTTCAAAATCCATCCACTGATTAAGGAAGAGAAGCCGTTTAAAGGTTTTTCTATTTTTACCTCTGGTTGCCATTTTGTTCATCCGAGCAGAGTGGTTTAAGCAATTTTGGTAGAAGGTCACCCAAGGAATATCATGTGAAATTATTTCAAAACCCATCCACTGGTTAAGGAAGAGAAGTCGTTTAAAGGTTTTTCTATTTTTGGCTCTGGCAGCCATCTTGTTCATCCGAGTGGAACGGTTTGAGCAATTTTGGTAGAGGGTCACCCAAGGAACATTCATGTGTAATTATTTTAAAATCCATTCACTGGTTAACGAGAATAAGTCTTTTGAAGAATTTTCTATTTTTATCTCTGGTGGCCATCTTGTTCATCTGAGTGGAATGGTTTGAGCAATTTTGGAAGAGGGTCACCCAAGGAATATTTCTGGGAATTTATTTTGAAATTGGGCCAGTGGCCTTGGAGGAGATGTCGTTTTAAGGTTTTTTCTATTTTTAGCTCTGGTGGCCATTTTGTTCAGCAGAGCGGAACCATTTAGGCAATTTTGGTAGAGGCAACCCAATGGAACATTCCTGTAAAATTATTTCAAAATCAGTTTACTGGTTTAGGAAGTGATGTCTTTTTTCAGTAAATTGTTGACAGATGAGAAGACGTTTAAAGTTTTCTCTATTTTTAGCTCTGGTGGCCTATTTGTTCATCCGAGCGGAATGGTTTGAGCAATTTGGGTAGAGGGTCATCCAAGGAATATTCCTGTGAAATTATTTTGAAATTAGGCCAGTGGCCTTGGAGGAGATATCGTTTTAAGGTTATTCTTTTTTTAGCTCTGGCCATTTTGTTCAGCAGAGCAGAACCATTTAGGAAATTTGGGTAGAGGGTCACCCAAGGAACATTCCTGTAAAATTATTTCAAAATCCATTCACCGGTTCAGGAGGAGATGTCTTTTAAGTAAATTGTTGACAGATGCACGACGGACGACGGACATCGAGCTGTCACAAAAGCTCACCTTGAGCCTTTGGCTCAGGTGAGCTCAAAATATCATTACTTTTTGGTTAAAAATGTACCTTATCTAGAGCAGTGAACAATGTGTAGTACTGTTATGCACTAGTATTCAATGATATTCATAACTCTAGATAAGAAATAGTATCCAGACAAATATTGCATGACACACAGAAGCCAAATGACCAAAAGAGTGCCCTATAATCAATGAAACTGTCCATCTGTGGTGATAATATTTAGCATACAGGGCCCAGTTGTTCAAAATTAATGATGTCATTAGTTAACGTATCGTTAAAACTTTGATCATTAAATATGGCACTTTGGCTAATATTTTTTCTGAGAAAAATAAAAAAGTAGTTTTTGTATTTGATATTGACATTTTGAATTAGATATTGTACCTACTAGAACAGTAAACATTTTGACCACTAACGAGCTCGTTAAGCTAATGATGCTTTGAACAACTGGGCCCAGACTGATACAAACAAGATCAAGCTACTGGACTTGCAAATGCCAGTTTTCATTGCCCAAGGCTATGCTGAGGCACAGGCAAGAATGAAGCGGGTCGTGCATCTGATTTTTCTTATTTCTCCAGGAAAACCTTGTGGGTACTCATTAGAAGCACCTCAGCCAGATAATTCTAAAGAGTACTATAATATACGTTACTGTTTCTACAGCAACTTCTCTAGCACTGTGACAAATACTAATCAGCTAACACTAAGGTGCTCCCAAGATGACAACTTGCATGAGATGCCAAAGCCTATTTTCTGAGGAAAAAAAAAAGGAGAAAAATATTGCCAGTTTGTTATCTCCTGAATTAGCCCAGGGAGTGGTAAAGGTTAAAAGTATTAACAACCATGGAAATGACAGTCAAATGCACTGAAGAGTAATGAAGTTAGGTAGTACACTCCACTTTCAAGAGAAAATATGGCTTTCCTGATGCATTATTGACAAGAGGCACACGGACATGATTTGCTCACCTGAGTATATTTGCAGAAGTAGATGGTTTTCAATATCTATAGGTATAGCGGCCATCTTAGTCACTAAAACATGACCATTAAAACAAATTTTCAATTTCCCTTTGATAAAAGATCACAAAATTTGCCCTGGCAGTGATATCAGAAGAAAACAATTCAAATATTCATGACTTTATACATGCATACAACCTAGGAGCAAGGGTAAATAACCTCCAGGGATTAAATATTTTTATCATACCTGAAAGGTTTCTCTACTCTAATCATATATTGTAAGATTCAAACATTAGTACACAATACATTTTGAGACTAGCATTGTGTCCATAGGACACGGATGCCCCCACTATATAACATGGGACACAGAAATGAGTGTTTTGTGACACACATAATGTGAATACAATATTTTTTACCTCTAAGTGTGACCTTGACCTTGGAGCTACAGACTTGGTTTTTGCATGTAACACATGATGGTTAACATTTCTGCAAAGTAATTTCTAAATCCACTACCCACTACCTCCTGATCACCAGTTAGATGCACATCCATCTGAGCCACCAAGGCTGACTTCATGGTTTTGGACACATAAACAATCGACTCCTCCATCAGAAGGCTTTAACCACACCTATGTGTAAATCCTCAGACAAACAATATCATGATACCTGTATTTGTTAATGAAAACTGCATTTGTACCTGTATTTATCAATGAAAAAGTACATAGGTCATATTGTTTGTCTAAGCAATAACATTAACCGTTAACTGTTAAGCTAGTTTGATTGGTCAGATTTTGGTGTCATTTACTGGTCAGGTGATTTCACGGAGGACTCAATTCACTGACTACTGTTTAAAAGGGTCAAAATTTTACTGATAAGCAATTAACCCTGAATCAGAGCCTCATCAATGGAATAGTCAAATTAACCATAACCACTCTCCGGGCAAAAATTCCACAGATGACAAACTGATATATATTTTTTTTATTTTTTTTCCCCAGAAAACAGGCTTTGACATTTCATGCAAATTGTCTCCTAAAGTCAAAGCCTATATTCTGGAAAAATAAGAAAAATATTTAAAAATGTCATCTGCTGAAATTTTCACCAAAGTGCTAAGCATTAAACTTACCAGTAAAAAGCAAAGGAATCACAACAGATTGACATTTCTCTGAAACAGCCTTTCTAAATACGGCTTTAAACATTTTCCTGAACTTGTCTTGTCTTTCATTCTCTGAGTCTTTTGGATTCTTATTCCACATAATGGTATGTAAAACTTTTTTAAATCCTGTATCTTCACCTTTGCAGACTATCACATTACCATACTGTACAGACTTTGCTGTTCTGAAAGCTGTTGCTTTAGCAGAACTGTACCTAACTTTTCCTTTCTCCACCAGTTTTCTGGCAATATACCCTTTCCCATGGCCATCCTTGTCTTCACTGCACACAACTGCATCAATATGGTCTTTCTCAAAAATACTACCTGTATCCACAATTAATTTCACTGTTGATGAGAAATAGCAATGAAATTCTGATTTGAATCCATGATCAGATACTTTATCCGTGTAAGGAAAGGCGGAAGATGAACTTGATTTTCTTTCACATGGTGCTGTTTTGGGATTGGTTTTGGAAGTTTCTGCAAGCATAATACACAGAAACCTCTTTGAAATACCATTCAAAAAGAAACAAGAGTTTCAGTTTAAATTATATATCTCAGCAACACCGTTGAGGTCATATTGATCTGGTCAATTAACCTACTCACACTTTTCCTGTGCATGTTTAGTTCTCTTAGCAGTCAACCAGTACTTGTGCACATACTTTTGCCAGGACAACTGCTCTTCTTGAACCAGCAGAAGGGGAGAATGACCATAGAATTTCTTTTAGGATCAATCTCCATGAAAACTGTGTGTCTGAGCTTGGATTCAAACTTGCGACCAGTAGATGTGCTACCTACTGCAATATGGAGTCTGGCGAACTACACAATAGCTTATCTCTTTATAACATAGTTCATTAATACACAAGAACCTCTTTATAACATAGTTCATTTATAACTGAGTTCATAATATACAAAAACCTCTTAAAAATGAATTCATAAATACACAAGAACCTTTTAAAACATAGTTCATAAATACACAAGTATCTTTTTATAGTATAGTTCATAAATACACAAGAACTATTTTATAGTTCATAATTACTATAATATAGTTCACAAATACACAAGGTGATTGCTTAATACAGGTGCCCTTTAAGACAAGTTTGACTGTAGCTAAAAAATGTATAGATTACCGGTATATAGAATAATAGCAATAAATGGTCATTAGTATGGTCATTATTCTATATAATCTATACATTTTTGTTTAGATGCAAGTTCATGCAACCTTTGGGGTCTACCTTTAAATTATCTTATATCCAACACCATCTTATAATGAACCGTCTTATAAAGAGGTTCTAGTGTATCAATTAAACTGAGTGATTAAAGATAAAGGTCTCTAAAAAATGTAACTAAAAATGTGTCACTGAAACAGATGCCAGAAGGAATGCAATAGCTTTTCCTGTACTTTTGTACAGGCAAGCTAAAAATGTCTTGTCTTTTCTTAATTTCATGACAAAATAGGGCTTGATAATTTATTTATTTCAACTGAATTCTTATGTCACTATGTAAATGAAATACAAGCTCTAAAAATTTTAACTCTTCTCATGCTGAATAAATTAAGGTGCCATGCCCACTTCTAATTTCCAGCCAATCAGATTATTTGATCCGCGTTTTTGATAGAAATTCACATATTTAATGACAAACAGTGCAGATCCAGATCAGTTGGCTTCTTCAGAAGCCAACTGATCTGGATTTACACTCTTTGCTAAGACAGGGCATGTCGTGTTCAGCAAGAGAATGGTTAAGAGAAACAAATCATACATACCATACTTACCATAAATATACTGACACCTTAACTCCCTGCCATATTTATCATAATAATATTTTTTTAAACAAGCCCATCCATACTTGTCCTAAAATTTCAACATCTCCATTTGACAAATTTTGATGTGTATGAAACTGTTGGATGAGTGGCACAGTGTATGCCACATACTGGGGCATCTGATATGGGTATACACTGTTTGCTCAGGCCTATCTGACCAAATACTAGGGTAAATATGTTTTTTTGTTGCTTGCTGACTGTAACCAGCAGCAAGGTAATACTTTATATTCTTAACCCTTCTCTTGCTGAACACTACATGCTCTGTCTTAGCAAACAGTGTAGTTTCAGACCAGTTGGCTTCTGAAGAAGCCAACTGATCTGGATCTGCACTGTTTGTCATTAAATATGTGAATTTCTATCAAAAACACGGATCAAGTAATCTGATTGGCTAGAAATTAGAAGCGGGCGTGGCATCTTAATTCATTCAGCAAGACAAGGGTTAACACTATGCTTTCAACATTAAAAATGTCCAGTATTTACCTTGAATATTTGGAAACCATATCTTCTTAACCCTTGCCTTGCTGAATACATTAAGATGCCTTGCCCACTTCAAAGTTCCAGCCAATCAGATTATTTGATCCGGGATTTTGATAGAAATTCACATATTTAATGATAAACACTGCAGTTCCAGATCAGTTTTCTTCTTTAGAAGTCAACTGATCTGGATCTATATTGTTTGATAAGACAGGGCATGTCGTGTTCAGCAAGAGAAGGCTTAAGTGTTTTTCTAAAATAAGCTTGGGCATAGCATTTCCTACAAAATTTCCTGTGCATCCAGTGAATATGCAGATCAGTCTGCACAGCTACCTGGTCTGATCAGGAAAGTCACTGTTTGCCTGAAGATACTTTGGATCCCTGGCTACCTACAGAGTGCCCTATGAAGACTCTTATCAGACTGCATGGATGCCCAGGCTGATCTGAGTCTTCGCATTGCACAATACAATCTTGTAGGAAATACTGTGTCCTAGCTCAAAGATGAATATGAAAAGGTTCCATCTGTTTACAAGGGGATGTAACTAAAAGCATTGACAGAATTCAAACTGTGTTGAGCCAGATGAAACTGCTCCAGTTGATCTACAGCATTTTTTTCTATGTGAGCCTGTCCAAATTTTAGGGTAGGATAAATTTAAATAGCAATGAGCCTGACCATCCTATACAGATGCCTAGCTAGTACGGTAGATTTCCTATTAGTTCGAACACACTAATAATTCGAACACCCCTTACTGTTATGGAATCACCTCCCGAAAATTGCTCTTCTAGTTCGAACAGTCATATATTTTTTCAAACTGATTTTTAAATAGTTCGAACACATGAAATATGATTGCAAACTGTACATGTATAGTTCGTTGATGAACATTACGTACCTCGAATTTCCGTGTGCGATCCGATAAAAAAAAAAAAAAATGATGCACATGAATTGTTACACAAAACTAAACTTTATTTAAGAAAGAAAGCTAGTTAGTTCTTCTTTTACACACAAGAAGCCCAATACTTTTCAGAGTAAAAAATTTCTGTCTGCTGAAATGAAAAGACCTGCAGAGAAGAGCGGGAGACCAAAATGCACTGAAAAAACGGTAATCAGTGTTTTAGCATCGGTGTATTAGCGCTTTATAATTATCGCTGATGCCAGAAGGCATATTAGCCCTTAAAGCGCCAAGTAAAATTTGTAGCTGACAAAATTTTGAATTTTTTTAGCTATTACTATTTATTTATCAGAGAAAAAAGTTTTGACATTTCATGTGAAGTGTCTGCTTGACTGATGATTCACAAGAAGTCTCAAGGCTTAGTTCTCTGAAAAAATAAAAGTACAACTGTTTTCTGCTGCAGTTGTGATTGGCGCATTAAGGGTTAGATGAAGTAATACCCTTTCCTTTATATGCTCTTGCATTTCTAATTCAGCAACTTATCTGTATCTCAGTTAACCCTTAAAGCGCATTTCACAACTGCAGCAGACAACATTTTTTACTTTTTTTTTTACTTGTCAGAGAAATTAAGTCCTGACATTTCATGTGAATCATCTACCAAGTAGACAATTCAGATGGAATGACAAGACTTGTTTTCTCTGAAAACAGAAAAAAAAAATAAATTAAGATTGCCGTCTACCACAAATTTTGCTTGGCACTTTAAGGGTTAAATGTGTTCACAGCCTATGTTAACATCAAAGCGTTTTCGGCTAAGGTTTCATTCATACATGACACGAGTGCCTTTACCGTTATAGCTGATTGACAGCCGGTTTAAACTAACCCTTGAAGCGCTAAGCAAAAAATTTTAGCAGACGACATTTTGATTTTTTCTTTATTTTAAAAAAAGTGAAATAAGAGAAATGTGATGACATTTCGTTGGCAGATGATTCACATGAAATGTCAAGACTTTATTAGTTTGATAAAATAAAAAATAAACTCTGAAAAAAAAAAAAAATAAATAAATAAATACAAGTTAAGTTCTTGTTTTTTTTTTGCTGCTGCAGTTGTGATTGGCGCTGTTAGGATTAATTTAAATTGTACAGAAGGCAGCGCTAGATTGTATATTAACCCATAAGCAAAATTTGTAGCAGACATTTGGATTTTTTTTTTATTATTATTATTTATTTTTCTGAGAAAATAAGTTTTGAAATTTCATGTGAAGCATCTGCTTGGCAGATGGTTCACCTGAAATGTCAAGACTTTATTCTCTGAAAAAAAAAAAATAAATAAATAGGAATAAATTAAAAAGTTTTTTTTTGTGTGTGTGTGTTTTGCTGCAGTTGTCAATGGCGCTTTAAGGGTTAATCTGTGTTAACACGGTTTCTCAAGCAAGCAAGTATTATAAGAAGAAAATGAATTACTACATAAATAAACACAACAAAGCTACCAAAACTAAATTAAGAAATTTAAAAAGTAAAAATCCAAAAGAATACTGGAAAATCATAAATAGTATTGACAATAAGAAAGTGGACAGCAACACTGAACTTGATTCTCTTTATTCTTTTTTCAAGGACCTTAATGCAGAACTTGATTTCGAAAGCCATCAGACAATTGATAATATGAGTATTGAGGATGATGATGAAGTCCTGAACTCACCAATTACTGACTGTGAAATCTTGAAATGCATTAAATCTCTTAAAAATAATAAAGCTTGTTCTAATGACCAAATAATTAATGAATATATAAAGAGTACATCTGAGATCATGCTCCCATTATATAATTCATTTTTTAATTTAATTCTCGAAACAGGTATATTGCCTGATTCTTGGCTTGAAGGAATTATAAAACCCATATACAAGAATAAAGGTGACCTTCTCCAGCCTCAGAATTACCGGCCTATAACAATATTAAGCTGTTTTGGTAAACTCTTTACAGCTGTGCTTAATTCAAGATTAAATAAATTTCTGAATTGTCATGATATTTTAGAAGAAAACCAGGCAGGCTTCAGAGCTGGCTACTCAACCACTGACCATATTTTTGTTCTTCATGCTCTCACTGAAATTCTGAAATCTAAACAATTAAAATTGTTCTGTTCCTTCACTGACTTCAGTAAAGCATTTGATTCTGTTTGGCGAGTGGGACTGTGGTCAAAATTACTTAAAAATGACATTAATGGAAAGTTTTTTCGTATTATTTATAACTTGTACCAAGGGATAAAGTCTTGTATCTCTTTTAATGGTAATCAGTCTAGCTTTTTCCAAAGTTTTAGAGGGGTTCGGCAAGGGGAAAACTTGTCACCTGTTTTGTTTGCACTGTTCTTGAATGACTTAGAATTTTTTCTTTCAACCAGAAATTGTTCTGGTATTGATCTCGAGTTTACTTCTGATGATGTAAATATGTACATTAAACTTTTTGTCTTGTTATATGCTGATGATACAGTGATATTTGGTACAGATGAAACAGAGTTCCAGAACAATTTAAACACCTTTTATGAATATTCTAACATGTGGAGGTTAGATATTAATTATGACAAAACAAAAATATTGATCTTTGGTACACGTAATGATGATCGTTTCAATTTCAAAATGGGTGAGAATAAAATACAAATTTGTAAAAAGTTTAAATATCTAGGGACAGTTTTTACTAAGAGCAGGAATTTTAACAAAGCCAAAAAACATAATTATGATCAAGCAAAGAAGGCAATGCATCTTTTATACAAAAGAATACGTAATTTGAATTTACCTGTTGATTTACAGCTATTATTGTTTGACCAGACGATACTCCCTATAGCCCTTTATGCTTGTGAAGTATGGGGGTTTGAGAACATCCAACTCATTGAGAAACTTCAAAATGAATTTTTAAGACATATCACAAATTCTAAGAAAAGTACACCAGTATATATGTTGTATGCAGAACTTGGGCGTAAACCTATTAATATCAGTATAAAAAATAGAATGATAGGATACTGGCTTAATATTATCAACAGTAAAGACTGTAAATTATCAAAACTGTTGTATAACGTACTTTTACATGAATATAATGCAGGAATCTTTCAGCATAAATGGATTCACTGTATAAAAGAAATACTCATTTCAGTTGGACGTATAGATCTCTTCAATAAAGTTAATGTTGAAAATACAAAATCATTGAAAGAACAAATTTCCAGAGCCCTGGTTGATTTACATATACAGGAATGGTTTTCTAAAATTGAATTGTCTTCTAAAGGAAAAAATTATTATTTATTTAAGCAGGAACTAAATTTTGAAAATTACTTAATAAATCTAAGCAAGAAACATTATAGTTCACTACTGAAATTTAGACTAAGTAATCACAGGCTTCCTGTTGAAACAGGCCGTTGGGAAAACATCCCATTAGATGAAAGGAAATGTAACTTATGCCCAAAAAACGATATTGGGGATGAATTTCATTACCTTTTTGCATGTGATTACTTTCATTCAGATCGAAAACAGTTTTTAAAATCTTACTTCTACAAGAGACCAAATGTTTTGAAGTTTAAAGAGCTCTTTTCTACCAAAGATACTCAAACACTTATCAATTTGGCTAAGTTTGTTGACATTATTATGAAGAAGTTTCCAGTGATGAATTAGGTTATATATATGTATATAATTTAGTAAGGGGTGAAGTGAGCCAGTTTGCATGTGGTAATGGTTCGATTCCTCTACTGGTTTCATATTTGTTCATGGCAGCCAGTTAACCTCCTGGTGAATGAGTGTGAAGCTGGTGGAGGTGATAGGATATTGTTTGTGTGTGAATTGTTGTTTTTTTTTTTTTCCTACTTACTTATTGTGTGTACGTGTACGCGTGTACCTGCACACATGTATATGTGTGTATGTGCATGTGTGTATGTGTAGGCAGTATGTGATGTATACAATGTGTATTTGTAAACTTTGTTACTTGCTTTGGTCATTATGTAGTATTTTTTTGTTTTTTTTTTGTTTTTTTTTCCCTTCTCTTATGCTTCCTGCTGTGGCCTGAGAAGTAGTTAGATTAATAAAGTTCTGTTCTGTTCTGTTCTGTTCTGACTGCAGGTGCTATTTTAAGCATGTTAGCTCTTACCATGCTATGGGCAAATTTAGCAAACGACAAACTGATGACAGTTTTCTATTCTTGTCCTAGAAAATAGCAGCCGACTGTTCTTGCAAATAGTCTCCTCGGAAGACGATTTGCATGAAATGTCATATTGTGTACATTGGAAAAAAAAAAAAAAAAAAAAAATGTTATCAGTTCGTTGTCTGCTAAATTGGTAAAGGTTAACAAGTATGTTTCACAAAGAGATGACCCTTGAGCAAAAATCTGGTGTTCCGCAAAAGAAAAAGGGATCTTACAAGAATTACTCGCAACCCGATTGGCTGCGCAGGCTTTTCAAAATAATAAAACTGCTAACATCTTGCGTAAAGAATATCTGTCCTTGTAAGTATGCACTATAAATAAACTAGACCCTTATCGGACCGCGCAGACTTGTCTGGATCAGCAATTTTCCCATTTGCAATAAGGTGCGTTTTTTACTGGTCGGAATACTATGGGATTTACCGGTAGACTCGTGAACCGAAAAATGGTTACTTCTTGTGCAAGAAACGATGACCTAGATCAGCATGCGCATAAAAATGTTTCTAGGTCCTGTTAACGCTGTCAAGCAAACTGTAGGTCCTGATCGGAATAAGCGGCTGCGACAACTGCTGCCCTATCATAGTTTTTTGGTTTGTTTTGTTGTAGTTGGTAAGGTACCTTTTTTCAATGACCGCCTTCCGTTATGCAAGTGATTAGTTTGATGTTTTTATAGACGGTTTTTGATGATCGCCGATAGACAACTGTCATGTGTCACATCCGCACCAATGTCTAAGGAATGTTGAAATGCGTAGTATACGGATGACTGATTACAAATACAGAAAATTATCCGCATCAAAATGACAGTGTTACTCTATAATTGAAGAAAGTTGAGAGTGACCTCAATTATGACCAGGCTACTGTTTTCCGAGGATAAGAAAGTGACATAGAATGTTTTTGTTATTGAAAATGGTCCATTGTTATTGATAGGGAATTCGCACAACCAAGAGCAATTATCAGTAAATACCACAAGTTACGTTCTAGTTTAATCAACAGTGGGAAAATAGCTCAAATCGTCGACACATCACCCAGGGACTGATGGTTAGTTATTGATTTTTTTTATCATCTCATTATGACAGTTTTTATCGGAAATTTTCCGCAATTTAAAATAGTTCGAACAGTGTTTTTTTTTCTGAAACTAATTTTCGTATAATTCGAACACCCGGATCAATATTTATTTTTTACCTGTTTGAACTAAAGGGAAATCTACCGTATTCTACTTAACCCTTCTCATGCTGAATAAATTAAGATATCATGCCCACTTCTTATTTCCAGCCAATTAGATCACTTGATCCAGGTTTTTTATAGTAATTCACATATCTAATGACAAACAGTGCAGATCCAGATCAGTTGGCTTCTTCAGAAGCCAACTGATCTGGATCTACACTGTTTGCTAAGACAGGGCATGTCGTGTTCAGCAAGAGAAGGGTTAAATCTATATCAGACTGTTATAATGGTCCAATATAGATTTATTATAATGGCAGCTTGGTGTATCCTTGACCTTTGTTGTTGGCATATGGTAAGAATACTGGTTTTCCCACAGCCAACCTGACATACAGTATTTACCTTAAGTATTAGGACACCTTAACTCCTTACCATTTTTGTCCTAAAATTTGAAGAAAAAAAAAAACCAAAAACATTTTAGTATGTTTATGTGTGTAAAATAGTGCTGGATGCGTGGCAAACAGTGCAGACCCTAATCTGATGTCACATTCAGCAGTTTCTGATCTGGGTCTACACCATTTGCTCAGGCCTGTCTGTCCCAATATTTGGAATTATATTGGTATTTTACCAGTTGTTGTGGCAGACACTGGATGTCTTGGTGGTCTTGGCGGCTTGTGTAAGAAATCTGGTATACGTCCATTGGGTATCATTGCTCTGTAATCCAAAATAAATAATTAAATAACAATCAGAGAAAGATAAGGAAACCTATATCACTTCTAAATTGCTTAGCATGCTGGGTGAACATTTCAGAAGATAATATTTAAACTAAAGCAGGTTTTTCTAAAAAAAAAAACAACAACAAAGAAACAAAACAACAACAACAACAACAAAAAAACAAAGGAAAAAAACAACAACAACAAAGAAACAAAAGACAAGCTTAACAGGGTCTTCTTTCCCTGCTGGTGTTTTACCGATTTCCTGCTTTAGTTTTGCTGTGGCAACCAAACAAAATGGCCACTGGTCATTAAACACATAAAGTAGGTAGCCATTCATTGAATAATCATAATTTCCAAACATGATTCACATCACTTCACTGGTTCTGGAGAACATGCAATTTAACCTTTTCCCATCATAAGTCTATGGGAGCTTTCTGTTTCCATGGCAAC
The DNA here is from genome assembly GCA_964016985.1 of Anodontia alba. Taxonomy (NCBI): domain Eukaryota; kingdom Metazoa; phylum Mollusca; class Bivalvia; order Lucinida; family Lucinidae; genus Anodontia; species Anodontia alba. Next base: position 86,501,677 of record OZ024821.1, read on the forward strand.
CAAACCAATAGGCAGATCACCATAATTTTAGCTATTTTGAATTGCTGTTACCCAAGCAATATTTGTAACAAATAGGACTCATACTGCTTAAGTGGTTTTGGAGGAGTTGTTGTTTAAAAATTCTTTTTTTTTTAAAATTTATATTGCCATGGCAACCAAACAAAATGATCAATGGTCATAAAACAAATAAACTGGGTAGACAATCATCAAATGATCATATGAGACAAATATGGTTCACATCACTTCACTGGTTATGGAGAAAATGCAACTGAACCATTTTCCCATTATAGGTCTATGAGAGCCTTCTGTTGCCATGGCAACCAAACCAAGAGGCAGATCACCATAATTTAGCTATTCTGAATTGCCCTTACCCAAACAACATTTGTACCAAATTAGAGTCATGCTGCTTCAGTGGTTTAGGAGAAGTTGTCATTTAAAATTCCATTTTTTTTTTAAATTTAATGCTGCCATGGCAACCAAATAAAATGGCCACTGGTCATAAAAAAACATACCAGGGTAGACAATCATCAAATGATCCTAACTGCCAAGTATGCTTCACATCACTTTACTGGTTATGGATAAACTGTTATTTAACCATTTTCCCATTGTAAGTCTATGAAAGCTTTCTTTTGCCATGGCAACCAAAGCAAGAGGCAAATCACCATAATTTTAGCTATTTTTAAATCCCCCTACCCAAGCAATCTTCCTACCTAATTAGGGACAAATTGCTTCAACAGCTTTGGAGGAGTTGTCATTTGAAATTGTTAATGGATGCATCGAAGGATGGAAGATGGACAAAAAGTGATCACTATAGCTCATCCTGAACATAGCTCACGTGAGCTAAAAAAACAACAACAACAGATGTCTCCTCCTTTTGGATTCATACTGCATTGTACATTTAGTCAAGAGTTTATATAAACTAATATGAGATGACCTGCTAAGTACAAGAATCATGATACACCACAACCTCTTTATAACACTATTGTTGGGGTCCATAGCATAAACTGTGTTAGTTAAGCAACCTTGTTATATCCAAACAAAAATGTATAGATTATATTGAAAAATGACCATTTATGGTCATTTTTCAATATAATCTATGCATTTTTGGGATCCATCTTTGGACCGTGTTATATCCAAATCCGTGTTATAAGGAACTGTGTTATAAAGAGGCTGAAGTGTAATTGTTCTTTTTGTTTTGAATGCCTCTTTCTAAATTAGCAGTTTTGTTGTTTATCAAACAAATTGCTACTTACAAAGTTCAAAGGGACATAATTAAACAAATACATATCCAAGAGTTATGGTACATAATTTTATGACTGCCAGACAGACCGACAGATGACCCTGGCAATCATGCTTGCAGGCTGTGCATGTCTTCTTATGGCCCTTAACATTTGTATAGTTTCATAAAGATTATCTTCAACAGCTTTAAGTCTATACAGAAGACATGATGATATCATCACCAAAACTGCTACTAACAAAGTTCAAAGGAGCATAACGAAAATATAAATAAACAAAAGTTTAAAATTCTAATTTGTGCAAAATGTCAATTTCTCTTACCATTTTAATGCAGTGATTATTTGTTGCTGTACAGAATAGCAAGTGACACTTTATCACAAATACTATAAACATCCACTCCTACATTTTATGTTTTTTGAAATATCTTTCTATAGTTTTATATTATGGCTCCGAACTGATAAATTTGCTGAATAACAAGCAATGAACAATAATGTGTATATTACTAAGAGCAATTTGACCAAATTTCATGTGCACCACTATGGATGGATGGAAGGACAGACAGATGGAAGGAGGAATGAAAGGACAATGCCAAAACTATATCCCTAAATCCCTATAAATATACATGTTGTGGGTGATAAAATATGTGGTGCAGTGAAAACGCTTCACATATACAGGCCTCCTAGTGGCCCACTTTGAAAATATAGGTTTTCATATAGGTTCTTCTTACACAAAATACAGGTTATTTATAGGTTTTTCAATAAAAAATATAGGTTAAAAAAGGTTCCTCCAAACTCACATAAAGATATAAAACTGAAGAAAAAACATTTGATGAATTTTTGCATCACAATTGCTACGATAAAATTGATCTGAATTTTACAAAGTCCAAGCGAGCAAAGCGAGCGAGGAAAAAATTTACAATTTCTTGACAGTTTTCATCACTTTTTTGGGACTAAAAAATAAAAAATGGTAGGGCATTTTGAAGAAAAGTTAGGGTTGAGTCGTGAGAAGGGTCAAAAAGTGAAAAATACAGGTTTTTTCATGAAAATACAGGCTTTTTAAAGGTTTTATGAACAAAATAAAGGTTTTATAGGTTTGACACAAAATTATAGGTTATTATAGGTTTTATAGGTTTTGCTAGGAGGCCTGCATATATTTTCATTATAATGTGCCAATATTGTTATTTTTTATGTAAAATATCAATGCTGGTTTAACCCTTTCAGTCTTCTCGACAAAAACATATACTTTTGCAAACAGTGTAGATCCAGATGAGATGGCTTGTAATGAGCCATCTCATCAGGATCTACACTGTATGCCATTTTGTTCTGGATATTTGACTGAATACCTAATTGCAAAAACGGACATGTCCAATTTCAAAGATGGAAGAGTCCATTGCAGAAACTGAGGGATGAAAGAGTTAACAAATTTATACCTGAATGTTTGTTGAATGGCATAGATTATATCTGGATAACTATCAACAAAGTGAATTTCTTTGAGCCTTTTTGTAGGTAAGGCTTGTTTACTGTAAACCAGGACAGCAGCAGCATACATTTCAGTACAAATGTCCCTCGGTACCGCAAACACAGCTGCAAAAAATTATAGAAGATTAAAGCAGAAACTAGAATCATCAGTCAACAAGAATGATATTTACTGAAATATACACTACCCTTGATGGAACATGTTTTGCTTCTATCTTAACCCTTGTCTGGCTGAATGAATTAAGATTCCAAGCGCACTTCTAATTTTCAGCCAATCAGATCACGAATACAAATTCTCATACTTAATGACTAACAGTGCAGATCCAGATCTGTTGCTTCTTCAGAAGCTGACTGATCACTATTTACACTGTTTGCATAGGACATATCTTGGTTCAGCAGGACCAGGGTTAAGTTGTAACCTCAAAACAAGACGTTAACCCATTTATGCCTGGTGTCCCATAAAAGGGACATTGACAAACAGTGCAGACCCAGATCAGACACTGCAGAGTGGTATCTGATCAGAGTCTACACTGTTTGCATTAAGTATAGGAATTTCTATAAAACATAATAATAATAAAACTAACCAGACACCTCTTCTATCACAGATGGTCCAGTCCAAAGTATTAAGGTAGAGGAGTACACTCGGCATAAAATAGATTAAAGCCACAAAATGTTATCTTGAGGGAATAAGGAAACAATACAATCTCTTCCTCTTCAAGGAGCAAGCTATCTTTAAGGAAACAAGATGTTATCTTGAGGGAACAACAATTTAAAAAAAAATAGCTTCCGGGTTTTGAGAATTTAAGACAGTGCACATGAAATTTAAGACAGTCTTTTTAATTGCAACAGAAAGACAACAGAAAGAATATTTTGAAACAAAAATGAAATAATCTATATTTACTGGCAATGGAAAAAAATCCACAGAAAGCTGCATGGCACCTGCTGGTGCATGTCAATACAAGTATAATTAATAAATACTATAATTAACCCTTCTCTTGCTGAACAGGACATGCCCTGCCTTAACAAACAGTGTAGCTCCAGATCAGTTGGCTTTGTCATTAAATATGTGAATTTCTATCAAAAACACAGATCAAGCAATCTGATTGGCTGTGGCATCTTAATTTATTCAGCAAGGCAAAGAATAAGTTCAGAGTGACAATATCTTCAGACCATGATATGGAGGTAATGGTCACAAAATGATACAACAGAATAAGAGTCCCTTAGGGATGAAGTGTATGCCAGGTTTGACAACTATATAAATAAAAGTGAAAATACCAAGGAAATGCCCCAATCACCAAGCACATATCCTTTGAGGCACCAGAAGAAGGAGAGATGAGGAACAAATAATGACAAAACAAATGCCACATATGAAACCATTGAAGCACAAACAAAACAGAACTGCAACAGGGGAAGCTCTTTGGAAAGGTCAGTAGAAAAAAACTACTGGGGGACTTAATCCTTGCCATGCTGAACAAATTAAGATGCCACACCCACTTAAAATTTTCTGCCAATCAGATTACTTGATCCAGATTGTTGATATAAATCCACATACTTAATCACAAACAGTGCAGATTCAGATCAGTTGGCTTCTCTGGATCGACGCTGTTTGCTAAGGCAGGGCATATCAGGGTTCAGCAGGACAAGGCTTAAACCAGTTTTATTCACCCAAAACCACCCTTAATTCTGATGCAGCACCAAATTACAAACATATGTTTGGTTTGCAGAAGGGTCCTCTACCTCATTTGTGAAACATCACAGTGAAATATATATAATCACAAACACTGTGATGAAACAAAGCAAAGGGCTCAATGGCAATCTGAAGCCAGAACACAAGAAAACCTCAAACAGGACCATAATGCAAGTCATATAGCGAATCAGAAATGGAGCTAAATGTCAGGGTTGATGAAAACATTGAGTCATTAGATCATGAAATAGAAAGCAGGATCACAAAATGATACTGCAGTTAGGGAAGAAGTGTATGTCAGGTTAGATAATTGTATGTCATACAGTAAATAAGAAATAAAACCAAATGCTGTTGATGTAAAAACAATAAGAGGCCCATGGGCCACAATGCTCACCTGAGTTATTGCTGTAAGTTAATCAGGTCATTTACTCATCATTCCCTATCAGCCTGTCAAGTTTTAAGGCAACAGCTTGAAGTTTTTGAAATATCTTGCTTACAAGGTTAAAATGCTGAAATTTTCAAAGCGTCAATTATTTTAAATCAAAACCAGAATTCCGTGGAAGGCGGCGTTGCACCTGCTGGGGCAAAAGTCACAGGATGTGGTTATTAAATAAATTTATTTCATTTTTAGCAGTGCTTAGTTGGAAAAGTGACAAAAATTAAAGACAAGGATTATATGAATATACGAATTTCATTGAAAGCATATGCATTTTCTCATATGATGCATGAGAAATTGGGCTCAAAAATTACCAAAAGTCTGTACACTTTCATACAATCTGAGGTTCAGAAAATGACAAAGTTAAAGTCGAAAAAGTGACAAAAATAAATTTAAAAATCATATCCAAACTACGTCCACTTGTGCAAAGTTTCAAAAAGACCAGTTTAAAACTGTATGAAAAGTTGCAATCACAAGGTACCCACTGTCTGTAAATCTGAGGTCAGAAAATGTCAAAGTTCAAAAAGTACAAAAAAGTGACAAAAAATATGGCAAGGATTATATGAAAAGTACATGCACATCTCCAGACTATGGAGAAAACATGTGCAGTTGCAAAAAGATTAGTATAAAATTGTATGAGGGGTTGTGCTCATGAAGTAGCCACTGTCTATATATTGAGGGTGAAAAATGACTGTTCACAATGTGGAAAAAAGTAAAAAAAAATAATTTAACAATTACATCCAAACCACATGCACATCCTCATACCATGAAGAAAACGCATGCAAAGTTTCATAATAATCGGTACAAAACTGTAAGAGGAGTTGCGCTCACAAGAGGTATCCACTGTCTATATACTGAGGGTGAAAAATGACTAAGTTCACAATGTGGAAAAAGTGACAAAAATGTTCTAACAATTATACCCAAACCACATGCACATCCTCATACCATGAAGAAATACACATGCAAAGTTTCAAAACAATCAGTATAAAACTGTAAGAGGAGATGCGCTCACAAGAGGTACCCACTGTCTGTATATTGAGGTGAAAAAATGACTACGTAAGTTCACAATGTGGAAAAAGTGACAAAAAATAATCTAACAATTATATCCAAACCATATGCACATCTTCATACTATGTAGAAAACATATGCAAAGTTTTAAAATGATCGGTATAAAACTGTAGGAGGAGTTGCGCTCACAAGACACCCAGGGTAAATGTTGACGGAAAGACGAACAAACGGAAGGACGGATGAATGGACGGACGTACAGATGGACGGACAGATGGAAACTTGCACGCCTAAGCTGCCCATGCTAAAGCAGGTACGACAAAAAAGGAAGATTAGACAAACATTTCTGTAAAATCATTTTGAAATCAGGCCACTGGCCAAGGAGGAGATGTCGTTTAATGTTGTTTTTTTTATCTATTTTTAGCTCTGGTGGCCATTTTGTTCAGCCAAGCAAAACTATTTTAGCAATTTAGGTAATGTGCTATAAGAGGAACACTTCTGTGAAATCACTTTGAAATCAGAACACTGGCTGCAGAGGAGATGTCTTTTAAATTTTTTTTTTCTATTTTTAGCTCTGGCCACCATTTTGTTCAGCCAAGTGGAACCAGATTAGCAATTGTAGTAGAGGTCCATAGGAGGAACACTTCTATGCAAATATTTTGAAATTGGGCCATTGGCCAAGGACGAGATGTCATTTGAAGATTTTTCATTTTTAGCCATCTTGTTCAAAGGAGTGGAAACATTGCGGCCATCTTGGATTTCCGATCAACACAATTTTCGCTTGTTTCGATCCAGAAGTCATATTGTTGCTACAGAGCAGGGCTCGGGAAAACCGGAAAAATAGCCGGTCTGGACCGAAATTAAGAATTCTGGACCGATTTCAAACACCCCAAAACGCTAATAAATCGGTCCAACATTTCCCAAACCAACCAATTTTCACAAATCAATGATGTCTAAAAAATCACAAACGGTCTAGTCTTTCCAAACTGACAACGTCCGCGCACCTTTTAAATGCGATATTATGGTAGTTAAAAGGCTCTAAACGGTATGTATATTGGAGAGACAGCTGAATAACGGCAACCTTCCCGCAGCACAAATTAATTACGTCATTATCCAAACATTGTCAAAAATTCAACACTTCACTGACCTTTGTGCGGTAAACAAGCGATTAACACGAATCATCAGTAACGGTAGTCTGATAATTAATCCGTTTGTGTGACACGTGTGAATACACTGAGACTGCAAAACATCCAGGTGCAGTCGGCGTGTCCAAAAGATCAAAGGTCGCTTTACTGAGAGTGATAAAAGAATGCACCGCTTGAACGCACCCGTTTTCTTCCTCCTCTTTTTTGTTTTGATCAACACGGTTTGTCGGTCCCAGATTCGATAAATAAATTCCCAAACCGTGTACGTCCTGATCAGATGTCGCATACAACGGCGTCTGATCTGGGTATAATTGATGCTTCTTTTTTTTTTTTTGTTGATTGCCGTAACACGCGAGTATAATTCAAGGTAGATTTCACAGTAAAAATAAGTAATGCACCACTTGCGCAAGGCACGATTGGTCAGTGCTTAAAATTTAAGCAGTCTGATTCAATCTTGAAACACTGAAAACTGCAAAACCGCCCGTGGCGCAGGCCTTTTTTATTAGACCTAATTAGGTCCATGAAAGTCGTTTCGTTCCGTCTCTCCTGTTTCCCGCCGTCTTCGCGCTTATACAAGACGGGAATCAGTTGTTTATAAATAGTTTAGGAAAACCCTGCGGAGGTGGAAATAACAACAAAACCGTTTTTTCTTTTTTTTCTTTCTTTCTTTTTACATACCTGACTGTATTTATTGATGACGTCAGCTTTGATCATGCTCGTTGTACCCGGACTTCCGTCATATAACGGAGTTGAGGTGTATTATTTAAAAGGAGTTATAGGACTGCCAATTGTCATTAGTTTTCATGACAGGTGATATACACATATTTTTTGTTTTGGAAATGGGCTCATTGATGACGTCATCGTCATCGGTTGGACCGATTCAGATTTCAAAATTTCCAGAGCCCTGCAACAGAGCATTAATTTCAGTTCAAAGGGACCAAAGGTTTTTGAAGAGATGTTGAAAATTTATTTTCAAGATGGCTGCTGTGGCCATCTTGGATTTTCTATCGGCTCATTTAGCTATTTTGTGTCTACTAGGCACCCTAATGCTCATCATAAAGTTTCGATTCAACTGGATTACAGAGGGGATGTCCAAAATATGAATTCTCAACATTGCTCCAATATAACTGTCTAGGGCCAGACAAATGCATGGGGAAGCAAATTTGATCTTGCCGTAAAAATGTCACACGTCGACATAGGACCATCATTTTAGCAATTTTAGTAGATCTCCTGTCCCCAATAATTTGTGCAAAGATTATGCTCCAGGGCTTATTTGGTTCTGGAGAAGATTTTTAAAGGTTTTTGTCATATATGGGCACGGCAGCCATCTGGGTCAATGGACCACTACCATTTTAGCAACCTTTTGTTCCCCTGCCCCAAGGAGGCTCCACATGAAATTTGAGCCCAGAGGCTTCAGAGGAGAACTCGTCTGAGATTTTCAACATTTTTCCAATACAAATGCAAAATGCATAGGGAAGCAAACTTGACCTCGCCGTAAAAAGGTCAAATGTCAATGTACGACCACTATTTTAGCGACTTTGGTAGACCTCCTGTCCCCTAGGATTTGTGCAAAGATTCAGCCTGAAGGCATCCTCTGTTCTTGAGAAGAAGATTTTTTAATTTTATTTTACCATATATTGGCATGGCAGCCATCTTGGTCAATGAACCCCAACCGTTTTAGATATCTTTTATTTCCCTGTCTTAAATAGGCTCCACATGAAATTTGAGTAAAATTGGCCCAAAGTTCAATGTACGACCACTATTTTAGTGACTTTGGTAGACTTCCTGTCCCCTATGATTTGTGCAAAGATTCAGCCTGAAGGCATCCTCTGTTCTTGAGAAGAAGATTTTTTTTTTACCATATATGGGCATGGCAGCCATCTTGGTCAATGGACCCCGACCATTTTAGATATCTTTTATTCCCCTGTCTTAAATAGGCTCCACATAAAATTCAAACAACATTGGCCCAGAGGTAAAATGTCAATGTACGACCACTATTTTAGCGACTTTGGTAGACTTCCTGTCCCCTATGATTTGTGCAAAGATTCAGCCTGAAGGCATCCTCTGTTCTTGAGAAGAAGATTTTTAATTTTTTTTTACCATATATGGGCATGGCAGCCATCTTGGTCAATGGACCCCGACCATTTTAGATATCTTTTATTCCCCTGTCTTAAATAGGCTCCACATAAAATTCAAGCAACATTGGCCCAGAGGTCAAATGTCAATGTACGGCCACTATTTTAGCGACTTTGGTAGACTTCCTGTCCCCTATGATTTGTGCAAAGATTCAGCCTGAAGGCATCCTCTGTTCTTGAGAAGAAGATTTTTAATTTTTTTTTACCATATATGGGCATGGCAGCCATCTTGGTCAATGGACCCCGACCATTTTAGATATCTTTTATTCCCCTGTCTTAAATAGGCTCCACATGAAATTCGAGCAACATTGGCCCAGAGGAGAAGTCGTTTGAAATTATCAACAGTTTTCCCATAAAAACGTATGGGGCCAATACAAATGTATAGGGAAGAAAACTTGACCTCACTGTAAAAAGGTCAAATGTCAATGTACGACCATTACTTTAGCAATTTTGGTAGATCTCCTGTCCCCTCAGGTGAGCTAAAAATGACAAAACCATGATTCTTGGTAAGGGTCATAAAAGGATACTACTATGAAAAGGACATGTTAGGGAGAAAAGACAGACAATGTACAATATGAAGATTGTAGCTGTTACAGTCAACCAGAAATGGAGCTACCGGTATGTAAAAAAATAGCTAAATTGTTAGATTATGAAAAATAGGGCATGGTCACAACATCCATAGACATTTACTAAAGTTATTATCCGGAAACGAAAATATGGGCATGTCTCAGGCAGATAACTCTGTCAAAATTTGACGAAATTTGCCCATTAGCAACCCCAAACCAGATCTCCACAATATCAATGCACATACCAAGTTTAGTGAAAATCCATTGACATTTACTCAAATTATTATCCGGAAATGATAACTCCATCAGAATTTGATGAAATTTGCCCATAAGCAATCCCAAACCAGATCTCCTTCACATCAATGCATGTACCAGGTTTGGTTAAAATTCTTTGACACTTACTCGAGTTATTGTCTAGAAATGAAAATATGCGCGTGTCTCAGGCAGATAACCATCAAAATTTGAAGAAATTTGCCCATTAGCAAACCCAAACCAGACTTCCACAATATCAATGCACATATCAAATCTGGTTAAAATTCAGATGGCTTTTTACAGATGGACACTTATTGGGTACTACAGTGTTAATTTTTTGGCTCAAAATACCCAACAAGACATCTAAATACCCAGACAGATGGCTGTTTACAGATGGACACTTATTGGATACTACAGGGTTAATTTTTCTGCTCAAAATAACCAACAAGACACCTTAAATACCAAACAAAAGCCTCAAATTTATTGGGTACTTACTTTGTACACTTATGGAATAACTGGCAAGTACCCAATTCATGTCTACCCAATATATGCCCATTTGTGTGCTTGGACGGACATACGACTGACTGATGGACAATGGACAGAAACACGAACATCCAACGTGAAACCATAATACCCTGCCACTATCATATAAAAAAAGGTCAAAGATCAAATGTCAACCTAGGATTGTCATTTGACGAAACTTGGTAGACCTCACATTCCCTATGCAGTATAATAATGTTCACCTCTTAAGCTTCCTTGGATCTGGAGACGTATATTTTTTAGTATTTTGTTTTCATGTGCATGGTAGTCAAAGGAGCTAGATCATTGGAAAAAACTCCCAATCTACCTTCAACTCAAGGATACACAAGAAATCTGGTGAAAACTGGCCTATCAGTTTCAGAGGAGAAGTCATTTAATGGTATGATTTTATACATGTAAATATAGGCCATGTAAAACAAATAATCCCTGGTAGATAAACTTTTGATTGCAACTGAAGGGTTTTTCAACAGTTTCTCCATACAAATATATCAGAATATAAATATTAACTTGCTGGTAAAAGGTCAAAGATCAAACTAGGATCATCCTTCAAAAAACTGGGTAGAATTATCATCATTGAAGCTATATACCTATATACTCATAATCAGCCTCAAAGCTGTCTTGGTTCTTGAGAAGAAGATTTTTATGTGTTTCAGCCCTCTGTTCAGAGGAGCTTAAACAGTTGAACAAACTTTCAATATCTATCACAGATAGCTCCATATAAAACTTGGAAAAAATTGGCTCATCAGTTTCGGAGCAAAAGTTCATTAAAAATATCATCATTTTATACATGTATTGACCTTGCCATAAATAGGTCAATGGTTAACCTACAACCATGATTTTAACAAACTCAGTAGACCTCACCATTCCAATGCTATCCACAAGAATTCAGCACCAATTGAATAGAGCTGGCTTTTACCAAATATGGTCATGGAATCCATCTTAGTCATTGGAGTATGACCATTTGAATAAAACTCTAAATCCTTACCACCATCATACAAAATATAAAGCAAACTTGTCCTTGTACTGAAAAAGTCATAATTCAATCAGGGACCATAATATTAGCAAATTTTATTGATTTCACATTTCCAATGCTCAAAGCATTCTTGGAGGTAGAAAAGAATTTTGAAGGTTTTTACCATATATGGACAAGGCAGCCATACTGATCCACCAGAGTAGCATTTTTTTATCCCCCAACCCCAATCCAAGAAGGCCCCACATGAAATATAATAAAAAAAAAGGCTGGTCCATTGCTTCAGACATGACTACCAAACCATCAAATGCACAACCATTGGTTTCGTAAGTAAAAAATTAGATTGACATCTAGTTTGGAATTTGATGAGCAAAAAAGTTAACAAACTTTGCACTTTCTGTCTTTCATGAGCGATAAAACTTTTTTCGAGAAAAGAGTTAAAAAATAGGGGAATACTATTCCAGAGCCCATGGAATACACATTTGTTGAGTAAATATGAGACCACCTACTTTGCGCATTTTGGCTGAAATACTTTTAATGTGCCGAAGGTGTGCTAAAAGGCATCAAGAACACATGTGAATTGGGGGTATATATAGTATGTAGTTTATTTGAATTTGCAGCTAGTTAGAAGTTTAGGATATTATCATGCACATGCGACAGACACATACAATTGTGTATCTAAAGGGCCTTTTGGTTGACAATGCAGTGTGACTGAGAAACCCAGAGGGAAACAATAAAAATCCTTGGTTGCACATCAGATCCATATAAATAAAAATAAATTGGCAACCATAAAAAAATCTTTATTTCCCTTCCACAGTTCTGGAAATCCCAATTACTGATATAACTGTGGTCAACAAGTCAATCAGAATAAAAGTTCCTGCAGGCTTTATATGCTTGGACAGAACACCTACAGATTATCCCGCCATTTTGAACCATGGATCTTTATGACCAAATGAACTCTATATAAGTACATGCTATAGGCCGAGTTGAGATAAACCACCTTTGACTGATGTTGGGTAGGTGTTTTTTCATAAATCATAATTTGTTCAAAAAACACATTCAATCCTTAAAGAACTAGTCAATACAACTATACAATTTTTGTTTTCTGAAAAAGTAAAGTTTGATACTTCATGTGAACTGTCTGCCTGGCAGATGATTCCCTAGAAATGTACAATATAAGTGAAAATACCAAGGAAATGCTACAATGAAGGCCCTAAAAAAGGTGAGATGAGGAACAAATGAGGACAAAACAAACGCTATATGAAACCACAAACTGCAACAGACGCCCGTCTTGGAACGATCAGTAGGAAGAGTACTAGTTGGGGTGGGTTTTTAAAGCCTTATTTTATCTGAAAAATAAGAATAACTACAATTTTGAATGACACTTTAATGGTTAACACTAAACCTGGGGAGTTTAACTTCTATCACTGGCAAATTCAGCAGCCAATAAACTGATATCTTTTTCTTATTTTTTTTCCAAGAAACTAGGCTGCAACATTTCATGCAAATTGTCTCCTAAAACTCCCCTTTAAGAAGCTGGATGTATTTCTAGAGCTGTAGAAGCCAAATAAAGATTTTTTGATGGCTATTATTTTTCATATTAATCTGATGTGCAACCAATAATTTTTGACATTTCCCTACAGGGTTTTTCAGTCAACTCTCAAAATTTATATCACATAGAAAATAGAATGTGCAAAGTTTGTTTACCTTTTTGCATCATCAAATTCCAAACCGAATGTTGATCTAATTGTTTTGCTCATTAAACTGACACTACTAAACTTCAAATGGTAGACATGTTCAGAGGAGACAAGGTTTGAATACATAATGAACTAAATTTGAACTTCAAAAATGAATCTGGATTTGGCTTGGACCAATCAGTCAAGTCCATAAATCAAGGGCAATCTTTATATATTTATTATTAATGTAATTTACATCATATGCATATGGCATCCCTCTTGGTCAATGGACTATGAAAATCTGAATAAACTTTCAAATCTATTTCAAAAGATGGCTCCACATAAAATATGGTGAAAACTGGCCAAGTGGTTGTCTACTGATATCTTTTTTTTTTTTTTTTTTTTTTTTGATTGGGGTTTAACGGCCCTTTCAAGAATATTTCACTTATATCGAGCCGATCGTTCATCGAAGGTGGCCGAAAACTGGAGTACCCGGAGAAAAACCACCTGACCATCCGTAAGCAGAACTTGGCTTTCCCACATATGACCCGAGCCAGGCTCGAACCACAGCGGTGAGAAACCTAATGGATTAAGAGTCAACTCTCTTATCCACTAGGCTACGGGGGCCCGCCAGTCTACTGATATCATGATTTTATACATGCGACAGTGACTGACAACACCTATGGGCTAAGCGTCTGATTGTAACTAGGGGTTTCACAACTTCAATCACACAGTGTAAGTTTTATCCATCAGTGATTCATACATTTTGGGGAAATACTTTTCATACATTTTGATGAAGCAAACTGACCTTGCCGTAAAGAGGTCAAAGGTCAACAGAGATCATCCTTTACACAAACAAGATTGAACTCCTGTCAGTGATGCATTGTACCAAGATTCAATCTCAAAGCTTTCTTGTTTCTGCAGAAGAATAAATTAAAGGATTTACCCTATATGTGGCCATGGGTGGCCATCTTGGCCAAAAGATCATGATCAAAAGCAAACAAATTTTCTATCCCCCTAATGGATGACCAGTTGAAGTTTGGTGAAAACTGGCTCATAGGGTTTCAGAGATATTGCTCAAAGATGTGAACAAACAGGCTTCTGGCCAAATTTGACATTGCTCACCAACCCTACGGAATTTTGCAGACATAGTCTCTCTTAAAGATCAGGGCCCAGTTGTTCAAAGCGTCGTTAGCTTAACGACGTCGTTAAGGGTCATTTCGTTAACTGTTTTAGCGGATTCAATATACATTAATCTGATATTTTTTGCTGAAAAAATGTGAGTAGCTTTTGCACTGCAAAAGCTACTCACATTTTTTCAGCAAAAAATTTCAGCATATTTGCGTATCACTCGATGTAAATTTTAACGAATCGTTAACTAACGACGTCGTTAGCTTTGAACAACTGGGCCCAGTCTTTTCTGCACTGAATAGGAGTTGTTTGCTCTTTGTACCTGGTTGTGTAGCATAGTAACAGCTTTTTAAACACGTTACCTGACATCAAGTTTATGTAATTTTATTTATTTACTAAAATACCACCCTTAGTACCAGGTTACTTTATTCAACAAAGCTATTTTCAACCATTATATATCATATCTGAACCAAACAATGCACCAAAAGTAAAATCGGGTTATTTTTGGTTTAGCTGAGCAGTTTTCAGTAGCATAGTTAACAAAAATGGGTTGAAATTGTACAATACAGGAGCAGTTTTGCAGCAAAAAGAACACATTGGTTCAAATGTATATCTGTCTGTCTAAAACGCAAACATGCATGTAATTGTACAATTATATAGGGTAATGAGCAAATAATTGTTGTAGGATATGTTGGCATATTTGAACAATTCAGGGTAACATGCACTATAAAAATGGGTTTTAAAGAAACTTGGTAGGACTGTTAAGCTGTAAATAAGAAATATCAAAATGTTTAACCTTGAAATATCACTAACATGTCCTGTACTAAATGCTTACCTATAATGTATCAAATAAAGTGAACTCTCACTGTGTATTTGTTGATAAAACATGAGAGGAGATTAAATTATTCTCTTGTGAACAGTGTGATATATTTATTTATTTTTCTAGGATGTCATCATAAAGTACGGATTTTGACGATTTCGACAAAATTTATTATTGAATCTGCTTCAAACAAGAGGCCCACGGGCCACGGGTCACTCACCTGAGTGGCATAGCGACTGCAGATATGCAGATGTTATGTAACATTTTTCCAATCCTGTCATCGCAGCTAATGAAAAGATCATCCTTTAATTAGTTCTTAATTTTGAAGAAGAATATTATATATGGCATGACAGTCAATGGATTTTTTTTTATTGTGTTGGGGTTTAACGACACATCAACCCTTGTGGGTCAGACAGTCAATGGAGCATGATCATTTGAACAAACTCTCAATCACATTTCAACAGTAGGATCAATGTGAAATTTGGTTGCAATTGCCTAAGTGGTTTCTAAAGAATCATGATTTTATACATGTAAACAGCACAATGGCAGGGAAATATAATAAACATAAAAAAGACGGTAGCCATCTTGGATTTCCAATCAGAATGATTTTAGCTACTGTTGATCTATAAGTCACCTCGATACTTCCAATGAACTTTAAGTCAATTTCTCTTTCAGTTCAGGAGAAAAAGTTCAAAACAGATTTTCAAGATGGCCGCTATAGCCGCAATTTGAGATTTCCTATCGCAATGGTTTGAGCTATTTTTGATCTACAAGTCACCCTGATGCTTCCTACCAAGTTTTGAGTCAATTGGCCTTTCAGTTCAGAAGAAGAAAAGAAAAATAGATTTACAAGATGGCCGCCACCTTGGATTTCCGATCAGAATGATTTTAACTATTTTTATATCAACAAGTCATCCTGATGCTTCCTACCAATTTTCAAATCAACTGGCCCTTTGGTTCAGGAAAATAAGTGAAAAAAAAGAGATTTTCAAGATGGCCGCCATGACAGCCATCTTGAATTTCAGATCCAAACAATTTAAGCTATTTTAGATCTACAAGTCACCCCAATGCTTTCTACCATGTTTCGAGTCAAATGGCCTTTCAGTTTAGAGAAGAAGTGAAAAATTGATTTTCAAGATGGCTGTCATGGTGGCCATTTTTTTTTTATTTCTGATAGGGATGATTTTATCTATTTTTGATCTACAGGTCACCCCGATGTTTCCTACCTAGTTTAAAGCCAATAAGCCTTTCGGTTCAGGAGAAGAAGTGAAAAATAGATTTTCAAAATGGCTGCCATGGTGGCCATCTTGGATTTCCAATCAGAACGATTTTAGCCATTTTTAATCTATAAGTCACTCCGATGCTTCCTACCAAGTTTCAAGTCAATTGGCTTTTGGGTTTAGGAGAAGAAGCGAAAAAAAGATTTTCAAGATGGCCACCAGGGCGGCCATCTTGGACTTCCGATCAGCATGGTTTTAACTATTTTTGATCTACAAGTCACCCTGATGCTTCCTACCAAGTTTGGAGTCAATTGGCCTTTCGGCTCAGAAGAAGTGAAAAATAAATTTTCAAGATGACGGCTATGGCAGTCATCTTGGATTTCTGATTGGAATGATTTTAGTGACTTTTGATCTATAAGTCACCCCGATGCTTACTACCAAGTTTCGAGTCAATTCGTATTTGGGGTTAGGAGAAGAAGCAAAAAACAGATTTTCAAGATGGCCTCAATGGTGGCCACCTTGGATTTACGATCGGCATGATTTTAGCTATTTTTGATCTACAAGTCCTCCCGATGCTTCCTACAATGTTTGGAGTCAATTGGCTTTTGGGTTTAGGAGAAGAAGAGAAAAATAGATTTTCAAGATGGCTGCCATGGCGGTCATCTTGGATTTCCGATCAGCATGATTTTAGCTATTTTTGATCTACAAGTCACTCCGATGCTTCCTAGCAAGTTTGGAGTCAGTTGGCCTTTCGGTTCAGGAGAAGAAGCAAAAAATAGATTTTCAAGATGGCTGCCATGGCGGCCATCTTGGATTTCTGATCGGCACGATTTTAGCTATTTTCAATCTACAAGTCACCCCGATGCTTCCTAGCAAGTTTGGAGTCAATTGGCCTTTCGGTTCAGGAGAAGAAGCGAAAAATAGATTTTCAAGATGGCTGCCATGGTGGCCATCTTGGATCTCCGATTGGCATGATTTTAGCTATTTTTGATCTACAAGTCACCCCAATGCTTCCTAGCAAGTTTGGAGTCAATTGGCCTTTCGGTTCAGGAGAAGAAGCAAAAAATAGATTTTCAAGATGGCTGCCATGGCGGACATCTTTGATATCCGATCGGAACGATTTTAGCTATTTTTGATCTACAAGTCACCCTGATGCCTCCTACCAAGTATCAAGTCAATTGGCCTAGGGGTGTAGGAGGAGTAGGCTTTTAAAGCAATTGTTGACGCCGCATGACGGACGATGCATGACGCACGACGGACATTAACTGACCATAACAGCTCACCATGAGCACTTCCTGCTCAGATGAGCTAATAACTGATGTATATTCTTAAGTGTCCCACTTCTCGTTTCTTGTTCTCTAATCAAACGGATGTTTTAAAATGGCTGCAGAACTGCTTTCCAAGCTGTTTCCCTGAATGTAATAATCAGCATTTCAGTACTTAAAGATTGTTAATGGAAGTATACTTAGTAATGCATGTCATGCATGTAATATACTGTTTCACTTATGAAATTTTGTCTTTGAAGAGTTTTGTCACAAGTGATGACTGAACTTAATGATTATTTTTTTAACTCAGCAATATGCAAATAAAACAAAATCACTGTAACATGTGTTATAATGTTACATATTGCAAAGATAAAGCGAGATAATTTAAATTTAATTCTTTTCAATATATGACTCATTCCAAAAAGGTCATAATCATTTTTTTTTTTCATTTGTTTCATTTGTCTGGTTTTATGTATGTACATTGCAAAATTATCCATTTCTAGGTTGTTTAACATATTTTCATGGATGTTACAATGCATCATTCATATGCTAAATAATAAAAATACTTGGAACTGTAGTCAAGAACAAATGTTTTTAAATGACACCATTTTGTAGATTTTCCTCACATATATATGCCTAAAACCAAGACACTGAAGATGATTGTTTTGTTTTTGTTATATACGTTACCTTGTCTCAGATGCTTTGTCGCTCCAATGCTTCCCATCAAGTTTAGGCTCAACAAATACAAAGTAACAGTTTATTTCATTTGATGCTTTACAGATAACCAATAGAAGATCTTCAAGATGGCTGCTTGGTGGATATTGTGGATATTGTAACAAAATGTTTTAAGCAATTCTGAATCTCCATGTCACCCAAATGCCTCCCACCAAGTTTTAGCTCAATCTGACTTACCATTCTGGAGCAGATGAAGTTTGAGGATTTTCAAGTCGGCCACCTTCACCCTGGGGGGTGGGAGTGGGGGTGGGGGGCATCTCAGATATCGAACCAGAACTTTTTAAGCAATTTTGAATCTCTATGTCACTCTGATGCCTCCCATCAAGTTTGGGCTCCATCTGCTTTACATTTGGAAGGCGATGTCTTTCGAAGAATTTCAAGCTGGCCCCCATGGGGGCCATCTTGGATGTTGGAATGCAACAAATTCAGCAATTCTGAATCTCCGTGTCTCCCCAATGCCTCCCACCAAGTTTCAGCTTAATCCGACTTACTGTTCCAAAGCGGCCAGCCTCAGTGACTCAGTTGGATGCAACGTCCGACTGGAGACCAGGAGGTCACAGGTTCAACCCCTGCCGAGGTCGGCAACATTCTTTCGTGGAGATTGATCATGAAATATTTTCTATGGTCATTCTCTCCCTTTTGCTGATTCAAGAAGGGCAGTTGTCAGTTTCTGACAAAAGAATGTACACAATACTGGTTAATCGCTTAGAGGACTAAGCCTGCCCAAAAAACGTGTGATTAGGTAAACTGACCACGCTCAGCATGACCCCATTGGGTTGACTGTGCCGTAAAACCTCAACACAAACAAATACTGTTCTAAAGCAGATGTCATTTCAAGACTTTCAAGCTGGCCGCAATGGTGGAATGATAGTGGATAGTGGAATGAAACCAATTTAGCAATTCTAAATCTCCATGTTACCCCAATGCCTCCCATGAAGGTTGGGCTCAATCCAACTTACCATTTGGGAGCAGACATGGTTTGAAGATTTTCAAAGTGACCACCATAGGGGCCATCTTGGATATCAGAATAGAATGATTTTAGCAATTTGCAAATCTCTATGTTGCTCCAATGTCTCCCATCAAGTTTCAGCTCAATCCAACTTACAGTTTGGGAGGAGATGTTGTTTAAAGATTTTCAAGCTGGCTGACATGGTGGCCATCTTGGATATCAGAATGGAGCAATTTCAGCAATTACAAATCTCCATGTGGCCCTAATGCCTCCCATCAGGTTTGGTCTCAATCTGACTTAGGGTTTGGATGCCAATGTGGTTTCAAGATTTTCAAGATGGTCGCCCAGGCGGCCATCTTGGATAGCCAAAAAGAACAATTTAAAGAATTCTGAATCTCTATGTCGCTCCAATGCTTCCCATCAAGTTTAGGCTCAATCCAACCTACAGTTTGGGAGGAAATGTCATTTGAAGCATTTCAAGATGGTTGCCATAGCAATCATCTTGGATATCCAAACTTAACAATGTTTGGCAATTCTGAATCTCTGTGTCACTGTGATGCCTCCCTTCAAGTTTTTGCTCAATCCGACCTAAGGTTTGGAAGGAGATGTCGTTTGAAGAATTTCAAGATGGCCCCTATGATGGCCATCTTGGAAATTGAAACAGAAAGACTTTAGCAATTATGAATCTCTATAATGCTCCAATGCCTTCAATCAAGTTTTGGCTCAATCTGACTTATGGTTTGGGAGGAGGTGTTGTTTGAAGAATTTCAAAATGGCCCCATGGTGGCCATCTTGGATATCAAATGGAACCATTTTAGCAATTCTGAATCTTTGTGTCACTGTGATACTTCCCATCAAGCTTAGGATCCATCTCAATTTGGGAGGAGATGTCATTTGAAGAATTTCAAGATGGTGGCCATCTTTGATATCGAAATGGAACAATTTTAGCAATTCTGAATCTCTATGTCGCTCCAATGCCTCCCATCAAGTTTCGTCTCATACTAATGGTTTGGGAGGAGATGTTGTTTGAAGAATTTCAAGATGGCCATCACCAAGTCTCATACTAATGGTTTGGGAGGAGATGTTGTTTGAAGAATTTCAAGATGGCCTTGGTGATGGCCATCTTGGATATTGGAATGGAAGGATTTTAGCAATTATCTCTGTGTCACTGTGATGCCTCCCATCAAGTTTTGGCTCAATCGACGTATGGTTTGGGAGGACATGTCATTTGAAGAATTTCAAGATGGTCACCATGGTGGCTATCTGGGATATTGGAACTGAACCAATTAGCAATTCTGAATCTCTTTGTCACTGTAATGCCTCCAGTCAAGTTTCAGCTCAATCCGACTTACAGTTTGGGAGATGTTGTTTGAAGAATTTCAAGATGGCTGCCATGGTGGCCATCTGGGATAGTGGAACTGAATGATTTTAGCAATTCTGAATCTCTGTGTCACTGTGATGCCTCCCATCAAGTTTCAGCTCAATCCAACACAGTTTGGGAGAAGATGTCATTTGAAGAATTTCAAAATGGCCACTATGGCGGCCATCTTAGATTTCTGAAAAAAATGATTTTAGCAATTCTGAATCTCTATGTCACTCTGATGTCTCCCATCAAGTTTTGGCTCAATCTGACATGGTTTGGGAGGAGATGTCGTTTGAAGAACTATAAGGTGGCAGCCTTGTTGGAACGGAACAATTTTAGCAATTCTGAATCTCTGTGTCACTGTGATGCCTCCCATCAAGTTTTGGCTCAATCTGACTTACGGCTTGGGAGGAGATATTGTTCGAAGAATTTCAAGATGGCCACCATAAGTGAACATCTTGGATATCAGAATAGAGCAATTTTGGCAATTCTGAATATCTGTGTCGCTAGGATGTCTCCCATCAAGTTTTCAATCAGACTTACAATTTGGGAGAAGTTGTCGTTTGAAGAATTTCAAGATGGGTGCCATGGCTGCCATCTTGGATATCGGAACAGAAAGATTTTATCAATTCTGAATCGCCATGTTGCCACAATGCCTCCCACTAAGTTTCAGCTCAATCCAACATGGTTCTGGAGAAGATGTCGAAAATATGAAAAGCTAATGATGCACAATGGACGACTTATGGACAACGGACAATGGACAACAGGCCATGGCATAAGCTGATAACTGACATATCTTTTTTTAAGTTTCCTACTTCTAGTTTCTTGTTCTCTTATCAGGCAGACATTTCAAAATGACTGAAGTACTGCTGACCAAGCCATTTTTGTGAATGTAATAATCAGTTCTTCAGTACTTAAAGATTGTTTATGGGAGTAAACTTAGTCATGTATGTTATATGCCTATCACTGTTTCCCTTAAGAAAGTTTTTCTTTGAAGTGTTGAGTCAAAAGTGATTATGAAACTATAACCACTTTTTTTGTTTAATTGAGCAATATGTAAAAAAGAAAGAAAAACATGGTAACACGTGTTATATTTGTTACATATGCTACATTGCTAATGCAAGATAATCTAAACTAATTCTGTTCAAAAAATAACTCATTTGAAAAAAGGTAACTAGAGCTGGTATTTGTAAAACACTATGCCCCCATCTGCCTAACTCTAACACTGCTTGACTCCAACACTGCTTGCCCACGATGGTAACAACAGTACAAATATACGAGATTTCAATGTTATTTTATCAAAAGGGAAATAGCTCTAAACCAGAAATTGCAAAGGGCCATAACTCCAACATTTCATTTAATTGGTTCAAAATTTAATCAGGTGATCTCCTCCTCAATCCCAATCAGTATACAAAATATCAAGGCTCTGGCTTAAATACTTTTTGAGATGTCTTGCTGACAAGGTCAAAATGCCTAGAACTACCAAGGTTCATAGCTGTCAGTTTTTTCATGGAATTCCCTAAAAAACAAATCAGGTAATCTTCACATCATCCCCAATCAGCATATAATATTTGAAGACTCTAGCTTAAGTACGTTTCGAGACATCTTGCTGACAAGGTAAAAGTGCGCAGAACTGCAAAGGGCCGTAACTTTATCAATTTTTTCAAAGAATTCTCTCAAAATAAAATCAGGTAATCTACATATCATTCCCACTCACTATATCTAATTTCAAGAACCCAGCTTAAATACTTTTCGAGATATCTTGCTCACAAGATTTAATTCTGAGTTTTTTCAAAGGGACATAACTCTAAACAAACATGCCCGACAAAAAAAAAATATGGATCAGCTTTTTTTCATTGGGAACCCAAATATAAAATTTCAAAACCCTAGCATGCAGGGTTCTTAAGATATGGCATGCACAAAGAAGTTTGACGAACGGACAAACGGATGGACAAACGAAGGCAAAATAATATGCCCAATCAATTTCATTCGAAATTGGGGGCATAATCAGGTCATCTACTCATCGCTACAATCTATTCATCAAGTTTCAAGGCTCCAGCTTCAATAGTTTTTGAGATATTTTGCTGACAAGGGAGACATGCCCAAATTTACAAAGGGCCATTACTTACAAAATATTTTTCAGAATTTACACAAATGTTAATCAGGTCATCTACTCATCATTACCAATCAATTCACCAAGTTTCAAGTCTCAACGGTTTTTGAGATATTTTGCTGACAAGATAAAAATTCCCAAAATTACAAAGGGCCATAACTCAATAAGTATTTTTTCAAAATTTATTCAAAAGTTAATCAGGTTGTCTACTCATCATTACAAATCCATTCACCAAATTTCACGGCTCTAGCTCTAACAGTTTTTGAGATATTTTGCTGACAAGGTAAAAGTGCCCAATATTACAAAGGGCCATAACTCAAGAAGTATTATTATTCAAAAGTTAATCAGGTTGTCTACTCATTACTACCAGTCTATTCATCGTTTCAAGGCTCTAGCTCCAACAGTTTTTGAGATATTTTGCTGACAAGGTAAAATTGCCCAAAATTACAAAGGGCCATAACTCATGAAGTATTTTTCAGAATTTCTTCAAAAGTTAATCAGGTCATCTACTCATCACTACAAATCCATTTACTAAGTTTCAAGGCTCTAGCTCTAACAGCTTTTGAGATATTTTGCTGACAATGTAAAAATGCCAAAAATTACAAAGGGCCATAACTCAAGAAATATTTTTCAAAATTAAGTTAATCAGGTACAGTCTACTCATCACTACCTGTCTATTCATCAAGTTTCAAGGCTCTAGCTCCAACAGTTTTTGAGATATTTTGCTGACAAGGTAAAAATGCCCAAAATTACAAAAGGACATAACTCATGAAGTATTTTTCAGAATTTCTTCAAAAGTTAATCAGTTCATCTACTCATCACTACAAATCCATTTACTAAGTTTCAAGGCTCTAGCTCTAACAGTTTTTGAGATATTTTGCTGACAAGGTAAAAATGCCAAAAATTACAAAGGGCCATAACTCAAGAAATATTTTTCAAAATTTCTTCAAAAGTTAATCAGGTTGTCTACTCATCACTACCTGTCTATTCATCAAGTTTCAAGGCTCTAGCTCCAACAGTTTTGAGATATTTTGCTGACAAGGTAAAAATGCCCAAAATTACAAAGGGCCATAACTCATGAAGTATTTTTCAGAATTTCTTCAAAAGTTAATCAGGTCATCTACTCATCACTACAAATCCATTTACTAAGTTTCAAGGCTCTAGCTCTAACAGTTTTTGAGATATTTTGCTGACAAGGTAAAAATGCCAAAAATTACAAAGGGCCATAACTCAAGAAATATTTTTCAAAATTTCTTCAAAAGTTAATCAGTTCATCTACTCATCACTACAAATCCATTTACTAAGTTTCAAGGCCCTAGCTCTAACAGTTTTTGAGATATTTTGCTGACAAGGTAAAAATGCCAAAAATTACAAAGGGCCATAACTCAAGAAATATTTTTCAAAATTTCTTCAAAAGTTAATCAGGTTGTCTACTCATCACTACCTGTCTATTCATCAAGTTTCAAGGCTCTAGCTCCAACAGTTTTGAGATATTTTGCTGACAAGGTAAAAATGCCCAAAATTACAAAGGGCCATAACTCATGAAGTATTTTTCAGAATTTCTTCAAAAGTTAATCAGGTCATCTACTCATCACTACAAATCCATTTGCTAAGTTTCAAGGCTCTAGCTCTAACAGTTTTTGAGATATTTTGCTGACAAGGTTAAAATGCCCAAAATTACAAAGGGCCATAACTCAAGAACAATTTTTCAAATTTCCTTCAAAAGTTAATCAGGTTGTCTTCTCATCACTACCAGTCTATTCATCAAGTTTCAAGGCTCTAGCTTCAATAGTTTTTGAGATATTTTGCTGACAAGATTGCATCCGTATTTTTTCAAAGGGCCATAACTCAGAAAAGGGGCATAATCCTGTCTAGAAAAAAAAAAATACATGTCAGCTATTTTTTCATGAGGAATCCATATAAGAAATTTCAAAACAGTAGCATTCACGGTTCTAAAGTTATGCTATGCATCAAAAAGCGTGACAAACGGATGGACGGAAGGACTGACAGACAGACGGACGGACGAACAACCCAGAAGCAATATGCACCTCCAACTTCTTTGAAGTTGGGGGCATAATAAACCAAATACGCTTTGTTTTCAATTTTATTTTGTTTGAACAGTTTTCTATATGTACATTCTGAAATTATCCATTTCAAGGTTGTATGGCATGTTTTTTTATGAATGTTACAATGCTATATTCATACACTTCTGAAATAAATGGTAACAAGAGGCCCACGGGCCACGGGTCGCTCACCTGAGTGACATAGCCACTGCAGATATGCAGATGTTATGCAACATTTTTCCAATCCTGTCATCGCAACTAATGAAAAGATCATCATTTAAGCAGTTCTTTATTTTGAAGAAGAAGATATATGGCATGCCAGTCAATTGAGCGTGATCATTTGAACAAACTCTAAATGGCAGCCAACTTGGATTTACGATCGGCACGATTTTAGCTATTTTTGATCTACAAGTCACCCCAATGCTTCCTACCAAGTTTCGAGTCAACTGGCCTTTCAGTTCAGGAGAAGAGGCGAAAAATAGATTTTCAAGATGGCTGCCATGGTGGCCATCTTGGATATCCGATTGCACGATTTTAGCTATTTTTGATCTACAAGACACCCCAATGTCTCCTACGAAGTTTGGAGTCAATTGGCTTTTCGATGCAGGAGAAACAGCTAAATAGATTTTCAAGATGGCAGGCATGGTGGCCATGTGGGATTTCTGATCAGAACAATTTTAGCTATATTTGATCTACAAGTCACCCTGATGCTTCCTACTAAGTTTCGAGTCAAGTGACTTTTGATTTTAGGAGAAGAAGCGAAAAATAGATTTTCAAGATAGCCCCCATGGCAGCCATCTTGGATTTATGATCGGCATGATTTTAGCTATTTTTGATCTACAAGTCACCCAAAAGCTTCCTACCAAGTTTAGAGTCAACTGGCCTTTCGGTTCAGGAGAAGAAGCAAAAAATAGATTTTCAAGATGGCTGCCATGGCGCCCATCCTGGTTTTACGATCGGCATGATTTTAGCTATTTTTTATCTACAAGTAACCCCAATGCTTCCTACCAAGTTTGGAGTCAACTGGCCTTTCGGTTCAGGAGAAGAAGGGAAAAATAGATTTTCAAGATGGCTGCCATGGTGGCCATCTTGGATTTCCGATAGGCACGATTTTAGCTATTTTTGATCTATAAGTCACCCCAACGCCTCCTACCAAGTTTGGAGTCAATTGGCTTTTCGGTTTAGGAGAAGAAGCGAAAAATAGATTTTCAAGATGGCGGCCATGGCGGCCATCTTGGATTTCCAATAGGCATGATTTTAGCTATTTTTGATCTACAAGTCATCCTGATGCTTCCTAGCAAGTTTGGAGTCAATTGGCCTTTCGGTTCAGGAGAAGAAGCGGCCATGGCGGCCATCTTGGATTTCCAATCGGCACGATTTTAGCTATTTTTGATCTACAAGTCACCCCGATGCTTCCTAGCAAGTTTGGAGTCAATTGGCCTTTCGGTTCAGGAGAAGAAGCGAAAAATAGATTTTCAAGATGGCGGCCATGGCGGCCACCTTTGATTTCCGATTGGCACGATTTTAGCTATTTTTGATCTACAAGTCACCCTGATGCTTCCTAGCAAGTTTGGAGTCAACTGGCCTTTCGGTTCAGGAGAAGAAGCGAAAAATAGATTTTCAAGATGGCGGCCATCTTGGATTTCCGATTGGCACGATTTTAGGTATTTTTGATCTACAAGTCACCCTGATAGTTCCTAGCAAGTTTGGAGTCAATTGGCCTTTCGGTTCAGGAGAAGAAGCAAAAAATAGATTTTCAAGATGGCGGCCATGGCGGCCATCTTGGATTTCCGATCGGAACGGTTTTAGCTATTTTTGATCTACAAGTCACCCCGATGCTTCCTACCAATTATCAAGTCAATTGGCCCAGGGGTGTAGGAGGAGTAGGCTTTTAAAGCAATTGTTGACGCTGCACGATGGACGACGCACGACGGACGATGCACGACGGACATTGACTGACCACAATAGCTCACCATGAGCACTTCGTGCTCAGGTGAGCTAAAAATGCTTGAAATTGAAGTCAAGCTCAATAATCTTATTAAAAAGGCATGATTTTGCAGATTTACCTCAGACATATACACATAAAACCAAAATATAGAAGCCGATTGTTGTTTGCTTTTTTACATACCTTGTATTAGACATTATGTAAGTGGCTATTGACAGCTGGCTGTCACCAGCAAACTTTTGCTGGAGACAGCCGGCTGTCTCCAGTGAAAGTTCGCTGGTGACAGCCAGCAAAAATATATAGATGTTTTATTGACCAGCAACAAAATCATTTATTGACTTTTCTTTTATTTATGTAACCTTTATTTACAATATCCTAATTTAGAATATAGTGTGGTTGTTAAAATTAATTCATCATTTTAAAACAGTGTATTAGTATTATAGGCATTAATATATTATGGTAACTTATGATTACTGAATGATATCTTTGCTCATATCTCTAATATATATATCTGTATTTTTTTTTTATTCTTTTTTGTCTTTCTATCGCTTATTTATTTTGTATTTCTTTAATGTTTGTATTTTCTAATATTATGGTTTGTTTGTTAAAGAATACCTGCATTTACAAATTGGCATAATTGAGATCTTTTGTTCAGACACATGAGTGTTTGCACTTAAGTTTATATACGAGTAGCTATAAATGTATACTATCAAGACCCTTTAATGAATTTCAAGTATATTTGGCATATGGAAAATATAGATCTATATAGTTTAACTTGGCTAGATCTCCACCCCTGGATGTAACATTGAGATTGTTGAGGTCACAGTCACGATCACAGACTTATCGTTCGTCTGTCATTACTGACAATGACCAATCCTAATCAACTGTGTGATGTGTTATTATTTGTGTGTTCTAAGATGGCTGATGAGACCAATCTTAACTCTAAACTGCCTGTTGCAGAAAGAACAAAAGAGGTCTGAGGAAGAAAGCTCTGTTGGTGATGCCTTAGCTCTGGCTTTCCACTGTGCACATTTCTGCTCGGCTTCATTGATTCTTTTTGCTTCGTATTCACCAGCTCTCTTTCTTATGAGGCCTTGCCACTTTGTTTGATCCTGTGCAATCTGTTCCCATGTACGACTTTGTTGGTATGTTGAAGTCATTAAGGGAGGTTTTGAGGGTGTCCTTGTATCCTTTCTTCTGACCACCATGGGAATGTTTTCAAACTTGTAGTTCTCCATAGAGGATTTTCTTTGGTAAACATTCATCAGGCATTCTGATAACATGGCCTGTCCATCTTAACTGTGTCAATTTCAGAAGACTATGTACACTCTGCATCCCTGCCCTTTTCAGGACTTCTGTGTCTTAGACTTTTCATAATAGTCAAAATGTTGCATTTAAGTTAATATAGCTATATCAAGATCTTTTGATGAATTTCATTTATATTTGGCATGATGGTAGATACAGGCTGAAAATTTTACTCAGAGAAATTCCCGTCCCAGGGTGTGATCTTGAGGTTAAGGTCACAGACTTAGAAATTTCATATAAAAGTCTTAAGTTTATATAGCTACAAATTTATACTATCAAGACCCATTAATGAATTTCATGTATATTTGGCGTGATGGAAGATATAGGTCTATAGAGTTTAACTTGGCTCATCTCCACATAGATCTTAAGTTTTACTCAGTGCCATACCCACCCTGGGGCCTGACCTTGAGGTTATGGTCACAAACTTAGAATTTTCATATATGTCAAAATTTTTGCTTTTAAGTTTATATGGCTATATTATCAAGACCTTTTATGAATTTCATGTATATTTGGCATGATGGTAGATATAGATTCAGAGTTTTAAAATACTCAGCATGATCCCCACTCCTGGGTATCATCTTGAGTTTAAGGTCACAGACTTAGAATTTTCATATAAAAGTCAAAATGTTTGCATTTCAGTTTAAATAGCTAAATCATCAAGACCTTTTGATGAATTTCATTTAATATTTGGCATGTTGGTAGATATAGATTGAAATTACGGTTGAAACCTTGAAGTCTAGGTTAAAAGTCAAACTTTTTGCACTAAGTGTATATAGCTATACTATCAAGACCCTTTGATTGACTTCATTTGGCATGATGGTATACATAGGTCTAAAGTATTTTCAGCACCATCCCCAAGCTGGGGCATGGCTTTGAGGTCAAGGTCACAGACTTAGATTTTTCATACAAATGTCAAAGTTTTTGCTTCAATTATAAAGACTCTTATTGATTTCATGGTATTTGTTATGGTGATATAGGTCTAAAGTTTTATTCAGCATGATCCCGGCACTGGCACCCATGCCTTACCTTTGAGGTCAAGGTCATGGGTTCGCATAATTTATGACTAAATTCTTTCAATGTTGTATTAATATTGCATATAACTGCCATCTCCAGAGTCAAAGCTACATTTTGCTCTGTTTAAAAAGAAGCAGTAACAGTGGTTGGGGGTATACGTACCCCCACTGGGCACTTTGTCTAGTAGCCAAACTCAGAATGGAGGAGATATCAAACAGAAATCATCATTATTTACCTTTTCTTTATGTTTTTTTCTTTATGTTTGTTTTGTTTCTCCTAAGTGAGGTGTTCATAATGCTGAACTTACAAAATACTTAGACAAGCAATGATCAGGTACTATTACAATCAGATACAAACACTGTCCTTAACATCAAAAGGAAAAGAAGGAACACACATATGAAAAAAGATGTATGCACCTCTTTCCTAGATAGGTGTTGTGTCAGTTATCTGAACCTTACCAAATAATAGTCACACATAATAGGAAGAGGTAATCATAACACAGATGAAAAAAACAGAGCAACAAAGAGCCACAACAGACACACCTTTTTGGAATGTTCAATAATAAGGTACTGGTGGGCATAAGCATACTTCACTGTATCCAAACCTAAAACATCTAAAATTTTGTTTAGTTGTTGCTTAACACCACCTCATACAATGCAGTCAAATGCTCTTCCGAATAAAACGCATGGTCCTCAACAAGACTTCAGGACATAAACTATACCTGATCTGTTTAACATCACTTTCAACAGTCTTTCAGTTTCATTATAATAGCATGGATCTGCACAAGAAGAGATACTAAGTGTTCACTTTAAAATGAAACTCTCAAAGACTCCAAACATCAGTACTATTTCACCTTTAATAATGACTTCAGAATGGTTAGACCCACCCCTACCCTATGTGGCAAAAATTAATAATGTTTGTCTTGAATTCTTCCCTACAAACTCTTATCTAAAATGAATGATAGAAAATGACACAAAAAGATGAATATACACATGAACAAAAATGCCATCTTATGATTCAGTAATCAAAAATAACTAATACAAATATTCAAAAATGATAACATTCATGTACTGATATTCAAATACATAATAATTTGTTCATAAATGTATCAATAAAATAAAAATCAGTAAATTAGTTAAATATTTATTTTTTGTCATTATACCATCCAAATATTTTAGCCTGGATGTCACCAGCAAAAGTTTGCTAGAGACAGCCTGCTGTCAATAGCAATCACCTATGTTAATGCACAGACAATATTTGAAACATTTTGTTTTGTAATCCAGTCATACTTACAGGTGCAGCCAGACATATATGCAAAACAAAATGGCTATGATGGATTTATGAGCATTTTGTTACAAAAACATCTTCTTCTCTTTGTTGTTTACAACTGCATGTTAACTTGGTTAAAAGAATATTGAGGCCATACTAAAAAAGTAAGATAATTTATTTTATCCAAAAGAACATTAAACAAGAGGCCCATGGGCCACAATGCTTACCTGAGTTAACTGCTATAAGTTAATCAGGTCATTTACTCATCATTCCCTGTCAAGTTTCAAGGCAATGGCTTAAACAGTTTTTGAGATATCTTGCTTACAAGGTTAAAATGTTGAAATTTTCAAAGGGCCATAAGTAAAACCAGTTTAAACCCCAGGGGCTTGACTGGCAGGATTTATGTAGGGGACCACTAAACATTGGTACATACTAAATATATAGGCTGTGGACCTGATGGTTTCAGAGAAGAAGATCCTTTAAGTTTTTCCCATTATAAGTCTGTGGGAGTAAATGACCCCCTGGGGTTTTGCCAGTTTGGACCCCAGGGGCATAGTTGGTAGTATTTATGTAGGAGACCACTAAACATAGCTACATACTAAATATATGAGCTGTGGGCCTCATAGTTTCAGAAAAGATTTTTTTAAGATTTTCCCATTATAAGTATATGGGAGCTAATGACCCAGGGGCATGGCCAATTTAGATCCCAGGGGCTTCACTGGCAGGATTTATGTAGGGGACCACTAAACATTGCTACATACTAAATATTTAAGCTGTGAGCCTCATAGTTTCAGAGAAAAAGATTCTTTTATTTTTTCTTTTCCACTTTAAGTCCATGGGAGCTAATGACCCACTGAGAAGTGGCCAGTTTGGACCCCAGGGGCATGGTTGGAAGAATTAATGTAGAAGACCACCAAACATTGCTACATACTAAATCTGTTAGCTCTGGTCCTCATGGTTTCTAAATAAACATATGACCCCTGGGGTGCTGCCAGTTTGGACCACAGGGGCTTGATTGGCAGGATTTAAGTAGGGGACCACTACACATTGCTACATACTAAATATATAAGCTGTGGGCCTCATGGCTTCTGAGAAGAAGACTTTTTAGGTTTATCCCATTTTAAGTCTATGGGAGCTAATGACCCCGGGGGCACGGCCAACTTGGACCCCAGGGGCATGGTTGGCTGGATTTATGTAGGAGAGCACCAAACATTGCTACATACTTAATCTGTTAGCTCTGGTCCTCAGGGTTTCAGAGAAGAGGAATTTTGAATGTTCTTTAGCTATATAGCTCTATAAACATGTGACCTCCTGGGGTGTGGCCAGTTTGGAGTTCAGGGGCTTGATTAGCAGGCTTTATGTAGGGAACCACTAAATATTGCTATACACTAAATATATAAACTGTAGGCCTCAAGGTTTCAGAGAAGAAGATTTTTTTATGATTTTTCCATTATAAGTCTATGGGAGCTAATGGCCCCTGTGGCATGGTCACTTTAGACCCAGGGGCTTGATTGGCAGGATTTATGTAGGGGACTACTAAACATTGCTACATACTAAATATATAAGCTGTGGGCCTGATGGTTTCAGAGAAGAAGATTTTTTACAGTTTTCCCATTATAAGTCTATGGGCGCTAATGGGGCCCAGGGCTTGGCCAGTTTGGATCCCAGGGACTTGATTGGCAGGATTTATGTAGTGGACAACTACATATTGCTACATACTAAATATATAAGCTCTGGGCCTCATGGTTACAGAGAAAAGCTTTTTAAAGTTTTTCCCATTATAAGTCTATGGCAGCTAATGCTGCCCAGGGTGTGGCCAATTAGGACCTTAGGGGCATGGTTGGCAGGATTTATGTAGGAGACCACTTAACATCCCATCATAATCTATTAGCTCTCGGCCTCATGGTTTCAGAGAAGAAAATTTCTGATGGTTCTTTAGCTATATAGTGCAATATAAACATTACAACCCCTGGGGCATGACCAACTTGGACCCCAGGGGCTTGATTGGCAGGATTTATGTAGGGGATCACTAAACATTGCTACATACTAAATATATAAGCTGTGGGCCTCATGATTTCAGAGAAGAAGATTTTGTAAGTTTTTCCCGTTATAAGTCTAAGGGAGCTAATGACCCCTGGGGCGTGGCAAGTTTGGGCCCCAGGGGCTTGATTGGCAGGATTTATGAAGGGGACCATTAAACATTGCTACATACTAAATATGTAAGCTGTGGGCCTCATGGTTTGAGAGAAGAAGATTTTTAAAAAGTTTTTTTCCATTATTAGTCTATGGCAGTTAATGACCCCCCACCCCCACCCCCCGGGGCGTGGTCAGTTTGGATACCAGGGGCTTGATTGGCAGGATTATGTAGGGGACCACTAAACATTACTACATATTAAATATATAACCTCTTGGCCTCATGGTTTCAGAGTAGAAGATTTTTTTTCCCAATTTAAGTCTATGGGAGTTAATGACTCCCGGGGCGTGGTTGGTTTGGATCCAAGGGGCTTCATTGGCAGTATTTATGTAGGAGAATTCTAAACACTGCTACATACTTAATCTGTAAGCTCCCTGCCTCATGGTTTCAGAGAAGAAGATTTTTGAAGGTTCTTTAGCTATATATACATATGACACCCTGGGGTGTGGCCAGTTCAGAGCCCAGGGGCTTGATTGGCAGGATTTATGTAGTGGACCACTACACATTGCTACATACTAAATATATATAGCTCTGGGCCTCAGGGTTTCACAGAAGAAGATTTTTTTAAGTTTTTCCCATTATAAGTCTGTGGGAGTTAATGATCCCTGGGGTGTGGTCAATTTGGACCCCAGGGGCATGGTTGGCAGGATTTATGTAGGAGACCACTAAACATTGCTACATACTAAATATATAAGCTCTGGGCCTCATGGTTTTGGAGAAGAAGATTTTTTAAGTTTTTCCCATTATAAGTCTATGGGAGCTATATATAGGCATGGCGGACATCTTGATTTACAGACTGTGACCATTTGTACATATTTTCAATCCCCCTTTAACAGAAGGCTCCACATAAAGTCTGAAGAAATTTTTGCCAAGGGGTTCAGAGGAGAAGTCTTTCAAAGGTGTGAACAGATGGATGGACAGACAGAACAGAAGAAGGTTCTTTAGCTATATAGCTCTATATAAACATATGACCCCCAGGGCATGGACAGTTTGGACCCCAGGGGCTTGATTGGCAAGATTATGTAGGGGACCACTAAACATTGCTACATACTAAATATACAAGCTCTGGGCCTCATGGTTTTGGAGAAGAAGATTTTTTTTTCCCATTATAAGTCTATGGGAGCTATATATAGGCATGGCGGCCATCTTGATTTACGGACTGTGACCATTTGTACATATTTTTAATCCCCCTTTAACATAAGGCTCCACATAAAGTTTGAAGAAATTTTTGCCCGGGGGTTTCAGAGGACAAGTCGTTCAGCGGTGTGAACAGACGGACGGACCGACAGACAATGGATGACGGACAGAGGGTGATCACAACAGCTCATCCTGAGCCTTTGGCTCAGGTGAGCTAAAAAGAACTATAAACTGCAATTATGTTTAATTTTAAATGTTGTCCAGAGAAGGCCTAAAATCTGATGATGTTGAGTAATTTTGCACCTTTTTGAGAAAATCTTCATTTGATAATGTCCGTTACATTCTGGTAGACTGAGGTTTGCCAACCAAAGATTGTCTGTTTTTGCTAACATACTATGCTTTCAAAAAATATGCATATTTCTTACATTTGAGTAAGATAAATCATTCTTCTT
Source organism: Anodontia alba (assembly GCA_964016985.1). NCBI lineage: Eukaryota > Metazoa > Mollusca > Bivalvia > Lucinida > Lucinidae > Anodontia > Anodontia alba. Next base: position 86,535,772 of record OZ024821.1, read on the forward strand.
AGGTCACAAACTTTGATTCTTCTTTCGCTGAATTTAGTAGGGATAATGTAGGTTACACACTAGGCCCACTAGACACTGGGTGCAAACAGCTTTTATTTTGCACAGTAAGCATTGCTCTTGATGTAAGGACATGTCTGCAAAATTCCCTAGGGTTGGGGAGGTGACCACTATCTGACCAGGAGCTTAACAAGAGGCCCACTGGCCACAGCTCCCTCACCTGAGTGAAACAGCCACTGCAAATATGCAGATATTATGCAACATTTTTCCAGTCCTGTCATTTCAACTAATGAAAGAATCATCATTTGAGCAGTTCTTGGTTTTGAAGAAGAATAATGTTTTATTTTTTTTTCTGTTATCATTATTTTACCATATATGGGCATGACAGTCAATGGAGCATGACTATTTGAAGAAATTCTCAATCCTGGATGGTGAGTGTACATACTCTTCTGAAATTGGCACAGTTAAGATGAACAGGCCACGCTACCAGAATGCCTGATGAACATTTGCAAAAGAAAATCCTCTATGGAGAACTACAAGTTGGAAATCGCTCCCATGTTGGTCAGAGGAAGCGATACAAGGACACCCTCAAAGCCTCTTAAAGACTTCAACATACCAACAGTCATGGGAACAGATTGCACAAAATCAAACAAAGTGGCGAGGCCTCATAAGAAGGGGAGCTGGTGAATATGAAGCAAAAAGAATCAGCGAAGCCGAGCAGAAACGTGCACAGTGGATAGCCAGACCTAAGGCATCACCAACAGAGCTTTCTTCCTTAGACCTCTCTTGTTCTATCTGCAACAGGCAGTTTAGAGCTAAGATTTGTCTCATCAGCCATCTTAAAACACACAAACAATAACACATCACAAGGTTGATTTAGGACTGGTCATTGTCAGTAATGACAGACGAACGAACAATCCTGTTTCAACAGCAGAATCGACATGAAACTTGGTGGAAATTGGCCAACTGATTTCTGTAGAGAAAGTGCTTAACAATATCATGATTTTATACAAGTATACAGTATAGGGGCAAGGAAAGATAACCCTCGCAGTATAAAATTTTGATAGTAACTTAAAAGCTTTTGCTACTTCAATCATATATTGTTAGTTTTGACACTTCAGCTATTTTTTCTTTGTGTGTGTGTTCATTGCTCTCAAGGGCCAAAGATTCAGCCCCAAGGCATCCTCGGTTCTGAAGAAGAAGATTTTTAGAGGTTTTTCCCATATATGTGCATGGCAGCCATCATAGTCGACCGACCGCAATCATTTTAGCAATCTTTTGTTCGCCCAACCTAAGGACTCCATATGAAATTTGAGCAAAATCAGCTCAGAAGCTTAAGAAGAGAAGTCGTTTGGCATTGTTAACAGATGGATGGATCATAGATGCATGGGTGGATGTAGGGACAGACAGACCAACGGATGGTGGACAAAAAGTGATCCCTATAGCTCATCCTGAGCATAGCTCAGGTGAGCTGAAAAGGACAATGGAGGGCAGAATTTTTACATTTACTTTTGTCAGTAACATACAACTGCCTTTCTCCAATCAGCAGAAGGGCCATGAAAGTTATCAGGCTGAGCTGAGACTAGACTGTGCAACCCCTGGATCTGCAGTTAGAAGTGCTATTGAGTGTGCTAAAGAGCCCAGCAAGCCTTGCAGTGAAAACCATTTTGTGTCACAGACTGGTAGTCATCATGCTGATCATTTCTTTGAAGTTTTACAAAAATGTAAAAAAACAACAAAAAAAAACAACAACAGAAAACCTGAAGTACTTTGCATAACAACTAGCACTCAAGTGCCAAGGGCAGATATTCCAGCAGTGAAAATATGTTTACCTCACTCACCGCTACTCATCATGTTGATAATTTCTGTGGTGAAAATAAAAAAAAAAATGTCACACTGTTAATCATCATGCTGGTCATTTCTTTGAGTTTTTATGAGACTCTAACAAAACCTATAGAAGGATGTGCTTTATTGACTACAATAATACCAAAATATATAGGAGAAGATTATAAACATACTGACTAAGGCCAAGAAATAATAAAACAATACCTGAGCTTACTGCTGGGACAGCAATGGTTTTCATTCCCTGTTGTTCTGCTGAAATAAAACTGTTTAGAACAGCCATAAACAAATCCCTCTTACATCTAATGATATCATCTGTCTTATGTGGTTTGTAATCACTCCATCTGGGACCAACTGCATGCAAAACACACTTATAATTCAAATTGCCAACTCTGGAAACAAACACTTCCCCTGTTTTCAGTATTCCATTAGTCTTAATGAAGTTGGAACATTCTATATCCAATGAACGTCCAGCTGCTTTAGAAATCACCTCGGCTATACCACCTCCATGTTTCAGACTATCATTAGCTGCATTAACAATACAGTCAACCTCCAGATAAAGAATATTTTTTATATACACCCAAACAGGAATGTTTTCTTTCGTGCAAAATATTTCACAGTTTTTTAAACCACGTGTTGATGGCAACTGCCCTGTATCAGTTTTAGGCCTTGCTCCACCTGAAGCACTGTCTCTTCTCTGGACTATTCTATCTCCAGGATCCGGAGATTCTTGGAGTTGGAAAGAGTCAGTGAGCTGTCGTCTCACCCTTTTGTTACTTTTTTCCACCAAGCCTAACTCTAATCTTATCTGATGCACTTTATCTTGCACTGATTTCATATCTTGTCCAAATACAGAAACAGTTGAGGTATTTGAATTATACACACAAATCAAGGGGTCTGAATTATCCAAGAAACCACAATCTCCTATATTCTCTGGAACATCAACAACAAGGTGCTGTAACATTCTTACTTCAGATAACTTTGTTTCAAATTGATTCTTGTATCTCTTGTCCAAGGTAGCAGTTTCATGCTCATGATCATACAACACACAGTTTTGAACAAATTCAGCATGCAATTTTTCCATCACCATGAAGTAGTCATATGGAATATTAATTAGTTTCTTCTCATCAACATTATCTTTTGTGTGTAAGGGGGAATTACGTAAAGCCATTTCTTTAAGCAGTTTCATAAGCTCTGCTTTTCCTTTTTTGACTTCTCCAGATGATTTTCCATACAGAAGTAATTTCTTTCTTGTTTCATCAAGTGTACAGTAAATTTCATTGTTTTTTCTTCTTTCCAGAACATTTTTTACTTCCTCTAAATCTAATCCATCTGGAAGAGTTTCAGTTTCTCTGTATAACTCTTTGATAAAACCAAGTGCCTGTTTGACTTCAGCTTCAACAATTTTCAGTCTAGATTTGCCTCCTTTGATTTGAAGAACCTCACTTTCACAATGGAAACTATACCCTTCAGCTTCATTACAAGCAATTACATCATAAAAGAACTCCAACAATTTGTATGTCAGATCTTTAACCCCATGTATTGCGACTTCCCCCTGTTAAAAAAAATAAAAATAAAAAAATAAATAAATAAACTGTTTGCAGCATACTAACCTTTGCATAAGAGACTGTGTAAATCTAACTGCTGACAATTCTTATTTGATTAAGGGAAATTGCATGTGATTAGTACTTGCTGTATAATTTTTAATTATATATGCAGGTCTATAAAGGCTTACATGTACTTGACTACATGTTCAAGCAAAACAAATTAACTGAGAAATACACACCATAGGATGTAGCATGAGACATTGTTAGACAAAAATGGAAAATTTACAATATCAAAGAATCAAATTCATCCCATTTGTCATAAATTTTAGTAGAGATTCTGTCACTAGGTATTAATAAAATTTTAAATCTAGAAATAGTGCTTTGGTGTCAAAGGTATTAGTTTTTTAACTGTAGTTCTTTTGAATAAATTGTATCAACCATTTGTTCAAAATAATCATTATCAATATTCAATAAATCATCCAAATATCCATTTACATTATCATTTGCTAAGTTCTTTTTATGTCGTCATCTGCTAAGTCCCATTTACATCTTCATTTGCTAAGTACTATTTACATCATCATCATCATTCACGCAGTCCCATTTACATCAGTATTCACTAAGTTCCATTTACAGCATCATTAACTAAGTCTCATTTACATCATCATTCACTAAGTCCCATTTACATCAGTATTTACTAAGTCCCATTTATATCAATATTTGCTAAGTTCAATTTACATTATCATTTGTTAAGTCCTATTTACATCATTATTTGCAAAGTATCATTTACATCATCATTCACTAAACCTATTTACATCATGATTTGAAAAAAAAAAAAAAAAGGTGAGAGAAAAGTCCAGCGAGTGCCACAATCACAAACCGCAGCCCTTCCCAGACACCAAGAGGAAGAGGAAACCGACAAATCCAAACAAGCACAAATCGAACAAACGTACAAAAAGCACTAAGATTAGCTCTCTCTTTCCCAAGTGAGGTCCCATTTACATCATCATTTGCTAAGTCCCATTTACAGCATTATTCCCTAAGTCCCATTTACATCAACTTGAGTCCCATTTACATCATCATTCATTAAGTTCTATACATCTTTCAGAATTTTTTTTTTTTTTTTTTTTTTTTGTGCGGGGCTTTAGTCAGAAGAAGTAAACTAACAAATTTTTGTCATGATTCAGTGCAAAACCATTTGTCGTAACTACCTATGCACAAAATGTTTTGTTCTGTGCAGTGTTTTTTTATACTGAAAAATGAATGGAAATGGATATCTTTCCAAATACACCACACCATACATTTTTTACTCAAATATAACATAGTTTACTAATACATTTTTTTTTACCCTAGCCACTATGTTACAAAGAGGCTATGGTATAATAAAACAACAGCACAATAATATAGATAGTAACCAATACTAAAAGTAATGTTGATGATGATGATGATTCAAAACAAACACAAAAGAAAATATAAAAAAATAAAAAAGATAAATAAAACAAAATAACAGTTATAAAGAAATAAATAAAAATGAATAAATAAATAAATAAATAAATAAATACATGTAATGAAATAAAATAAAAAATAATGATAATATATGCAGAACCACAGCTCACTGATAACACTAACAAACAAGAGGGCCATGATGGCCCTGTAATGCTCGCCTGAGCAACATAGCACTTTGAGAGCCTGATCTAGAACTGATTAAGGCAAACATTCTGATCAAAGTTCAAAATGATTATATTAACAAGACAATGTAGCATGTCTAATGGACTGTGAAATAAAGGTCAAGGTCAAATATGGATGACTGCACTCAAGAGGCCATGCTAAGATGTATGCATGTACTAAGTATCACTGGTTGTAGGAGCAATAGTTACTGAGAAACTGACCTAAACACAAACACTTCACAAGTACCAAATATCACTGTAGGACCAATAATTACTGAGAAACTGACCTAAATGGAAAAACTTAAGAGAGTCACTGGACAGAAAACTATACATCACCTTGAAACCATCAAGACAAACATTTTGAGCAAGATTCATGATGATCACTTCAAAAATGTGACCTCTAGAGCATCAACAAGGTTTTCCTTTGATTTGGCCAGGTGAACTAGTTTTTGATATCAAGTGACCAAGTTTTAAACTAGACCTAGAAATCATCAAGACAAACATTTTGAGCAATATTTATGATGATTATTTAAAAAAATGTGAGCTCTGGAGTGTTAACAGTTTTCTGCTGATTTGGCCAGGACACCTAGTTTTTGACCCCATGTGATCCAGTTTCAAACTTGACCTAGAAATCATCGAGAAAAACATTTTGAGCAAGATTCATGATGATTGCTTCAAAAATGTGACTGCTAAAGTGTTAACAAGGTTTTCTGCTGATTTGGCCAGGTGACCTAGTTTTTGACCCCAAGTGACCCAGTTTCAAACTTGACCTAAAAATCATCAAGACAAAAGTGTTGAGCAAGATTCATGATGATTGCTTGAAAAATGTGACCACTAGAGTGTTAACAAGGTTTTCTGCGGATCTGGCCAGGTGACCTAGTTTTTGACCCCAGGTGACCCAGTTTCAAACCTGACCTAAAAATCATCATGACAAACATTTTGAGCAAGATTCATGATGATTGTTTGAAAAATGTGACCGCTAGAGTGTTAACAAAGTTTTCTGCTGATTTGGCCCAGTGACCTAGTTTTTGACTCCAAGTGACCCAGTTTCGAACTTGACCTAGAACTCATCAAGACAAACAGTTTGAGCAAGATTCATGATGATTGCTTGAAAAATGTGACCGTTAAAGTGATAACAAGATTTTACGCTGATTTGGCCAGGTGACCTAGTTTTTTACCCCAGGTGTTCCAGTTTCGAACTTGACCTAGAAATCATCAAGAAAAACATTTTTAGCCGGATTCATGATGATTGCTTCAAAAATGTGACTGCTAGAGTGTTAACAAGGTTTTCTGCTGATTTGGCCTGGTGACCTAGTTTTTGACCCCATGTGACCCAGTTTCAAATATATCCTAGAACTCATCAAGACAAACATTTTGAGCAATATTCATGATTATTGCTTCAAAAATGAAGCTTTTTTAAAAGTAAAACATATTTTAACGAGTAATACTTAACCTATAGATAATGTGCTATTCTATTCTGTTATTCACCCCCTCCACAGAAAAAACGACCTTTCAGTCGTGATAAAGTCTTAATTCAGAAGGTCCCTTTAAACAGTTACCTGTATGATGTAGTCCCTCCCGCTCAAATGATCACGTGTCAGTTTCTTTTATGTGTAAAACAATACACAATTAGGAGAAAAGAGCGAGGGAAGAGAGGTGGGACGATAAATACTTATCTATAGGTTAAGTATTACTCGTTAAAATATGTTTTACTTTTAAAAAAACTTCATTTTAACTTCGTAATACATTAACCTATAGATAATGTGCTAGAATTTGTAGAATAGGAGAGAGGATTTCTCCTAATAAGTTAGTCCCAACTTCTGAATTAAGACTTAGTAAAAAGATTTATTTTTATATATATATAATGAGGACATAATTAGTGCTTAAGGCAATAATAAGATCCTTTAACCAAGGATAAAGTAATCCAGGGTTAAGATATATATATATAAAGATATAATATAATTAGTACCTCTCTAGTATAGCATCAGGTCTAGGGGGGCTGTTGACGTTGTCTACACATCCATAGCTGATTGCTGTTGGCCCCCCACCACTTTTTGGGCCACTACAATGGGGCCCAAACTTTGGAGATTCTGTGCTTGTTGAGACATGTCTCTGAGATAGAATTTGGCAAAAGTTGATGAACTATTCCAAACCGCTGCTTGAAGTATATCATTGAGAGGAACTTTGTCGAAGAAAGCCCAAGAAGAGGAAAGAGCTCTAACTTCATGAGCTTTGATTTTAAGGAAAGAGATATCTCATTTAGTGAGTTTCCTATAGGCAAGTTTAACAGTGTAAGATATCCATCTCGAGATAGTATCTTTAGAAATATCCTTATTGCCTTTAATAGGAAGAAAAAGTCTAGTTCTATTTTGGCAATAAGAGCTAGTCATTTTGAGATAGAATTTCAGAGCCCTAACGGGGCAAAGAAGTCTGTCAGTATGTTCCCATTTACATATTCGAGCAAGACTAGGAACAACAATAGGATCTGGTTTAACAGAAGGAAGCTGGTTTTTTGCTAAAAAACCAGATTTAAGAATCAAGGAAACTGAACCATCAGATTGATTAAATCTTAAATGTTGTGAATCCATAGCTAGAGCATGTATTTCACTACACCTTTTAGCAGTGGCAAGAGCTAAGAGAAAGGCTGTCTTAATAGTAACGTAAAATTTAGAAGCCTTATCAAGAGGTTCAAAAGGTGGTTTTTGTAGACATACTAAAACCCACGATAAGTCCCATTTAGGTGTAAGAGATCTTTGTACTGTTCGTTGAAGTTCAAAGGATCTGATAAGTTCAGATAAAACTGGATTAGATCCGATTCTATTACCAGTTTTGAATTTTAAAGTGTTAGAGATCATAGATCTATAACCTTTAATAGTACTAATCTGACATTTCTTTTCCGAAAAAAGAAAGATTAAGAAATCGGCTATAACTGTAATAGGGGCCGAGATCGGATTAACCTTTTTTGTATGACACCAATTAGAGAAGATGGTCCATTTTGCATCGTAGACTTTTTGTGTAGATGCTCTTCTTGATCTGGAGACAAAATCTGCAACGTTTTGTGAAAATTTCTTATCTCTGATTGATTGTTTGATAACTCCCAAGCGTGAAGGTCGAGAATTGGGAGGTTTTGATGTACAAATCTTCCTTTGGATTGAGTCAGTAATCTTGGAATTAGTGGCAGATGAATAGGAGCTGACACTAATAGAAGAAGAAGTTCTGAGAACCACTTGTTGTGGCCAGAACGGAGCTATGAGAACTATTCTGCACTGATGTTGTCGGATTTTCTCTAGAACAGCAGGTATCAGAATAAAAGGAGGAAAAGCATATGCATGAAGATGATTCCAGTCCATGGACAGGGCATCTATCACTAGTGCTTTGTAGTCTTGTACTGGAGAGACATATAATGGGAGTCTGTGGTTGAATCTTGTCGCAAACAGATCCACATTTGGGAAGTTGAGCATCTGGAATACTGAATTCGCAACTGTTTGATCCAGAGCCCATTCTGTCTTGATAGGTTTGTCAAGTCTTGAGAGGCGGTCTGCAAGAATGTTGAATTTGCCTGGGATGTGACGTACTCTGATAACTATGTCTTGTTCCAGGCACCAATTGAGTATTTTCCAAACTTCTATGCAAAGATTGGGGGAATGAGTGCCACCCTGTTTGTTGATATATGAGACCACCGTTGTGTTGTCTGTGGATATCATGATGCAAGAATGGTGAATAAATGTTTTGGCTTGTTTCAGTGCTAATCGTATGGCCATCATTTCTAACATATTGATATGGAGCTGGGATTGGTTTTCTGTCCAGCGACCATGAAAGGACAGTGTTGTCGGCTCTAAATGAGCTCCCCATCCGTAATGACTGGCATCCGTATAAAGGAAGAATTCGGGGTCTGGAGGATGGATAGAAGTCCCTGTCTCGAATCAAATGGGGTTTATCCACCATTGTAAGTGAGATCGAATCATGCCGTTTATCGAGATCGGGTGATTGAGAGGAAGAATATGAGGTTTCCAGACAGACAGCAGGCACATCTGAAGAGGACGTAAGTGCAGTCTGCCCAGGAGAACAAGGTCTGCTGCAGCACTGAGTTTGCCCAAAAGAGAAAGGAAAGTTCGTGCCGATACATGTTTTGCTGACATTATTTTCTTGATTGTTAGAATTAGGTTCTGTACACGATCCGCTGGAACCCTGACTAAATTTTGTTGCGTCAGAAATTCCATACCTATGAAGGTGAATTTCTGAGCAGGAAAGAGATCTGACTTCTTGAGATTTGGCAGAAAACCTAGGCTTTGAATAGTTTGAATGCAAATCTTTGTCTGAGTAATCAGACGGTTGTGAATCAGATTTTTTATCAGCCAATCGTCTAGGTATGGAAAAACTGATATGGCACGTTGGCGTAGAAAAGCTGCAATAACGTCCATCAGTTTCGAGAAAATTAACGGACTTAGGGACATTCCGAATGGTAGGGCCGAAAAGTGATATACTTGATCTTCGTGTACGAAGCGAAGATACTTCCTGGATTGATGATGTATCGGCACATGTAGATATGCATCTGTTAAATCTATGGAGACAGCCCAATCGTTGAGTCTCATCGCTTGTCTTACCGATTTGACTGTTTCCATTTTGAATGCTTGTTTCTCTATGTAACGATTTAATAAAGACAGGTCTAATATTGAACGAAACTTTCCGTTCTTTTTTGGCACAAGGAATATCCGGGAATAAAAGCCGGGAGTTCCCGGATTCTGTACCCTTTCCACTGCCCGTTTGTTGAGAAGATTTTCGATCTCTGAGAAACGGGGAGGAGGATTGACTCATTCTGATCGGAACAGATGACAAAGGAGGAATTTTGATGAATGGTATCCTGAATCCGTTTCATACAATAGAGAGGACCCATTTGTTGTCTGTTATTTCCTCCCATTTTTCCGCAAAATGGGCCAATCGTCCTCCCACTGGAATGTCCGCGAGCGGAAGAGCAGGCAGTGGAAAGGGCGGGCCTTCATAATCTTGTGGAGGAAGAGGCAGGTTTAGAGGAGGGGAACTGACGGATGTTACCAGTCCTCTTGATATTATCTTTCTTAGTGTGAGAAGATGAGCTTTGAGGAATATTTTTGGACCTATACGACTGCGTAGGTTTAGGTCTGGATGTTGTTTGTTTAGCAGGATATTTAGGTATCTTGAAAGCTCTGCTCTGCGAAGGAGGCTTATAAGAATGAGATTGTGACTGAATGGATGTATAAGCTAGAAACCTTTGCTGTTGAGCTTCGAAGTTTTATTTAGCTATTTCCTTTAGCCTGCCGTCAAATAAGGATTTTGAGTTAATAGGAGCGTTCTTTAACTCGTATGTGGAATTGTCGAGTAGTAGTTTAGACGAAGCTAGGGCTGTGTCCCTCCTAACTTGGAATAATTCAGTAGTTAAAAGTGTAGACATGGCAGTAGCATGTTTAATCGATTTGGCTACGGCCTCCAGAAGTCTGGAAAGGGCCGCAACCGACATCGATTCCTGTTGTAATGAAAGGAGGCAGCTGAAGAAAATAGATCAGCATGAGAATTAATGGCGACTAGTTTTCTAGCCTTCCTTTCCCATGCTTCTAGATTCTTCAGCGGAATAGAAGCTCTTCCTTTATTATAAATGTCTAGGAGAGACGCATCCGCTTCTAATTGAGAGATATTATCACTTGGCAAATATTGGTTTTGGCTCTTGTAGAATTTAGTCGGAGCAAGAGCCGAAACCAAGCTTTGCGGGCAAATCCAATCTCTTGAACATTTGTCCGAGTCTAGTCTATTTTGAATATATTTTGTTGTATTTTGTACTAATTTGGATTGTGGGAGGACAAGTAATGGAGTGGAATGAGACTCCATTAATTGTTCGATCCCAGAGAGAGGTTTTAATGGAGCTTGATTCTGCTGAGTTTTGGCGCATAACTCAGGAGGAAGAAGCTGGAAGACCTCGTTAATCGCACGATCAAATGACCAGACTTCGGATTCAGTTTCCGAATCTGACTCCTTGTTCTGTTGAGTGAGATTCGGTTGAATCTGATCGTAATTAATAGGTTGATTAGTGATTGGACTAAAATTAGTCTCCTCAGGTTGTATTAGAGTTGGCGTTTGAACAACCTGGGGAGATTTATGAGCCCTTGTATATCTACCAATGTCAAGCTGAGATTGGGAGGAATTTGATGAAGAAGAAGACGTCATCGATCGTCTTCTTCTCTTTTTATGAGAGTGCTTAGATCTCTTTGAATTTTTCTTTCGCCGAGAAGAACTCAAAGAGTCTGATCTGGAATTAGAGATAGAAGAAGAGGACGATCGATGTCTTCTTCTCTTTTTAGATTTATGCTCTCTTTTTGACTGATCCTTCCTTGAAGGTCTGGAGATAGATAAATCATTTGAATTAGGAGGCTCAATCATTACACTCGGATCTGAGACCTGCGAAAAATCAGGTTCGAGTGGAATAATCTGTCTAGAGGAAGAAGCTGGATTAGGAAGTTCTAGTCTTTCAGAACGTTCATAACCAGGAATTAAAACATTGGATAGTCTGTGGACACTACCATGTGAAATATGGCTACTTATGGACGGAGCGTAGCTTTGTACAGGCACATTTATAGAATATAACCAGGCGGAATTTGTGTTTGTAGGTCATACGCGAATGACTGTAAACCAATGCCTGGTTGACTGGAGCCTAGTTGACTGGTGCCTGGTTGACTGGTGACTGGTTGACTGGTGACTGGTTGACTGGTGACTGGTTGACCGGCGACTGGATGACCGGTGACTGGATGAATGGAGATAAGTTGCCCAGTGACTGGTTGACTGGTGACTGGATGACCGGTGACTGGTGGGCTTAGTGCCCGGTCAGACTCTAAGTCCGCCAGGCTGCCACCTTGATGGGTCCTGCCTCGAGCAGTAAAGCTATGAGGGGTGGTGCTCCCATCAACTGTCCCATTGTCAGACATGTCTGACTGGGACTTCTTTGATTTCTTTGATTTCTTCTGTTTTCTCTTCTGCGTCATAACTGATTTTCTAGTAGCATGAAGGTGTCTTCTTTCTGCTAGGTTCCAAATTTTTTCTGTCCAGGAACAACAAATATAACACGGAGAGATACGTGTGCAAGAATTACAAGTTAAACAAGATAAATGTGTATCCCATTTAGCTTTTAAATGGCCACAGTTGCCGCGTGCGAAATGCATCGACTGACGCGGAAACAAAGGAAGAAATTTAACATTGAGAAAACAAGAAATCTAAGATCGATATTTCGAAAATAAGTACATAGATAGTAGAAGGAGTGAATATAGAACCAGAGAAAGTCAAGGATATAAAAATTTTAACGGTGTAGAATAATTTTAATCCATTTTTTCTAACACAGAATAATAATCCTTGAACATTCAAAGTCCACAGAAAAGAAACTGACACGTGATCATTTGAGCGGGAGGAACTACGTCATACAGGTAACTGTTTAAAGGGACCTTCTAAATTAAGACTTTATCACGACTGAAAGGTCGTTTTTTCTGTGGAGGGGGTGAATAACAGAATAGAATAGCACATTATCTATAGGTTAATGTATTATGAAGTTAAAATGTGACCCCTAGAGTGTTAACAAGGTTTCCTGCTGATTTGGCCTGGTGACCTAGTTTTTGACTCCAAGTGACCCAGTTTCGCACTTGACCTAGAAATCATCAAGACAAACATTTTGAGCAAGATTCATGATGATTGCTTGAAAAATGTGACCACTGGAGTGTTAACAATGTTTTCTGCTGATTTGACCCAGTGACCTAGTTTTTGACCCCAAGTGACCCAGTTTCGAACTTGACCTAGAAATCATCAAGAAAACCATTTTGAGCAAGATTCATGATGATTGCTTCAAAAATGTGACCGCTAGAGTGTTAACAAGGTTTTCTGCTGATTTGGCCAGGTGACCTAGTTTTTGACCCCAAGTGACCCAGTTTCAAACTTGACCTAAAAATCATCAAGACAAACATGTTGAGCAAGATTCATGATGATTGCTTGAAAAATGTGACCACTAGAGTGTTAACAAGGTTTTCTGCTGATCTGGCCAGGTGACCTAGTTTTCGTCCCCAGGTGACCCAGTTTCAAACCTGACCTAAAAATCATCATGACAAACATTTTGAGCAAGATTCATGATGACTGCTTCAAAAATGTGACCGCTAGAGTGTTAACAAAGTTTTCTGCTGATTTGGCCCAGTGACCTAGTTTTTGACTCCAAGTGACCCAGTTTCGAACTTGACCTAGAACTCATCAAGACAAACAGTTTGAGCAAGATTCATGATGATTGCTTGAAAAAATGTGACCGTTAAAGTGATAACAAGATTTTACGCTGATTTGCCAGGTGACCTAGTTTTTGACCCCAGGTGTTCCAGTTTCGAACTTGACCTAGAAATCATCAAGAAAAACATTTTGAGCCAGATTCATGATGATTGCTTCAAAAATGTGACTGCTAGAGTGTTAACAAGGTTTTCTGCTGATTTGGCCCGTGACCTAGTTTTTGACCCCACGTGACCCAGTTTCAAATATATCCTAGAACTCATCAAGACAAACATTTTGAGCAATATTCATAATTATTGCTTCAAAAATGTGACCACTAGAGTGTTAACAAGGTTTTCTGCTGGTTTGGCCTGGTGACCTAGTTTTTGACCCCATGTGACCCGGTTTCAAACTTAACCTAGAAATCAGCAAGACAAACATTTTGAGCAACATTCATTGCTTGAAAAATGTGACCACTGGAGTGTTAACAAGGTTTTCTGCTGATTTGGCCAGGTGACCTAGTTTTTGACCCCAAGTGACCCAGTTTCAAACTTGACCTAGAAATCATCAAGACAAACATATTGAGCAAGATTCATGATGATTGCTTCAAAAATGTGACTGCTAGAGTGTTAACAAGGTTTTCTGCTGATCTGGCCCGGTGACCTAGTTTTTGACCCCAAGTGACCCAGTTTCGAACGACCTAGATTTAATAGAGGCAAACATTTTGAGCAAGTTTCATCAACATTGGGTCAAAACTATGACCTCTAGAGTGTTAACAAGTTTTTCCTTTGATTTGACCTGGTGACCTAATTTTTGACCCCAAGTAACCCAGTATCAAACTTGACCTAGATTTCATAGAGGCAAACATTCTGACCAAGTATCATCAAGATTGGGTCAAAACTGTGACCTCTAGAGTGTTAACAAACTAATTGTTGACGACGAACGACGGACGACGACGAACGACGGACATAGGGTGATGACAATAGCTCACCCTGAGCTTTTGCTCAGGTGAGCTAAAAACAAACAAACAAACAAAAAAACATAATAAATAAATAAATAAATAAATAAAAAATATATCAAAATAAAAATAATAATAATAATAATTAAAGAAACAAGAGGCCCACGGGCCACGGTTCGCTCACCTGAGTGACATAGCCACTGCAGACATGCAGATGTTATGCAACATTTTTCCAATCCTATCATCACAACTAATAAAAATATCATCATTTGAGCAGTTCTTAGTTTTGAAGAAGAATATATGGGCCTGACAGTCAATGGAGCATGATCATTTGAATAAACTATCAATCACATTTCAACAGAAGGATCAATGTGAAATTTGGTGGAAATTGGCTAAGTGGTTTCTGAAGCATCATGATTTTATACATGTAAACAGCACAGTGACAGGGAAATATTATAAATATAAACCAGATGATGGCCATCTTAGATTTCCAATCAGAACAATTACAACTACTGTTGATCTACAAGTCACTTCGATACTTTCAATATAAATGTATATGGCCCATACAAATGGGGAAGCAAATTTGACCTTGGAGGTAAAAAGGTCAAATGTCAACATAGAACCATCATTTTAGCAATTTTGGTAGATCTCCTGTCCCCCATAATTTGTGCAAAGATTAGGACCCAGGGCTAATTTGGTTATGGAGAAGAAGATTTTTAAAGGTTTTTACCATATATGGGCATGGCAGCCATTTTGATCAATGGACCATACCCATTTTAGCAATCTTTCATTCTCCTGCCCACGGAGGCTCCACATGAAATTTGAGCAACACTGGCCCGGAGGATTCAGAGGAAAAGCCATTTGAAATTATCAACATTTTTTCCATACAAATGTATGGGGCCCATACAAATGCATACAGAAGCAAACTTGACCTCGCTGTAAAAAGGTTAAATGTCAATGTATGACAATTATTTTAGCAACTTTGGTTGACCGCCCATTCCAGATGATATATGCAAAGATTCAGCCACAAGCCATCCTCGGTTTTGGAGAATAAGATTTTTAAATGTTTTTTCCCATACAAATGCATAAGGAAGCAAACTTGACCTTGCAGTAAAAAAGTCAAATGTCAATGTATGACCATTATTTTAGCAACTTTGGTAGATCCCCTGTCCTGATGATTTATGCAAACATTCAGCCCCAAAGCATCCTCGGTTCTAGAGAAGAAGATTTTTAAAGATTTTTACCATATATGGGCATGGCGGCCATCTTGGTCAACGAACCGTGACCATTTTAGCAATCTTTTGTTCCCCCTACCTAAGGAGGCTCCACATGAAATTTGAGCAAAATTGGCCCAGAGGCTCCAGAGGAGAAGTTGTTTGAAATTCTGAACATTTTTCCCATACAAATGCATACAGAAGCAAAATTGACCACACCGTAAAAAGGTCAAATGTCAATGTACATCCATTATTTTAGCAATTTTGGTAGCCCTCCCATTCCCGATGATATAATATTATGTAAAGATTCAGCCATAAGGCACGCTCGGTTTTGGAGAAGAAGATTTTTAAAGGTTTTTCCCATACAAATGCATAGGGAAGCAAACTTGACCTTGCCGTAAAAAGGTCAAACGTCAACGTACGACAATTCTTTTAGCAATTTTGGTAGACCTCCCGTCCCCGATGATTCCTGCAAAGGTTCAGCCCCAAGGCATTCTAGGTTCTGGAGAAGAAGATTTTTAAAGGTTTTTACCATATATGGGCATGGCGGCCATCTTGGTCAATGGACCACGACCATTTTAGCATTTTTTCGTTCCCCCACCCTAAGGAGGCTCCATATGAAATTTGAGCAAAATTGGCTCAGCGGCTTCAGAGGAGAAGTCGTTTGA
Organism: Anodontia alba; assembly: GCA_964016985.1. NCBI lineage: Eukaryota > Metazoa > Mollusca > Bivalvia > Lucinida > Lucinidae > Anodontia > Anodontia alba. Next base: position 86,551,918 of record OZ024821.1, read on the forward strand.
AAATGTTAATGGACGGACGCACGGACGGACGGACGACGGAAGAAAAGTGATCACAATAGCTCATTCTGAGCAGAGCTCAGGTGAGCTAATAATAATAATTCATACACTTAAACCTCCTTACTATACTGTTTGTTTATAACATGGTTTTGGATGTAATGTGGTTCAAAGAGTGATACCAAGAATGTATAGACCATATAGAAAAATTGCCATTCATTCATAAATAGTCATTCCTCCATACAAATAATTCACTTTTGTAAGGGTATAACACAGATATTTAACTAACACTATTCATGCTTTGAACCCCACCAACATTGCCATAAAGAGATAGTGTATTGATACCATAAAAAAACGTAATTACAGAATAGAATTATTTCAATAAGATGAAGCTAGTAAAATTACTAAAAGTATACAGTTAGGACTATTGTAACCTAATTTTCATGAGAATGAAGGCAATCCTGTCTGTGCCTATCCCTAAATGAGCTTAAGGCACCACCTCTCCCACTCATAATTGCAGAAGACAGTGAAGACCCAAAGCAGCCTGCACATATATGTCCTCAACACCCACATGTGGGACTAAGATCAATAACCATTCTCCACACCCAGCACTGACTCTGGCAGACTGCACAAATGTGCAGGCAGACCCAAATCATGGCCAAGAATACAGGTGGAGCTATGGGAAACATGGTACCTCAGCTCATTCAGCAGTACTACTTGGATTTCACATTTACTCTAAATGGGGTGACTGTGTTCAGTTTCTTCAGCCAAAATTCTTCTCAGATCTTTCTGTAGTACAGACTGCTGTCTTTAACACTCTCTATTACTTGTACTTCAAGGTCACTTTCTTTGTGTTCCCCTTGGTTAAAATGTATAGCAACAGGCTTTTCCTTATTCTCTTTGATGTCCCACAAATGTTCCTTCACCCCAATGCTTCCTACTGAGTTTCAGGTCAATTGGCCTTTTGGTTCAGGGGAAGAAGCAAAGAATAGATTTTCAAGATGGTCGATACGGCGGCCAGCTTGGATTTCAGATCCGAATCATTTTAGCTATTTTTGATTTATAAGTCACCCAGATGCTTCCTACCAAGTCTCAAATGGCCCTTCAGTTCAGCAGAAGAAGCGAAAAGTAGATTTTCAAGATGGTGGCCACAGTGGCCATCTTGGACTTTGGATCAAAACAAATTTAGCTATTTTTGATCTACAAGTCACCCCGATGCTTCCTACTAAATTTTTGAAGTCAATTGGTCCAGCGGTGTAGGAGGAGTAGGCTTTTAAAGCAAATTGTTGGCACCAAACAATGGAAGATGCACATGAGACAATGAATGACAGATATTGACCAATCACAATAGCCCCCCCACCATCACCCCCTGCCACACACACACACACAAACCCCCATCAGGAAGTCGAAGCAGACATCATTATATAAAAATGCATTTTTTCAGGTTTACATGAGAAGTGGAACACATTAACATTATTTATATCACTGTATAATGATTGGCTGCTTAAACATCAGGGATGGGTCAGTATAATATGGTGTAATATTTTGACCTCCCCACCCACCCCAACCCCCATCAAAAAGTCAAAGAGGACGTCAATATACAACAAGAGTTGTCAGAAGACAACGCAGCTTGCCGGAAAAGGCTGATCGGATAGAAAACAATCTTTAAATATTAAGATTGAATGCAAAACTTAAACATAGCAGTAAATGACAGAGTATGACCTGACTTTGATGTTGGAAGAATGTCAAACTGAGAGATGGGGTATATGCCATTGAAACATCTTCCCTTAGGCTAATGTGGACGAAATATGAAAGCTATATCTTACGTACTTCAGCAGCCATGTACACTTTTCAAAACTTAAACATAGGTATAAATGTCAAAGTATGACCTGATCTTGACCTAGGCAGAAGGTCAAACTGAGGAAGGGGTGTGTACTATTGAAAGGTCTTACCCTAAGGTAGGTGTGGGCCAAATATTAAAAGCAGCATCTTGAATACTTTAGCAGTTACAAAAACTCAAACATGGGTTTAAATGACAAAGTATAACCTGACCTTGACCTTGGTAGAAAGTCAAACTGAGGAAAAGATCTGTGCTATTGAAAGGTCTTACCCTAGTGTTGATGTGGGCCAAATATTAAAGCGGTATCTTGAATACTTCAGCAGTTACAAGCACTTTTCAAAACTTAAACGCAGAACTCAAGCATGGGTTCAAATGACAAAGTTTGACCTGACCTTGACCTAGGCAGAAGGTCAAACTGAGGAAGAGGTGTGTGTTATTGAAAGGTCTAACCCTAAGGCTGGTGTGGGCCAAATATTAGAGCTCTATCTTGAATACTTCGGCAGTTATGTACACTTTTCAAAACTTAAACGCAAAACTTAAACATGGGTGTAAAAGACAAAGTAAGAACTGACCTTGACCTACATAAAGAGTCTATTTTGAGGATGGGGGTGTATGCTATTGAAAGGTCTTACCCTAAAGTCAGTGTAGGCCAAATATGAAAGCAGTACCTTAAACAGTTAAAAAACTATGCACACATTTGAAAACTTAAACATTGTGCAAACGCGAACGCCGACGCGTATGACGACGGGCGCCAACGCCTGGGTGACAACATAAGCTCTCCAGGGACATAGTCCTGGCGAGCTAAAAATGCATTTTTCAGGTTTACATGACAAGTGGAACACATCAACATTATTTATACCACTGTGTAATGATTGGCTGCTTAAAAATCAGGGGTGGGTCAGTATATTATGGTATAATATTTTGAGTCCCCACCCACACCACCTCCCATCAAAGAGGACGTCATTATATAAAAATGCTTTTCAGGTTTACATAACAAGTGGAACACTTTAACATTATTTGTATTACGGTATAAGGATTGGCTGCTTCATTATATTATGGTGTAATATTTTGACCCCCACCCCCCACCAAACTTCACCCCCCATCAAAAAGTCAAAGGGGATGTTATTACATAAAAATGCATTTTTTCAGGTTTACATGACAAGTGGAACACTTTTGCATTATTTATATCATTGTATAGTGACTAGTTGCTTAAATGCCAGGGGCGGGTCAATATTTTATATAATATTTTGACCTCCCGGCCCACCCTAACCCTCATCAAAAAGTCAGAGGGGACATCAGTATATAACTAGAAAAAGTGTCCATAGGACATGGATGCCCCCGCCAAATGCCATTCAGAAAAAGGGTTTATATGTAATTGTAACAGGTATACCATGAAGTTATTATTAAGGCCGGGACACAGTTTACTATATGGAACTAAGTCAAGGGAAGATAATTCAAAAAACAAAAAATGCAAGAGTTGTCTTCCTTGTTCATGACACATCGTCTCAATGTGATGCATGCACCTGTAAAGTTTCATGAATATATTCCATATGGTTTAGGAGTTATGGCCCGGACACGGTTTACTATATGGAACTAAGTCAAGGGGAAATAATTCAAAAACCAAAAATGCCAGAGTTGTCTTCCTTGTTCATGACACATCGTCTGAATGTGATGCATGCACCTGTATAGTTTCATGAATATATTCCATACGGTTTAGGAGTTATGGCCCGGACACGGTTTACTATATGGAACTAAGTCAAGGGAAGATAATTCAAAAACAAAAAAAGCAAGAGTTGTCTCCTTGTTCATGACACATCGTCTCAATGTGATGCATGCACCCATAAAATTTCATGAATATATTCCATATGGTTTAGGAGTTATGGCCCGGACACAGTTTACTATATGGAACTAAGTCAAGGGGAAATAATTCAAAAACCAAAAATGCAAGAGTTTTCTTCCTTGCTCATGACACATCTTCTCAGTGTGATGCATGCACTGGTAAAGTTTCATGAATATATTTCATACGGTTTAGGAGTTATGGCCCGGACACAGTTAACTGTATGGAACTAAGTCAAGCGGAAATAATTCAAAAACCAAAAATGCAAGAGTTGTCTTCCTTGTTCATGACACATCGTCTCAGTGTGATGCAGGCACTGGTAAAGTTTCATGAATATATTTCATATGGTTAAGGAGTTATGGCCCGGACACAGTTAACTATATGGAACTAAGTCAAGCGGAAATAATTCAAAAACCAAAAATGCAAGAGTTGTCTTCCTTGTTCATGACACATCGTCTCAATGTGATGTATGCACCTGTGAAGTTTCATGAATATATTCCATACGGTTTAGGAGTTATGGCCCGAACAAGGTTTACTATATGGAACTAAGTCAAGGGAAGATAATTCAAAAACAAAAAATGCAAGAGTTGTCTTCCTTGTTCATGACACATCGTCTCAATGTGATGCATGCACCCATAAAGTTTCATGAATATATTCCATATGGTTTAGGAGTTATGGCCCGGACACGGTTTACTTTATGGAACTAAGTCAAGGGGAAATAATTCAAAAACCAAAAAATGCAAGAGTTTTCTTCCTTGCTCATGACACATCTTCTCAGTGTGATGCATGCACTGGTAAAGTTTCATGAATATATTTCATACGGTTTAGGAGTTATGGCCCGGACACAGTTAACTATATGGAACTAAGTCAAGCGGAAATAATTCAAAAACCAAAAATGCAAGAGTTGTCTTCCTTGTTCATGACACATCGTGTCAATGTGATGTATGCACCTGTGAAGTTTCATGAATATATTCCATATGGTTTAGGAGTTATGGCCCGGACACGGTTTACTATATGGAACTAAGTCAAGGGAAGATAATTCAAAAACCAAAAACGCAAGAGTTGTCTTCTTTGTTCATGACACATCGTCTCAATGTGATGTATGCACCTGTGAAGTTTCATGAATATATTCCATACGGTTTGGGAGTTATGGCCCGGACACGAAGTGGGACGTACGGACAGACGTATGGGGTAATGCTTAATGCCCATCCGCTTTTCTTCGAATAGTCGGGGGCATAAAAATGCATTTTTTTTCAGATTACATGACAAGTGGAACACTTTTATATTAATTATATCATTGTTTAATGACTGGCTGCTTAAATGCCAAGGGTGGGTCAATATATTATGGTATAATATTTTGACCTCCCCAGACCCCCTATCAAAAAGTCAAAAGGGACGTCATTATTTAAAAATACATTTTTCAGGTTTACATGACACTTTTGCATTATTTACATAATTGTATATTACAGTAATATATTGAGCCACGGATGTGTGGGTCAGTTTTAGGTGGGTCAAAATACTATATGACACTGGGAGTACAATAAACAAACATCTAATGAACGCAGCCAAAACAGCTCAACTTAGGCAATACCTTTAAGGAACCCAGTTTATGGTGAATATACTGTTTTGCTTTTTCAATATTCTCCTTTGGTCCAACCAGTTGAAGAGAGACTATGGCACCATCTTCTACCTGGTTCTTAGCTGAAATATAAAAAAAACTAATGAAATGAAATTTGTCAATAATCAGCCCTTATTCGATACCCCCGGCATAAAGCATAAAACTTTTTTCTATCAAAAGGACGAGTTGCACTTTTGCAGTTGTTGTGCCCACGATGTATTTTGGTGAAATTCATACGTAAGATAGCCTGACCTTTGCCAGTTCACACAATTTGAATTTAACGATGACATATAGAATCACATGACTTCCGGTTTTATTGCAAGAGGGTTTTTATAGAGGTCTGTCAACCTGAGTTGACATATTAGATAATAAAACAATGACTGTACATACTTCCAGCGTGATTAAAGCATGCTCGAGCATGTTGTGATCCATGCCTGCCTTATCATGTGACAAAATTAAATAATTTTCTAAAGGAAAACTTTAACTATGTGTTAAAATAAAGATGAAGTTACACTTGCAAAATTATGTTTTATTACTGTTTTTGTTTTCGGTTCCGAGCAAGCAAATACAACAACTGACATGTCGTATATTTCACATGCTCATGTACACCATTGCACATTCTGAAGGTATGGGTGCTCGTAGTTGTAAATATTTAAGAATACATAAATAGATACTGATTTATATTTGACCTTGTCTTTTCCATTGCATGAAGTATCCTTTTGGAAATAATCTACTGTAAGAACACCATAAGCAAATAAACCGAGGCCAAAAACTTCCTAGTTGTCAAACCAGACTTTGTCTTCTTTGGTGGGGTGAGCCAGGGTGATTCCATTGTTTGGACTGTTATTGGATTCTGGTATGAAATGTTGGACCCAAGTTTCATCCATTGTCACATACCGCAACAAAAACTTTTCAGGATCTGTCTCAAAAAGGTTCAGATTAGCAAGCTACATATTCTGTCTTGTGTGCATCTGATCAACTGTCAGAAGTCTGTGTACCCAATGGGCTGAGAGTTTTCTCATATCCAGATCTTCTGTAAGAATGGAATGGACTGTTTCCTGAGATATCCCCACAGAACTAGCTACGCACCTCTCTGTAACTCATCTGTCACCCATAGCCATATCATGGCCTTTAGTGACTATTTTGGGAGTTGTCACAGTAAGAGGCCCTCCAGAATGGAGGTCAACCTCTAGGCTCTCCTTGCCATGCTTAAATTCTGCTACCATCCTTTTTTATGGCAGCATATGAAGTGACATTCTTTCTCAGTGTTGCTACAATAACAGCATGAATAGACTTAGGTGCTAGTCCCTTTTATGCAAATACTTATTACCATGCGTTCAGCGATTTTGTCTATTTTGCAAAATTCATGTCTCCTGTTTACCGTAACGTGTTACCACTTTGACATATGCTGACCAAATAACACAGGCTTTTGGTTACATAACTGTAAGAAGGCATCACGGGCGATGCAAATCCCCTCACACAAGAATACTTGGTGTGGGAAAACACTGAACTGGGGAATTTGATGACATATAATAGTCATGTGAATGAAGAGACAAAAAGCCTGTGACCTTAATCTAAAGGTCATATATGACCTTTAAGGTACAGTATTGTAAACATTCAGATTTTCAGGTTGGAAGGGATTAGATCTCACATGATAGAAAATATTTCAGTCATGTCAGTCTCGACCTTGGGCCCAGGACCCTGAAAGTCAAACTTGCTCGAGATATTATCATATCCACAAATGTGTGAAGATATATCAAGATCCATTGATAAATGCTGGGGCTAGAGTGATGACAACGTTTTTTTTGTTTTTTGTTTTTTCTAAAAATAGCCACAACGAACTTGACCTTAAGCCCAAGACCCTGAACGTCGAACTTGCTCGAAATATTATCATACCCAACATTTGTGTGAAGTTGTATAAAAATCCATCTACAAATGTAGGGGCTAGGGTGATGATAAATGGTGAACATGTGTACATTAAGTACGTACGTTATGTACGTATTTTCATACAGGACAGACCCTATATCCCCTCGCCACTTTGATGTGCGAGGGTATAAAAAGGTAAGGATTAATAGGGTTGAAAGTAGGCAGCCCTGCTTTATTCCTTCAATACAAGGTCCACATCAATCATCCCTCGTGCATCCCAGCCTGCATACCTTATGTAAGACGAAAATGGTGGGAATAATATAGCATAAATCCACGTCTTTAATATTACACCCAACTAAATTTTAGTTTTGAAGCAGGTTCGAGCATTTCAAGTACCCTTACAAATGTACATTGATGCAAACTTGCCAACTACGGACGTTTTATTATGTCCATATGTCAAAATACAATCTTGCATTCCCTTTAGTATTTTGATACCCATAAGTTCTGTAGTGTTAAAAATGCTGAAAAAGTCTTTTTACAATATTGTCCATATTTGGAACCGGCTGTCTGCTGCCACTAAGGTGTATAATTTTCTTCTTAATAAAATGAAAAGAATTTGTTTCTGGTTCCAAATATGGACATGTATGGAATCATGTCATGAGCTGCAGGAGGGTGTTACAGTTTGCCATAGACTCAATATTAAATGTGATCAATAGGGCAGGTATATCATCACAAAATTAATACAAAACACCTTTAAAATCAATAAAAGAAATCAAGGGGATAAAACTAGAGACATTAAGGTGTCGTTTTGCAATATTTGTTTTTGGATTTGCTTACTTTCCAAATTTGACCTTAAAGTGGGCACATCGCAATAGAAAAGTGTAACTCGTCCTTTAAGTTTCAAAGTGCCGGCGTGACATTGAAAATAAAGTCAAGGTCACCAAACTCTAATAAAATAAGATTCCTAAAATTATTAAGCAAGATACACAGGAAAAACAAAAGTGATACGGACATTAAAAAATTACAAAGGGGAATAACTATAACAGTATTGATCCCCTGGCCCATCTTTTTCTGTAGCAGCACCATCTCATGAATATGAACATTTATGCAAAATGTGTTAAGATTCCTAAGAATTCTAATCAAGATAGGCAGGAAAAAATATAGACTGCACACAAAGCTCACTTTTTTAGTATTTATAATGTAGTGATCTTGAAAATAAGGTAAAGGTCACCAAAATCTAATCACTTCTTTTCCCCATCCTGATGATGTATTTGTGCTAGTTTGGTCAAATTCCACCCATTGGTTAAAAAGATAGTGTGCACACGAGCATTTTTACTGCATTAAGAAATTTTACAAAGGGCAATAACTCCAAGAGAATGGGCCCCTAGCCCTTTCTTTCTCTTATATAGGTACATCTTATTGATATCAATGTGTCACATAAGCTTTTTTCTATCAAAATTTGAGTTTCAAAGTGTCAGTGTGACCTTGAAAATGAGGTCCAGGTCACCAAAATCTAATCACTTCTTTCCCTCATCCCGATGAAGTATCTGTGCTAGCTTGAACAAATTCCATCTAATGATTCATGAGATAGGGTGCACACAAGGGTCATTTTTAGAGTCTTTATAATGTAGTGACCTTGAAAATGAGGTCAAGGTCACAAAAATCTAATCACTTCTTTCCCATGTCCTAACGATGTATCTGTGCTAGTTTGTGTAAAATTCCAGCCATTGGTTCAAGATATAGTGTGCACACAAGCTTTTTTCTATCAAAATTTGAGTTTCAAAGTGTCGGTGTGACCTTGAAAACAAGATAAAGATCACCAAAATCAAATCACTTCTTTCCCAATTCACATGATGTATCTGTGCTAATTTGGTCAAATTCTATCTATTGATTCATGAAATAGAGTGCACACAAGGCTCAGTTTTTGAGTATTTATAGTGTAGTGAACTTGAAAATCAGGTCAAGGGCACCAAAATCCAATCAATTCTTTCCCCCCATCCTTAAAATGTATCTGTGCTAGTTTGGTCAAATTCCAGCCATCGGTTAAAGAGATAATGTGCACACAAACTCTTTACTGCATTAACACATCTCACTTTTTGAGATCCCCCATCCTGATGATGTATCTGTGCTAGTTTGGTCAAATTCCACCCATTGGTTAAAGAGACAGTGTGCATAAAAGTTTTTTACAGCATTAAGAAACATTTTTTACAAAGGGCAATAACTCCAAGAGAATTGGCCCCTAGCCCTTAGTTTGTCTTCTGTAGATACATCTTATTGATATCAATGTGTCTGCAGAAATTGATGAATATCCGTTGCTGCGTTTTCAAGATATTTGGAAAAAAAAAACAGCATCGCGGACAGACACACAGACACACGGACGAATGGATGGACAACATGAAAACAGTATATCCCCTCCTCCCCCCCCCCCCCCCACACACACACACACACACAAACAAAGTTTGCGGGGGGAATAATAATTCTAATCTGAGGCAGAAATCTTGACTGTAGCATCATTAAGGTTTATCACGAGGAAAATGTGTTTGAAGTATAGGTAAACAGCAAAAACTTAAGACTACCAAGTCTGAGCAGGACTGTACTATTCTTCCATATATTTCATCTACAACACAGTAAAACTTCAATGACTCAAACACTGACGTAACATTTACCGTGGCTGATTTGAACTCAGTTTTGAGTCCCGCAATGCTGTGTGTACTCATTAGAATTGCTTCATCAAGGTAATTCTATTGAGTACACTTAACATACAATTATTTTACTGAAGCTCGAAAAGACATCCCTAAGTAAAAACCTACGCCCATGTTTTTTACTTGGCACTATGATTTGCCCTTAGTGGCTCCAACTACTCATGTCTAGAACACAGTTCCATGGTCCAAAAGATGTTTGAAGCATTGAGGTATCACTGTATCTAATGATTCTATAAAGAGATGCTAAAGACCATTATCAGATCACAGAAGCTTAGATGGGCTCTTGCAGTCCAAACTGCCCGAAATCCTTTTTTCAGAAAATGAACATAACTAGAAAACCACCCATTTGTATAATACTGCTTACAAAAAAAAAAAAAAAAAACCCAAAAAATCCCCCAAAAACAAGAGAACCATGATGGTCTTATATCGTTCACCTGAGCAAACCGATTTGCATACTTACTATTGAAGTTTCAGCCAAGTTTACTACTCTAAGATTTTTGCATAAAGCCCTGCCCCCTAGTGGCCATGTTTTTTTTAATGCATCATGATAGCTTGAAATGAATCTTGATAGAGGGTCAACAAGGGAACATTTCTGCCAAGTTATGTTAAAATTGGTCCAGTGGTTTCTGACAAGAAGATTTTACACTGTTTAATATAGATATCTGGAGAAAATAAGCCCCGCCCACTAGCAGCCATGTTTTTTGACTAATCATGACAGCTTGAACTACATTCCTGCCAAGTATTATTGAAATCAGTCAAGTGGTTTCTGACAAGAAGATTTTTTAAGTTTTCTATAAAGATATATAGGGAAAATAAGCTCTGCCCAATAGCTGCCATGTTTTTTGAGGTATCCTGCAGCTTCAACATTCTTGGTAGATGTTCACCAAAGGAACATTCATGCCAAGTTATATTAAAATTGGTCCAGTGGTTTCTGACAAGAAGATTTTTAAAGTTTTCTATATATAGATATATAGGGAAAACAAGCCCTGCCCCCTAGCAGCCTTGTTTTTTGACAAATCATAATGGCTTGAACAATCTGGTAGAGGGTCACCAAAGAAAACATTCCTGCCAAGTTATATTGAAATCAGTCCAATGGTTTATGACAAGAGGATTTTTAAAGTTTTCTATATAAACATATAAGGAAAACAAGCTCTGTCCCCTAGCGGCCATGTTTTTTGACATATCATGGCGGCTTGAACACTCTTGGTAGATGGTCACAAAGGGAACACTTCCGCCAAGTTATACTGAAATCAGTCCCGTGGTTTCTGACAGGAAGATTTTTAAATTTTTCTATATAGATATAAAGGGAAAGTTAGCCCTGTCCCCTGGCAGCCATGTTTTTTGACCGATCACAATGGCTTGAACACTCTCAGTAGAGGTTACCAAAAGCAAAAAAACATTTCTGCAATGTTATTTTGAAATCGGTCACCTGAAGAGAAGATTTTTAAAGTTCTCTATATAGGTATATAGGAAAGATAAGCCCCTCCCCTAGCAGCCATGTTTTTTCATGAATCATGACGGCTTGTATAATCTTGGTAGATGGTCACCAAAGAAACTGCTAAGTTTTATTGAAATCAGTCCATTGGTTTAGGCTGAGAAGATTTTTATAGTTATCTATATAGATATATAGGGAATATAAGCTCTGCCCCCCTAGGAGTCATTTTTTTGACGAATCACGATGGCTTGAGCAATCTTGGTAGAAGGTCATCAAAGAAACATTCCTGCCAAGTTATATTGAAATCAGTCCAATGACGAGAAAATTTATAAAGTTCTTAATATAGATATATAGGGAAAATAAGTTCTGCCCCCCTCTGCACCCCCCTCCCCCCCCCCCCCCCCCCCCCCAACACCCACCTGGCAGCCATGTTTTTTGATGGATCTAGGTGGAGGGTCACCAAAAGAACATTCCTGCCAAGTTATATTGAAATCAGTCCAGTGAGTTCTGATAAGATTTTAAAGTTTTCCATATAGATATAGAGGTAAAATAAGCCCCACGCCCTGGTGGCCATGTTTTTTGACAAATCCTGATGGCTTGAACAATCTTGGAAGAGGGTTACAAAAGGAACATTCCTGCCATGTTATATTGAAATCAGTCCAGTGCTTTCTCACAAGAAGATTTTTGAAGCTTCCGATATAGATATACAGTGAAAATAAGCCCTGCCCCCTAGCAGCCATGTGTTTTGATGAATCATGATGGCTTGAACAATCTTGGTAGAGGGTCACCAAGGAAACATTTCTGCCAAGTTATATTGTAATTGGTTCAGTGGTTTCCGACAAGAAGATTTTTAAAGTTTTCTATATAGATATATAGAGAAAATAAGCCCCGCCCCCTGATGGCCATGTTTTTTGACAAATCACGATGGCTTGAACAAACTTGGTAGAGGATCATCAAAGGAATATTTCAGAAAAATTATATTGGAATTGGTCCATTGGTTTCTGATGAAGATTTTTAAAGGTTTTCTTTGAAGTTGCCATGGCAACCAGAATTCTGCATGGATTCCAAATCTTTGAATAATTTTCGGTCAGTATCACCCAGGGATCAATCCTGTGAAATTTGGTTAAAATTGGCTCAAAGGTTTAGGAGGAAATGTTGTTTCAAGATTGTGGATGGACAGAAGGAGGACGACAATGACTGACGGTGAGTGATCACAACTCAGGTGAGCCAAAGAAACAAAAATGGAAAAAGTAAGGACTTTCAAACAATGTACTGCAAAATTTAACATCTATTATCATTGGCTGGTGGCTGTTGTTAATATGAAAGCATCTTCTGCTATAAGCAATCAAGCTAAATATGAACAAGAGGCCCATGGGCCACGGGTCGCTCACCTGAGTGACATAGCCACTGCAGATATGCAGATGTTATGCAACATTTTTCCAATCCTGTCATCGCAACTCATGAAAAGATCATCATTTAAGTAGTTCTTAATTTTGAAGAAGAATATATATATGGCATGACAGTCAATGGAGCATGATCATTTGAACAAACTCTCAATCACATTTCAACAGTACGATCAATGTGAAATTTGGTGGCAAATGGCTAAGTGGTTTCTGAAGAATCATGATTTTATACATGTAAACAGCTCAGTGGCAGGGAAATATAATAAACATAAACAAGATGGCAGCCATCTTGGATTTCCAATCAGAATGATTTTAGCTACTGTTGATCTACAAATCACCTCAATACTTCCAATGAACTTCAAGTCAATTGCCCTTTCGGTTCAGGAGAAAAAGTTCAAAACAGATTTTCAAGATGGCCGCCATGGCCGCATTTTGGGATTTCCTATTGCAATGATTTGAGCTAATTCATACCTACAAGTCACCCCCATGCTTATATTTTTCGCTTCTTCTCCTGCACAGAAAGACCAGTTGAAACTTGGTAGGAGGCATTGGGGTGACTTGTAGATCAAAAATAGCTAAAATCGTGCCGATAGTAAATCCAAGATGGTCACCGTGGCGGCCATCTTGAAAATCTATTTTTCGCTTCTTCTCCTAAACCCAAGTGCCAATTGACTCAAAACTTGGTAGGAAGCATCAGGGTGACTTGTAGATCAAAAATAGCTAAAATAGTTCCGATCAGAAATCCAAGATGGCTGCCATGGAGGCCATGTTGAAAATCCATTTTTCACTTTATCTCCTGAGCCGAAAGGCCAGTTGACTCCAAACTTGGTAGGAAGCATCAGGGTGACTTGTAGATCAAAAACAGCTAAAATCCTGCTGATCGGAAGTCCATCGTGGCCATCTTGAAAATCTTTTTTCCGCTTCTTCTCCTAAACCCAAAAGCCAATTGACTTGAAACTTGGTAGGAAGCATCCGGGTGACTTATAGATCAAAAATGGCTAAAATCGTTCCAATTGGAAATCCAAGATGGCTACCATGGCGGCCATCTTAAAAAATCTATTTTTCACTTCTTCTCCTGAACCGAAAGGCTTATTGACTTTGAACTAGGTAGGAAGCATCAGGGTGACCTGTAGATCAAAAATAGCTAAAATCATCCCATTTAGATTTCCAAGATGGCTGCCATGACAGCCACCATGATAATCTATTTTTCGCTTCTTCTCCTGAACTGAAAGGCCATTTGACTCGAAACTTGGTAGGAAGCCTTGGGGTGACTTGTAGATCTAAAATAGCTTAAATTGTTTGGATGGAAATCCAATCTTGAAACTCTTTTTTTCGCTTATTTTCTTGAACCAAAGGGCCAGTTGATGTGAAAATTGGTAGAAGCATCGGGATGTAACCTTGCATGTGCTATTTATGCCACAACACATCTCTTTCCTTTCTTTTTATTTCTTCTGTATTGACTAATGAAATTCTCTTGAAAATTTTCTGAGAAATGAGAGGCAGTTAGTCATCAGATGGACACAGTCTTTAACAAGCCATCATAAATCTGCATGCTTCTGCACAAAACCAGGGAAAACATTTCTGTGAAAACATATTCTACTTCTTAGTAGCACTGGGATTTGATATACCATATTTACCATAAATATTCAGACATTTACTCCTGATACTTGTCCAAAAATTTGAATAAGCCCATTGAACTACCTGATAATACTGTATGTCTAAAATTGCTGGATGCTTGGCAAACAATGTAGACCCTGAAAAGACACCATGTTCTACAGTGCATGATCTAGGCATTTATTTGCTCATGTCTGTCTGTCCAGAATACTATTTATAGTTTCCTTAGTATTTAATAAATGTTACAGCAGTGAAATTCCTCTGACATGAAGTTCTCTTAAGTACTGCTGTATTGGGACATATTAACTCCTTACCATACTTCTCCTAAAATTTGAAAAAAAAATTATTTTACTACCTGTTGATTTGGGTCGGGTATGAAAGCCACGGCCGAGCTGCCGAGCTGAGCCGAAAAAGCCGAGCCTGCTATAGTGTTTTCTTGTATTTGTTCAAACGAGTTCAAGATACTTATTTCTTTTAATCTCAAATTACCATATATGTAAAATGCTGTATTCACAATTAAAATTTGAACAATTGTTTGCTCATTTATGACTTTAAATCCAATTTTCCATTCAAGAGGGGTATGAAAGCCACGGCCGCGAAAGGGATATATTTTGGCCATTTGGTGAATAAATGGCGATATTTTAAGATCAGAGTATTTGACAGAGGTTACAAAAACGTATTTAAAATTATTTTGTATCATTATAACATGCAGAAATTGTTTATATTTCCCATCATTCTTCTTTTTCATCCAAATAACGAGGATCGGCAGGATCTAAATATAGAACAGAGAAAACTAAATGAAAATAACCGAAACGGAAAGCAAAAGCATTGAAAGAGCCTAAACTTAATAATTACATCTAATACTAATATGATGACCAGCATTAATGGGAAAAAGCTATCAAATTAATTATTGTTTTTTTTTGTTTTTTTTTTGTGTTGAGGTTTTACGGCCCAGTCAACCCGATGGGGTCATGTCGAGCGCGGTCAGTTTACCTAACCACACGTTTACTGGGCAGGCTTAGTCCTCTAAGCGGTTAACCAGTATTGTGCACATTCTTTTGCCAGAACTGACAACTGCCCTTCTTGAATCAGCGGAAGGGAGAATGACCGTAGAAAATATTTCATGATCAATCTCCACGAAAGAATGTTGCCGACATCGGCGGGGGTTGAACCCGCGACCTCCTGGTCTCCAGTCGGATGGTGCATCCAACTGAGCCACCGAGGCCAGCCAATAATTTATGTGGAGTTTTAAATGACTGTTTTGTTAGCTCACCTGAGCCTTTAGTCCCTTCCAGCCTTTTCGGTTATTTTCGTTTAGTTTAGATTTATTCTATTTTTAGAATCTGTCTATCCTCGTTATTTGGGTGAAAAAGAAGAATAGTGAGAATCTAAACAGTTTCTGCATGTTATAATGATTCGAAGTAATTTAAAAATATCTTTTTGCCATCTCTGTCAAATGCTCAGATTATAAAACATACAAACTGGCCAAAACATATCCCTTTCGCGGCCGTGGCTTTCATACCCCTCTTGAATGGAAAATTGGATTTAAAGTCATAAATAAGCAAATGATTGTACAAATTTTAATTGTGAATACAGCATTTTACATATATGTTAATATAAGATTAAAAGAAATAAGTATCTTGGACTCGTTTGCACAAATACAAGAAAACATTATAGCAGGCTCGGCCTTTTCGGCTCGGCTCGGCAGCTCGGCCGTGGCTTTCATACCCGACCATTGATTTGTCTAAAATAATGCTGGATGAGTGGCAAACAGTGTGGACCCTAATCAGATGCTGCTTTCTGCAGCAACTGATCTGGATCTACACTGTCTGCTCAGGCCTGTGTTTCAATATTTAGGGTTATTACAGTAACCTGGAACATTACAGACACAAACACACACAGAGGATTCAATTTTAACACTTAGCACAATGGGTAAAATTTGCAGCAGACGAGGTACTGAAATCTTTTTCTTATTTTCTCCTAGAAAACAGGATTTGACATTTTATGCAAATTGTCTTCATTTGAGACAATTTGCATGAAATGTCAAATTCTGTTTTCTGGGAAAAATAGAAAAATATCACCAATTTGTCATCTATTGAATTAAACCAGAGTGTAAAGGTTAATATGCCACCTTTTTGGGGCATAAAAAGGTGACGGAATAAATGGTGACCAAATGAGAGTAGTAAATGGAGATGAGGGCCCAGTTGTTCAAAAGTAACGATGCCATTAGTTAACGTATCGTTAAAACTTTGATCATTGAATATGGCATATACACTAATATTTTTGCTGAAAAAGTGTGAGTAGCTTTTGCATTTGCAAAAGCTACTTACATTTTTTCAGCAAAAATACCTGTGAATAAGATATTGTACTTACTGGAACACTTTGACCACTAACAAGCTTGTTAAGCTAACGATGCTTTGAACAACAAGCCCCTGGTGTGAGATTTGCCATGCGTGTAGCAAGCCAGCTACCTGGAAGGGGTCCCACTGATGTGGATTTTGTCGCTGTTTCTGCATGTTAATAAAAAATCTGATGATGATGATGATGATGATGATGATGAACTGTAACAGATAATGAACAACAGATCCCTAACTCAGACAACATCAAACTTTACCTTCTGTAGTATTATGCAGCACAGCAGCAGCTCGAGTCAGTTTATCATCACAAATCTTTCTTGTATTCTGAATATTTTCATTAACAGTTGAACACAGCTGTAAGGATAAGTTAAGCTCAGTACTTCTGTGGCAGGGATCTCTGACAAAACTGACAAAGCTACAAAGGGATCTTTGAACAAAGCAACTCAATGGCCATGTTGCTGTATCATCAACAGAAACCACGACTGAAGTAAGACCAGAGGCTACCATCTTTTCAAATATTTCCTTGAGCATCTTATTCACATCATTCAGGGCATCTGATGGATGATAATGTGGAAGTGATACTACTGTTGTCACATATGTCCCCATCTTATTCCAAATCAACTCAGACACTTTCCCAGAAAAATATTTTACCCTGAATATGAGTCTTGGGACACTTTACAAGTTGCCAAACTTGTCCTTAACCCTAAGACAGCACTTTGGGTAAAACTTTCAGCAGACAAAATTTTAAAATATATTTTTTTTTATTATTTTTCCCAGAAAACTGGTTCTGATATTTTATGCAAATTGTCTTTATTAGATACAATTTGCAGGAAATGTCAAAACCTGTTTTCTGGGAAAAATAAGAAAAATATCATCAATATGTTGTCTGCTGAATTAGCCCAGAGAGTGGTATTAAAAGGTTAATTTGAACTAGTCAGTGTTACTGACAGCTGATGTCTCTAAAACATTGGTAGATCAGTGTCAAGCAGTGTATACTCTTACTAGATACAGCATTCTGCAGTCCCCATACATTGTGTAACTACTGTAAATACACTGAAATTAATTCCATCAATATTTACATGCTCTAGAAAAACAAGAAAAAGAGAGATAGTTTTTACTTCCCAGGAAAAAAATTAAAGAATTTCAACACGTCACTTGCTAAGATGTAAATTCATTAAACTAAATATTTTCGTGTATGGAAATAAAGAGTCTGTGGTCACTGTTTGCACAAAGCTCCAGTCTTCTTGGTTATCACTAAGGGCAACATACATATCAGAAAAATAATTGTTATTGTGGAATGAAATAAAATTTTCAGGCTTTTAGTTAAATCTTATAAGTATAGCTCTAGGTAAGCGGGAGTATCCACAAAACAGTTTTCTTTTTTTTTTTTTTTTTTTTTACTTATATTGTTTTTATTTATTTATTTTTTTTATTTAGACTAAACATGTGTTTAAATGTCATAAATACATATACGAGGGATGTTCGAAATGAACTGCTTATTTCTATCTGGAGACTTCAAATTTCAAGTTAGCCCAAAAGTACTCATTTCATGCCCTCGAAGTACTCCCCGTGGCTAGAAATGCAAAGTTTCAGCCAATGTGTCCACTTCTTGAAGGCGTCACGGTACGCTGATTTGGGCACAGTAATAAGGTACTGATGAATGGCAGATCCAAGTGCCTGTCGGGACTGGTATTTCCGCCCAGCAAGGAATGCTTTCAATTTCGGGAACAAAAAGAAATCACATGGGGCAAGGTCTGGGGAATATATGGGGTGAGGCAAAACAGTTACTTTTTCTTTCTTCAAAAACGCCATAACTATTGCGGAGGTATGCGCTGGGGCATTGTCATGTAGAAGACGGACATGTTTAAAACCAGTGGCAGGGCATCGTTTCTGATAATACTTTTTCAGTTTCTTCAGTACTACGTCTTTGTAGTACTTTCCAGTGATGCTTTTGCCCTTTTTCACTGGCACTTTTATTGCGACTCCTTCACCAGAGAAGAAGATTGCATACAAAACCTTCTTTGTACTCAAAGAACGTTTGGCAATTATTGGGCCTTTGCTGTGTTTAGTGGCCCAGATCTTATTGCTAACCTTTCTGACGGGCTCAAAATAATGAACCCAGGTTTCATCACCTGTGATGACATTTGCAAACTGCTTTTTGTCATATTTTGGAAACATTTGAAGCAGCTTTTTGGCCACTTTAACCCGTTGCCTCTTTTGCTTGTCAGTCAACAGATGTGGCACCCATCTAGCAGAAATCTTTCTGACTGTCAAATGCTTCTTCAAAATAAGGTGAACCCTTCACAGTGATATGCCTACCTTTCGTGCAATATCACAAACTGTAAATCTAGCATCTCCTTCAATGATTTCCTTTATTTTGGAAACGATTTCTTTACGAGATGCAGATTTTGGCCTATCTGATTTCGGTGCATTTTTGATGGACTCTACACCAGACTCAAATTTCTTTTTCCACCGCCGAACTGTGTCATAAGACACACAAGAAGGTCCAAAAGCAGTAGAAATTTCAGTCATCAGCTTCTTCAAAGAACAACCAAGTTTTGAGCGAGCTTTGATGTAAGCCCGTATTTCATTTTTTTTGTCGACGCTTCTACCAACCATTTTTACTGCAGTGGTCAATGACTGCGTGTATTCAAATGGCAAATTTTATGTCTTATACTTAGTCTAACATGTACATTTATACACCATTGTGTAGATATTGAATAGCCCTATACAGGTATGTATTGGTTTTTATCGTGCCCCACGTGGATATCGAGCTAGAGGACAATAAGCAATTCATTTCGAACATCCCTCGTATACTGACAAATATATATAGCAGACAACTATTTTAAATACGTTATCATTTGAAATGACAAATTCAAAACCTATCTCTTTAAAAGATTAGTAAAAGAGAAAAAGTTTAGAAAGAGAGAGGGGGTTGCTGAGAAAAGCTGGTAAACACAGCTGTTGGAATATTGTTCAGATTCATGTAACACGTGAAAATACAGAAGATTGTTTTCTGCCTGTCTCAACTGGTGTGTAGTTACCACTAAGACTGATAATAGTGAAACCATTGCTGTATCGAGACCACGGTAGTCAAATTAAAAAAAAAAAAAAAAAAAAAATAAAAAAAAAAAATTCCTTAACAGGACAGCAGAAAACAAGCTGTAATATCAATATACGTTCTAAAATATACTGTCTTCTATAGTTATAAATTCATGGTGCGCCTCTTTATCCAGAGTCTGTTTCAATATACCCGTGGCAGATAGTCAGCAGTAAGCGGAACCCAGACACTAACATAAAAGTCATATTGGACCCATGGGTCACTCTGTGCTTGGATAAAAGTAGTTATATACTGATGTCCACTTCTTAAAAAATTTATTTAATCTATTATTAATGAATAAAGTGTATCTCTCGCTAAGCATTTTTTTCTTTAAAAGGCTGACAAAACCTTGAATGCTTAGATTTCTGGAAGCAAATTTGTTTTTGTAGATGTAATATTTTGCTAAACCATAGATATAATTGACCAGTTCTGTTTTACCACCATATGCAAATAATATGTTTCGATCTTCTAACGATATTTCTAAATTGATATTTGTTGTCAACCAAGTTTTAAGTTCAATTCAAAATGTTTTTACTCTTGGGCATCGAAGAAATAAATGATGAATTTTTTCTGGTTGCTCACCACAGTAACTACAAGCCAGATTATCAGTTTTATTAATTTTACAAAGAAACGAATTAGTTACTAAAATTTTATTATTAATTTTGTATTGAAAGTCGCGCAGTTTTATCTCGTGAAATAACTTTAATGTTCGATGATACATTTTCCATTCCTCTTCCCCTATAGCCCCCAATTCTCCGCTTGCCATTTTGCTTGTGGGATGTACTCATTTACTCTGACCAAAATGTCGTAGAAAATTCTACTTCCTTTCTTTGATTTAATTAGGTATTGAAGGTATATATTACATACTACATTTTGTTTAGTTTCAACAATAAATACACGATTCATGTTAATTTGATCTTTCCATACTTGAGAAATATTATTTAATACTAATAATGCTGATAGTCTAGAAATGTGCCCCTTATATTATATTTCGCTTTTAACTGTTCAAAACTATAAAATATCCGTTCCTCACTAATAAGATCATTAATTACTCTTATGCCCATATCCCACCAATTTCTTAAAAACAGTTGCCCATTTCCAATGCGATCATTATGCCATATAGGGCATATAAGAATTTGTTTAATGTTTTCCACGGGAACCGCTTCACAAAATTCAGACCAAACTTGCATTAAATCTTTCCAAAATGGATTTTGTAAATTGGAACTAAGTTTCGCCCCACAAACGCCACCAAACGAAAATATCTCCGAGAAATTTATCGAAGCTAATTCTTTCTACCCACCAGTATCTGATTGTTGTAGTATTCTTCGTAACCATGAAACTTTTAATGCTTTTATAAATGACCTTAAATCCATCATTCTTAAAGCTGCATATTCTATGTTTTTGATTATAATTCTTCTTTTAATCCTATCTGGTCCTGAATTCCACAAAAACTTGTAAAACATTTTTTCTAACTCCTTTATTAGTTCGTTTGGTGGCGCTGGTAGTGAAATAAAGACATGTACAAACTTAGAAAGAGCGAGAGATTTAATAACTGTTATTCTACCTATTAGGGTCAATTTTCTTCTGGACCATTGATTTAGTATATTCTTAACTTTTAAAAGAACTTCTTGGCTATTTAGGTCCCATATATTAAACACTAGGGGTGAGAACATTACACCTAAGGCTTTTAAAGGTTCTTGCGACCAATCTAAAGGGTACTCATCACACAGAGTTTTTTCTGAATTACTTAAACTACCTATCCATAAGGCCCTTGTTTTATCTACATTTATTTTTAATCCTGACATTATATAATATTGTTTTAATGTACGTAAAGCTTCTTTAAGTGAAATTTCAGAGCCATCTAATAAAAGCTGTGTATCATCCGCATATTGTGATAATTTGAATTCTTTATTATTTATGTGTATACCTTTAATATCTTTATTATTCCTTATCATTTTCCCGAGAATTTCTGCACATAATATAAAAATATATGGTGATATCGGATCCCCTTGTCTACAACCTGGTTTAAGATAAAAAAAAAGTCGGACATAAAGCCATTTTGGAGTATACACGATTCAGCCCCATTTTGAAATAGATTAATCCAGGTTTTAATAGACCTTCCAAAATTAAAATAATCTAAAACTTTCGAAATGAACTTCCAAGAGACAGTATCAAATGCTTTCTCAAAGTCTATGGAAAGTAGCAGGCCGGGTATATTTTGTTTTTTAGATTCAAAAAGTACATCATAAATAAGTCTTACATTTTCTCCTAAAAACCTACCCGCTATAAAACCTTTCTGATTTTCATGTATGACTTTATCAAGTACTGTTTTTAATCTATTTGATATTACTGCTGATGCAAGTTTGTATGTAACATTCAATAAAGATATCGGTCTCCAATTTTTTAAATTAATTCTTGGTTTATTTGGTTTGGGAATGCATGTTATAATACCTTGCTTTTGAGTAATACTTAGCGAGCCAGTACGATAACCGAAGTTCAATGAACGTAAAGTAAATTGTCCAATATCGACCCAAAAGAATTTAAAAAACTCTACTGTGAACCCGTCCAAACCGGGACTTTTATTATTATTCATATTTCTTAAAGCGGATGTTAGCTCTGTGCAAGTTATCTCACCTTCTAATTCCTGTGATTCTTTATCGGACAATTTACTTTCATCGTCACCTAATATTGAATGTATTGATTTAGAATCGTCTATTTCGACTTCCTTATATAATTCTTTATAAAAATTTGTTCGGCATTTTAGAACATCGGATGTTTCTGTAACTTCTTTACCTTCTTCGTTCACCAATTTATGTATAACTTTACTAGCAAAATTTCTTTTTTCTAAGTTAAAAAAATAATGTGATGGTTTTTCGCCTAAATCTTCATATCTGCTTCGCGATCTTAACAATACTCCTTCAATTTTCTCTTTTTGAATTTCATATAATAAAGATTTTTTACTTTCTAATTCATCCAAAACATCTTCAGATAAATTTAAAAAGTTTGCATTTATTCTTCTTCAATCAATTTAATGTCTTGCTCTAATTTAGCTTCTTCCTCTTGTTGCTGTTTCTTTCTCTGAGAACTGTATTTTATTGTACTACCACGAATCATTAATAAAAGCGTTTCTAAAAAAAGTTGATCATTTATACTAAATTCTTGTTCTTGATTATCAATATTGTTTTCTCCGTTATTTATTTGGTATGTTTGTTTTACATCAGAAATCGTGTTTTTAACCAAACTTACATACTGTTGATCTTTTAGTAAAGAATTATTGAACTTCCAGTAACCCCGCCCCCTTTCGTTTGTATTTAAAGCAAGTTCAAATACTATGCCACTGTGGTCTGATCTATAACCTGGAATTATTTTTGCCTCAGATGCATATGGGAAGCAGTCATCATTTATTAGGAAAAAGTCTAATCTAGCCTGTTTCCAGACTGGATTTCTCCTACAAGTAAATTCTCTTTTATCTCCATTTAATACCCTGTAAATGTCTACAAAATCTTCCTCATCAATCATATTTAAAACTTCCTGACGTAGCTTGTTTTCCTGCTCCCTCTCTCTCTCTCTCTCTCTCTCTCTCTCACTTTGTGAAAATTACTCTTTTAATTCAAACTGATTAGTGCACATATGACAGAAAATATGTGCACTAATCAGTTTGAATTAAAAGAGTAATTTTTAAGGGCCTGCATGGGTTCGGTTAGGCTATGCAGTAGATGATACCCAGACAGGCTAGTATGGTAATCTCCTTTGTAGATACCTCAACTTTGTGCCACGACACTTGTTGTTTTGTATTGTTCACCATGTGATATCCCAATGACTCGAACACCAATGACCTGTTTGCTGTAGTTGTGTGTGGTACGTGTTTTGTCAATTGAGTTTTTCTATTAATTCTCAAAGTCATTTTCTATGGATGATTTGGGCTTATATTTGGTAAGATGATGGTTAAAAGCCATATTCAGTAATGTCCCCACCTGTGCTGATGACCTGATGATTAAACAAGCTACATTTCACAGTCACTTTTCTTTAACAGCGTCTTATACCCACAGAGGACATACAACGCCAAACGAACGTCGAATCAACGTTGCATCAGCCTTGATCAGCTACCAAGTCGAATGTACATTGTACCGCTCAGCAGAGCTGACCCCCAAACATACAGAGCATGTGACGTATCATGATCCAGCCTGTCGTGCTAGATCATGATACATCATCACAACATACATCAATCCATAACACAACAGCCCCGTGTAAATAGTGGAGATCCCATCTAAGTTGATGCGCAGGCTAGTCCAAATTGTTAGGCTTCCCCATGGGACAACTCAGAATATAAAACTATATAGGAAAACATTTGTAGTTTTCTAGCTGAAAAAGTGTTCGTACCCACCTTAAAACATACCAACAAACCCAAACTCTGTCAAAAGTACAAAGTTAGGCCACTGGCTGTTGAGTTAGGCGACCCTCATATAGTAAGGTGTCATATAACCAAAATTTCTCTAGATGTTAACAGCTCGCTTAATAGAGTAGAGTTACTACCAAAAAAACTCGTTTTCTCTAGGTGTTAAATGTATTTATGTATTGATTTTTTTTTTAAAAAATCTAAAAAAAAAAAAAAATGGAACAAACTCAAATAATAACAAAAATAGCTAATGAGATATAGAGAAAAAAAACAACAACAACTAGTGATCTGTTAATAACTAGGCTGTTTGCTGCTAAAAAAAAGCAAAGGTCTATATGTTGCAGTTAAGATATTTTGAGTAGCACCTAATTAAAACAGTAAAAATTATACAAAAATGTTGTATTTCTCATTGTTTTCTTACTTGATCGAAAACTTTCTTTACAACCTTTTTTAAAAAATTGTAGTGAATGAAAAGAAGAAGAAGAGAGAGAGAAAAAGAAAGTCTACGCAGAAATGGTAAAATTCTTCATAAAACAGTTTTCTTATATTTGATAAAAAATGAAGCCCCTATCATCTGAACAACATTTTACCCATTATAAGTCTATCTATGACAAAAATTTCCAATATCCAAGGGCATGTTATTCTGAAATGAAAAGTCTGACCTGGCCACAATTTAAACTTATCCAAAATTTTATGCCTACCTCTTTACCTGCAAGTTTAACAATGATCCAATCAACAAAGAAGTCAATATGTTTAGGACAACATTTTACAATTTATATCTATGGGAAAAATTTTCAAGGACATATTACTCTGACATGAATAGTCCTATCTGGCCCAAATTCAATCTCATCTGAGATTTTATGCCTATCCTCAAGGGCATGTTACTTTGAAATGAAAATGAAAAGTCTGAGCTGGCCACAATCTAAACTCAACTGAGATCCCTGTCCTTGTTACCAGCAGGTTTGACAAAGATCCAATACAAAATGAAGTCACTATCATCGGGACAACATTTTCCCTGTTATAAATCTGTGGGAAAAAAATTTCAATGCTCAAGACACATTACTCTGAAATCATGCCATGTTTTCCTCTTAAAGAATTTGACCCCCATCTTCCCAAGTATTGCTATATCAAAGTCGCGTTAGTGAGGTATTGCGTTCTCATATGTTTCTGATGACTGAAACCATAAAACTCTGCCCACTTGCCAATAAAATGATGCTCTGTTATGCAATTAGTTAAGTAATACTGGTAAGACAGTTAACTAGAAACCTGCACACAAAATTCTTAAATATAAAACACAATGAAGAAGCTCAAAACCAATACCAAAATCTACATATGCATAAAAAATTAATCAAATTACAAATTTTAAATGGCTACCTAAGTTAAAAAATAATACTTAAAGACTATATTTTGCAGTGCAGGGAACCAGTGTTATCAGAGAAAAGTAGTTCCCCAGGTAAGTCTGGTAATACCACCTGTTGTGAACAGACTCATTAGTGTAGGAGAGTCGAGGGCAGTAGCCATAAAACATCTGATTGAATTATCAGTTGAGCATGATTTCTTTGCCACTTTTTTCTAAGAGAAAAACTTGTCATATTAATAGTCTGTTCTGGTCAAAATTCAAATGCATAAAATATTTAATGCCTGTCCTTGTTAGATACATGTTTGGTATAGATCTGCCCAAAATATAGATCAGCCTTTCTCCCATCCCTGTAATGATACTTGTAAAATTTAGTCGAGATAGGCTTACTGGTCTCTTAAGATATTCTGTTTGAAAATGTGAATGAATAATGGGTGGATTGATGCACAAAAAAGCATATACTAAAAGCTCATCTTGTGAGCCTTTGGATCAGATGAGTTAATGAAAGCTATATGCCATTATTCTTAATCTTAAGTCTTGTTCGTCTGTCATTACTGACAATGACCAATCCTAATCAACTGTGTGATGTGTTATTATTTGTGTGTTCTAAGATGGCTGATGAGACCAATCTTAGCTCTAAACTGCCTGTTGCAGAAAGAACAAGAGAGGTCTGAGGAAGAAAGCTCTGTTGGTGATGCCTATGCTCTGGCTTTCCGCTGTGCATGTTTCTGCTTGGCTTCGCTGATTCTTTTTTGCTTCATATTCACCAGTTCCCCTTTTTATGAGGCCTCGTCACTTTGTAAGAACTTGTGCAATCTGTTCCCATGACTCTGTTGGTATGTTGAAGTCTTTAAGGGAGGCTTTCAGGGTGTCTTTGTTTTGCTTCTTCTGACATCCATGAAAGTGTTGTAGTTCTCCATAGAGGATTTTCTTTGGCAAACGTTCATCAGGCATTCTGGTAACATGGCCTGCCCATCTTAACTGTGCAAATTTCAGAAGAGTATATATACTCTGCATCCCTGCCCTTTTCAGGACTTCTGTGTCTGGAATCCTGTCTTGCCACTTGATCTTTAGAAGTTTTCTAAGAGAGCTTGTATGGAAGTGGTTCAGTCTTTTGGCATGCCATTGGTAAACTGTCCAAGTTTTGCATGTGTATAATAGTGTTGGCAGCACTACCGATCTATATACTTTCAGCTTTGTGTCAATTCTGATGCCACTTTGATCCCAAATACTTCCACGTAGCTGGCCAAATGCTGCACTAGCTTTGGCAATTCTAGCATTGACTTCATCATCAATGTGCACAACTCGAGACAATGTGCTTCCAAGATAGGTGAACTTGTCTACCACTTGCAGTCGTTGACCTTTCACTGTGATGGTAGGCTCCTTATAAGGCTTTCCAGGTGCTCGCTGATATACTACCTCAGTCTTTTTGATGCTGGTTGTGAGATCATAGCTGTCACATGAATCAGATACTTGATCCACACCTTTTTGCATTTTCTCTTCTGTTGGAGCACCCTTTGCCATGTCATCAGCAAAGAGGAACTCGTCTAGTACCTCTGTCTGCACCTTAGATTTAGCTTGCAACCTTCTTAGTTTGAAAAGTTTCCCATCAAAGTGATACCTAATAGGTATACCATTGTCACCATCCTGGAAAGCATCTGTAAGCATGGCAGAAAACATCATGCTGAACAGTGTTGAAGCTAGTACACAGCCTTGCTTAACTCCATTTGACACAGGAAATGGATAAAAAAACTCGCTATCATTTGGACCCTTGCAAGCATACCATCATGGAACTGCCACACCATGGCTATGAATTTGGCAGGACAACCAAACTTTGCCATAATTTTCCAAAGTCCCTCACAACCGACTGTGTCAAATGCTTTGGTAAGGTCGACAAAGATCGTGTAGAGGTCCACATTCTGTTCCTGGCATTTTTCTTGAAGCTGTCGTGCTGTGAAGATCATGTCTGTTGTTCCTCTGTTTCTTCTAAATCTACACTGGCTTTCTGGTAGAAGCCCTGACCTTTCCAGGTGTTCATTCAATGGGTTCAGTAGGACCCTAGCAAGAATCTTCCCAGCAATTGACAATAAAGAGATGCCTGGATGATTGTCACAGACTTGAGGATTCCCTTTCCTTTTGAATAGGTGGATAATTGTTGCATCCTTTAATTCTTGAGGGATGGCTTCTTTTCTCCATACATGTATAATGTGAAATAACTCAGTTTCTCTGCAACTGGAGGACCTCCTGCTTTGTAGATCTCTGCAGGTATTGCATCTGATCCTGGAGCCTTGCCAGATGACAGGAGTTTTATTGCTTTCCCTCTTTCAGAGATGGTTGGGAGCTCATCAAGCAGTGGATTACATTCCACCTGTGGTAGTCTGTTGACAGCTTCATCATTGATAGATGATGGCCAATTAAGGACACCATCAAAGTGTTCAGCCCATCTTTTCAAGATTCTTTGTCAGTCAGAAGACTAGTTCCATCTGCACTACGGAGTGGGGTGGTTACTGACCATATACTGTCTTGAGTGCATCAAAGAACTTTTTCATGTCCTTTCTGTCTGCAAAGGACTGGATTTCATCAGCTTTTTTACTCAGCCAGAAGTCTTGCATGTCTCTGAGCATCATCTGAACTGTCTTGCATATGTTTGAACAGGCAGTCTTGCTAGATACTGAGCTGGTATTTCTGAGGTAAGCCTTGTGTTTTTGGTGTTTCTCTTCAAGGAGTCCCTGAATTTCTTTGTCATTCTCATCAAACCAATCTTGGTATTTGCGAGATACTGGTCCTTGGGAATCCATTGCTGAACGGTGTCTCTGAAGACTGTCCAGCTCTCATCTACATCTTCTGAACTGTGTTCCAGTGCATCTAAACAGTTGCAGAGATCGTTGACGAATGCTTGCCTTTTGCTGTCTTGTTTCAGTTTGGAGATATCTAATTTCTTTGGTACCTTCTTGCCTTTTGGTTGTCGTAAAGGCTGAATGCGCAGATTGAGTCGGCTGACAACAAGCCTGTGATCTGTCCAACAGTCTGCACCACACATAGTTCTAGTCACTCTGACATCCTGTCTGTCCTTCCTTCGCACTATGACATAGTCAATGAGATGCCAGTGTTTGGAGCGAGGGTGCATCCATGTTGTCTTTCTGCGAGTTGGTAGAAGGAAGACTGTGTTGGTGATCAGTAATTCATGCTCTACAAACTTCCTTAAAAGGAGGAGTCCATTGCTCATCTTCTGAGCCTTTGGGTCAGATAATGAAAGCTATATGCCATTATTCTTCATCTTAAGTAATCTTACCTGGAAAGAAATCATATCAAACCGTTTTCCTCAAAATATCAGCAAATCACCCTGTTAGCATATCTTGTCAAAAATGGTTTTTGCCTAGTTCTTATTTATTCATTTTAGTCAGAATGTGTAGTAAAAGTTACTGCTGCACATTTGTAGCTTTTTTAAGTTGAGACAAAGTAGTTGTGGTCATGGTACCCAAGCCATAAATCAATCTCATAAATCCGTAAACGAATGACGAATCAGAATGTTCAGACCAACAGACATGGACCCCAGAATAAAGGGTGTAATCAGGCATCCTCAGATAGTATGCATTACTTGGTAAGAAAGCTTCGCCCACCATGCCCACCGGCCTGAACAAAGAAAATGTAGATAGAAGTGTATGTCCATGGTTTTGGAAGTCTACTTCAAAATGGCTTGTCATTGGCAAAACATAAGAAACAATTCTGGAAACTGCCACATTGTAGGGATTGACCAGATCATGATGTCTCCCATAGAACTTCTTAAGTGTTGCTACCAGTTTAGATCATAATAAAGTTACAATTTTTATACTGCAGAGACTACCATTGAGTTTGCCTTATATTTTACATACATTTATCCTTATATGAGGGTCCTGCAAAAAGTTTTGTCACTGGGTTCAGATTATTCCAGTGTTAAGTTTTATCAAACATATTTTTATTGAAAACCTTCAAAGTATTCCCCCTTTACATTTTTGTAACCTTTTTATTCAGTCGAGAAAAGCAGATAAACAGTCTTCTTTTGGTATCTGTTGGAGACACTGATAAATAGTGCTGCCAAGAGAACTTCTAGATGTATACTTATTTCCAGAAAGCATTTTCTTAAGCCTTGGAAATAAAAAGAAGTCACAGGGACTCAGGTCAGGTGACTAAGGTTGATGGTTTAAAACTTTCACCTTTTCAGAAGCCAAAAAAGACTAAAAAACCTCACAGGTATGAGAGGAGGCATTGTCATGTAAAACGTGATCTCCTGACCATCCTTGGCTTGGTCGTTTCTTATTGTAAAACTCTTTCACTTTCTTCAGTACAGAATTTTTGTAGAATCGGCCAGTGACTGTATGACCAGATGGACAAAGCACTTGAATGACTGGCCCACTTGAATTAAAGAAAATTGCACACAACATCTTTTTCGAACTTATGGTTTTCTTGGCAATACATGGGCGTTTTTGATCTTTTCGCTTCCATTGCTTATTATCAGCCCTTCTTTGTGGCTCAAACATGTGCACCCAGGTTTCATAACATGTTAGCAAGTTAGAAATAATCTGACTATCACAGCCTTTGTATGTTTTCAAAAGTTCCCGGGCACATTTAAGGCATTGTGTCTTTTGCTCCACAGTGAGCAAATGAGGTACCCATGGGTATCGGTAGCTACTCAAAACACCATTCAAGTGCAGTGAAGCATTTTAAAACATACCTGGGATAAAACCAAGGAAGTCTATTAGTGACAGAACTTTTTGCACGACCCTTGTATATTACATTTCTACAAATGTTCTGAGCCCATTCAATGGGTACACATAAGGTACTCAACTGACAGTACATGTAGTCCCTTTTCAGAAAGGTTCAAAATCAGAAAGGGTGTGACATTTAAGAAGTAGGGATGTAACAATACATCAAACTATCTATGCATCACAATTGTGACCTTGGCAATAGGGCTGTCATGATAGTAAAGTGGCAATAATAATAGTATTGCCAATAGTATTTTCACTACTGCAACAGTTTCAATAGTTCTAAAGATAGAAATATTAGATGTATAGAAATCACAGGTCTATAAATAGAAAATATCTGCATATTATAACCATAAGGAGGAATGTATTAGAACTTGCATATCAGAACTCTTAAATATAGAACACTTATAGTGTCAGTATATGCTTAATTCATCAAATATTACAGCAATAATGTGGCTTTCAAATAGAATTTCAACATTGCATGTCATCAAAACTAAGACTTTATGGAATTCTTTGGTCTTTTTTTTTTAAGCGAATAATGTTCCCAATAATTATCACAGTAGTATTGCAATAGGAACCTGCAATAGTAATACAAAAATCTATTAC
Source organism: Anodontia alba (assembly GCA_964016985.1). Classification (NCBI taxonomy): domain Eukaryota; kingdom Metazoa; phylum Mollusca; class Bivalvia; order Lucinida; family Lucinidae; genus Anodontia; species Anodontia alba. The sequence goes on from OZ024821.1 coordinate 86,582,785, forward strand.
TGCAGTGGTGCTTTTGGCAATAGTAATAGTATCACAATCATCATTTTGGCCTGCAATAGTCAACCCTAGTAAGAAGCTTATGTCTCTTTGAAATAAATGACCCCAGATTGTCTCAACAGGTGTAAATGCAATATTTTCTACAGATAACTTTTTAGGTGCATATTCAAACAGGATTTTCCCTCAGAAATTTATTAAAGGGGACATATGTCTCTACTGACCCTCATTTTAGGGGACATATGGGATAATTTCAGGGGTTGATTGTTTGAATTTTACAGAAAATATTACAAATTTTAAGGGACATCAATGTCTAAGATGAAGATTTAGCAAACATTACAGTCAAAAAGGGGCCAAGTCTCATGTTTTTGAGGGACAAGGAAAATCATATCAAAGCAACAATGAAGACCTACAATTTTGCCAGTATCTACTGCAGATTTGCTTGAATAATACATTTTGACCAATTCTGGCATCAAAACGTAAAACTAGAGCAAGTCGATGGCGCGCCATCGCATATCCCTGCACCAGCGCCATCACATATTTCCCTGCACATCAAAATTCCAAATGCATTACTCCAGTCCTCATTCATAGGGCTATTACCTGTGACAGTTTCAAGGTTCTAGCTAGAAAAGCCTAAGAGAAGTTGCGTGACAATCAAAAAATAGGATCCCAAATCCTACTTTTTGACATGTAGTGACCTCCAGACATGCTCACGGGGCAAAATTTTTGTACTACTGTATTCTACTCTTCATTACCTTTGATTTGATATGCAAAACGACTATGTTTGTACAAAATAGATTTTGACCCGTCGGGGCCACACCCCACCCAGGCCCTGCCCCAAGGGGTCACATCAAAATTCCGAATGTGTTCCTCCAGTCCTCATTCATAGTGCTATGACCTGTGAACGTTTCAAGAATCTAGCTTAAATGGTCTAGGAGCAATGGTGTGACATTACAGACGGACGTATGGCTGAATGGATAGGGATATAACAATATCCCCTCTTTTTCTTCGAAAAGCGCGGGGATAAATAGCCATCAGAAGAGATGGCAAATCCCCTGAGCAAACTGCCATTTCTAAATTTGGTGTATATTTCAATCAGACATCGCGGAAATATTAAAACAGGGCAAAGTAAAAAGATGCAAAGATAGTTTGAAATGCGACCAAAATAATACGTAAAAACAATAATAGGTGTATCAAAATGATTTCATTTTGGCATGTTCTTTTATTTTTTTACTTTTGTCAAAAATCATCTATTAGTGACTTCTGATGTGATTATTTGTACAGGATACACAATACATGTATCTGCAAATACTTTGAATTTGTGAGTGTACATATTCAGAAATAATAGCAAAAATAAATGCCTTGTAAAGGTAAAGCTATTTGCTGTATGTTTAATAGGGTAAAAAATGAACAGAGCAAATGTTGTCTTAAATCTTGCATGCAACACTCCTACTTGACCTGATATATGTCCCTACCAAAAATTATCAAGTTATCTCAAACAGTATAGGAGTTATGGCCTGCACGTTTTCAGCATCAAGGGAGATAAGTACATAATGGAGAAAGGGAGAGTACTCTTGAACACAACATGCCTACTGATCCTTAACTATGCCTCTACCAAATATAAAAGTGCTGCAAGCACTGCACCATGGCCTGCCACTGCACTTAAATCAAGCAAGTGCCATAACACTGTCAAAAATGAAATCAAAGGGAAGGTGCATTAGTCTTTCCCTAAATAAAGTTGACAGGAATATATGACTATTTTCAATGTTCAAAGGGCCAAAACTCAAAAAGTAAGTAAACTAGATTTACAGTTCTAATTTTCTGCAGATCCCCTCATGGTATTTCACATTCATGTAAAGTTTACAAGTATATCACAGAAACTGTTATTTTAAATATTCAAAGACCCATAACTCAAAAAGTACTTAAGCCAGGCTTATGGTTCTTGTGTTCTACATGTCATCTTATGTTGCTTTAAATTTTTGCAAGGCTGCAAGAAAATCTGAAATCATTTTTAAGTTATAGAAAGGGAACAAGTATATGACTGGGATCACTATGTACAATGTCCAAAGGGTGGTAACTCTGAAGCAGGTAATTTAGAGTTATGGTTTTGTGTTCTGCACGTCATATTATGGTGATTTATATTTGCATAAAGGTTCAAGAAAATCTTTCAAACTGATTTCAAGCTACAGAGCGGACACATATATTTCAGAAATCACTACCTAATGTAGGTTAAGCAGAAGTATGTTTTCTTTTCTGCACCTCATATCATAATGCTTTACATTTGTGTGAAGTTTTATCAAAATATCTGAAATGGTTTCCAACTTTCAGAGCTGACAAGAGTACATGGTAGACATGGCTATGTCCAATATTTACTATGTTCAAAGGGTGGTAACTCTAAAATAGATTAACCACAGCTACAGTTCTTGTGTTCTGCACATCCTCTCATGGTGCTTTACATTTGTGAGACATTTCATGAAAATATCTCAAACAGTTTTCATCTTACAGAACGGACACAACTACATGGTACAAAAGGCTATGTTCAATGTTCAAAGGGCAATAACCTCAAAAGTAGGCTCATGGTGCTTAACATTTTTGAGAAAGTTCATGAAAATATCCCAAACAGTTTTTACCTTACAGAGCAGACACAAGTACATGGTAGAAATGGCTATGTTTAATGTTCAAAGGGCAATAACTCCAAAAGTAGGCAAACCAGAGTTACTGTTCATGAATTCTGCATGTTGTCTCACGAACCTTAAAATTTGTGTGGAGTTTCATCAAAATATCTGAAATGGTTTCCAACTTACAGAGCAGACACTAGTACATGGTAGAAATGGTCAATTTCAATATTTACGATGTTCAAAGGGCCATATCTCCAAAGGTAGATTAACTAGAGCTATGGTTCTTGTGCTCTGCATGTTGTCTCAGTGCTTTATATTTGTGTGAGATTTCCTGAAAATATCTCGTACAGATTTCAAATTACAGAGCGGACATGAATACACGGTGGAATGGCTATGCTCACTGTTCAAGGGGCAGTAACTCCAAAAGTAGGGAAATCAGAGTTATACATGTATTCTGCATGTTGTTTTATGGTACTTTACACTTGTGTGAAGTTTCGTGAAAATATCAGGAATGGTATCAGAGTTATGGAGCAGACATGAGTACATGGTAGAAAGGGCTAAGTTCAATGTTCAAAGGGTAAAAACTCCAAAGTAGGCAACCCAGAGTTACGGTTCATGTGTTCTGCACATTGTCTCAAAGTGTTTTACATTGCTGTGAAGTTTTATCTCAAATGGTATCAGAGTTAAGGAGCAGAACAAAATTATGTAGAGCTGACGGACGGATGGACACTCAAAGTTTTGTAAGGTATAACATAATACCCCTCCAATTTTTGTGGCCGGGCATAATTATCAAAATATTTCAAACCACATACACAAGAAGTTGGCTTAGAAATTCATTCAGGGGAGATAACTAGAAAACTACAGCAGAGGTCCTTCTTGCACACAGCATGCGTACTGGTCCTTATCTATGCCTCTATAAAATATTATCAAACATTTCAAACCATTAAGAAGTCATTGAGTGCGTAAGAATTTGGCTTAGAAATTTATTTAGTGGAATGTACAAGAAAAAGAATAAATCAGGAGTTGTCCTTCTTGCATGTGATGTTCCTACTGGACCTAATATATGTCCCACAAAAATATTATCAAATTATCTCAGACAGTAAGAGAGTAATAGCCTGCACAAGATTTTGGCTTCAGGGGAGATAAATACATAACAAAAAGTGATTGATGTCTATCATGCACATAATGCACCTACTGGTCCTTATCTATGCCTCTACCAAATATCAAAATATTTCAAACCATTAAGAAGCTATAGAGTGCAAAAGTATTTGGCTTAGAAATTTATTCAGGGCAGATAACTAGAAGAAGAACAAAGCAAGAGTTGTCCTTTTTGCATGTGACACTTGTACTTGATTTGATATGGCCCCACTAAATATCATAAAATTATCTCGCATAGTATGGGAGCTATGGACTGCAAAGGATTTCAGTTTCATGGGTGTTCGCTACATAATGAAGAAAGTGAGAGTTGCCATACTTGCATGTGACATTCCTACTGGTCCTTATCTATGCCTGTACTAAACATTTTAAAAATATTTCAAACTATTAAGAAGTTATGAAGTGCACATGAATTTGGCTTAGAACTTTGTTCAGGGGAGATAAGTAGAAAAAAGAACAAAGCAAGAGTTGTGCTCCTACTTGACCTGAAATAAGTCCCTATCAAATATTATCAAATTATCTCAGTATGGGAGTTATAGCCTGCATAAGACTTCTGTTTCATGGGAGTTAACTACATAATGAAGAAAATGAAAGTTGTTTCTCTTGCAGGCGACATCCTTTCTGGTCCTTAAGTCTGCCTCTATCAAATATTATCAAACTATTACAAACCATTAAGAAGTTATGGAGTGCACAAGAATTTGGCTAAGAAATTCCTTCAGGGGAGATAGCAAGAAAAAGAACAGAGGAAGAGTTGTCATTCTTGCAAATGTCACTTCTACTTGACCTGATATATGTCCCTACCACATATTTTCACTTTATGTCAAACAGTATGGGAGTTATGGCCTGCACAAGATATTTGCTTCATGGGAGATAACTCCATAACAATGAATATGGTTGTCTCTCCTGCAAGCGACATGCCTACTGGTCCTTGTCTTAATCCCTACCACATCCCTATCATCACATTATCTCAAACAGTAATGGCTAGCACAAAATTTTGGCTTCAAGGGAAATAACTACATAATGAAGAAAGCAAGAGTTGTCTCTCTTGCATGCAACATGCCTACTACTCTTCCGCTACTTCCCTACCAAATATTATCAAATCATCTCAAACAGTATGGGAGTTATAACCTGAGCAAGATTTTGGCTTCAGGGGAGATAACTACATAACCAAGAAAGTGAGAGTTGTCTCTCTTGCTCAGGACACACCTACTGGTGAGGATGCAGCTACGGAAGGGCACATGCCATGCTTATAGCTATATATGTCAAACCTATCGGTTGGGAGATAAAAATGACCAAGTTAGGCAAAAATTATGGAAATTTTATTATGGAATTACATACGAGGGCTGTTCGAAATGAATTGCTTATTTCTATCTGGCGACTTCAAATTTCAAGTTAGCCCACAAGTACTTATTTCATGCCCTCGAAGTACTCCCCATGGCTAGAAATGCAAAGTTTCAGCCGATGTATCCACTTCTTGAAGGCGTCACGGTATGCTGATTTGGGCACAGTAATAAGGTACTGATGAATGGCAGATCCAAGTGCCTGTCAGGACTGGTATTTCCGCCCAGCAAGGAATGCTTGCAATTTCGTAAACAAAAAGAAATCACATGGGGCAAGGTCTGGGGAATACGGGGGGTGAGGCAAAACAGTTACTTTTTCTTTCTTCAAAAACGCCGTAACTATTGCGGAGGTATGAGCTGGGGCATTGTCATGTAGAAGACGGACATGTTTAAAACCAGTGGCAGGGCGTCGTTTCCGATAATACTTTTTCAGTTTCTTCAGTACTACGTCTTTGTAGTACTTTCCGGTGATGCTTTTGCCCTTTTTCACTGGCACTTTTATTGCGACTCCTTCACCAGAGAAGAAGATTGCATACAAAACCTTCTTTGTATTCAAAGAACGTTTGGCAATTATTGGGCGTTTGCTGTGTTTAGTGGCCCAGATCATATTGCTAACCTTTCTGACGGCTCAAAATAATGGACCCAGGTTTCATCACCTGTGACGACATTGGCAAATTGCTTTTTGTCATATTTTTGAAACATTTAAAGCAGCTTTTTGGCCACTTTAACCTGTTGCCTCTTTTGCTCGTCAGTCAACAGATGTGGCACCCATCTAGCAGAAATCTTTCTGACTTTCAAATGCTTCTTCAAAATAAGGTGAACCGTTGATAGTGATATGCCTACCTTTTGTGCAATATCAGGAACTGTAAATCTGGCATCTCCTTCAATGATTTCCTTTATTTCAGAAACGATTTCTTTACGAGATGCAGATTTTGGCCTACCTGATTTCGGTGCATTTTTGATGGACTCTACACCAGACTCACATTTCTTTTTCCACCGCCTAACTGTGTCATAAGACACACAAGAAGGTCCAAAAGCAGTAGAAATTTCAGTCATCAGCTTCTTCAAAGAACAACCAAATTTTGAGCGAGCTTTGATGTAAGCCCGTATTTCATCTTTTTTTGTCGACGCTTCTACCAACCATTTTTACTGTAGTGGTCAATGACTGCATGTATTCAAATGGCAAATTTTATGTCTTACACTTAGTCTAACATGTACATTTATACACCATTGTGTAGATATTGAATAGCCCTATACAGATATGTATTGGTTTTTATCGTGCCCCACGTGGATATCGAGCTAGAGGACAATAAGCAATTCATTTCGAACATCCCTCGTACATACAGAACTAGCTTATGTCACAAGGGCATCCAACAGATATTGGCTTACAGTTGGGCAAGGCCTGTTATCCTTGCAGCAGGTTTGGGTAGAGAGGGGGAATGTTTTATTTCTTCTGTTTCTTCACTGTCTTTCATTTTCCCTTCTCCCCTGTCCCTCTCTTTCATCTCCTCTTTTATCTCTTCTTTCTCTCTTCTGCCTTTCTCTGGGAGATGGCACAAAATGACCCACAACGGCTGACATGTCATTAAACCCCAACTCAATCAAGCACTGGAGACAACTCAAAATGACCCACAAATGTTGACCTATCCTTAAAGCCCAACACAATCAAGCAATCTGAAACTTAAAACATATGGGTTAACAAGAAAAACTTTTTAGCTACCTTCAAAATGTTGGGGGTTATCTGCCCTTGCCCCTGGACTTTGTACAGGTATAAAGTCAAGAAATCTTAAAACGTCTTCTTCTCTGAAAATGCTTGAACAGTTTTCACCAGACCTCACATAGGGCCTTCTATCGAAAAGCGTTGACAATTTGTTCAAATGGTTCCGTGCCATTGAACAAGATGGCTTCCATGCCCATATATGGTAAAACACTTAAAAATCTTCTTCTCCAGAATTAAGAAAGCTTTGAAGCTGAATCTTGGTATACAGCATTGGGGACTTAAAGTCAACTAAGTTTGCTCAAATGATGATACTAGGCTGACCTTTGAACTTTTTACAGTATGGTCAAATTTGTATCTTAGTTGTAGTGGCAATACTGGAAAAATAAATTACATGGCATTTGCAGATATGCAATAGCTGTATTTATCAGATGAGCGAATCGTGGCCCATGGGCCCTTTGTTTCATTCTTGGGGCTGTCAGGATCAGTCCCTTCAAATGTAAAGTTACTGAATAAATGTTTCCAATATGCATCTCTAATCACCTTCTGAACATGTGCTCCAAACTGTTTGTTGAAAACCATTTAAAAATCTTCTTCTTCAGAACAAAGAAAGCCTTGAGGTTAGGTCTTGGTAATTAGCAGGAAATCTATCTGCTTTGTTCTAATGGTAATCCTAGGCTGACCTTTGATGTTTTTATGGCATGGTTAAATTTACCCCTATCAAAATTTGCATACAGTTTTCCAGATGAATATATATGTTGTAGTCCAAATAGGAATTTAGCCAGATCAGGAATCTGGCTTTCTTATCAGGCCCAGACAGATTCCACATCCTGAAAACATAATTTTGACCCCCTTAAACCCCACTTTTATATAATAAAACTGGAGTTTACAGGGAATACATTAGTTTTTTTTTATTTTTGCTCAAAATCATAGTTTGTGGGTACTCATTAGAACTGCCTCACTGAGGCAGTTCTAAAGAATATCCACAATCTATGTTTTGAGCAGAAATATGAAAAATATTCGAGTTTTTAACTGAGAAGTTTCAGTTTTTGGAAGTGAAATTTTCTATATATTTGAATAGGTGTGTTTTCATAATGGATTCAAGATCTGGCTAACTTCTTATTTGGCTTAGTCAGATTCAGGATCTAGCTAAAATCGCTTTAGTCCAAATAAGAATTCCTATTTGGCTAGACCGATTCTCCATCTTGCTATGCTAAATAGGAATCTTTTTATAATGGGAATGGTCCTTCATTAAATATTGATGTAATTGTCTGCAGTAATACTGTGTATTCCTCAGAGATATGTTTTAAACTAGAAAATGACAAGGACCATCTATGGCAATAAATATTTTGTCTTTAAAAAAATGAAAAATATATTATTTGATGGATCATCTGTCTGATTCAAGTAAGTGTGAATAGCAATCAAAACAACTTTTATGAGAACAAAAGATGAAAGTAAATCTCTAAATTGTTTAGTCATAATCAGGAGTACAAAAGGTGTTAAAAACAAACATGCATGGGACAGATGTCAAAAAAGTTTCTGTAATAGGTGTCCTGTGAGGCTCAGAAGTCTACAACCTTAAAGCACAAATATTTTCTTCAAATTCAATTTCTGATTGCAGCCCAAGATAAAACAAACTGTGAACCATCATGCTCCTCCCTCTTCTTATGCTGAAGATATTGCCTTACGAAGATATAAACTCTGACAGCACAGTTTGCAATATTTCTCACTGCAACATTTTTCTATGGTAGATGGTCCATTTTTGTGTACCGGTAGATCCTCTTTGCTCCAAAGCCAGGCCCCATCCACTAATCCTGTTTAATGTTTTGTTGTTCTGTTTGGTTCTGTCTGGCACTGTGATCCCCTTGTTGGGGAAGAGAGTATTTAAGTGCAATCCATCATAGTTTATGTACTTACTTCTTGGTGTCATTGGTAGTCCATGTTTTGTGATTGTGGCATTTCCTGGACATCTTTTTACTACAATGAATCCTTGTTACAATGACAGCATTGGTTCCAAAAAGATGTTGTCATTAAAATGAATTTGCTGTAAAGAATCCTCAAGGCAGAATGGAATGCAATTAAAGGCCTTATATTAATCTTGTTTCCTCACAGAACATACATTTTGGATATTTGTTAGAAATGCCTCAGTGAGGCAATTCTTACAAATATCCAAAACATATATTTCTTGAAGTATTAAATACCATGTTCTTGTATCAATTTTGATTAACTGTCATATCTTGAACGAAGATTTCATGCCAATTAAATTATTATTACAATGAATGTTGTTATTATATTGAGTATCAGTATAAAGAGGGTTGACTGTACTTTAAAGTACAAAGTACTAAATATACTCACTGTTGTCCTTCCTTTTGTCTACTGTTTCAAGGACAACTTCAGCTCCCAAGCTCTCCACTTCAGCTAAACTGATTGAAACCTCACATTTCTTGTCGATCTTCCATTTGTACAACCCATATTTATTTTCTGAATACCAAGTATGTTGAGAGTTACCCTTATTAAAATTTCTTTCAGTATTCCTAGACTGATTTCTTTGTTTCTTTAGAGGATCTAACAAAACTTGACAGTTTTTCTCTACTTCATCTTTCAAATATTTGATGCCAATCCCAGTGGAGATAAACTCACTGTTTTCAACTTCTAACTCTTCTGTTGTAATTTTATTCATCTCTTTTCTAACTTTTTGCACCTGCAGTGCTGAACCCGTCAGGACAAATTCTTGTGCATCAGACGTCTTTACACATATATTGTCAAAAAGTTCAGGGAACCTTTGAATGTAATGAAACTCTTTACTATCTACTGAAAAGTCTTCAGTGACAGGTCGAGTATCAGTGGTTTCTCTGACAGCGTCATCATGCATTTCAACATCTTCTGAATGTATTTGAGTAAGATGATCTATGTGATTAACCACATTAGTTACAGAATCCTTCAGTCCAGTTACAGTTAGTGTACATTCATTTTGCCTAATAATAAAGTCATTTTTTTCTGCATAGTCCCTGACAGATTCTATAAACTTGGTCCAGTTTTCATGTGTCTGTGCTGGCATGTGTTTTTCCGACAGAGGTATGACCATTTCAGTTAAAAGTTGTTTGATGATAAAAATGGCCTTTGCCGCATCATCTTCAGTTCTAGAAAAAAAATGAAACACAGGAGAAATCTGCATATCTATTTCAAAGTAAACAGGAAGAGAAGCAATAGCATTTTGCAACCCTTCAATTACCTTTGGTTGCAAAAGCACAATCAGCTGCAAAACATTAACCTGTTCATCAGATTTAATCACTGATCTTTGAAAACTGCTAATGAAATCCAGCAAATGTTTTAAATCTGAGTCAGATTGAACATATAATTCCAAACCTGCACCACTGATTTTTATATCCACTGGACAAAGAACACATTGTCGAGCAGCTTGAAGTACACCACATCTTTCCAAAATATGTGCCTCTTCATGGCTCATTGTCACAGTATGCTGAATAAAACCAGGCTTTGGCACAACTTGGACATTCAAATTTTTACATCTTGCTATTTCCTCATTGCAAGACTTGCTGTATACAAGCCAGAGATATTGACATTCGATCTGTCTATTTTGATCTACTTTCTCTTGAATTTGCATTTGAAGTAAGTAATTTCTTTTTGCTGATGAATTTAATAAGTCTTGTAATATCAATCCTGCTACAGGCCACTCAAGTTCCTCGAATTTCAGAAGTCCTTGTATATTCAAAATACATGTTTGAATTTCATTCTGAATTGCTGTAGCATCAAGTGATGCATTTTGAATAAGAGGGAATATAATTCTAACAGAAATATCACAAGCATTCAATTCAATCTCCAGTCCTTTCTGTTGTAATTGAGACTGTATTTCCTGTAGAACTATCCAATTTCCACCACAAAAGAGAAAAGTTAGAAAATCCTTGGGACTGTACTCCCTATACTCTGTGACATTTGCCACACGTCTACCTCCAGAAAAGTCTTTATAATACTCAATATTGTAACTGATGACTGTATCTCTTTTTATGGGTAGACTTGGCCCATCTTGTCCTTAAAGAAAATAAAAATATGCATCAGAGCCACAATGTGAGAAAAAGTACTTTCTTACATATGTTCAATGAAGACTCAAATCAGCTTGTACATCTGTGCAGTCTGATCAAAGTCTTTGTTGTCTGCATGAAGAAACTTTGCAAACTTGGCTATCAAAAATACTCCCAGTGAAGATTCTGATCAGACTGCACAAATGTCGTTCCGATCTGAATCTTCACAGGGTGTGCATGTCTCAAGGTACATTTTCTGATATTGCGACTCATTTGATAGATGATGGAAGGTGAGTAAAAAATAACAACTATGCATTTTTTCAATATCAGCTATGCTATATGCCACACAATGATCAGCCAGACACACTGGAACCTCCATAACTGGTCACTTCTCAACAACAATCACCTTCCTATTCCACTTTTTTTTACTTCAAAAGTACTGTTCTATTTTATATCCAATGTCTGTAAAACTTCCTGTTTCGTGCCTTTCCAAGGGTGACTGTTGTGGAGAGATCTTACTATATTACCTTTCCAGCTACTGTCAAACCAGAATCTGGTCTAGCTGAACCTGGATATGCCATGCTTTTTGCAAACAGTGTAGTTTCAGAACAGTGAAGAAGCCGACTGGTCTGGATCTGCACTGTTTGTCATTATGTGTATTTGTATCAACAACCTGGGTCAATAATCCGATTGGCTGAAAATTAGAAATGGGTGTGGCATCTAAATTTATTCAGCATGGAAAAGATTAAAGGCAGTCTATATTAAGCTTTTGTCTGAGTTCTTGTTTAATGACATGTCAACCATTGTGGGTCATTTTGTGTCTTCTCCCAGTGAAAATGAGAAAAGGGATTGAAGTACTAATAGATGAGAGGAAAGACAAATAGAGAAGGTTGAGGGAAAAATTGAATGGCAGTGCAGAAACAGAAGAAATACTAACATGCCCCTTCCCAACCTGCTGAATGTACAGGAAGCCATTACCAGCACTAAATCACCCCAACCTGTATTAAGCAATTATCTATATCAAAAAGCCCTTCAAAGGAAAATATGCAAAAATTTACTTGTATTAAGCAAGCACCTATCTTAAGCAACCACTTTTTGGCTTTCCATCTGAGGCTTGCTTAACACAGATGTGACTGTACAGTACTTTTCCAACTACACCACAACCTCTTTATAACACTGCTGTTGGGGTCCAAAGCATAAACTGTGCTAGTTAAACAACCGTGTTATATCCAAACAAAAATGCATAGATTATATTGAAAAATGACCATTTATGGTCCTTTTTCAATATAATCTATACATTTTTTGGATCCATCTTTGAACCGAGTTATAACGAACCGTGTTATAAAGAGGTTGTAGACTATGGCACTGCTTGACTTGTCTGTGTTCTTATTTAATGATATGTCAACCCTTGTGAGTTGTTTTGTGATATCTCCTAGAGAAAGGGAGAACAGAAAAGGGTAAATGTATATGACAGTGCTGAAAGAGAAGAGATACCAAGAAGCCCACTTCCCACATGCTGCATGTAAAACCCCAACCCCAACTAACTTGAATTATTTCAGAAGAAAAGTCTGAAAATCTACAGTAGTTACTGGTAGAAAATAAATTCAAATTGGCCTAAACTGCTTAGCGGACAACTAGCTGGCAAGTGTTGAACAGAAAATATTGACAGTTAAAAACAAGGGGTACACATCATACTTGAAGAGATGTACCATACTTCAAACTTGATAAGCCTAGGACACCAGATAAGGCATTTATTTTACAACTGAAAAATATTGATTTTTTCTTATTTCTCCACAAAAACATATATTGCATATGTTGTGGGTACTCATAAGAAGTGCCTCACTGAGGCACTTCTAATGAGTACCCTACCCACAACATATGTTTTTATGGAGAAATAAGAAAAATATTATATAGATACCTCTTTTATCTGGAGCTATGCTAGGCCATACAGTACATAAGATATGCTCCAGACAATTTATTTCATATTTTCATATAAAGAGGTCAAACTATAGCTTGTAGTGACCTACTTTTGGTATGAAGTAGACATAACAATTTTAAATGCACATTTTATTGTAAGTATCACGCTAATAAACCTGACCCCTGCACCCTTATTTTTCTATCACATCTGCTGTGCATGAAAGACAAAATGTGGTATAAATTTCATCAAATTCAGACAAAGGGTATAGAAATTAAAGCAAAATACATGTTTAACTGTAACAGTTACAAAGGGGCAAAACTCATAACAAAGTTGACAGCATAGCCATTATTTTTCTATCAAGAAGCTCTTATTTTTCTATCACACCTGCCTTGCATGAGGGATCAAGTTTGGTATAAATATCATCAAAATCAGATAAAAATATAGAAGTTATTAAGCAAAATACATATTTAATTGTAAGAATTACAAAGAGGCATAACTCTGATAAACCTGACCCTAGAGCCCTTATTTTTCTATAATACATGTCTTGTAAGTGGGACAAAATGTATTATAAATTTTATCACAATCAGACAAAAGGGATAGAAATTATTAAGTAAACTACATACTGAGTTACAAGAGGCATAACTCTAACAACCTGACCCTACAGACCCTATTTTCTTATAAAACCTGCATTGCATGGTGAGATATAAATTTTTATCAAATGGAGCCAAAGGTAAAGACATTATGAAGCAAGAAACTATTTGTTAACATAATGAGGGATGGACAGAGGGACAGAGCAAAAACAGTATGCCCTATTTAAACTTCGTTTGCGGGGTAATACAGAAAAATAACCAAATAGATCAAAGAATAAGCAGGAGCTGGCCAGTTCTCTTTCCCAAACAACAACCAGTCATACCCAATATTTGTACCAAATTTCATGATCCTAGGTGCAGTAGTTCCAGAGAAATGTTTGACAGAAAAAAGTTTACAGACAAGACAGAGAGACACACGTGGTAAATATAACTTTTCTCACTTAAAGATACACTGCATCTATTGTATTTTATCCCTTAAGGGCTGACTAAAACTGTTGCATTCTAATTTTTTTTTATTACATGCATTATTTTTCTGAGAAAATAAAAAACTTAGCATTTCATATGAATTGTCTGGGGATGAAAACTTATTCTTAACATTATTTTCAGAGACAATGAAATGTCATTTCATGTGAATCATCTGCCTGGCAGACAATTCACCAGAAATTCCAAGCTTCATTGTGTCTAAAAATTTAACAAGGCAGTCTGAAGGACAGCTATATCCCCCACTGCAGAATGACAATGGAGTGGCCACAAAATTCAAGGCTCAACCTGGTGGCCTTCAATTGTGACCTTAAGTCTGTATTGTTGAGTTATGGGTTCTGCACATCATCTCACTAAGGCAAACATTTGACCCAAATTTAATAAATATCTTTCAAAGGGTTCAGGAGATATGGAGTGAACATGAAATTCAAGGCTCAAACTCATTACCTTTAACTGTGACCTTGACCTTGAGTTGACATGCTTAAGTTATGGGTTCTGCACATTGCCTCACTAAGGCAAATATTTGACCAAAGTTTCACGAAAATCTTTCAAAAGGTTCAGGAGATATGGAGCAAACAAGAAAGAGACGGATGACCTTCGATTGTGACCTTGACCTTGAGTCTGCATTGTTGAATTATAGGTTCTACACATCATCTCACTAAGGCAAACATTTGACCCAAATTTAACAAGGCAGTCTGAATGGCAATGGAGCGGCCTCAAAATTCAAGGCTCTGGTGACCTTCAATTGTGACTTTGACCTTGAGTCAGCATAGCTGAGTTATGGGTTCTGCACATCATCTCAATAGTTGACATTTGACCTACGTTTAAAGAAAATCCTTCCAGGGGTAAAGGAGATATGGAGCCGACACCAAATTCAAGGCTCAAACACATGACCTTCAACTGTGACCTTGACCTTAAGTCAGCAGGGCTGAGTTATGGGTTCTGCACATAGTCCCACTGAGGTGAACATTTGACCAAAGTTTAGAGAAAATCCTCCCAGGGGTAAAGGAGCTACAGAGCGGACACAAGATTCAAGGCTCAAACCTGTGACCTTGAACTGTGACCTTGTGAGTCTGCATAGTTGAGCTATGGGTTTTGCATATCATTTCACTGAGGCAAACATTTGACCAAAAGTAAAAGAAAATCCTTCCAGGGGTAAAGGAGATATCGAGTGGACACGAAATTCAGGGCTCAAACTCGCAACCTTGAACTGTGACCTTGTCCTTGAGTCCCTATGGCTGAGTTATGGGTTCTGCACATTGTCCCACAGGTGAACATTTGACCAAAGTTTAGAGAAAATCCTCCCAGGGGTAAAGGAGATACAGAACGGACATGTAATTCAAGGCTCAAACCCATGGCCTTGAACTGTGACCTTGACCATGAGTTGGCATGGTTGAGTTATTAATTCTGCACATCGTCTCACTAAGGTGAACACTTGACCAAAGTTAAAAGAAAATCCTTCCACTGGTATAGGAGAAACAGAGCGGACACAAAATTCAAGGCTCAAACCTTGACCTTGAACTGTGACCTTGACCTTGTGTTGGCATGGTTGAGTTATGAGTTCTGCACATTGTCTCACTGAGGCAAACATATGACCAAAGTTTAAAGAAAATCCTTCCAGGGGTATAGAAAATATTGAGCGGACACGAAATTCAAGACTCAAACCCATGACCTTGACCTGTGACCATGACTCTGACCTTGAGTTGGCATGGTTGACTTATGGGCTCTGCATATTGACTCACTGAGGCAAACATTTGAACAAAGTTTAATGAAAATCTTTCAAAGAGTTCAGGACATATGGAGCAGACAAGAAAGTGTTATGGAAGGACAGACGAATGGATGGACAGATGGACGGATGGACAGACAGATAGATGGACAGACAAAGGCCATTTCTATAATTCCCCATCCGCTTTGCTGCGGGGGATTAGCAAAAACGAAAATGTTGTCTGCTGCAGTTGTGATTACCCAGCTCTGGGCAGATTCAGCAGATAACAAGAGCTCCGCCAAGCGGGGCATTATACACCCGTGGCAAGTAATAAGATGTAGCGCAAAAACTGGCTCCTGTATAATTCAGTGCTCCGGATATAAACTGTAAGTGGAGTTACAAAAAAAAAAAAATTAAAAAAATTTCATTGGGGCATATCTCTGCTGATATTTGGTGAACTGTAACCCAAGGGTCCAAGCTGGCCCAGAAATTAAGGAAGAAGTGACTTCTTCCTCCTGGGAAAATAGGGAGAAGTTTGCTGCTTCTAGGGAGAAGTGTTTTCTGATGGAGGACACACCACAAAAGCATGGTTATATTATAAGCTCATATGAACCTTTGGCTGATTTGTTTTTCCTATACTTCAATATTTGACCAAACAATAACAAAACAAAAATAACTAACCAAACAAAAAAAAAAAAAAAAAAAATCTGCAAGAAATTTATTTGTAAACCTTTAACTTGTTTAATACTGATTTTATTTTTGTTCCTCAAGGGAGCCAAATCAGAAGAGTATTAAAAAAAAAAAAAAAAAAAAAAAATCCAAAAAGAATTATGTATTTATAAAGATTTAATAATGGCAACATTTCCTTGCAAATCTAATAAAAGAAGATATTAAAACAAAAAAAACAAGAGCTGTCATAGGACAGCATAGCTCGCCTGCTGGGTACATTTTATATTGTAACATTTTTATCATTAAGAAATTCAAAATGTATAATAATAATAAAACACAAACCCATCATGAGTTCTTGCTCCGTTTAAAGTAATTATCCTTAAAGCAGTTAATGTTTTGCAATGTTCTCATTCAGTTTTGATTTTGTTTGTTTTTTCACTTGAGGTTTAACTTCCCTGTCAACACTGTGTAGGTTATTTTGGGAGTCGTTGCTTCCAATTTTGTGGGACTTTTACCCGACATTGAGATGACATGACATCTCAAGCCCTGCTGTCCAATTAAACCAATAGGATTTATATGCATGGACGGTCCAACTCGCACCACCTTTCCTGTGCAAGCTTAGAACCTCTAAGCAGCTAACCAGTACTTGTGTGCAGTTGGTTTCAGCTCTGAGTGGAAGCATCATGCAGCCCAATCTATTTCTTAAAGTCCGAATGAGCGGGTGCCGCATTCAGTTTTGAATTAAAAGTGTAATGTTATGAAGTAAAAATAAAAATTGTTGTAAGTTGGTCAAGAGCAGACTTTCTTCCTATTTTGAGAGAGGACATAAATAGGACTTAAATAAGTTTTGAGTCTCTCCCTCTATAAATGTTAAAGGAAATCTCTGTGTTAGATGTACCACTGACATATTTTTAAGTCAACCCTTGGGATCACACGGAAGTAGATTGACAAATGGAATTGCTGATCAAATAATTTCAAGATATAAGGCAAAAATCCCTGAATCATGAAATGTAGGTCACACTGACCTAGATATATTTTGATGTCAATCATAGGATCATATGGAACTAATATTTGATTTATGGTATTGCTCAATGAAATAGTATTCAAGGTAAGGACAAAAATCAGTGAACCATGAAATATAGGTCAAACTGAACTATATTGAGAACAATCTTCGGGTCAGATGGAAATTATAATCCAGGTATGATATTTCTGCATCACACTGTCTTCCTTTATAAGGGAAAATCAGTGAACCATGAAATATAGGTCACAGTGTCCTAGAATGATTAAGTCAAATGGGTATGACATATTTCTATGAAATAATTTTCAAGTTATATGGCGAAATCATTCAACCATATAATATAGGTCACACTGACCTAGATGTATTTGTATGTAAATCATTTTGTCACATAGATATAATAATCCAGGTATGACAATTCTCCATGAAATAGTAATAAAAATAAAAGGCAAAATCACTGAAGCATGAAATATAGGTCACAATGATCTAGATATAGTAAGTGGTCATTCATTGGGTCACATGGAACTAATATCCCAGGTGTGACATTTATCCAACAAATAGTATTCAAGATATAAGGCAAAATCACTGAACCATGAAATATAGGTCACACCAACAGAGATATATTTTGACGTCAATAATCGGGTCACAAGGAACTAATATCCCAGGTGTGACATTTATCCAACAAATAGTATTCAAGATATAAGGCAAAATCACTGAACCATGAAATATAGGTCACAATGACCTAGATATAGTAAGTGGTCATTCATTGGGTCACATAGAACTAATATCCCAGGTGTGACATTTATCCAACAAATAGTATTCAAGATATAAGGCAAAATAACTGAACCATGAAATATAGGTCACACCAACAGAGATATATTTTGACGTCAATAATCGGGTCACAAGGAACTAATATCCCAGGTGTGACATTTATCCAACAAATAGTATTCAAGATATAAGGTAAAATCACTGAACCATGAAATATAAGTCACAATGACCTAGATATAGTAAGTGGTCATTCATTGGGTCACATGGCACTAATATCCCAGGTGTGACATTTATCCAACAAATAGTATTCAAGATATGGCAAAATCACTGGACCGTGAAATCTAGGTGACCTGGACCGTAAAATGTAGGTCACCATGACCTTCACTCTCTTACACTTAAACCGATGTCACATAGTTAGCTGATGTATAACCAGTTGTGTCTATAACCTGTAGGCATATAAGATTTTACAAATGTGTCCTAGATTTTGACCCCTAGCCCCACTCCAAGGCCCACCCTGAGGTATGAACCCAGGAGTATGTTCTTTTTGGAATCTCAGAAGACTCTTCCAGGTACCCAAATTCTAAATATGAATGCTCTATGAGGAGTGAAAGTCAAGATATAAGAATTTGAAAAACTTTAACACAGTATTACAAAGGTGTCCTAGATTCTGACCCCTAGCCCCACCCAGGGGCATGAACCCAGGGGTTTATTCTCTTGGAATCTCAGAAGACCCTCCAAGGTACCTAAGTTCCAAATTTGATGCCTCTGTGAGGAGTGACTGTTGAGATATAAGCATTTGAAAAACTTTAACGCAGTGTGACGGGAACGGGAACGCAAACGCGGACGACCGGGGTGACTACAATAGCTCTCCTTGTACTTCGTACAGGTGAGCTAAAAAATCAATATCTTGCCCATATGACCAAAACTTTAGTTATTTTCAAAAAATATACCTATTATAAATTAAAATTTGCACACTATTACCTCTAAACAATATGCTGCGAAAAGTTTACAAAAACTTTCAAAGGGGCATAAAACTGCAAATATTTGGTGCACTGTAACCTCTAAACAATATGTGCTGCTCCACATCATTGTGTAACTATTTATGAAGTTTCAGCTTGATCGGATGTAAACGATAGGAGGATTTAGCCAGAAACAAAAAATTAATAGAAAGTTTCAAAGGGGTTTGACTCTGCTAATATTTGGTGGACTGTAACCTTGAAATAATATGCGCTGCTCCACATCATGATCTAACTACAAATCAAATTTCAGCTTGATAGGATGTAAACTGTAGGAAGATTTAGCCGGAAATGTAAAGTTTACTGAAATTTTCAAAGGGGCATAACTCTGCTAATATTTGGTGGATAACCGCGAAACAATATGCGCTGCTCCACATCATGGTGTAACTGTACATGAAGCTTCAGCTTGATTGGATGTAAACTGTAGGAGGATTTAGCCAGAAATGAAAAATTAATAGATGTAAACTGTAGGAGGATTTAGCCGGAAATGTAAAGTTTACTGAAATTTTTCACTCTGCTAATATTTGGTGGACTGTAACCTTGAAACAATATGCACTGCTCCACATCATGGTCTAACTACAAATCAAGTTTCAGCTTGATCGGATATAATCTGTAGGAGGAGTTAGCCAGAAACAAAAAGTCTACTGAAATTTTCAAAGGGGCACAACTCTGCTAATATTTGGTGGACTGAAAAAATATGCGCTGCTCCACATCATGGTCTAACTATACATGAAGTTTCAGCTTGATTGGATGTAAACTGTAGGAGGAGTTAACAGGAAATGAAAAGTTTACAGAAATTTTCTAAGGGGCATACATTTGGTAGACTGTAACCCCGAAACAATATGCACTGTGCCACATCATTGTCTAACTATAAACCAAGTTTCAGCTTGATCGGATGTAAACTGTAGGAGGAGTTAGCCGGAAACGAAAAAGTTTACGGATGGACGGACGGATGGACGCCATACCCTGTAACATGATACGTCCTGTTTTTCAAACAGGCGTATAAAAAGCTGATGATATTTTTGACAAGTGGAACCTTCCATTTTACAAATAATTATGATATAACCATAAATGTTTGTAAGCAAAAGCAACTGTATATCTTGCATATGTTAAACCGTTACCACAGATAACAAATTGATAATATTTTTCTTATTTTCCCAGAAAATAGGCTTTGACCATTTTCTAGAAAAATTAAGACTAATATTTCAAAATTTCGTCTGCTGAAATTTTGTATTCAAGAGTGTTGAGCATTAATACAACTTGAGCTCAAATTAGAAAAGTAAACTGGATATTACCTGGATATGTAAGCTTGGATAAAGTATAATCTGTTCCACTGTGAACATCATCTCTCTTATAAATGCCACTTCCTTGCGCCATTTCCCCTACAATTTTTTAATCAGACCTTTTTAACAACAGCTTCTCATCCAGCCAGCAAGACATCATAGTTGTTAAAAATCTACTTCCCAGTAAGCCATTAATATTTTCCAAACATTTCCTTCACTGACATGTATTCAACAACTTTTGCTCTTTTGTACAATACAAAGCCAGCCTACAAAACACAAAATTCAGAAACAAGAGCTGTTTTTAACAATAAATATGTCTCCCCAATTAACATATCTTGAATGGTTTTCAACTTATACAGCAAAAACACTACTGTAGTCAAATTTTAAAGGGGAATAACTCCAAAACATATATAGAGAAGTGTTACACTTCTTTTGGTCTGCACAT